>CP125973.1:83187594-83813437 GCA_030063025.1 Avena longiglumis | reverse complement strand
TCAAGAAGGGCTACGCCGAGGTGTGGACTCGCTGAGGAGTAATTTCGCCAACGCCCGAGGAGATGGAGGAGTACCTGACAGGGAGCCTTGGAGAACCGGAGTCAAGAAGCGAGACCTCTCATCATGTCTCCTGACCACGACGACAAACCGAGCCAAGGGTGAGGAGAAAAAGAGTCATGGTCACGGCCAGCGCTTGCCAGGGGGGAGGCTAGCTCACGGCCGGAATCTCGCCCGTCGCTTCTCCAACGCTGCGCTGGAGCCCGCAAAGATCCGGGTCGCCATTGGCCGACGCCGCGACGAGGTCGAGGAGGAAGAGGAGGCGCGGCGGAGCTGACTCGGCGTTCTCCCCGGCCCGGCGCGGGCAGAAGCCTGGGTGGCTCGCCATGTCCGCCACCCAGTCGGCGGCGCGCCGCCGCTTCTATCCTCGCCGGGTGGCTCGCCCTCCGAGGATGCGCTCCTCGCCGGGCGCCCTGGCCCGCAGAGGGCGCCCGGCCGCGCGTCGCCGGAGGAGTTCAAGGTCGCCGCCTCCTCGCCGGCCGCCACGGCCAAGCACCTCACCGCGGCGCCGGACGCCCAGTCCTCGCTGGCCACGCCTGGTGGGCTCAGAGTTGAATTGGGCCATCGCCGCCCTTCCCGATTCAGGCTGGCGGGCCCAAGATGTCCGATGCAGGCCGACCACGAGCCGCGGATGGGCCACTGGGCGGCTCGGGGCTCTGGGTCGGGGACTTGCCGATTAGGGCGTCTCTGGTCGCCAGGTCCTCTCACCTCTTGTCGCGGCCCGCCGCCACCCCCAACCTCCTCGCCGCAACCTCCAGCGCCCTCCGCCCGCCGCGGCCTCCGTGGCTCTGGCCGGCGCCCGCCCGGCCTCATGACGACTCGGAGGCGGTATCCCGCAAGCGACCGCCTCCTCCTCCCGCCGCCCGGCCACCGCTCCCGCCGCCTCTCTCTCTCCCCAGCGCAAAGCTAGGGCGCTACTCACCGGCTGGTCGCCGTCGCCGCCTACCGCCTCGCTCCCAGCCACATTTCCCCCGCTCCTGAGGGACAGGAGGCGGGCGTCCCAGCTGGGGCAGCGCCTGCCGCCACGAGCACATGGGACGGAGGGTCCCAACAGGCGCCATCCGGATGGTGGCGGAGCAGCGACTCGGCGGAGCTGCATGAGGACGGGCCTCGCGACGTTTGGACAGACGGGGCCGACCGGCAGCGGAGAGACAGGGAGGTCCCCCGCCCTCGCTCGCCCCGGCGCGACAAGTCACCGGGGCCCGCGGAGCCGGCGAAGAAGAAAAAGAAGAAGAGTAAGAAGAAGAAGAAGAAGAGTACCACGGCGGCCGCTGACACCGCCACCGCCCCCCTCGGCCCCACCCTCCCGCACCGGGCCTCCCAGCAGCTGGAGTACCTCGCGCACTCCATTGCAGGGGGGTTCTACTACATCGACATTGGAGGGGTGGCGATGACGGTGCCCAAGAACCTGGCATTGATCACGGTGATTGCGGGATAGGAACTCCCAGACTCGGTGGTGATCTCGGCGGAGTTCATTCAGGAGGAGCTCCGTCAGATGATGCCGGGTCATGCTTGGAGCGCCCGTGAGATCTCCCCGTCCTAGTTCGCGGTGACCTTCCCATCGGCCGAGATTCTCTCCATCAGCGCCTGCAGCACGGCTCTCACCCTCCCGACTGCCAGGTTCGAGATCTCCATCGAGCCTCGATCGCCCACCTGCGACGTCCTCGACCTCTCGGTGTGGGTTCAGATCCTCGGCTTCCACGAGGAGGCCAGCGTGAGGCGCCTCCATCATTGAGCCTGCTCTCAGCAAGGGGCAAGCTGGTGATGGTGGATGAGGCCTCTCGCGGATCGGGCCCGATCCGCATGCAGTGTGCCTCGACCCAGCTCTTCTACCAGGGCCCCTCCCACCCTTCTACTTTGGCATGGAGGGGAGGATCCTGACGGTTGAGCTGGAGGAGGGCCAGGCCGCCGACGGACTCCCTCGCCCACCCTCGGTCCCTCCCGCAGCGAGCCCTCTTGGAGGTGGGAGCTCATCGGGAGGACTCGACGCCGATGAGCTGGGAGGAGTCTCGGACCCACCCCTCTCCCGGCCCCTCCAGTGGCACGACCTCCGGCTCCAGTGCGACCCACCAGATGCCTCAGAGCCAGCCTCTCGTGAGCCCTCCACCCTCGGATCGCTCAAGACGGATCCAACCGGTCGCCGAGGGCTCCCCGGGTCACATGGCTATGGACTCGCTCACCTTGGAGGCCCTCGGCATGACACAGAGGAGTCTTTGTTGGAGTCGATCCGAGTCATGGCGTGGGGATGGTGGTCACTGCCCCCTCATCCCCTCGCTCCCCCGGCGTCCTCTGCTACGCGCTCTCCCCGGGGTCCACTCCAGCCCCACCCCGGGGATCACCTGCGTTGGTTCCCGCGACCCCGGCACCCTACCCTGACGAGCCGGCGGCGGTCTTCCCCATTACCCCTGCTGCCGGCCCCAAGGCGCGCCAGCCCCGCCCCCCCGCCCTGTGCCCCCTCCGTCGCGCCACAGTGCTCGGTTGGCGCGTGTCAGGGCGGAGAGCCCGGGGGTGGTGCCCACGGTGTCTCAGCTGGCGTCCCAGAGGACGGCCGCCCGCAACCTTGATGCAGGTACGTCTCAGAAAGCCCCTCCACCTCCTTCCCTCCCTTCCTCGTCAGGCTCCAGGTTCTCGGTGTTAGATGACTTTCCACTTGAGCACCTCGCCCAAGTGGCTGCAGACAGTGGCGTGGTTTTCCGTGGGGAGCGGGGCCCGAGACTTGAGCAGATTGAGGCGATTAGAGCTAGGGAGATTTACGAGGGATCCTCACGCATGGCCACAAGACACGCCATGGCCAAGGGGAAACCTCGACACCGCCAGGAACTGGGACATCTGATCCCGGTTCCAGGAGGGTGGGTTCTCCCAAGCAGCGCCTCACGGCCGCCACCCAGGAGATCCCCCTAGAGGGAGGATCACTCGGGAGGCCGCCGAGACCGGGCTCCAGACCTCCGCCCGCAGTAAGGACGCGATCCGTCCCCCCTAAGGGGACCAAACCCCAGAATGTTATCCAATGAGTTGGCCAGCTATCACCGCTCTCATTTGGAACATTAGGGGGTTTGGTAGTGATGGTCGCAAGCGCCAAATAAAGGACTACATGCGCCAGGAAAATGTTGACATTGTAGGCTTCCAAGAGACGATCAAACAAGACTTCCAGATCTCGAACTCCAAGGCTTGTCACGGCACAAATTCGCTTGAACGCTACCGGTCACTGGGGCATCCTTCTTGGTGTCAAGGAGGATACCTTTGAGGTGGATGATATGGACCGTGGGAATTCTTTGTGAGCATGGCCCTCACCCATAGATCCATCCTCCGTTGGGAGGTCGTTATCGCCTATGGCCCCGATCATCGCTGCCTCTCGCCTTCTGGAGGAACCGAAAGCCAAAGTCGCTGGCTGCTCCATCCCGGTGGTGGTCGCGGGTGACTTCAACCTGATCCGCTCCCACGCGGACAAGAGCACCCACAACGTGGACATCCCGCGCATGCGGATGTTTAACGACTGTATCGCTGATCTCGCTCTTAGAGAGATCACGCGAGTGGGTGCCCGGTTCACGTGGACGAACAACAGGGTGGATCCCGTCAGAAGTGTCCTTGACCGTGTGCTGGTTTCGGTTGACTGGGAGGTAGCCTTCCCTCTCTGTTCCCTTCGGGCACTCACCAGGATAGGCTCGGACCACACCCCTCTCCTCCTATCGACTGGGGGGAGCTCGCCACCTCGCTTGAACCGCTTCCACTTCGAGAACTTCTGGCTCCACCAGCCGGGTTTTGTGGAGGCGGTTCGTGTGTGGTTAACAGCGCAGCTAACCCTCCTGCACGCTTTTAATGCTGTGGAAGTGTGGCACCACCGTGCTAAAACTACACGACAGTTCATGAGGGCTGGCCAACTGGGCGCAGCAACGAGGCTCCGAAGGGGCGTTGGACGAGATCCGGTCCCTAGACCTGGCGGCAGACGCGGTGGGATTATCCGTGGACGAGTGGTTCCACCGCTATGCCTTAGAGACCTCGCTGGTCAAGATATACCAGGGCGAGGAGCTGTTTTGGCGGCAGCGCAGCCGTCAAAATTGGCTCCTCCAGGGGGATGCGAACACGGCATACTTCCATGCGGTGGCCAATGGTCGCCGTAGGAAATGCTCGATCCCTTGCCTTTGGGACGGGGATAGCCTCCTCGAGGAGGCAGGGGCGCTCACCTCCCATATCTACTCCTTTTACAAGGAGCTCTTCTCGGTAGGTCCCCCCACGGGGGTCGCGTTGGCAGCGGACTTTTGGCCGATGAGGGCCAGGGTCACTGCCGACGAGAACGCGGAGCTCACACTCCCGTTCCTACCAGCGGAGGTTGAGCGGGCGCTGAAGGCCATGAAGGCCAACTCCGCCCCGGGCCCTGATGGCCTCCCCATTGTCTTCTTCCAGACTTTCTGGAGGGAACTCCAGCCGGTCATTATGCCCATGTGCCAGGAATTCTTCACATGGACTCTCGTGATGGGACGGTTGAATCTGGGGGTGATCACCTTGATCCCTAAAGTGATAGGGGCCTCGGACATCCGCCAATTCCGGCCCATCACAGTCCTAAATGTTATTCAACGGCTTTTCGCGAAAGTTTGCGCGTCACGCCTAGCTCCGGTCTTGGAGCGCCTCACCCATCAAGATCACCGCCTTCCTCAAGGGCAGACTGATACATGATGGGATTTTAGCGCTCCATGAGATCATCCATGAGATCAAGTCCAGACGTCTGAAGGGCATCTTCTTGAAGCTAGACTTCCAGAAGGCCTATGATCGTCTGGACTGGCGGTTCCTCAGACAGGTCCTCATTAGACGAGGATTTGACGACCGCTTGATCACCTGGGTGATGCAATTTGTTATGACCGGGAGTAACGCGATTAACATCAACGGTGAGATTGGACCTTACTTCCTCCCGGCGTGTGGGGTTCGTCAGGGCGACCCCCTGTCCCCACTCCTCTTCAACGCGGCGGTTGACACCCTCGCGGAGATGCTTGACAAAGCCAAGGCGGCTGGTCACATCTCTGGAGTGGTGGGCCACCTTATCCCAGGAGGGGGTATCACTCAGCTCCAGTACGCCGATGACACAATGATCATGATTGAAGGCTCAACATTGGACATTGCGAACCTCAAGTTCCTCCTGCTTTGCTTCCGGAGATGTCCGCCTCGCATCAACTTCGACAAGAGTGAGATTATCGCACTAGGCTTCTCAGTGACGAGCAGCGGAGGATAGTCGACAACTTTAATTGTCGGCTGACCTCCTTCCCCATAAATTACAGGGATGCCAGTCGATACTGTGATCCTGATCGTGACTGGACCCGCTCTGGACAGTGGTGCGCCTAGGTCCCAACCCTGTGTGGGAGATTCACTCAAAGGCAGCAAGTCCGTCCGATCGACTCGCCTGTCTAGCCCGCCCATGTATATGATGGGCATGTATCTCCCGAGGGGTGCACGGGCCGACAAGGAGCTGCCGAGGTTCTTCTCGCAAGACCCCATGGGTCGCCGTAAATACCACATGGTCAAGTGGGTCGACATTTGCGCCCAAGGATTTTGGGGGCATAGGTATTCTCGCATCCCGCCAGTTCAATAAAGCCATGATGCTTAGATGGGTCCGGCGCATCCTCCTGTGAACGGAGGCCTCGGCTCAAGCTCATTGAGGCCAAATACACGCGGCCGCCTCTTCTAGGGTGCGACCGCCGACGGCTCCTCCCGGCGGTCCATCCAAGAGACCAAGAACGCGATCGCTTGGGGTCTCGGTGTCCATTGGGAATGGGAGGGACCATCTTCGGCTGGATTCTGGCTCAAGGAACGCTCATGAGGTGTACCCAGCCTTTCGCCATTTGTTCAGATCCAACGCTGTAGCCTCCGCTACTGGAAGGTACATGGAACATCTCGTTCGCACCTTCAGTCGAGGAAATCAAGCATGGAGGGAACTTAGGCGAACTTCCAACCTCCCCCAGCAGAGCCCGATAGGGTTTCTTGGACCTCACCCCTCGGCTCCTTCTCGGTTGGGTCGGCCTATCGGGCCCTCTTTGGCCGCACGGTTCTCCCTCGACCAAGCCCTGTGGAAGGCCCTCCCATTGAAGATAAAAATCTTTGTGTGGCAACCCTTCATGATAGGCTCCTTCGGGGTGGAGGTGACCAAGAGACAGGGGCCGGGGGATGGGTTATGTCCACTATGCGGGATCCCAGAAACGGGCACCCACATATTGTTCACCTGTCCCGCGGCCCGGTTTCTGTGGAACTTCACCAGAGAGGCTTTGGGCCCGGACTGGCGGGCCCATGATCTTGGTGAATTTCTGGACTCGCACGCAAACCGGCCTGGGAAGGGCCGGCGCCTATTCTGGCTGGTGTTTGCGGCGTTGGCATGGTCCCTATGGAACATTCGGAACAAGATGGTCATTGAAAAGATTCTCCCTAGGCGAGCCTCTGACTCGGTTTTCCGTTTTTTGGCTTCTCTGCAGCCTGTACCGTTGTGTAGGCAGGACAAGGCTCGGCTGGACGCCACCTCCGTCGCCTCTTGAGGCCAGGCGCCTCCTCCCTAGGCCGGCGCTCCACCTCGGCGTCCTTTTCGTGGACATGATGGCCCCTCCTCATAGCCGCCTTTCCCTTTGTTCTTTGTGGGTCGGTTTGTGCTGTGGCCCAGATTCGTGGTTGTACTTGCTTGTGACTCTTGAATGCTTGTTGTGTTGGACGGTTGCTTTATCTATAAAGCGGGGCGAAAGCCTATTTCGAGAGACCACGACGACAACGGCACGGGAGTATACCCTGACTCTCGTCCTCCGTTTGATCCCGTGGAGCAGGCCAGGGCCTTGCTCGCTGGCGTGAACTTCGGATCAGACGAGGAGGACTAGCTTGATTGAAACCAATTGAGATCGAGCTAGACTAGATTCGTCTGGCTGGTTAATAATCTATAGTATATCAACTGTTTTTGTTTTGCAGCTAGGTTTTTTATACTCGACGATCTATTTCTGTTATATTGCTGAACCTATTCGAAAACTAAGTTATATATCTTGGCACTCTGTTTGCAAGTTTTAAAATCGCCGGTACTCGATTGTGTCTCGGTCTCTTTAAGAGATGCAAGTTGTGGCGACGACAATGGATGCTTAAAAATTTGTGTAATGTTTATGAAGCAAGGACGACTATTGGGGCTAATTAGAGCAATCTAGTGGTGTTTTTTTAGCAAGCAAACCCACTTCAATAATTGATTATGTAATTGAGCAAAGTACATCATGAACAAATTTTTATACTAGAAAAACAAACGTGTGTTGTTCGACAGGGAGCTGTGGGAGAAACTGATCAAGCGAGACCCTCTCCTCATGTCTCCTGACCACGACGACAACGGCACGGGAGTATACCCTGACTCTCGTCCTCCGTTTGATCCCGTGGAGCAGGCCAGGGCCTTGCTCGCTGGCGTGAACTTCGGATCAGACGAGGAGGACTAGCTTGATTGAAACCAATTGAGATCGAGCTAGACTAGATTCGTCTGGCTGGTTAATAATCTATAGTATATCAACTGTTTTTGTTTTGCAGCTAGGTTTTTTTATACTCAGACGATCTATTTCTGTTATATTGCTGAACCTATTCGAAAACTAAGTTATATATCTTGGCACTCTGTTTGCAAGTTTTTAAAAATCGCCCGGTACTCGATTGTGTCTCGGTCTCTTTAAGAGATGCAAGTTGTGGCGACGACAATGGATGCTTAGAAATTTGTGTAATGTTTATGAAGCAAGGACGACTATTGGGGCTAATTAGAGCAATCTAGTGGTGTTTTTTTAGCAAGCAAACCCACTTCAATAATTGATTATGTAATTGAGCAAAGTACATCATGAACAAATTTTTATACTAGAAAAACAAACGTGTGTTGTTCGACAGGGAGCTGTGGGAGAAACTGATCAAGAAGCGAGACCCTCTCCTCATGTCTCCTGACCACGACGACAACGGCACGGGAGTATACCCTGACTCTCGTCCTCCGTTTGATCCCGTGGAGCAGGCCAGGGCCTTGCTCGCTGGCGTGAACTTCGGATCAGACGAGGAGGACTAGCTTGATTGAAACCAATTGAGATCGAGCTAGACTAGATTCGTCTGGCTGGTTAATAATCTATAGTATATCAACTGTTTTTGTTTTGCAGCTAGGTTTTTTTATACTCAGACGATCTATTTCTGTTATATTGCTGAACCTATTCGAAAACTAAGTTATATATCTTGGCACTCTGTTTGCAAGTTTTTAAAAATCGCCCGGTACTCGATTGTGTCTCGGTCTCTTTAAGAGATGCAAGTTGTGGCGACGACAATGGATGCTTAGAAATTTGTGTAATGTTTATGAAGCAAGGACGACTATTGGGGCTAATTAGAGCAATCTAGTGGTGTTTTTTTAGCAAGCAAACCCACTTCAATAATTGATTATGTAATTGAGCAAAGTACATCATGAACAAATTTTTATACTAGAAAAACAAACGTGTGTTGTTCGACAGGGAGCTGTGGGAGAAACTGATCAAGAAGCGAGACCCTCTCCTCATGTCTCCTGACCACGACGACAACGGCACGGGAGTATACCCTGACTCTCGTCCTCCGTTTGATCCCGTGGAGCAGGCCAGGGCCTTGCTCGCTGGCGTGAACTTCGGATCAGACGAGGAGGACTAGCTTGATTGAAACCAATTGAGATCGAGCTAGACTAGATTCGTCTGGCTGGTTAATAATCTATAGTATATCAACTGTTTTTGTTTTGCAGCTAGGTTTTTTTATACTCAGACGATCTATTTCTGTTATATTGCTGAACCTATTCGAAAACTAAGTTATATATCTTGGCACTCTGTTTGCAAGTTTTTAAAAATCGCCCGGTACTCGATTGTGTCTCGGTCTCTTTAAGAGATGCAAGTTGTATACGACAATGGATGCTTAGAAATTTGTGTAATGTTTATGAAGCAAGGACGACTATTGGGGCTAATTAGAGCAATCTAGTGGTGTTTTTTTAGCAAGCAAACCCACTTCAATAATTGATTATGTAATTGAGCAAAGTACATCATGAACAAATTTTTATACTAGAAAAACAAACGTGTGTTGTTCGACAGGGAGCTGTGGAGAAACTGATCAAGAAGCGACCCTCTCCTCATGTCTCCTGACCACGACGACAACGGCACGGGAGTATACCCTGACTCTCGTCCTCCGTTTGATCCCGTGGAGCAGGCCAGGGCCTTGCTCGCTGGCGTGAACTTCGGATCAGACGAGGAGGACTAGCTTGATTGAAACCAATTGAGATCGAGCTAGACTAGATTCGTCTGGCTGGTTAATAATCTATAGTATATCAACTGTTTTTGTTTTGCAGCTAGGTTTTTTTATACTCAGACGATCTATTTCTGTTATATTGCTGAACCTATTCGAAAACTAAGTTATATATCTTGGCACTCTGTTTGCAAGTTTTTAAAAATCGCCCGGTACTCGATTGTGTCTCGGTCTCTTTAAGAGATGCAAGTTGTGGCGACGACAATGGATGCTTAGAAATTTGTGTAATGTTTATGAAGCAAGGACGACTATTGGGGCTAATTAGAGCAATCTAGTGGTGTTTTTTAGCAAGCAAACCCACTTCAATAATTGATTATGTAATTGAGCAAAGTACATCATGAACAAATTTTTATACTAGAAAAACAAACGTGTGTTGTTCGACAGGGAGCTGTGGGAGAAACTGATCAAGAAGCGAGACCCTCTCCTCATGTATCCTGACCACGACGACAACGGCACGGGAGTATACCCTGACTCTCGTCCTCCGTTTGATCCCGTGGAGCCGGCCAGGGCCTTGCTCGCTGGCGTGAACTTTGAATCAGACGAGGAGGACTAGCTCGAAGAATACCAATTGTTTTAGTTCTGCAGCTAGATTTTTTTATACTCAGATCTATTTCTGCTATTATATCCATGCTATATTGCTGAACCTACGTACTCGAAAACTAAGTTATCTTGGCAGTCTGTTTGCAAGTGTTGAACAACCGCCCAGTACTCGATTGTCTCGGTCTCTTTAAGAGATGCAAGTTGTGACGATGACAATCGATGCTTACAAATTTGTGTAATGTTTATGAAGCAAGGTCGACTATTGGGGCTAATT
Source organism: Avena longiglumis (assembly GCA_030063025.1). Taxonomy (NCBI): domain Eukaryota; kingdom Viridiplantae; phylum Streptophyta; class Magnoliopsida; order Poales; family Poaceae; genus Avena; species Avena longiglumis. The sequence goes on along the minus strand of CP125973.1, from coordinate 83,803,296 downwards.
AATTAGAGCAATCTAGTGGTGTTTTTTCACCAAGCAAACCCACTTCAATAATTGATTATGTAATTGAGCAAAGTACCTAGCTCCTACGCCAACGCGGCGATTCACGGTCGCCTGTAGCTGCCGGTTAGCCTCCTGCATGCGCGGCCTGCCGGTCGCGCTCCAAGCGGTCCTCCGCAGTTAACCGCTTGGCCGCCCTGCGAATAGAAGATTATACATAAGCAAACAACATAAGTTTTTAGTGCGTAATAGTTGAAATTTAGCGACTAGTCACTCGGGACTGGACAACATAAGTTCTTGAGTGCTCAACCGCTAAAATTCAGCAACTAGCCACTTGGGTGACTGGACAACATAGTTCTTAGTGTCCAACCGTTGAAATTCAGCAACTAGTCACTTGGGTACCGGAGAGCAAAAGATACAAGAATCTAGCCGCCGATCCTCGGGGACTGGACATACCTAGATGGCAGCGCCTAGCATGTTGTGGAGCTTGATTGCGTCGACCGATGACAGCAAGAACGATGTTCGCCCACGTCGCTGCCCAGCATCTCCAACAACGACCTTAGGAACCTGAGGCGACTGAGTCCCTGTCACCGCGACGGAGGCCTTCGCCACAAAGCGAGGAAACGCCATGGCCGTTGCCACTGGTCGCTAGCCGTGGGCACCGACACCCCAACCGGCACGACCGACTCGTCCAACTGCGAGCCCACGACCTCAACAGCTTCCAAGGCAGCGGCGGTTTGGACCGGCGCCTCAACCGACGCGTCGCCACTTTTTTTTTTTGTAAAATTGAGAAAGGAGAAAAACTGAAGTATTATTTTGCTAGGCACCAAAATACTATGGTATTGACATAGTTCAGTTTTAGAAAAGATTTGTTGCCAAACTAGGCCTTAAGGTTTAAAATAGACCGGGATTCTAAAGTTCAATGATTTCAGAAATATGAAAGTTTAGGGTTTGACTTAGCTTTTTTTTATAAATTCAAGGTTTGATTTAGAATTTTCCCTATTAATTATTATTGACACATATGCTCGTATTAGATGTGTTTACATGTTCGCTTCACCTAATTCTGATTGGTACTTAATAGCCTCCTCTAGATTGTGTTTTTTTAGAAACCATAGGAGATCTATGCCTCATTGAATTATATCTATATTTATATATATACCTAATAATAAAGGAATAAGTGTTTCATGTCGTTTCTACACTTTTCTAGTTTGGACCTTTTTACCCTCCCACTGGATATCAAATCGCCCACCGATGCCACCGTGAAGCTAATAAAAAGACTCACGTCGATGACACCACGAAGCTAAAAAAATAGATTAACGTCTTCATCCGTATCTTTGGTTGCGCGTTTGATCGCTAGGTTGGAGGTGAGGGCGACTAGCGGGATGCCGTGACCCTCCCTCCACCGACGCTCGCACTCCCCGATATGGTAGTACCGCCGGGTGCGGCGTTCCCGTGGTGGCGGGTAGTCCCCCACGGGCTGGCTTCGGAACTCCTCTGGCCGCGCCGGAGGCGGCAAGGACGTCCCGCTGAGGAAGGCCGACAGCCGAGAGCGCTGGCTGCTAGAGCCAGACGCTTCGTGGCCGTTCGTGCTCCTCTTCAGCCACGACGGAGTCTTCGTCGCTGTGGTGGTGGTGGCGGCGACTAGGTTATGCGATGGAGAGAGGTGAGGAGGACGGCACCAACGGGCGTTGGGTTAAATAGCCCAGACGCCCGTGAACGAGCGCATCTTCCCGATCCTTCGCCATCAATGCCGACGCGGGAACATAGGCGCCGTCTCGTCGCCATTGATGCGCGCAGGCTGCCGCCGATCAGCCTTCCGCGCAGCGCCTCTAAATCTCTGCCACGGTCCATCTGAATCAAAGCCACCGGTAAGCGATGGCTAACGGGTGAGCCAGTGGACGAGTCCCCTCGCTATCCGCGTACATCCGGCCGGACGTAACTGAGCCCCAGATTAGATGCATGAATGGGTCGAGTCGGACGTGTTTCTCCGGATGGGTCATCCCGCTGGGGCGCCGCGCACGCCCCGCGTGTCTGCACGGACAGTTTTGGGCACGCGCGGACCGGATGGGTCGGCCCGGTGAAAATGCCCTAAGATCAGGCAGAACGGCGGGTAAGTGCGCAACGTTGATTCCTGTTGCACTCAAATTCGGGCCAGCTATGACTAGAAAAGTTCTTTTCCTGTAAATTAATTTTCTACAGCTTATAGCCTTCAAGTTGTTGTCTGTCTGTCTAGCAACCAAGAGATTAAAGTCTTGAAATTAGAACACTCTTTTTAATGGGAAGCCGCATTCACTATTGGGACAAGATAAGATCTTGATGAACGCAACCATGGGCAAGAAAGCGTACGCTTGGTGCAAGGTTACTTGTTTTTATATATATAGGCTCAATCTCGTATGGCACAAGGAGTAAATTGACCAATACAATTAGACCTGAGTAGCAGGGGAATCATCCCAATTCCTCAAAAACCTGACACCGATGAATCACAGAAATCACATGCATGGCAATAGCAAACATATAAGCTTATCAGCAAACCATAACTTAGTTATGATAGAATACCAATAACGGCGTAGATAGACGACAGACGGACATGGATGGGTGCATGGTTCAAAAACATACTCCCTAGATTACCTAGATGGGCATACTATATTCAGCTGCAACCTACAAATTAAGTTTATATATGTATAGAATAACAGATAGTAGACGAATCTTGCAGTTACAGAGAGCCATCATCATATATATTGTCCTCCTCCAGGACCAAGCCAGAGAAGTCACAGTGCTCGTTCCACAGCCGCGTGTTCAATTCCTGCACCCTGGCGAAGTTGGCTTCGTAATCGTCGTCGTCGTCGTCCTCGTCACTGGTATCCTCGTCGTCATCGTCCTCCTCCTCCAAGTAGCCCTGGTTTTTGATCAACTCGGCACGGAAGTGGTCCATGATCCTCTTGCTAAGGGAAGCCATTTCCCTGTACTGCTGCTTTCTTTTCTCGATCCAGTCCTCGGAGAGGTTCAGGAGCTTCGCCCGGTTGGTAACGAAAGAGAGGTCGTCGTCGTCGGTGTCGATGGGCGTCTGATCTGTGGACATGGGTGGCTGGACCAAACTGGCAGCGGGCGGGTCAGATTCAGGGACGCGCTTGTTGTCCGTCTGGATCGCGTCGGCCTCGTTGTCTGTCTCGACCGGGTTCTTCTCGGCGACGTCCAGCGCACGCATCTACCTCCTCATCGGCCATCGCTCCTCGACTCGCCTAGGATCTAGCTAGCGATCCTCTTCTCCCGTGGATTACGATGTGTTGGTGCTGTTGAGGGTATTGGTTTATTTGGGTCGGAATAGAAGAAGGCGGCCGGCGTTGCTTGATATCGATCGGTTTATATATATGACAAAAGGACGTACAAATTTGGAGCAGGAGTCGGACCCCAACTCCGTACCGCCGCCATACGGACCTGAAGGTTCTAGCGATTCCCGCCACTCTGGGCCCTCAGAAAACCCAGTGGCGCCCATGCCGCCGCCGCGGGCGGGTTCCCATCTTCGGGGACCAGGGCCCAACACGCGCCAGATGGAGGCGAAGGAGGTGGGGCTGCAGTCTGCAGGTGGCGAGGGACGAGGAGGACGGCTCCTTCGACCGGCATGGCGTCGCGAGCGCGGTCGGGCCTTCATGCTGGATGGAGACGCCAGGAGGGGCTTCATCGCCGGCGCGACGAGGATGCAGGAGGTCGTCGCCGATCCCGATCGAACGCCATGAGGCATGAGAGGTACATCGACGAGCTCGTGGAGAACCTGAGATCTTACACCGATGATGCGAGTGCAACGACCACTGATGGCAATTTCACTACTGCTGCCATCCCAACCACCTCCAGCTGATCAGACTTTTTGCAAGCAAATTGATATATGTAGGAGTATTATATATTAATGTGGTGATGGCACTGTGGCCTATCTTCACGAATATATGTATGCACACTCTTTTTTGCAAGCAAACTGATTGATCTCTGCCAATCAGTTCAAGTTGACGGCGCCAAGCCTGAAAGTTACAAGCAGAGAAAATGTGCATACTGAAACCAGGAACAAAATAGTTGAGTATCATTCTTTGACCTGTGCAATTTTTCTTGAGTGGGTTACGTTTTCTTTAGTAAAAAATGTTGAGATGAAAACATGATAATACAAGAAGCTTAGAACGCCCTGTTATTCCTGGAAGTCTTCTGATACTAGCATAGTTTGGACTTTTGAGTTTTGACCAGAATGACACTAGCTACCAGATGGTTTGGATGACAGCAACACCTCCTCCAGCCCCTTCATCCCGGCCAGAGGCTCCAGGAGCATCTCCAGTTTCTGACGGTGGATCGCGACGCTGTCGATCATCTCGCCGCTACGATGCTGGTGCAGGCACCAGGCAGAGCAAGTGCAGAACAACATTGGGTGCAGACTTGGAAAAACATGGTATTTCACAAGGTAATACCAGGTGCACTGCCTCTTCTTCTCGTCAGCGAAGCCATGAGCAAGGAGAGGACAAACAATTGCTGGAAGCCTGTTCTAGGAGGTTCTCGTCCCTTGTGGAAGAAGCACAAGAGATTTTGAATCAACAGAAGCAAGGCGGCACAAGAGCCGGAAATTTTTTTAAGCAAGCCTATGTTAGCCATAATCTGACTCGCAAGATTCGTGGAGCCGGACGTGCGGCCAGCCAAGAGAATAGCTGAGTTTGTTTGCATGCATAAGTTAGTTAGCTGCAAGTGTACGTGTGAAATAGTCATGTGTTGGTGGCCTAATTTAGTGCGTGAGTAGCGCACGATCAGGGCCAGCTTGTTGCTTGGCTTCTAGGTGCGTGCGTGAGCCTATATAAAGAGGCTGCCTTATGCTGTGTAGAGGAGGAAAATGTAGTCTCCAGGTGTAGCTTTCGTGTGTGCCGAGTATGGCTTGGCGTGGGTGTACGAGTACCTCCATGTATGTGTGATTGAGAGAAACAAGAGTAGAGCGAATGTGCGCCCACGGCGGTGTTCATGCGCCGGTCGAGAAAATTATTGTGTTGTCCACTTGTTCTTCTACCTCCGTCTGTGTGGGAGAGAGAGAGAGGGCAGCGGCGTTTGTCGCCGGAGGGCTGGTTCGGCGTGTGTCGCCGAGGCCAGCCCCAACAGCCTACACACTGACATCACTTCTTCACTTTTTGAATTCCTTGGATTTATGGAAATACTAATGAATATCTAAAAGGTCGATCGGAACATGGGTTTTACAGGAAATGCTGAACTTTTTAAACAGAAGGGGTCCAGCACTCTAGCCATACAGAGCTAGCAGGCATAGGCACAACGGAAAGCCAGAAAGCAAAGACCGAGATCCCACAAACTACATACTCTTACTATAGTTCAAACATTCTGAATTTAGTTGATCAAATAGTCAAAAGTACATTACTTATATTATATCCAGACAACTAGCTAACTAGCAGGATGATCTGATATGATTATAATTTTTGCTTGTAATGTACCTACCAGAATAGTAAGAAGATACAATATGTATTTTGTAAGACCAATACAGCAACGGTATTCTTGCATTCTCGATATATATGACTTTACACTTTTTATATCAAAGCTTAAAAGTTGACTACATAATTAATCTTTCACCTTATTTTTCTGGACGGGGAGACTTTGAGTTTTAAAAATATGCCTATTTGTATTTTTGTCCTTCCGGCGTACATCCCACGGCCGAAAAAAATCGGATGACGTGGATAGCAGTTTTGGCCAAAACAATCTAGTGCTATTATTTACTCTGATTTGCAACGGTGTAGATTGTTCTGTTTCTATTGTTGTATTGAATGAGAAATATAATATGTTATCTAGGAATTGGTGTGCTCATTTGCGTACCTGTTTAGCTTCGTACATTGGCATTGAATTTTTTTGACAAGCTTTTTTATCATTCCCTTTGATACATGGTTTGTGTTGTTCTACGGTGTAGCTGTTTGTTGTGTAGTGAATGTTCATTCAATTTCTATGGACAATAACTTTTATCTTTGAACCTTACTCTTTGTTGTCCTACACTTGAGGAAATATAGGGATTGTCCGGAAGGAAACATCTTGATGATGTCCTCAAGGCAGAACTGTTTTTGCAATCTTCGGTCGGCCTAGAGAGGGTTCAGACATATTGTTTGGACGGACATGTTCGGGGATTCACTATGGGAGAGTATATTTTTAGGGGCATTTTGCCTGAGGCACATTGGTGAAGTGCCTCGAAAAATAATTTTTAGGGGCGTTTTATTTTAAGTGCCTCTAAAATATAGCTTATTAGAGGCATTTTATTTAAGTGCCTATATAAATATCTTTTTTAGTGGCACTTTTTCAAAACTGCCCTAGAAAATGATGAATTTTAGGGGCACTTAATCAATCTGCCTCTAAAAAAAGAATTATTTGAGGCACTTTAGCAAACTGCTGCTAAAAATATTGATTTTTAAGGGCACTTACAACAAACTGCCCCTAATAATAATATTTTTAGGGGCACTTTAGCAAACTGCCCCTGATAATCCTCAAACCGCACCGCACCGCACCGTTCTTCTCTCCCCCGCACCGCATCCCTTCTCCTCTCCCCCGCACCGCACCGTTCTTCTTCTCTCCCCTCCCGCACCGCATCCCTTCTCCTCTCCCCCGATGACCAAGCCACCGGCGCACCGGATCGAGGGCCGCCTCTCGTCAACTATCAGGAGCACCGGATCGAGCCGCCGCATGGAGAAAGGTGGTCTGCCCACCGCGCCGCAAGACCCTCCCGCGCACTCCAGCCCCGCGCATCCACCGGCCCCGCCGCATCCACCGGCCCCGCCGCATCCACCGGCACCGTCGCACCCACCAAGTAGGCCTCCTTCTCAACCCTAATTAGGGTTCCTCCTTTCTTGTTCTATCTTTCAACGTTGATTCATGGCTAGGTAGTTCCATTATTTTGCTATTATTTTGCTCCATATTCGTTCCTCGAGTTCCACTATCACCATTGGCCAATCCATGTCCATTATCTACTACAATAGAAAAATAGGTTTAGCACACAAATCAATCTAGGGCAACAGAGTGGTCGTATTATTTTTACCAGGTAATATTTCTCTATTTCGTGCTAGTATATCAAAAAGGAATAAATACAGTATAGATAGGTATCTAGCATACATACCATCTTCATTAGGTGTTCCAACTGGTTTAACATTGATGTCCAGTTCACCAGAAAGCCTCTTGTTTTTCTCCACTTTCGTTTCTTGAGTTCCAGTGACAACTATAATTCCACTGTCACCATTGGTGCAGCAATGAGCATCCTCTTGTACAATAGCCAAATAGTTGCAACACACAAATCAGTCTAGGGGAAAAGGAGTGTTTGTATTATTACAAGGTAATATACTGTCTATCCAAAGTTAGTATATCAAAAAGTTAAAAAAAAAGAGGAGATTGTACAAGAGTGTTTCAATTATTGGTTCAAGATTGAGGTTCCTTGTTAGATTACCTGAGTGTTAGATTGAGGTTCAAGATTGAGTGTTTCAAAAAGTTATTCTACATTTGTATTAGATTACTTGTTAGATTAGTTTCATTTGAACTTTCTGGCTTTGATATGATCTTGGAACTTTCCTATTGGTTTAATTGTGCTACTTGAACAAGATGAAATTTGACTACTATCCTGCTGTTTGGTTCTAGGATAATTCCCATGAGTTTGTCTTGTCTCTGTTAACTACCGTGAGTAGTGGATCATGTTTAGGTTGCTCTTTGTGTTTAGTTTCTACTTATTTCTTTCTTTGTATGTGGTTTTGAGATTATCTACCTCAAGCTGCTAAGGTTGGGACTAATTCCTCAATATTTATTATAAATTCGATATTTAATGTGGATTCATTTCGCGATGCTTGTTGATCGATGTTGGTAGGCTTGTTGTGTTGTTGTTTACAATATCTAATATATAATTTTGTTGGATCAAATTTGTAGCAGTGATAACTTTGAGAATGATTACGAGTGATGATGACGATGGCCACATTACCCCTGAGGACTACTACGTCGAACCAGAAGATGACTATGTCGAACCAGAAGATGACTATTTCAGTTATAGTGATGAGGATGAATTTGATGAGATGGCTCAGATCATAATAAGAGGTATGGTTCCCATTAATTGATGAGATGGATCAGATCATAATGATTATATGAAGAGGTTGCTTTGCATGATTATAACAAGAGGTACAACTTTGGCATGTAGGTCCTGGATATATTGGGGATGAGTCATTTGACAGGAACTGTGTTTTTGGCAATATTGTTGAAATGAATTTCCATCAGACAATGCAGCTTCGAAGCATTGTTGAGGACCTACCAAGACCTCCTGTTAAGGAGTACATTGTCACACTGACAAGAGACAATATCATTGCTGATGAGGGAACAATGGTGAGTTCCTCAACAATGTACATTGCTTTCCTTTTGTTTTTGGTTTCTTTACTATATGTGTAGTGATGATTACTCAATTACTGAATTAAGATGTTTTTTTGACTTGCTATTTTTCAGGAATTCAATCCACAATACACTAGCACTTATCTCTTACAGTTCATGATGCCATCTATTAGGCAATGTGTCCCTGCTAGATCTCAGGTTATCAGTGTGGCTGTCACCACAGCAACAAGCAATATGAAGAAGTACTGCAGGATGAGGTTAAAGAACAATGGAAACTCAGAGATCTTCTTTGGGTGGACTAAGGTAAAAGCGTTCGGATGCAAGAGGGAGATGTCTGGATGTTCAGTTTCAAGGATGAGAGAAAACTGCTACCACCCAGCCGAAGGGATCCTTTTGCCTGGATGAAAGTGGAAATGATGAAGCTTGAGCCAGAAGTTTAATCCAGAAGCTTGCTCACTGTTATGTATGCTCACTATTATGTTCAAGGGAGATGTCTGGAAATTCAAGGATGAGAGAAAACTGTTATGTATGCTCACTGTTATGTATGCTCACTATTTGGCCATATGCTGGTTTCCCTAGATGATTGGTCCAGACAGTTCATTTCTCATGCTAGTACTTACTGTGTGCATTATTGCTCATATGCTGGTTTCCCCAGATAATTGGCCCCATGCATTATTGCTCCTGCCCTGTGTGCATTTCTTATGCTAGTACTTATTGAAATTACAGACACTATGCTGGATGTTCATCATCAATGCCGTTCAGGGGTTCAGGCTCCTTCCTTGACCCCAAGACCACGGCCAAGATCATACATTCACTAGTTAGCCTGCTATAGATACACTTAGATCAAGAGTTCTAATCGCATTCGCTTCCGGTCGGTCTCGGGTTTTAGGTCCTTGGCAACAAGTACCAACCCAAGCTCCTGGAAGTCATCGATCCTAGGTTTGTCCAGAAGGTTTCCTTTCTCCAACTCAATCTTGCAAACATTCCTGGACTTTGCAGTAGTACTGCCACTGCCATCTTGTAAAGGAGACTTGAATCTGAAATCCTCGGGGGCACCTGCGTATGCGAAGGCGGCTGCATGAAATCCGACAAAGGACCATGGAAGGATCCTGAAATCCTAAAGGTTTCCAACAACTGAATGAAACAGCAGTATATACTACCCCTCAACTCCTGAAGCACAAGTACCACTGACCAGATGTTATTGAAAGAACATGTCACCAAAGATGCTACTTAAACATAGTTTGATAATCATATATACTTAGTAAACATAGTTGGATAATCATATATACTTAGTACACCACACAGTTCACTTAATAAACATGTAGGTTCTACCAAGTTCACCACAGATGGAGAGTCTACTTAGTACTAAATAGAACCCTAGTGTAGCACACTAGTGTAGCACACTAGTGTAGCACACAGTACATATAGGCTCACTAGTGTAGCACACAGTTCTACTAATTTTAGCACACAACTCATGCTAAAAAGCATGGGCGTGGCAGGATTACAATCGTCATGTAAAACTCTCCATCTTCTTCTTCATAGAAAGAGAAGAGACATATGTCTTCTTTTTCGATCTTGAACTTGGTGACAACCTCACCCCATCCTGATGTCATAATTGCATTGTTGGAATTAGCTCCCATCTTCATCCTAACTGGATATGTCATGGTGCTGCTCATTCTCTCAACTTGAACATACAATGGTTCAACAAGGTACTCCTGTAGGTACTCCATTGAGAATTTAGCTCCAAAAACCTATGGTAATAAAAGAAATATTGCATGATTAAGTATTTTTCCCTAATAAAACAAATATATCATGAAATGAATATATCATGATTAAGAAATGTACCATTTTGCACTTCTTTTCCAAGACATTTGAGTTGTTCATCCTGTGCACATAATACTTGATTTTTGTGACAGAAGCATCACACCAAGATTCAAGGAAATCCATCTGATCATCAGTAAGTTGCATGTTGTTTCCAAACATACACATCTCATCAAATGACAAATTCCCCGTCTGTTTAGGTCCTGATGCAACAAATTTTATAGAATTTAGTAGGCATTAACAATTTATTCTACTACATAATTTATATGAAGATAATATTTCATACCTCTGAATCCAAGGTCCTGATTCAAAGATTCGAGAAAATGGATTCATCATCGTCATCATCCTTTGTCACCACTAGTGACCATGATTGCATCAGAAGTGGATGTTCCCATCTGACCATGATTGCAACATATATTACTAATTCTTGATTATGCAAGGAGCCAAGGACAGGATCAATAAGGAAATAGACAGGATCAATAAGGATCAATAAGTAGGTTCCAAGTGAACACAGTACATATCAGTACCAACCTTGACTGTATATAGTAAGCTCCATGTGGCCAAGTATATAGTAAAACCATGACAAAAACACATGACAAAAACACATGGATCAACTTAACTGCCCCATACTTAAGACATGACCTCCTAAGGTAGCACATTTTGGTAGTACCAACTTCAGTGTTGCAACTTCTTAACCAGTTAAACAGATTTGACACTATGGATAAACAGATTTGAATCTAAAGATACTAATAACCAAATTCCTTTTCATGAGCACAACTACATCTAATGAAATAATTACCCTGCTAGTCAAGTTCAGTCAAGAAGCATAATTACCCTGTAAATTAATTGTATCAGAACCTTCTCATCGAAATACCACAAGATTGCAGCAGATTCATGTGCAGCAGTAGGTTAATTGGTTGACACTAATCAAGTACCACAAGATTGCGTTGGTTCGTGTATATTCTCCCATGATTACTGTGTGGGTCCCATCTAAGTCCTTTGTCCCAAAGACAAGTACGCTAGAAGCTAAAGATGTCCCAAAGACAAGTACGCTAGAAGCTAAGTCCTTTGTCCCAAAGAAAATGATGCAACGGAATGGGAGGCCAAGATCAGGCCTGGAATGTATCAGCATGGGCCTGGAGACCAGATTAGGGAGGCCCTCCAGGATCTGGGACCTGCAATCGGTTGCTTCTTGAGATCTGGTAAGTTGAATCCTTCCTCGCTAAGATGAAATTTGAAGTTCAATTTTTGCCATTCGGATCATCAGTTTATTCAGTTAGCATATCATTTTCCTTTCTAAAGAAAAACAAATTTGTAGACAGATCGTCTAGATCATCGTCCATTACCTTGGTAGGCGACTAGTAGTTCGTGGTCAAGCATAGATAAAAGATTCACACTATCTTAAAGTTCAGATTGAAGCGATGAAACTCTTCTGCTTTTAGACTCGAATAAAATAGATCTTCTGCAGCTTCTACCTCCTATACTCTGCTTTCTGCTCCAAGATTGCGGTGGTTTATTCTTGGACACCTGTGGCTGGCCTAGGCTACCAACCGGAGTGTTACGTCAAGCGACTCACAGATGCCACACCATGGATTTCAATCACCCTCCACCAAGGCCGATGGGCGTAGCCTGTCTATGCCCATGGAAACCTCTACTGGAGGATAGATACTACACATGGAGCAAAGTTATCGACTGCAAGGTTTGAACCATTTCAAGCAACCTCTTGCGTTCTCTCTCCTAATCTCCCCATTCAAGCCCTAATCATTTCAAGCCCTAATCTCCCCATTCAAGCCCTAATCTCCCCATTCAAACTGTAATCTCCCTAAGAAGAGATGAAGTGAGGGCAGGAAGGCTTACCCTTGATCTCGATGGCGGTGGCTCGACGGCGCCTTGGCTCGACGGCAGTGGCGGGAGGAGCGGGCGGCCGGGAGGAGGGAGGAGGAGGAGGAGAGGAGTGAGACCGGCGATGCGGGAGGAGTGGGAGGAGTGATGCGATGCGGTGGCGGGTGGGTGGGAGGAGGAGGAGGAGTGATGCGATGGTGCGGTCCGTCCGTCGAACACGCGTCCCGAACCATACACCCATACACCCATACACCCATACACCCATACACCCATACACGCGGTCCAACTAACGCCCATGATCGCGGTCCACCCCGACCACGGAACCACGGCGACCTCGGAGGCGCTGACCCGGCGACCCAGCGACTGGCTACCCTACCCGGCGACCTCTGGAGCTCCACCCCGGCGACCTGGAGGCGCTGACCCAGGCGACCCCTAGCTACCCTACCCCGGCGACCTCGCGGAGATCCCCTACCCGCGACCTCCTCCACGGCGCTGCTCCTCCTCCACGGCGACCTCCTCCACGGCGCTGCTCCTCCTCCACGGCGACCTCCTCCACGGCGCTGCTCCTCCACGGTCCACGGCGACCTCCTCCACGGATCTGCTCCTCCTCCACGGCGACCTCCACGGCGCTTGTTCTCCACGGCATGGATCAACAACCGCATGCTACATCGGGTCCATCGCCATGAATAGCATCCGTAATTTCCTCCATTCCTTGATCTCCTGATTGAGTGATGGAACTGTTTGAGTAATTACTATGATTGAGTAGTTACTATGATTTACTTTTGCAGAGAATTGATTTACTTTCTAGTGATTGTTCCGATCTCCTGATTCATTGTTAAAATGGATAAGAGTTGGCTAAGAGCTTGCGAACTAGTCTTGAGTATGGTGATGGTCTTAAGAAATTTATAGAATTAGCTTTTGCCAAGTCACGAGGAACAATAGGATTTTATGCCCATGCCAAATTGTGCAAATAGGTATTGGTTAGGTAGAAAAGAAGTTTATGATCACTTGATTTGTGAAGGCTTCATGAATGGATATCAAACATGGATATTTCATGGAGAAGTCACGGAATTGAAGAACCGCAGATTCGGATGAAGATCGAGTAGAAAATGCGATTCGATTCGAGACTTTGAGGAGTATCTCAAATGTATGAGATGGCCCAAATGCTCTGGATGGTTTTGGCATGTACAACAATTCAAGCTTAGGAGAAGATGAAGAAGAGGAAGAGGAAGAGGAAGATGTAGATCCCGAAAGTTATGCGAGTTAGTTAATGATGCTAGTAGAGAACTTTACCAGTTGCAAGAAATTCTCAAAACTTCATTTTCTAGTGAAGCTCTGAACATAAAAATGAAGGGAGAATTTCTAATTCTGTTTTGATGACATAATCTCACTATTCGGAGATGCACTTCCGGAGGGAAAACCTACCCAAAAACTTCTATGAATCAAAAAGTACATTAGGCAAATTGGGTTAGGTTATGACACATTGATGCTTGCAAGAATGACTGTATTATTTAGAGGAATACATGCCAATGCTCTTGAATGTCCTACATGTAATACAAGTAGATGGAGAAGTGCTAAGCCTGGGTAGATGGAAGAGTGCACAAGGTTGCCCGAAAGTTGCTAGACATTTCAAATCAAGAAGAGGGTGCAAAGGTTGTTCTCATCCCAGAGAGAGCACCATACATGAGGTGGCATAAAGAAGGTAGAACAAAAGATGGATTGATGAGGCATCCTGATTCACCATCTTGAAAAGTTCGATGTTTTGCACAAACAATTTGCAAAAGAACCTAGGAATATTAGGTTTGCCTTAGCCACGATGGCTTCAATCCATTCAAAAGTATGAACCGCTTACAAGATCGGCCAATCATTTTAATCCCTTACAATCTACCTCCTTGGATATGCTTGCAGCATCAAACATCATCCTGCCGCTTATAGTGTCGGTAGGAAGGCACCGGGAAAGACATGGACGTCTATATGCAGCTTGTTATTGATGAACTACTTGTTCTTTGGAAATTTGGTGTTCTTACACTTGATGCTTCTTTTGGTAGAAAATTTCGTGTATATGATGCTCTACTGTGGACCATCAGTGATTGGCAAGGTCGTGGTGTTGAGTGGTGAGAGTCTGCAGCTTGTTCTCACCGCCTTATTCAGACTAGTTCACGAGTTACAACATGGAAAAAAGACATGTTTTATGGGACATCGAAGATTGTTACCTACTGAACATGAATTCAGAGAAGATGCTTTATCTTTTGATGGCACTATAGAAATTAGAGATCCTCCTGTACAAATTACAGGAAAAGTAATTTCAGAATTGACAGAACACATTGTGACTGACTATGGTAAATTGCGTATGAAAAAGGCAGAAAAGAAAAGAAAGAGGACAATCAACAATCAAGATAATGGGGGTGAACAGAATGAGGGTGATGAGAATGAAGGGGAGTACATTCACACTGTCGAGACAACATTTAGGAAGAGAAGTGTGTTCTTTCAACTGCCTTACTGGGAGACTCTACTTGTCAGGCATAACCTGGACGCAATGCACATAGAAAAGAATGTGTTTGACAATATAGTGAACACTCTACTTGATGTAAACAGAAAATCCAAGGATTCAGTAAATGCAAGGCTTGACCTTAAGCAGCTGAACATAAGAGAAGGTCTTCATGCTGATTTGACTGGAGCAAAACCAGTGATTCCTAAAGCTCCATACTACATGAGTCCCCAATTAAAGAAAATATTTTGCAAACTATTAGGAGACACAAGATTTCCTCATGGTCATGCATCTAATTTTGAACATAAAGTAGAAGATGGTAAAATAACAGGGCTAAAAAGTCATGATTGTCACATTATAATGCAGGAGTTGTTGCCCCTTGCAATGAGTAGAACATTGCCTGAAAATGTTAGTAGGCCACTAATGGGTCTATGCAATTACTTCAAGGAAGTTTATTCGAAGGTTATTGATGTCAAACAAATGCAAAGGTTGGAACAAGAGATTACAGAAATTTTATGCCAATTGGAGAAGATTTTTCCTCCTGCATTCTTTGATATTATGGTTCATCTAACAGTCCATCTTGCTACCGAAGTAAGATTGGCTGGGCCTGTTCATTATAGGTCTATGTGGCTTACTGAGAGGTACGTCACACATATTCTTTCATTGCAATTAAGCACGGTAGTAGTCTAGTTGATGGAATTAATCAATAGTGATCTTGATCATAGGTTCAATGGCAAGATGAAGAGCTTTGTCCGTAGTAGAAGCCACCCCGAGGGAGCAATTGCTGAAGGATATGTTTTTTATGAAAGTCTGACTTTCTGCTCGAGATACTTGTCTGGTTGTACACCACGACTTGATGACATGAATGCAGATATCAATGAACACTATTTAACAAAAATAGGTCGCCCCTTGTCAGCTAGTGCTTCTCTTGAATTGGATTTCACAACATGGACTCAGCTCAACGTGGTGCTTTTTAGCTATCCGTAAATTTCGCTTTCACGCAGTAAGTTGTCCTTTTAGTTATGCGATATTAAGGAAACCCTAAAATATTGTCCTCTAAAATTACCATCCGCTTTCATGCATAACATTTACATATTTTGTCAAGTAAAAAAGATTTCAAACTGGAGTTGCAGAGTTCTCATCATAGCATTTCCATGATTGGTTTGTACATCATGTAAGTAATAAGATGTGTTAAATGTCATAGCAGTTTGCATGATTGGTTTTCTTGAAATGCCCGACTCTTCCATTTCCTATTTAGGTCCAATATCCGATCAACACAAGGGCACAATTACATCCAGATGTATTACTATTGTCTAGAAGGCCATACATGATGGCCAAAAAGTACAATAGCTAAGATTAATGGTTGCATTTTCCATACCCATAATTATGGAAAAGGAAAGTCTACATGTTGTTATGGGGTCTCATCACTTGTCGCTACATCTAGCTTTTGTAGTTCTAAAGATAAAAATCCAGTTGTAGGAAATGTGACATATTATGGTAGAATACTTGAGATAGTTGAACTTAGCTACTCAAATGAAGGGTATGCAATGCTATTTAAATGTGATTGGGTTAAGAAAACAGGATTCGTGGTAGATGGTTTGGGGTTGCCTCAAGTAAATTTCAAAAATGTGCATAATACTGATGACATTGCTTCAGAACCTTTCATTCTAGCGAGCCAAGCAAAACAAGTATACTATGTCGAAGATCCAACTGACAGCGATTGGAATTTTGTGGTTACTCCCTCACCAAGGGATTTCTATGATATGGATTTTAGGAGTGATCTTATTTAGGATACATATGTGAGTGATTATATGGATTCATCTTACTATTGATGTCGTATGCTTTTTTATGATTCATTCTAATCTTCCAAACTACTTTCAAAAGCTAAAATGATAGGAAGTCAACAAAGAAGAATGAATGAAGTAAACAACAAACTAAAAGAGCTAGATGTACTACACAGAGTGATCCCAAGTTATAGAGACAATGAATTGGAAGAAACACAAGAAGCAAATAATGTGAAGAAATACTATGAAGATTTGGAAGTGAGTATTTACATTGTTAAATTGAACAACTTGATGTATTCTATAAAATTTAGTGAGTACCTAGTGAGTATTTTCTATGTATGCAATTCAAAGGTTGATGATAATGAATTTGAAGAATTTATAAGTGGACAAAGGCAAGATGCACAAGAAAATGTAAACATAGAGGTACATGGAAATAATGATGAAGAAGATGGATGAGGAAGATGAGGAAGAGGAAGAAGATGAAGAAGAGGAAGAGGAAGAGGAAGAGGAAGATGACGAAGAGGAAGAGGTCGCACAAGAAGCCGAGAAAATTTGATGCTTCAAGATAGTAATATGCAACTCTACATCTAATTTACAACTATAAAATCCAATTTATTTCATGCAACTATATGAATGGTTTGAATGGTTGCCCTAATCCAATTTAGTTCAATTTAGTTTGAATGGTTTGAATGGTTGCCCTAATCCAATTTAGTTCAATTTATTTCATGCAACTATATGAACTAATGTCCCACAATTAATATGAACTTGAAATCCAATTTACAACTATAAAATTCTGAATGAAAAGTAGTAATTAACTGTTTTTTGTTTGAGATAGGAAAAGAGGGAGAAAGAGGACCAACAGAGCTAAAAAGATTGTGGGACAAGCATGGACCAAATAACAAGATACATTTGGAATTTAATCACCTTGGTCAGCCCTGTGGGCGTAAGACCTGCAAGTTGGCAAATTTTATTGGTTACTTAGTTAAAGGAAAAGATGTATCTATTGCATCTCCAAGTTGGAGAAAAGTACCAGAAGCTGAAAAGGACAAATTGTGGGAGAGTGTGAAGGTGAAACTTGAGCAATCATTTTTCTTTACCATATATGTGAATTAATATGTACAAAGTTCTAATTTTAAACTAATAACAGAGTTTCTTCGATATTAATGATTCATTCAAGCCATGGGTGATGAAGTCAGCTTCTAAAAAGTTCAGGAGTTTCAAGTCTTTCCTAAAGATGAAGTTCTATGATGCAACTCTGACATTGAAGGAAAACATTCAAAATGGGTGCAAGAATAGAATTCCACCAAGTCAGTGGGCATGGCTGGTAAAGCAATGGAGGATGTGAAGCAAAGGTAAATCCATAATGTATACATAGTTCTTGATGTGGGTTTGCTAAGTAAATCTGCAATTGTATATCGAGTTTATCGATCTCCAAATTCTATAATTGAAAATTGCAACTAAGAACAAATCTGCAAGGGAGGCCAGAAAATGGATGTCACATCATAGGACTAAAAGCTTCGAGTTTTTCATAGACAAGCTGGAGCTGAAAGAGGGAGACCAGTTGGGAGAGTGGAGCTGTTTTTGCTACACACTTAAATAAAAAGGAGAACCGTTAATCGATTACGCCAACAAAATGGTATGTTCTGAACCTTAACTGAAATGAGGTTATTCATGCATTTATTGTATTGTCATAAGTTTGTCAGGAACTAAATTAAAATGAGTTTGTTCATACATTTATTGTATTGTCATGATTTGATTGTATTGCATTTATTGAATGACGTGTTTTTATTTCTGGTAGACTGAAGTTAAGAAGTTATGTGAAGAGGATCCTTCATTGATAAAATCAGACGATGATGAGTTGTATGAAAAGGTATTCCCAAATGCAAAAAATCAAGATCACATGGTTTTGGGCTTGTTGTTGGAGGAAAAATTGACAGATAGATCACTTGCTACATGTCCTAAAGCAACGAGAAAGAGAAACAACATCTGTTGGGTGTGGTGCAAACACGATGGAAAGAAGTGACCAAATGGAAGAGAGATGGAGTCAATTTATAGCATCTCAAAGAGTCAATCTAACCTTCAAAGATGTACAAAGAAGATCATGAACCACAAGAACATGAACAACACATGCAAAGATCATGAACAGCGGACCTTCCTCGGCAACACAAGCAACAACCCAACCTTCCTCAAGATCACAAGCAAGGTCTGACCTTTCTCAAAGAACACAAGCAGCCCGACCTTCCTCAAGATCACAAGCAAGAGCCCAATTTTCTCAAAGAACACAAGCAACAGCCCAACATTCCTCAACATCACAAGCAACAGCCGACCTTTCTCGAACACAAGCAGTCTGACCTTTCTCAAGAACACAAGCAAAGAATTGGACCTTTCCGGCAACACAAGCAACGATCAACATTCCTCAAGATCACAAGCAAAGCCCGACCTTTCAAGAACACAAGCGGAATGGACCTTTCTCGCAACACAAGCAACGATCCAACATTCCTCAAGACAAGCAAGAGTCTGACCTTTCTCAAGAACACAAAGCAGCCGACCTTTCTCAAGAACACAAGCAAGATCCCAATATTCCTCAAGATCACAAGCAGCCCGACCTTTCAAGAACACAAGCAATGACCTTTCTCAACCTGAAAGTCAAGTGGTAGCTATAACATATTTGCCAACACAAGGAACAAGAAGAAAATGGAAGAGAAGATGGCTCTTGATTCACAAATTCAAAACTCAAAACCTGAACCAACTATCGAGAAGCAAACTTCAAAGAAGAAGAGGAAGAGGATCGGTGAAAATGAGATGGCAAGGGTGAATTCAAGAAGATGAAGTCGATGCAAATTCACAACTTACTAAAGCAAGTATTGAAGTATCAAAAATTCAATCACAATCAGAAGCAATAATCTTGCACAAAGTAAAGCTAGAGAAGGTTGCTGAGAATATTGCAAAATCACATAAAACAGATGCATATATTGAGGGATCACAAGTAAAAGCAAGAGGAAATCCTAACAAGAGAAAATCCTCTTCAAGGTAGGTATGGAGGTTGGCTTGAAATCACCAAACAAAGGCACAAGTGGTAGCATTTGGAACAATTCAAAACATAGATAAAGAATCCAAATGCTTGGATGGCAAACCACTAGCAGACTATGTTGAGGTTTTGGTGAACATTGTTCTCAAGGAATCTACACTTCTGCCACGTTCACAAGGGAGGATTACCAACTTGGGGAGTGCCGCGGCTCATTGCATCCCATGGCCAAGACAAAATGTATGATAATCTAACATAATTTCACATCATGTTGGTCATTTACACATTGTCATAGTGATATCTAATATCTGAATTTTGTTCATATAGCTAGAAGAATCTGAAGCAGAATCTATTGTAGCAAGTTAATTCAAGTGGAAAAGCAAAGAAGCATCGCAAAGAATCTGATCAAGGTAGAAGCTAGTGAGAAACTAATGGTGAGTACACTCTAATCTTGATTTTATGGGATATGTATTCCAGCATCTGTCTATTTCTGAATCACCATTACACACATGGACAACGCCCGTCTGACTTTCTGCATTGATCATGGTACAACAGTCAGAAAAACGAAAGGTATTTAAGAAGTTAGGAATAAGTAGCACTCCTACCGACATCAGTTTTTCCCATTTAAAAGTTATTCATACCCGATCAGATTTTGTACTTAGGAATTGTAAGATACTACACACATGGAATAAATTACTAGAAAAGGTAAGCAACCTTCTTGGCCTTGGCTTTCCTAGAATACAAGTTTGGATATACTCCTGCAATACTCGCGCACATCCATAATGTACTAGCGTTGCTGCATCGCCTCCTGATAAAGTTTGAAGTGACAACCGAAATAGGACCATTATGGCCTGATACACTTGGCTGGATAGTGTCTTTTCCATTTAAACCAAGCAGCTAAGCAAATACTACTACCTGTACTAGTTTCCTTGACTTTGGCCTGATACACTTGATTGATGATTTTGATTTTGATTTTCCACTTATACGTGATCAAAATTTTGATGTTGAATTTGGTCTGATTTTTTAGATTTGGCCTATACTGCTAGGTATGACGTGATCTCTTGGCACATTCTTGATGGTATCAGTAATTCCGCCAATACTGCCTGGTCCAAGAAACTTGGAAGTGAGCCACCGCATGTGTCGCTTATGCCTTTTGTATCGTCGACCTTCTGAATTGTTACTGTGAACGATTCTGCGACAAACTATATTGCTGTTGTGAAAAGCTATATTTTCACCTATATTGTTGCTGTGAACAGTTAATTTAAATGGTTAAAAGCTACTGTTGTTGTGAAGTATGGTTAAAAGCCGTTGTTGTGAAGTTTGGTTGTTACTGTTTAAATGCGCTATATTGTTGTTTTTATTGTTGTGCATTGTGGTTGATGTGAATAGTTACTGTGAATTCATCGTCTGAAAATGGTTGGTGTGAATAGTTACTGTGAATATTTATCGTCTGAAAAATAGTTAGAGGCACATTGCTAAAGTGCGGCTAAAAATAGTTAGAGGCACATTGCTAAAGTGCGGCTAAAATGGATTGAGGCAGTTTCCAAAGTGCGGCTAAAAATGGGTTGAGGCAGTTTTCAAAGTGCTAAAAAATGGATTGAGGCAGTTTCAAAGTGCGGCTAAAAATGGGTTGAGGCAGTTTTCAAAGTGGCTAAAATGGGCTGAGGCAGTTTCCAAAGTGCGGCTAAAAATGGGTTGAGGCAGTCTCCAAAGTGCGGCTAAAAATGAGTTGAGGCAGTTTCCAAAGTGCGGCTAAAAATGAGTTGAGGCAGTTTTCAAAGTGCGGCTAAAAATCATTTTTAGGGGCACTTTTTTCAAAGTGCGGCTAACATTTTTAGCGTCATGATTAAATTCGACACTTTTAAAAGTGCCACTAAAAATAAATAAAGGCACTTTGATGATTTTTATAGGCACTTCTAATTGCCCCTAATTAACAACTGTGACGTAGTGATTGGACACAAGAATCACGAAACTGCAGTCTTCTCTCCTGTGTGATTATTTAATGTGGTTTTTTAATTGTCACAAAATGAGGAGCAAGATGACGTCTGGTACTCATGTGAATCTGTGGCGGTACGGAGATGCTCCAAAAAACTCAGAGAAAGGAAACCAGAAATTGCCTATAACCAACCTCTCCATATTCCACAGAAACACATTCAATTTACGAGCAACATTTATTTAAAAGAAAAAGCGCTAAAACGGAGACGCACAAATGCAATCTTATCACACGAACCACACATTATTTTTTATGTGAGTCGTTGGCTACTACGGGAGGAGGCATCATATTCTCTGCTGGCGTGTTCAGATTATTTTTTTTGACGATCATGTTCAGAATTTTATGTGTGTAAGTTAAATATTAGTCCATGGTGTTAAACGTTTTCTGTGCGCAAGATCTCTTACAGGTACAGAACTCAAAATGGAAGAAAACGTGTAGATTCCCTGTTCGATGTGTACTGGGTGTTTGCAAAAATTGAGTGCACAACTCGTGATCTCATTAGCGAAATCAAAAGCTACAGACAGCAGATCTTTCACATTCAGTTTTACCGCCCAACACATTTCCAAAGGAGACCTTGACGTCCCACAAGTAAACTTAACCAATTATTACAGAACCAAAACACACTGCCAACACCTACGTTCCTAGTCACCGGCTGTGTGAAATTCTTCACCAATAATGCTCTTCCAAGATAAACGCGCACTTCTGCCAGGGCTTTTGGGTTTCAGTCCTATCTTAGGGTGCAAACAGGTATAATGAATCTGGGTTCTACTTCCTGTGCGAAATCATGTTCACGCAACTATGAGCAGGCTTGGATGAAAGCCTTTGGACAAGCTATCCCCTAGCCAAAACAGGAATATCATGATGAACACTTCAGTGCAAAGTTAATTGTTTCGATAAGCTATAGAGCAATTTTTGTTTGACATATACTCCCTCCGTTTTAAAATATAAGATGTTTTAGGTTTGTGAAAAAAATGTATCTAGACTTGTTTTAATGTCTAGATTCACTCCAAACCTTAGTAAACCTACATACTAAAAATAGTCTAGATACATTTTCTTCACAAATCTAAAACATCTTATATTTTGAAACGGAGGGAGTATATAGAGACTAAAAAACCAACCAAAAACGAATTGGTGGCAGTGACAAGGAATCAAACCAATTCCTCGAAAACCAATCGCAACAATCATATGGCAATATCAAACACAGGATTAATTGCCAAGCATAACTTAGTTTTACAGTAGTAATAACATAGATAACAAAGATGGGCATAACTTGGATGCAATCT
The DNA here is from genome assembly GCA_030063025.1 of Avena longiglumis. Lineage (NCBI taxonomy): Eukaryota > Viridiplantae > Streptophyta > Magnoliopsida > Poales > Poaceae > Avena > Avena longiglumis. The sequence continues at coordinate 83,780,699 of CP125973.1, read as the reverse complement.
TCTCGGTTGGATTCAAGCTAGACCAGCATATTGTCCAAGCACCCCCCTCCTCTGGGCTCTGGATTGGGTTCCATTAGTAAGAGACGGCGCACCTCGGGTCGCTGGGGTCGGCGAATTCGAGGCCATCCAGTCCTCCGCTATTTACCCAGTCATCCCACAGCTCCCTGCTGTACTGCTCCAGCTCAGCGACCTGGTTGAGGCACTCCTCATCCACCTCGACATGGCCATTGTCAAAAAATTGGCCACGGACCCAGTCTTGGAACAGCACAAAGTCGTCGGAAATCTCCTGGTCACGAGCAGCATCTTCCTTGAACCACCGCCTTTGTTCCTCAATCCATTCGTCCGAGAGGTTATTATACTTGCCTGTCATGAAAGGGATGTCCTCGAGGGATGTCTCTCTCGGCATGGCCAGGATGAAGCCGATGAGGTCATCAGAGAGCTCATGACGGCCGTTTACACCAGCAGGCGCGGGGTCAGATTCAGATTCAGCGCACCTCTCCGTCTGGTTCTTGTCGATAGCCACCGCCTCCTTCTTCCCGGCGGTATCGACCATCGCCGCCCCTGCCTCCACCAGGCCCTGCTTGGACTTCTCCGTCTGGGCTGCTTCTCGTCGACAGCCACGGCCTCCTTCCCCGTCTTGACCAGCGCCTCGTTTGTCATGGTGGAGAGCGGCTGGTTCTTCTCGCCGTCGAACGCCTCCATAGGCGGCGCCGTGTCCATATTCTCTGTGTGGATTGATTGGATCGAGGCGGCGGCGGTGGCTCGATCTCGATCTATATAGAGGAAGCTAAACGAGAGCCTGAGTCGGACTCAACTCACCCAGCAGGGACCGGACCGGAGTCCAACTGATCAAGAAGCGAGACCCAAACGTATACGTGCGGCAGGTAGAAATTTTCTCTCCGTGTCCTGCTCGAAGCCGTGTGTGTATCTAGGGGAAAAAGTATACATAACCCCAACCCCCTATGTTTTAGGTTTGGGACAGAGACCTCCCCTAGCTTTAAACTGGAACCCACAACTTTGCCATGTATGCATTGCATCGTCGATCGATCATGCTAGCTTGTTCATGAAATATTGTGTGTGTTTGATCAAGATAAGGTATCCAGGAGGTGTGGTCCATGGCGTATGTGCATGTGCTGACCCGCAGCTGCTGGCCGGGGCGTCCGGCATTCAAAGACCGCAGAAATGAACTGCTCGCCGTTTTTTCTGGTTTTCAGATCGTTACCTGATTCTGGCTGCCGGCCGGTGCCGTACGGGCAGGCCGGAGCCATCGATTTTGACAACCGCGCGGGTAATAAGAGGCAAGTTGACCTGCTCGCCGCGCCGCAGTTCAATCACTATACCATGCCGCGGTGATTTTCCGCTTGTGTCGACGCCGTCCAGGAAGAACCGTCGCTGCTGTCGAGAGAAGAAACGGCAAGGCTACACATGCAGCTGTCCAGGACGAACTGGGTTCGATCTAACCAGGTGGTGCTCGTAGGTGGGGTGCATTTGGACTGAAGGGGCTCTCTGTCCGGTTTAGCAAAGTTGTGGGGGTGATGTGTTCCAGTTTAAAGTTAGTGCTGTCGTCCCAAACCTGAAACATAGGGGGGTTATATATACTTCTTTCTATCTAGGGTTCGGGTTTCTATATATAGATCAATATCGATTCTCCGCTCGCCTCTTCTTCTCATACGCACAACCAATTCAATCCCCATCGAAGAAGAAAATCGTTCGGCCTCGAGTCCAGGAGCAATGGCCAGTTTGAAGGGCAAGGAGTCGGCATTGGACGGCGAGGGGATCCATAAGCTGACAACAAGCAAGGCGGAGGTCGGGACATGGAAGGCAGCGACGGGGATCGGAAAGGTCTAGATGGAGAAGAAGCGGAAGATGCAAAAGGGCAGACATACAACAGTCGGTACTGGGAAGGCAACGACAACGATGGAAAAGAGCGCCCAGATGGAGAAGAAGGGCCAATCCCCGGTGGAGACAAGGAAGGATGAGTCAGCGAGCGACGACATGATCCCGGCCGAGAAGATGCACAAGGGGGCAAAAGAGGCGGGCGACGAGTACGACGACTTCCAGACAGTGAAGGCGGATTGGTGCCTTCAATCTGATCCGCCTGCTGTGGCCAAGTATCGTATCCCCGACGAGTACGTCAGGCTCATCCTGGACATGAAGAGGGATGAGCCCATGGACCCCGAGGAGTACCGCTACTTGTTCCCCGGCTGCTCGGTCGAGGAAGCTAGGCGGAAGCACGAGGAAGAGAATGCCCTCTATAAGAGGACCTATGACGACTTCAAGCCGTTCCAGGCAATGGTTCGCAAGGAATGGTATATGACAAGGGCTATGTGAAGGTGGACTATGATTATGTAGCTGGCCTTGCCAAGGTGAAGGATGTGCACAAGGAGGACTAGGATGAGTGGAGGAAGCACCAAGAGAGCTTAGAGTACATTGAATATGCTGACTCAGATGATGAGGGCTGACTCGGATGATGAGGTGTATGCTGCTCCATATAATCCACGGGAGGCTCTCGAGCAATTCAACCTAGATGAGCTAGAAGATGATTGCTCTTGAATCCAACCTAGAAGATTCGATAGGTTTATATCTATCTATCTATACCAACTGTAGCTTATTAGGTTATGCCCAACTATGTTATTGAACCATCCATGTTTGTTTATCTATTTATGTTATTACTCCAATATACTAGGTTATGTTTGGCAATCAGTCATCTGTATCCGTTTGCCATGTGTACTATTTATCTACATGCATGCTCCCGCGCACTATTCTGGCGGTTTATGCGCAGCGCCAGTTTAGAGTCACTGGTGGAGATACTCTAAAGCAGTACATCTTATTCTAAAATATGAACTAACTGGAACAAAAACATGCCATGATGTCACCTTCTTTTACCATTAATATTCGAGAGTGCAAGCCCAATAAAAAATAGGTTATCCAGTAAAGCTGAGAACCCTTGTTTGGTACCATACAATAAAACGTGGGAGAGAAAGCTGAGGACGAATGGGATTAGAACTATTTTCTCCATGAATGAAATACCTGTGTACTAATTAACTTGGATCAAAAAATTGGTGGGCTTCATATGACTCCAGCTACAAATGAATAATAGCTATGTGAACCAATCAGTCCCATTCTCCGGTTTGAGACATCGTATTTGGATGGGTACTAACTTTTTCATCACTGAACCTCCTTTCAAACATAGATCATATTAATCGACCCTCATTGTGACCGACCTTAAATTACATTCTAGCACCACTACCAAGAGCAAAATCAAACTCAACCTTACAACCGAAAAAAACTGAAGCAGTTGACTAAGAAGGGGAGAAATAACAAATTTTCAGGTAGTATAGATGAAAAATGTTTCTCTTTGCTTCCTTTGAGCTGTGCATATTGGCTAGTCAAGCAGACAACAGATTCACTAAAAACATGCAATCCTTTTATTGCACCTAATGAGCACACAATAAAGAACTACGCTAACATGAACAAATTACTTGATCAGGTCCGACTTCAACAGTGAATTTTTGGCGCAATTTCATTAGCAGTTATGAAGTCAGATAAAGTGAGATCTGAAACAACTATACAAGTTAAATATATGCAAACAACAATGCATACGGTGCTCCAAAATGCTCTGGTCTAATCCAAATTATAAAGCACAAGACCCTAGGAGCAATTATCTTCCTGTTAAGTCTGTGCATAACCACCTGATAAAACATTGAGAACTTATATACTAGCCAAAAGAGCTAGAAAATCTTTACAATCTCAACCATAGCCTCAACCATAGCCTCAACCATAGCAGGATCACAGCATAACCCACCATCACTCATGAGTGCAATGGAAGGTTAATTTGTTTTGCTATATTATTACAGAAACATAAAGGACTTTGGCACAGGGAGTTCAGACGCGAAAAACTTTAAGTACTTAAAGGACCATACTGAGTATGAATGCCGCTAGGCTCATAGCCCTCTTCTTACTGGTTGCATTATAGCTTAGGCTACCTATGACAAAAAAATGTTCTTCTCTAGTAATGCTACAGCACAGGGCCTTCAAGGTGCCATCATGTCAGCAACCAAGAGATCATGAGTGAGAAGCAGCATTCAATCTTGGGATAAGATATACCCAAGCGAAAACAGCTAGAAGATCTTGATGAACACTTTAGTGCAAAGTTAATTGTTTTGATAGGCTAAATCGTGAGTTACATAAAGCAAAACATTTGTTTGACACAAAGACTAAAGAGACCAACCAGACACATTACAGATTGACAGGCAGTGAGTGTCAAGGAATCAAACCAATTCCTTGGAAACCTGATGTGAATCAATCGCAACAATCATAAGGTATATCAAACAGAAGATTAATTGTCAAACATAACTTAGTTTTGGAGTACTAATAACATACTAGATAAAGTTGCTTTTAATTGCAATTCACGAATAGACAACTTGCACAGATTTTATTCGTAAAGAGATCGCATGATAAAACCTACTCTTCAACATGGGAGACAGGATTAAATCTTGAGGAAACTATACACTTGGCCAAAACAGCTAAGAGTATCTTTAAAACTCAAACATATATAGCACCAGACTGTACTGTGGAGGCAGACTATTGAAACATGCATCCCATGGAGCAGCATAGTATCGTTTGGCACAGTGACATTGGTAACTTGGTTCCGAATGCGTATGAATTGCAACAATGACATGTCAATAGCAAACAGAGAATTTATCACCACATAACTTAGTTCTTGAGGAGGGACGGTAGTGAGAATAAAACAGAAATAAAATCCAGTACTAGTTTCTACACACTTCTACTTTATTCTAGGTAATTTGGTCCTTTAGTCATATGTGTTATAGTTTCTGGAGTGTTCTAGTGTGAGTTGTAACCATGTTGTTTGTGTTTGCTTCCTAGTTTTAAGTAAGTATTCTCTAGAGCCTTCCTAGCTATAAGTAGAACTAAAAAGTGGAGGCTCATGAGGCCTATAAATAGGCGTCCTCACCTCTAGCTATGGAATCGGACTATGTACCCACTACCTATCAAATAAATGGAACCTCGTGTTCTTGTTTTAGATCTTAGACTAGATCTAGTATGTTGAGAGTTTTGGATTAAACTCTTGACAGGCCCACTCCTATAGCGATATCTAGCTCGCGTCCCTAGAGCGATATCTAGCCCAGCACGCTGGAGTGGTTCCTTCAACATTTTTGTTGTCTTTGTTATAGCAGCAAGGTGGAGTTGTTCCTCCACAACCATTGTGCTGCATCAGTTCTGAAATACTAATAACATAGATAGATACATGGTTGGTTCATAACTTAGATAACATAGATGGGATTTTAACTTAGATAACACAGATGGGGCATATCTCAGATAACATAGATCGGCAACACTATTACTCTTCCAGATCGCCCACCGGACGAAGAGAAACTCATTTCATACAGCTATAACCAGATAATAGGGCAGCAAGACATGTTGTCTACTGACAGTGCTCTTCATCTTAGATTCAGAAGTTACAGTTTATCACCTTCCAAAGGACCTACAAAGAAACCGGTAGGAAACAATAAATATACATGCAGAAACAGTGGCATCATACATATCTAAAACAAATGTGCAGCCTACTGATACAAAGAGTAAAGGGTAGATCGTACCGATCTTTTCATACAAGGATGTCCACATTTTTGGATTCCACGTCTCCATCGTCCTCAGAAACGCATCACGGTCTGGGATAGCATTCTGTAAAGCAAAAGAAAATTTAATCGTTATAAGCAAGTTAAGGATATCCTAATGTGGGGTCATTTGTATTTGCGCAGTCATTACATACCATCCATTTATTTGGCATTTCAAAACTCTTTAAAAGATTCCGACACATCTGAATGTAGCTCCAATGGTCATAATCATAATATGTTGGAAACTGGAGCATGGCAGCATGATTGCATATGTCTTCTACAATCGGTATTGCCCTTGTGCGAGGTTTTTGGGAGTAAGGGTCCCACGGCCAATCAACCTTTGAAAGAGTGATTGCATTGCCCATTGCCACTTTATCTCCACTCAGGATCATATATATATAGCTTTTTTTCTGATCATCACTCCACCAATCAGGATACTTCTCAAGATCACGTGCTGACTTATGGTGCCCAAAATAATTCTTGAAGCTACATGAGCTATCATCAAGTTCAACTCTATGGTACTGGCAGCACCAATCAATAGCACGCCCAACTATTGTGAGAGCAGATGTAACATCTGCATTCGATCGAATTGGGATGACTAAAAAAACACAATATGAAAATTGTGTTAGAAGGAGTCAATAATACACAGGTGACATTAACAGAATTAATTTGGGTCTACATTAGTTCAATAGGTCATGGGTTCACATAGCTCAAATGATCATCCACTACCAAATATTTTAAGATCTGGATTCACGTGCATAACCCAACAAGTTACATCTCAAGCCCTTTATTTCCATGGAACCAGATCTACATGACACTGAAGTGAGCTACAGGTTAAACTTACGCAGAATCAGATCTACATGAAACTGAAGTGAGCTACAGGTCAAACATACATAGAACCAGATCAACATGAAACTGAAGTGAGGTACAGGTTGAACTTAAACTACAGGCAATATACTTTGACTTAAACTAAAGTGATGTACAGGCTGTTCAGAATTAGAGCAATAAGGGGCAACTAGCATTTACAACTTTCCAAGAAAATTACAAAGAGTGTGAAAGACCTAAAGTGTATACAAGTAATCCTGATATTCCCATACTGGGTGTAGTGTTCATGTCAGCATAACAATTCTCTAAATGCCAATTAGAACCAGGGTATCTGAAAAGAACTTAATAAATGGACAGAATGAATACCTGCATAGTCCAAGAGAACCTTCAGTGTAGGGTTTTTTCCTGGAATCTTGTTCTTGATGTATAGATCTTGAACTCCTAGTCCATCCGGAAAACAATTCTTTTCAATGAGATCATCTATAAGACCAGCAAGTTGTCTGTGTGAAAGACAAATATACTTAATCAGCAAGTGACCTCTGTGAGTTAGTAAGAGGACTAATTGTAGTAAAAACGCAACGGAACATAAATTAGATGAAAACATACAGTAGCATTGTCCTCAGAAGTGGACTAAGTCTCACTTTCCCAGGCATGGTTGGGATGAAAAGTTCTCCTCGATCAATTGACTGAACCCATTGCATGAATGTCTCATTCACAGATTCTAAGACAAGATATCCAGTCACACCATTTAGGAAGAAGCCGTCGATGGCTATCATAGTAGGGTTGACGATACGACGAAGCAACCCATAATTCACCGGAGGAACATTATGTGGTCCTCTTTTTACCATTCTTTTAGATCCAAGGGCACTGTATGTACAGTCGAACAGATATGGATCAAGTACCTGCCCAGAGCCACCCAGCTTGGGTCCACCCACAAGAACATCAACACCATATGCCCCTGATTACAGTATAAGAAAATAGTGTCAATTCACAAAGAAATTCCACAAAAGAAGACTGCACGGCCAATCTTCTTCGACCACTATTCAGTAAAGAAGGGATAAGCAACTGACCTTCTCCTGGAAGCAGCGCGTCCATCCGGCTCTCGGACGCGGCGCACCAAGAGCAGAAACCGGGCAAGGGGGAGAGGAGGTGCAGGCGACGGCGGAAGGTATTTGACGATTTGCCCCGTTTTACTTTGCAATTTGATCATTTGGCACACCTTGTGTCACATGGTCAATGTGATAAATGATCAAATTCCAGAGTAAAGTGGGGCAAATGATTAAATTCTAAAGTAAAGTGGAGTGGAGGGATTTCTAACCCTATCGGTATTTGACGATATGTCCCATTTTATTTTGCAATTTGATCATTTGCCACACCTTGTGTCAGGTGGTCAATGGCAAATGATCAAATTCCAGAGTAAAGTGGAGTGGAGGGATTTCTAACCCTAACCCTTGATATTTCGCTCTCGGGCTTTGTTTGTTTCATCCCAACCCGGCGTGATTGGGGCGATACCCCCGTGGGTTAGCCGCAAACCTGGCCAACGGGCCACTTCTTAAGGTGCCGGCACGTGGGCCCGTGAAAAAAGCTCGGCACCGGCTCGGCCCTGGCGTCAGGTGAAGCTGGAAAATATATAGGCAAAATAACATCCAAGAGGGATTGAACTCACGATCTCTCCCTGCCGCAACGCCCCTTTGACCACCGAATGCTAGTTTTAATAGGGGCGACGTGGTACTTTTTTTATATTTGTTGGACGGGCCAGCCAAAAAAATTAGCAGGCCCGCGTTCCTAACGTGCCACAGGCCGGCCTGCCAAGCGTCGGGCCCGGGCTCGGGCCGCGCAGCCGGGCACGCGTGCTGGCCTGGCACGACACGTGAGCTAGGCAGGCCACTGCGGGCCGTGCCAGGGCTAGGACCGTTTAGGGCGGTCGTGTTCGGTCGTGGTCGCCGCCCGCTGGCAGGTTTGGTCACCGAATCACACGCGCGGTTTTAATCTCGGCCTCTTTGTTTGACACGTTCGTCTCCGCCTGAATCCACCGACTCCTTCGTTTGGGAGGAAATAGAACACCTCGACCTCGTGGAACAAATCCCTTACTTCTATCGTGTTGTCTCTTTCTTTCTTGTGATTTGGAGGACCGACATTGGCTAGGTGGACGGACAGCTAGGGGCGACGGACGAGGCGGTCAGGAGGGACAACAGAAGCTAGGGCGAAGGGATGGCGGCGGCGCAAAAAATCCATGCCAAAGACGCGTGCCTTCTTCCCTTTCCAACCGGCGGCGTGAGTTTGCCCCGAAGATCTCACCCTGCCCGTGCGAGCTCGGCGGCGCCCCTGAGAAGTCACCTTCGACATCCTTTCCACTTTCGTCTGCTTCGCGCTGGTAAGCGCCTACTCTTCTTCTTCGTCCTCTCATAGTTTCTAGGGTTTTGGCATGTTCTATAACAATTTCTAGGGTTCTTGGCGTGGTTGGTAGTGGTAGGTTCTTGCCATGTTTGTACATCATAGACATTGATTGCCTTTTCTTGGGTTTCTTGAGAAATAGGATGTTACTTTTGATCGCTAGGCCACTTGCCTGACATCTCTGAACCAGTGAATCTAGTGTCTGCTCTGTTGTAGTTTGTTCTGAAATAATGGAGCTGATTCAACGCATAGGTTTTAGATGAAAAATCTCAACCCCTTGTATGTCCAAGTTTGGAGTGGACACAACCGATTATTGACGAATGGGGTACTTGATAGAAATACATACTGCAGGGTTCCTTGTTAACCTATTTGTTAAATCACCAGGAGAAATCGAAGGATTGCCCTTAGCGTGATAGCATGTCAGCACTATCTGATATCACTTGCTTTAGATTGTTGTGCAATTTTGTATTGGCGGATGGACCTGTTGTATAACATTTTGTTATATAACATTTTTGTACTGCCAGCCAATTGGAATTTATTCTTTTTGACGCAATCACATAATACATGTGCAAGCTAAGTGATTCTACTATATATTAGCGTGCTCTATACTCAAAATCATTGAATATGGTATTCTCGCGCAATCAAATATTACACGTACATATAATTCAGAATATGGACAGAAGGTTTTAAAATTCAGAACTATATATGTAGGTGTTGCATACTATCTTACTGAATAAGTAGACATTTGTTTCTTACCAGTCTCCTAATATTGAACCTTCTATCCAGCTCAATATCACTTGCTTCTTTTTCTTGAAATAAATACTAGCACTCTCTCCGATCCAAATTAATTGACTCGGATTTGTCTTGATTTGAATGTGTCTAAACATGTTTTAGTACCAGATACATTCAAATCTAGATAAACTTAAGTTAATTAATTTGGATTGGAGGAAGTAGATCTTTTATATGGTGATGGTACTCATAATTGAATACCAGATTAGCTCCTTTTGTATATATATCGACTGTAATCAAGATGCAACCAAGAGCCTGAATTCATTCATCAAAAGCCGCTTCCCTTCTACTACATTAAATTGTAGGAAGGACCGTCAAAATTACTAGTTAGTGTTGTAACTCTACTTGCTTATTAGTTCGTGCTACTGGTTGTTAACTCTGCTTTCTTATCAGTTAGTGTTGTTGATTCATTTTTACTAAGAATCAATGATGAATGAAAAGAAAAGAAAAATTGTTTTACACTTATTGGCGGTTGGCAATATTATATTATACCTTACCATCATCACATACATGTCTTGAGCTTGCGCTGTAGACATTTTGTGACTTGTTCCTTGTTTATTTTATCGTTCTCTGTCTGGACAAAAATGGACAGATCTATGCAGCTTAAGACTTGCTTGTTCTTGTTTACTCCCTCCGTTCCAAAGCTTAAGGCTTATTTTTTTTTCAAAAATCAAATTATGTAAAGTTTGACCACGTTTTTAGGAAAATATATTAATATTTACAACATGAAATCCATACCGTTTTATACATTATGAAATATATTTTCACATGATATCTATATAATATCATAGTTATTTATATTTTTTCTAAAAGTTTGGTCAAACTTTTCGTAGCTTGACTTTTTTAAAAAAATATAAGCCTTAAGCTTTGGAACGGAGGTAGTATTTTGCTGCTGGTAACTAGTGGTCTATTTCTTTTAAGTCTTTGCATGGATTTGAGAATGAGGGGTCATATTAGAGAGAGAGAGGGAGAGAGAGAGATGGGGGAGGAGGATGACGATATGATGCTTTTCCTTTTACCTGCACAGTATCTATTGGGTGGCAGTGAACCAAAAAAGCCTCGCCATACGTCGATTCTAAGAGGCGATGAGGTTATAAGGGAGTTGCTTGAAGGGCACGCCAAAAATTGTCAAGAAGCATTTAGGATGGAGCCTCATATCTTCAGGGACTTGGCTATTTTCCTTCGACGGCAGGGGTTGATACGTGATACCAGACTTACCGTCGAAAATAAAATAGCAGTCTTTCTGTGGATGTTCCTCCTTCCAGGCCCTACAGGTCCAATTCAAGCGCAATGGTGACACTTTTCATTGGCAAATGAAGAATTTCTTCAACATAATCCCTACTCTTTCAAAGCATTTTCTAAAGCCTCCAAATCTTACTCAAGTACACCCAAAGATCCAGTCTAACCCGAGATTCTTCCCCTATTTTCAGGTTTTTGCTAAATCATATTCTCATGACAATGTCTTCCTTTCCACAAACCAAAATAATTTCTTATTATTTTCATATCATTTTCTTTGCAGAACTGTATTGGAGCGATTGACGGGACTCATATTCCCATGACCATTTCGGGTGACAAAGTTGCTCCCTTGAGAAATAGGGAGGGTACAATCAACCAGAATGTTATGGTCGCGTCTTCGATATAAATTTCACATTCATATCTTGTGGCTGGGAGGGATCTGCTATTGATGCTAGGGTTACTAGATCCGCACTTCTCAAAGGTTTTAAAGTACCTCAGGACAAGTTCTATCTCGTAGATGGTGGTTATGCAAACACTCCATTCTTTCTTGCACCATACCATGGTGTTCGGTACCATTTGGAGGACTTTGGGCATGATCGTCGTGCACCCCAAATCTACAAGGAGATATTCAATCACCGACACATTGTACTACGAAATCATATTAAACATGCATTGGGAGTCCTGAAGAAACGATTTCCCATTCTCAAAGTGGGAACCCATCACACATTAGAGAATCAAGTAAAGTTACTGGCGGCCGTTGCAATATTGCATAACATCATCTGTTTGCATAAGGGAGATGAGAGCTAGTTAGATAACCAAACAAACAACATGCCTCCAGAAAATTATATGGACCTTCCTGATGGTGATCTTCCTCAAAACCATCAAGTCAACAATGAAGGCAGCAATCTTAGAGACATGACTAGGCATCAAATATGGGCGGATTATCGTCAACAGTAAAGTCAAGTGTGATGTAATAAAGTAGTGACATTTGATCTTCTTTTGTTTCTTATGTGATGTAATAAAGTAATGAAATTTGAGATTCTTTAATTTGTTATGTGGTTTAATAAAGTAATGACATTTGAGATTCTTATGTTTATTATGTGATGTAATAAAGTAATGACATTTTAACTCCATGTGAGCTTTTAAATTCTTATGTGGGGATAAATGTATTGCTGCTTGTATCATGAATATTGTTCTAGGGGTCATGATGATGACTAGAAGAGGATCTCCAAGGATTAATCTCATGAAAGATAAAGTTGTCCAGAAGAATCTCTCACCAAAAGGCAGGATAACAAAAAAGCGGTCTAAAGTTAAAGCCTTCAATTCTTAAACCCAATATCTTATTATACATGTTTGTTTTTGGCTAACTTGAAAATATTTCTCAAACAGATAGAGCTTCTTGGAATGCTGAACTTGAAAAGGATCCTTTGGATTTGTTGCATGAGCATAATAACCCTCAATATAAGGGGTCAAAACGGGTGGTCCTCAGACGCCTGGAATAAGATCGTCAAGAGATTCCAAGAAAGCCATATGTATGTGACTTACAAAAAGGGATAGATCCAAGATAAGGAGAAGGAGCTAAAAACGGCATGTAAGATGCTCAAGGAAGCTAGGCAACAAAGTGGAGTATCTTGGAATGACAAGCGTTCCATGATCGAAGCTGAGCAAGCGCTATGGGATAACCTTATCATCGTAAGATAGTTTTAGCTCCTTACATGCATATGGTCATTTCTTTATAATAGTAAGATATTCCTTATTATGGTATATCACTCGTCTTCTTTTCTGTTGTGCAGTCATTTCCTAAGATAGGGAAGTTCCGTACTAAGGCTTTTCCGCTTTTTGATGCCTTGGGAGAGTTGTATGACGGACAGACCGCCAAGGGAACCTATGAATTTACCTCCACTCAGCAATCCCAACAACCAATCCTTACAGAAGTGGATCTTGATCCCGAGGTCAGTTCTATAGAGGCCATGTAGTCCCATATTGGAGAGACCGCGGTGGTTGTTGAGGTTGATACACAAGGAGGCATGCGAGAGGCCAGTTTTCAAGCTAACCCAATAGTGGTTGATGCACCATCAGTGGTTGTTGCACCATCTGATACGTCCATTTTGCATCACTATTATATATCATAATTTGCTGTTATTCATTGATATATTTCTTATTAAGAGGTGATACTTATGTTATTTCAACTGTTTTTGCATGTTGGATGATTCTTGGAGGATGAACTGACGGAGTCAGGATTCTGATGGAAAAAAGCGGTGTCTAGATGCAATTTTCGCGAAGATCAGAAAAACAATGGAAATCATATTTTTCCAGAAGATGAAGGAAGCCGGAAGGGAAGGCAGAGACGGGCCACAAGGTCCCACACCCTCCAGGCGCGGGCCACCCTGGGCCGCGCCACCAGGGGTGTGGCCACCCTATCCCACCTCTGGCTCCGCCCATTCGCCTATATCTTCCTCCCAAAACCCTAAAGTTTGGGGAGCGACCACAAAAATATTTCGCCGCCTCTGCGGGGTGGAAACTACAGAGAGAGAACGAGCTCTCCGGCAGAAAGATTTCTGCCGGGGAAATTCCTTCCCGGAGAGGGGAGATCATCGACATAAACACTGTCATCAAGCTAGACTTCATCGGGATCATCATCATCCTCACCACCATCTCCACCAGCACCGTCATCACCACTTTATCCCGCTGTAACAATTGTGTTGAATCTTGCATAGTTCTTAGGGGGAACTTTCCCGGTGTTGATTACTTTTGTAGTTGATGCTTGTGAGCGGAACCATTGAATTATTGTTTATGTTCAGATTGTTATCCATTATCATATCATCTCTGATCTTGATCCATATGATGTCTCGTAAGTAGTTCGTTTAGTTCTTGAGGACATGGAAGAAGTCATGTCGTTAGTAGTGGAATTGTGTTGAGGTATTATTCAATGGTTTAATATTTAAGTTGTGGTGATATTCTTCTAGTGGTGTCATGTGAACGTCGACTACATGATACTTCACCATTTATGGGCGTATTTGGCTACTAATTGTGGGGTTGCTAGAGTGACACGAACCTGAACCTCCGTTAGGAAACCTTTGCACAAGGGAGTGTAGGATCTCAGAGTTTAAGGCTGTAGTTAGGTTTTTATCTTAATTACTTTCTTGTAGTTGCGTACGCTTGCAAGGAGTTTAATCACAAGTATGTATTAGTCCTAGTAAGGTCAGTACATTAGCATAGGTTCACCCATACAACACTTATCAAACCAAAGAAGATTAATCAACTATATGAAACGAAAGCACTTGACAGTATTCCCATGTGTCCTCGAGAAAGTTTGGTACTCATAAGTATTACCACCGGCTTGTCCTTTGCTAAGAAAGGATTGGGCCACTTGCTACATTTACTTGCTATCTTTATTTACTTGAACTTTATTTCTTTGCTTTATCAGAAAACCCTAAAAATCCGTTTGCTAAGTATTTACAGAGATTTCCTGCTCCAAACCACTAGTCAACACCTTCTGCTCCTCGTTGGGATCGACATTCCTATTTATCAAAAGTACTACGATACACCCTCTATAATTGTGGGTCATCAAGAATATTTTCTGGCGCCGTTGTCAGGGAGTGAAGCGCTATTGAAGAGTGGAACTGGTAAAGGAAACTTCTATTATGAGTATTGCTTTTTATTTCTGCTTGTTACTTTGTTTTTAATATGTATAACCCACTTTGTTTCCTATTTGGGAAAGCTACTACCACTGTTAGGGTAGTAGATGAACCACCACCTATTGAGATAGATCCTTTTAAGATACCTACAAGAATTGTTGATCGTGTTATGGATAATTATTATTTTTGGGATGGAACTATCCATCCTGGTGATCACTTGCTTTTTATCCATGAAATATGCGGGTTGTTTAAGTGTGCAGGTATCACAACTGAATAGGTTAAGAAGAAGTTACTCTCTATATCATTGAAAGGAAGAGCTGAAAAATGGTATAAGTCATCGAAGAATGGACAATCTATAAAATGGGAGAAAATAGTGCCTCTCTTTTATTCTAAATTCTATCCTCCCAGTGATATTCATAAGGATAGGAATCTAATATATAAATTATGGCCTCGTGATGGAGAGAGTACAACCCAAGCTTGGGGGAGATTGAAATTACTAATGCTTAAATGTCCTATTCATGAACTCCCTAACAATATTATTATTAATAACTTTTATGCAAGGCTTTCTTCATGATAAAGATTTATTAGATGCTTCTTGCTGGATCATTCACACGTATGAAAGAAGAAGCTAAATGGGATCTTATAGACCGTATTCAAGAAAACACTAAAGCATGGGAGAATGACAAAGGAAGAAAGTCGGGTATAAATTATGATTATGAATGTATTAAATCTTTTATTCGAATTGATAACTTTCATGATATTAGTACTAAGTATGGTCTTGATTCTCAAAGTATTGCCAATTGTTTTAAGGCTTTTGCCTCTTATATAGAAATTCCTAAAAAGAAGTGGGAAAAATACCATGCACCTTATAAAGATGTTGTTAATCATGTTCATGTTAGAAACACTGAAGTTTGTACTGTTGATCCTATTTTGCCTGAACCTTATATTGAGAAAATTCCTTTTCCTGCTAAGGTAAAGGAACATTCTATTATGGCTAATGTGGTTAGCAAAAGTACAAAGAAAGTTGTGGAACCTGATGAACAAATAAATATTGAACATGTAGTAGCCATTGTGAAAGATCTTGTCACTAAAAATGTAGAAGATGGACACATTATCTTCTGTGAAGATGCTTCTAATATTGTCTCTCATCCTAGTGAAGCTAGGAAAGCTAGTGTCTCTGTGCTTTCTATTAGAATTGGTGATCATTGCTATTATGGTTTATGTGACATTAGTGCTAGTTCTAGTGCTATTCCTTATGAGCTTTACAAGGAAATTATGCATGAAATTGGTCCTTGTGAACTTGAGGACATTGATGTGGTTATTCACCTTGATAATAAGGAAACCATTTGTCCCATTGGTATTATAAGAGATGTGGAAGTTCTCTGTGGTAAGATTAAGTATCCTGCTGATTTTCTAGTGCTTGGTTCAGCAGCTAGTAAAACTTGTCCTATCATTTTTGGTAGACCTTTCTTGAACACTTGTGGAGCTATTATAGATTGTAAGAAGGAGAAAGTTTTAACTAAGTTTGATGGAGAATCTTATGAGTTTAACTTTTCCAAATTTGCTAAAGCTCCTTATGGAAATAATTTGTCTAATGAGGATTTTAGGGTTGAACAACTTGCTTCTATTGATCCAGTTTATGACCTTAGACCTCCTTTTGATGATTGTAAGCATGCTCATTCTGATGATAAAGTTGTTTCTTGTGACAGTTATATTGTTAATTTTATTCAAAGTGCTACTGAAAGTTATTATAAGAGAGGGAAACATGGTTTTATGCATATAAATAATATTAAGTTTCCCCGCTTTATGTTGAAAGCTTTGAAGTTGCACTTGTTTTGTCTTTCGATGCTATTGGCCTTTTGTTTCAATAATTTGTTTTCTCATGAGACTCCCTTGCATAGGAAGTGGGTCAGATTCAAATGTGTTGGATATTTGCTTCTTGATGCTCTCTTTCACTTCAAATCCATATCTCCTATGTGAGCATCATTGAAATTTTCATGCCCATCTTAATGGCTATAAAGAAAGAGATTTTGGGAGATATTCCATTTTAGTTTGCTTTCGTTTTGTTTCTTTGAGTCCTAGAAGTTATTACCTCTGTAATAACCGCTCCTTTCCCTTTTTGTTTGGTTTTTGTGTCAAGATCAACCTCTTTCGAGAAGTAGAGGAATTGTGAGAAGTTGCTGTCCTAGGACAGTTTTTTGTGATGCATTGTAAAAATTCGTGAAGGAGCTCAGTATTTCGGATGGCGCTGTTATTTTCTGTGCTTGTGACCCAAGTTGTTATCCAACTTTCATTAGTTTTGAACTTTTTGAATTGAGCAACAAAACTTTTTCGAAAAAATCAATCTTTACCTGTTAGTCTGTTTTGACAGATTTCGGCCATCAATTGCATTTGTCTCTTATATCCAATTAACTCCAGTGTAGAGGCGCAGGGCACTGCAGGCCACAAGGAATTAGTCGTCATAAGGACCGGTGTTCTTGAAGGATGGGCCGTGCGGCTCAGAGCATCTCCACTTGTTGGACGTTTTCAAACCGAAATCCGAACTTAAATTTGGCCGAACGAAACAAGTTTTCGGCTCAGGAACACCGAGTTTTTCACTCGCGTTCCCAGGCCGTGTTTCCAGGCGAAGCAGAAACGGCGAAAGATTTGAATTTTATCATTCCCGCCGGCGAACTCTCGGCCAAATGTGTTCGAAAAAAGTATGCCCAAAATGTTCAGCGACAATTATTACTGAATAAAAAATGGCTTCATCGATCGTCGTCGACGGGATAGGCTCCTCGCGTGCGAAGGGGTTGGGCGTACCGATGGCATGGTCGGTCGACTGGTTGGATGAGGTGGAAGCAGAGCTCGACGAAGCAGTGGCGATGGTCGGCGCAACTGTAGGCGTAATCTCGGCGTTGTCTCCTAGAAGATGGCGTTGCGACACGCCATGTATCAGGCCTTGACCGGCGTTCTCATCGCCGAGGTGTCTTCACCGCCCATGAGGAACTGGAGATCCCTGTTCCTCTTCTTGGCGGCGTAGTTGGCCTTGAGGAGGTCGATCTTGGTCTTGGTTCGAGCATTGCGCCTACCTCTCTGGTCTTCTCGCCTCTTTCTAAGGCATGGCCTTCGTGGTCGGCGATGCACTTCTCGATAGAATCATGGAGCGCCGCGGGAGGGCCTACAACTTTGAGCATCTTCGCCTTTTGGATGCCGTCGTCGAACTCGGGGACGAGTAGTCCGGATGTACCGACGAGCCGACGCTAGCTCACCCAGTGGACGACGCTACGGAGTGGGGCTCAGCGCGACAACATCGCGCGAGACGCCGCCGCCTACTTCACCCTTATCGGCTGACCTTCAGCGAGCTCCTATGCCTCGGCGAGCTCCTTCCTGATCTTTGCCATGTCCTTCATGTCGGCGCTCTCGGTTTCCTCGCCTTTTTCTCCTTCGGTACGCCAAGGTTGGATCTGGGCTTGACGAAACCCTTGGCGGCATGGCGGGCGGGAGCTCGTCGAACTGGCGAGAGTCGGGGGGATTAGTGAGGAAAGGCGGAGGGAAAGAAAAGTGCGAGATCGCCCTAGAGTCATCGATGAAGTTGGCCCACCGTCGTTGTTCGTGCTGCGTTGTGAACCCGGAATGGCCTTAAGTCTGAACCAAAATGGTCCAAATCCGCATTTAAACCGGGTCTGTAAACGCGACCGACCAATTTTCGTCCGATAAAATCGCCTGGAATCGGTACCTTGGAACCCGAGTGGAGATGCTCTCGGTTAGTTCTAGCCTGAAGTCGCCGTGTTTGTACAGTGCACCGGCCGTGCCGCTCGATGAAACTTCTGACCCGTGCCTATTGAGCGGTTGAGTGGCCTTCTGCATCGGCCACAACTCTCGCCTCGGCCCACTGCCACGGTGTCCTCACGTCGAGGCGGCGTCTAGGGATGCGTGTCCGCGCGTCTTCACTCAATCTCGCCGGTGACATGGGTCGACCTTGGCGCCATCAACTAGAAGCATCCCGTGATGAGACGACGTTGCTT
This sequence comes from Avena longiglumis, assembly GCA_030063025.1. Lineage (NCBI taxonomy): Eukaryota > Viridiplantae > Streptophyta > Magnoliopsida > Poales > Poaceae > Avena > Avena longiglumis. Next base: position 83,762,174 of record CP125973.1, on the reverse strand, counting down.
CTCGTGGTGTATCCGTGTATGCACATGTGACTGATTGCTGGCCAGAATTTAGCGTCGATTCCTCTAGTTTTTTTACTGCTACTCTGAAGATGAATTTGTTTAGAGAAGTTGATGTGGAAAAATGTGCTGGCAAGAAAGAATAGCTAATATGTTTTTTTTTTTAAAACCTCTGGATCAGATTATTGCTTCATCCCTAATTGCTCCGGATCCATATTTCTTTTTTGGATAGTTTATTGATGACCAATAAATTTGGGGATGTGTATTATGTGGTTTTCTTCTATTTGGTTTCTAGACCCAAACTGAGATCCATTTGTGAAATTTATTCTTCATACCGATTTGTGCCGAGAGCGAGCTTTCCTTCATCCTCCATTTGCCGTTGACACCTCACTCATGGAGTGAAAAAAACAGGGCTAGGATTTTGAGCACCCAGGATTGAATGGCATCGGCAACGGCACCACGAATAAAACTACATCGGCATCAAATCCATCTTTGCATAGTCCAGAACGAGACAAGGAGCCCGTATAATTCTTTACTCGTCGTCTATTAGATCAAGGCAACATCATTCCACAATAATATTTTCTATCTCTATGTGAATAAAACATAAATAGTATTATCTAACTATACATTAGATAGAGGTTAAGGCAAGATAGTTGTTCTACGATTGGACGAATTTTAAGTTGGAAAACAAAGTGTCGCATCTAAAAATATCAACATGACATGGACCATGGATTCGAAGGAGAGTGTACGAGTAGAGTGATTTCAAATCGTGTCTAAAGAAGATACATAGACAAAGACAATGAGAGTTATATGAGATAATAAAGACAATCATGTATTTTAGTGCTTATGTAAGCCTTATTAATATTCAACTAAGATGGAGTAAAGTCATAGTTTAAATTTGTGTATGTTTTAGTCGAACCCTCGTATCTCTGAAATAGGGACTACACGGGGGACGGGACGAGGGGGGCTGAGCCACCCCATGGTTTGAATTTTGTGAAGAACTCTACTCACTAAATCTCCAATTTCTTATTGATTAGCAATGTCTGCCCCCTTCATGTCAATTTTGCCCCTCAAGGTGAGAAGCTGGCTCCGGTCCCTGCTCTGAAATAAACTCCTTGTTTTTATTTCCGTAGGAACGCCTGAGTCATCTTCATAATATGAGTGAAGTGAAATATTATCCAGTAAAAAAATGGGTTATTGACTTTTCTAATACCAAATTATAGTTATATATAATATGATGGTTTATGGAAGATGTTTTTTGATACGGCCATCGGTTTATATACACATGAATTTTATTGTGTATTTTTACACGTGTTTGAAGAAAACTCGAGACGACTGTAGCAACGCACAGACATTCAGCTAGTTAGGTATAGATATAGATGTACATTTTCAAAAAAATAAAAATTGATATCTACATACAGTTTGAAAAATAAAATAGATATATACATACTCTTTTGAAAAAATAAAAATTGATGTATATATTTTCAAAAATAAAAATAGATATATACATACTATTTCTAAAAAATAAAAATTAATATATACATACCGTTTCAAAAATAAAAATAGATATGCACATACCGTTTCTAAAAAGAATTATGTACATACTGCCAGTCCATGCATACGTGCACGAGGGAGAGAACGGCCATTTGGCCAGCTCAGCACTGAGGTCTTGACGGTTAATCAGCTCCTAGTCGAGTATCATAGCCATCCGTTGCAGTTGGTACTGAACTGTTAAAGTTAGCAAAAGCGGTACTGACCTGTAATAGAGTCATAATTGTGGTAGTTTTTTGTAATTTTCTCGGAGGGAGGACTATTACAACAAAGTGTGGTGTCTGTCGGCCCCAAACATCTGCCCCCAAACCCTAACTCGTTTCCGCGTGCGTTCCACCTCTCCATCGCCGCCGCCGCTCTCCTCCTTCCCTCGATTTGCTCCACCAAGCTTTTTCCTCGCATCGCCGCCGTTCTCCTCCAGACAAGACCGGTGATCCGAGATGCTGCACGAAAAGCCCGCTCAATACAATCGTCCGGACGGCACGGACATCGGCGCGGATGCCGGTTCCGGAGAGTGGGCGGGAGAGAAGAGGCGCAAGCACCTCGACCCATCTCTTCATAGCGAGGTCCGTACCAGCTCATCAGACACTCCTCCTGACAAGGGGGATCAGGAAGACCCTTTCTTCACGGCGGCGGATCTGGAGCCATTTACCATCACCTTTGGTGACGTAAGGCATATCACGAAGTCGATGAACCATAAGCCTTTAATCTTCGTCGATTTTTTGTGCGGCCTGAGCGACGAGTCGCAGCGCTGTGTCTACGAGCGTCTTATGCTCTACCGCCTCAAAGCTCATAAGGTTGTCCCACTTTCTCATCTCTTCTGTACATTATTCATGCTGTATACCATGTTTGTTATGTATTACTAGTCCATGTATTTCCAACTGATGGTGACCAACATCCATGTGCATGTCAATTTGTAATCCTCGTATTCATTTTATCTCTACTTTAATTTTGTGTTTTCGTTTATTGTGTGTAGTTGTCAAAGGGGTGGTCCTTGGATAAGCTTGATGACGAGACACTGAGAAAGGAGTTACCTGATTTTCTTGAGAAAGAAATGAACATCCGTCAACTTCATTTTGACGTGTACAATTATCTTAACCGTCTCGACAAAGAAGAGCGTGTCTCTGTTGGTTGGTTCTTCGACCCTCAATTCTCCCAGCTTAAAGACTTGGCTAACTACCAGCGGCTTGTTCTTAAAAATCATGTAAGTGTGTCTACTGGTACTCGTATGAATTGCTAGTTCAGTGGTTGCTATGTTAAAATTATTTTTATGCATCCAAGAATCAAACATTTTATTAGAATGCCTTGTCTGTTTGCTTATATGATCGGCTTTTGCTTAAGCCAGGTCATCGACATGTAATGTACTTTTTTAGATCTTTCTGTCTCTGTGCCATATGGTCCTAGTTAGTAACATGAAATACATGCCACGTTTGAGTTCACAAGTTTGGCAAGATATAGATATCTAGATCTGTTTACCATGGTTAGCCGTGGGTTCTACTTGAGTTTCTTCTTATTCGAACCTTAATTGTAGGAAGGCTCAAGTCCTAAGTTTGTCACATGTTTACCACGTTATCTATGAAACCCATTGGTTATTGGCTGATCCTCTCATAAGAGGAATGTTTTTTTTATGTCAGTTTCAGACAAGAAGAAAGGTCCATTAAGGATCCAAGTAATTATATTTTGGACTGAGTTACTCAGTCATCATGCCTGGTTGATGTGATGAGTACTCTCATAGCATTCCAATACATTCTTTGTAAATTGCATTGAAGTATGGAATCTAGTTAACCAACTGTAGTGGATAGAGGGATGTTTTGATTTGTTTATGGATAGTGTTACCTAATGGGACACAATGTATATGACCTGTTCGGCAGATTACCGTGGTGTTGATACAGGTGGCAGACAAATAATTGTGTGCTTCAGTACTTTGTCACTGTAATGACTTCAAACTTAACAGTGGCTTTCAAGTTTCGTACCTTTCCACTCGTATTTGTTGTAGGCTTTAGTGAAGTATTGATCTGAATGCGATTTTGGCCAAACTATATGGTCAGGAATTGTTACAGGAATCCATTTACAGTAGAAATGCATTTTTTCTTATTCTGTAACACATTATTTCAAAAGTTTTACTTGGTTCAACTCTGCCAGCCCCTGCAAGATGACAAGCAAAAGATCCAACATTATATATCGGCTTAACTTGGAGCAATATCTGTCATAAAACTTTAGTTTTCTCCAATTCATTCAAAGTCTATTAAATACATGGCTTAATTATTGTCATGTGAATTGTGTATCAAATTTTTTCTAGTAAAATTAGTAGCATGTCTGTTTGAACTTATCGTGAGAAAGTGACATCATGGTTTTTGTGACTCAATACTGAACTTTTGTAATTGTATCTTGTAAAAAGAATATTGTAACAAAAGCCAATGGTTGATGTTGCATCCTGGAGACGTGATAATAAATAGGAAAAATATCCTGACATGTTGCCTGGAGGGACTTGTACTTTAGATAACAGCACTTCTCTCTAATGTTTAAGTTAGGTTTTTTTTGACATGTTGTATTTCTCATCTATAACTATCCAATGACGGACATTGCACTTCCACAAATTTACTTACTACTCCCTCTGTTCCATAGAACTTGACTCAGATTTGTCTAGATTCGTATGTATCTACTACTAAAACATGTCTAGATACATACAGATCTAGACAAATATGAGTCAAGGAGTATATAGCAGTGTGTTTTTAACCTTGGTAGCATCTAAGCACTCCACTAACCCGCTCCCAGTCTTGTTGTATATTATTTTTTATATTTCCCCCCCTTAGGATGCTGCAGGATGATGTGGAATACTTTGATTGGGAAGGTTACCGCTCAACTTTTACTACCTACAAAATGGATGAAGACTATGTCTTGTTCTTTACTGAAATGTCACGAAAACTCCAGGTATGTATCATCAATACTAGGGTATCTGAGAGTTTCAAAATATGTCGGTATCTTTATCTCTTTTTATATAGAACCATTTTATCTTTTGGGCAGTGGCTAAAAAAGTATATTGGGACTAAAGGATCAAAGGAGGTAAGTATATTCCTAAACTCTAGCGAAAACCATGGAATTATTGTACATGCTAGTATTTGACTCTTTTGCTCTTTAGTGGGCAATGGACACGGAAATTAGAGGAGCTCACCAAGCACTGAAGATTGCGACGAGGTTTTCGGGCATGACTGTTGAATTAGTTTATACTGCCTATAGGGTACCCTATCTTGTCTCGTTTGAAAGTACTGTTATCCGCACTGTTTCTTACTGTATCTGTCAGCTAACATTATTTTGATCCAGGAGTACATTTGGAGCTTGCATTATGATTACTTGTATCGTGAAGGATGGGATACTATCTTTTTCAATATTTGGAAGCTTATCACTGAGAAAGAGGTTGGTATGATACCTTGGTAACATATGCTACACAGTCCACTTGGTAGTGGTATTAGTATGCTGCAGGATAATGTTGGTGATATACATTTTTCTTTGTGTTTAACATTGTTCAGATGGATTTCACACATGCTTTGATAGAAGTCAAGGAGCTGCAATTGGTTCCTCAACATGATGCGTCCATGCTGCGCTTCCTGAAAAATAGGATGTTGTTTGATTTGGAATCAAAAGTAAGGTCTTATTCTGGGCAGATGTTTCTGTTGTTTCCTGATTATTACTAACCCAGTAACCCTACATTATCTTGCTAATGCCTTTCACCTGCTTTCCTGTCTAGTTTGATTCTTGCGTGCAAGACATCCCTGTTGGTGTAAGTAATATATCTATTATGCCCTGTACATATGCACAATCGAACTGTGATGTTAATGACCATTTGTCTCCTGCAGGCTGGGGATGTGGTTGCTATGGACAAGATTAAAAAGGCGGTTTTGGAGGCACCTAAGAAGAAGATGCTGCACGAATATATGGAGAGGAAGATGTCGATTGCAAGAGAGATTGGGTTGAAAGAGGATTCTAGTGTGCCACGGATGCATGTTGGTTCATCTGCCGCTGTGTAATTTAACAACACCTGGAAGGATGGATCGTATTCTTAGATCTAGTTCTGTTACTTAGTGCTTTGTAGATTGTGTACTATTTAGTATAATATGCTTTTGGCTATGAAGCTATGAAGTGTAACCAAATCCTACTAGATGTCAAACTCTTATCCTGGTGAGTGCCAAGATTTGTTCATCCTGGATTAGACTACTACTCCCCCTGTTTAGAAATATAAGATGTTTTAGATTTGTGAAGAAGATGTATCTAGATATCAAATAGGAGGGAGTAATATATACTAGCTGAATACCTGTTCGTTTTTTACGAAGTGGCATGACCGGACGTGGTTTTCACTGGTTTTGTATCTGATCATCCATTCTCTGTTTCATGTTGCACTTCTCCTTTTTGACACCACCTCTAAAGAAGAGAATTATTTCTCTCTCTGCCTGGAAAGAAGATAAAACGTTTCCTTTTACCATGGGCCTGAGGAGGAAGGTCGGGGAGGACGTGTCGGCCCTGCAGCGGCGTGGTGTGGACCTCCGGCGATGCGAGGTCCACTATCTTCTTGGCGTGCTCCTTGGCTGCTCACTCGGAGCAGGACATGTCCTCCGGCTACTCCTGAACATCACCTCTCTACGATGGCGACAGGCGATCGCAATTCCTCAGCGGGGGGCTCTGGCGACAAGGAGAGGCGGCTCCACATCGAGGAGGAGGAGCAGACACGTCTTGGAGGTTGTCCCCATGCACGCATTCTTGTTGTCGTCCTCGCATCCGGACGTCGACGCCGATGTGCAGATGTCAGCATTCACCCGGGAAGCAACTCCAGGTGCATCCCTGACCACTGTTGTGCTCAATGGTGAGCTGAAAAACGATGTTGAGCCATTGTCCAATAGAACTGCAACCGTGTGATGACTCGTGCATATTGGTGGAGTGTCACTTTTTCTTTGAGTTCGAGTTGTGTTCTGCAGACACCAAACCGAGAGTCAGCAGCAAGGATAGAAGAATGGAGGGGTTGCAAAAGGGCTCTAGGAGGAGATGTTCGCTGCAAGGCCTGTCGTGGGAAGGAGTTTGCTCATCAGATGCTCACTGCAGTTGGGGGTCCGTGTGTTGGAACGATCTGGGATAAGAGCATCTCCACTCGGCTATCCAGGACGACGATCCGAACACCGAAAATAAGTATGGACGTCGAAAATCGGTCCAATCGCATACCTAGGAACCTGTTTTTGGATGGATTCAGGCGAACTTTGGTCCGGGCTTCCCAGACCGTACTCAGGTTTCCGGGAACGTCCCACGGACGCCGAACGCAGCGAAAACGAGCGTGGGCCAGCTCTATCGGCGAGAGAAGGCCGAACTCCCGCCACTTCGCCGAGCTCGCGCCCTTTTCTTTCTCCCCCTACCGCCTTTCTTCCCCCCCACTCCCGCCACTTCGCCGAGCTCCCTCCCGCCATGCCGCCAAAGGGTTTTGTCAAACCCAAATCGAACCTCGACGAGGCTTCGGGGGATAAGAAGGCGATGAAGCCGAGAGCGGCGGCGACGAAGCCGGAGGGCATGTCCTGCGCCGAGTGGGCGGCCAAGGAGCATGCCAGGAAGATCGCGTCGGACGACCCAAAGGGCAGAAAGGAGAGGGCGAAGCTCCGGCAAGAACAAGAGGCGGCGGCGGAAGAGCAGGCGACCATGAGGGCGAACCAGGCGAACCAGGCGGCGGCGACGAGGTCGGCGATGATGGCGGCGCCGTATCCCCATGGGCCAGAAAGCGTGCCGCCGCCGGATTCGCCGATCTCTTCAGAGCCCGGGAAATGCCATGCTCGCAGAGATACTCCCCGTCCCCCGAGTTCGACGGCGGGTTCAACCCGAACGTGGTATTCCCCTGCCCGGCGCCACGCCCTCCTTCGGCCTTCAACATCGACATCAACATCCCCTACTCCACCTCTCCGGCGTACGCAGGCCCCACGGTGCGCCGCGACCCACTACCTTTCGGCGGAAGCTCGACGCAAGCAACCTATGGCGAGGCCGATGCGCGCAACATGTTTGGCGGAATGCCGGCCGGCATATCGGCCGAGACATACATGGAGGACATGATCGCCTAACGCTCGGTCGCCAACCCCTCCTTCTTCACGAAGAACGGTCTGGGCCGAACACGGCATCGATCTCAGATTTCGCCGACCTCGCATGCCGAGGACGCCGAGGTGATGTCGTGATTACGGCGGGAAGAAGCCAGACACTTCGACGTCGAAGGCGCGGATCAAGTGGACCGTGCCCGAGGACACCTGTCTCGCCGAATCCTGAAAAACGGTGATCATGGATCCCATCACCAGTGCCAACCAGAATTCCGACAACTATTGGAGGCGCGTGAAGCTAGCGTTCGACGAGCGTAGCATTTGCGACCCGAAGTATAGCAAAATTCACATGGAGCGAGTGGAGAAGACTATTACCAACAATTGGGCGATCATCCAGCATGCGTGCAACAAGTGGCACAGCTATGTGGAAGAGGCGGAACGGACAAATGTCAGCGGGGAAAACATGCACAACAAGGTATTTACGAACACTAGCCGAAGTTATGACATGCTCAAGCAAAACTTGACACACTTTGCCTTCCATTTGCAGCTTCATCGTGCACTCGCTTTGTATCGAGAGGACATGAAGTTGGAGTTCAAGTTCCACCATGTGTTCTAGGAGATCGAGAACTGCGAAAAATGGCGGGACACTCGCCTGAGCCTCTCCAAGACCAAGGACGGCGTGTACAACCCGGGACCCCCTCCCACTGCTGTCGGCGAAGGAAGGCCGAAGATCGGCCAGAAGAAGGAGAAGATGCTCAAAGCCGTCGGACCTCCCGCCGAGCGTCTCCAGGCTTTAATCGAGAAATGCATCGCCAACACGAGAGCGCACGCCGAGAAGAGGGCCAAGAAGAGCGATGAGAGGTGGGCGCAGCTAATCGAGACCCAAGGGCAAAAGGTGGCCCTCCTCAAGGCCAACTACGCCGCCAAGAAGAGGAACACCAATCTCAAGTTCCTGATGGACGACAAGGACACGTCGACGATGAGTTCACCGGTCAAGGCCTGGTACATGGAGCACCGCCAGACCATTCTCCAGGGTGAGATCACGCCTGCCGCTGCGCCGAACGACGCCACTGCTACGTCGAGCTCCGCTTCCACCTCCTCCAACCAGTCGGCGTTCGCCGGCGAGACGCCCGACCCCGCCGCATCGACCACGCCGCAGGAGCCCGCCCCCATCGACGACTGAGCCTTTTATCTTGTTCTGTATGTTCAACGAGATTTTATACCATAATCTCCTGTGCAATATGTAAAGAGAAGTGGTGAAAAGAAAATAAAGGAAAGAAAAAAAAACAGTGCATGTTGATACATGCACTAGCTACGTGAAGTTAGAAACATCAAGCTACGACCGATAATTCCAACATGCATGCATACACGAGTCCATGCAAGTCCACGTGCAAGGGACATGTGTACAAACATAAATGTATACGTGCAGTTCGGCCGGCCGGCAGCGTGTATATGAATTGTACAAAACTTGTTTGGCTAGCCGGTACGATCCACACGCACGTTCAGAGATCGGATAAACATCATAGCTTGAAATACGCTGAAACGGCTCACCAGATTACGGATGATAAGATAAGCATCCAAGCAAACAAACTGAGAAGAATCAGCACTTCGTCGCTATCCACCACGCGTCGTTCCTGGTTGGTTATAAAAGGAGCCCAATCCCAGAAGCACAAGGACAGATGATCAGACCTGACCTGGAGAGGGAGAACTCTCGCCCTCGCGTACCCGGACGTGCGCGCCGCCAGGAGAAGACGAGATCGTATTCACATCCACCAAAGCTCTCGTTCGTCTACACCATACACACACACGTACTGATTAGTGAAGCCATATGGAGGTGAAGCCGATGATTTCTGATGGTGAGCATATGGATTGACTCTCTCTCTTTCTCTTTTTCTCTCTCTCTCTAGCATGTATGCACACATGCGTTTCGCCGGAGAAGGTTCCGCTCACTGCGGCGGGAAGAGACACCCGATGGACAGGGCCGCCGGTGGGCAGCCTGTCGCGTGCCCTCTTCATCTCTACGAGCCACTCCGAAGGTGACTGCGGTGAGGCTGCCGGAGTCCAGCCCGGCGCCACTTCCATCTACGCACACTACGTTGCCCAATACGACGACATCGGGCGCGCGGCTGCCGGCGTGCAGCCCGGCGCCAACTCCAACGCCCCCAAGACGACGGCCAGAGGGCATGCAGCTGCCGGCGTGCATCCGGCGCCACCAAGACGACGGTCCTCGATGGCGCGGCCGCCGGCGTGCAGCCCGGCGCCATCTCCAACGCTACCAAGAGGACAACCTCGACGGCGCTGTTGGAATTTGCCCACATATCGACTACATCAAACTAGACAAACAAACACGCTCAAAAAATCTTATGGCCAAGGTCTCGTATCGTGCCCTCTATTTCTTTATTTTCTCTTCTCAACTCACGGTGTTACAAGACTCACGGTCTACCCTTGCTTATATATGCAAGCTAGACCTGATACTAAATCTAAACCATCACGTACACACGTACGGATACTACTAGTACTAGGACTCACACATACACTTGCCTAACTAGGAAACCTCCCTAGACTAAGACACGTACACACCACACATACCACGAACACACATGGTCCTAGTGCTATTCGGACATAGACTAGTACCACTCGGACTCTTTTACCAAGATTAAGCTAACAATCTCTCCCTAATCTTGATTGACTACTCTTCGTCTTCCATGCTTCTCTGATCTTGAATCCTTATAGATCTGCGTCTTGTCTAGGTCTCGCACCACGACAAGTCTAATTGGCTCTCCCCAATTTCGACTTGGCGAATTTACGGAACAACTTAAGTATGATCCGGACTACCCAGCCACGCTAGCAAACCTTGTGGAATCGCACCACCCGTGGAACACACCGTCCACCCTAGCGCAATACATGCCGACCTCCTGGCGTGGACTAGACCATCCACTTCGGCCTCATGTAGAGACATGGCCTCATTGAAGAGACTCACCTTCACTGGTTTACCGCCCCCTTCATACTTAAACTTGATCCTCTCGTCGAGACACATAGACGACCTGATCGAGGCATAAAATCGTCTTCGTCCATAGGATGAACAGTCCCTCAACCTTCACTCGCTTCAACTGCAACGGATCCTTATAGAGACAAGCACTTGGACACGACAACGACTCACAGACGCAACACCGACTTAACGTGCTGATGGGGTTCGTAGCATGGAAAACAAAAATTTTCTATCGCATACAAACAAACAAGCCAAGATCTATCTACTAGATTGTAACAACGAGTCGATGGAATAACTTACCCTCGAAGATTCCAAAGCGGTTAACGAGAGCAGATTCTCGTGGGTGATGTAGTCGTACTCTTTCCGATCTCAAGATCGCGTAGACGATCCTTCCAGCGCTGCGTTCCAATAGCTTCCATGGTCACATCGCTCGTACTGACGAAGACCTTCCTCTCCTTGTTCCAAGGCAGCGGAGGTTGTAGCACTCTTCTCGCGATTTCGGCAAAGTGGTACCGGAAGTAGAGGGAGATCCAGGCTTCGCCTATGCCGGTGCGAGTAGTATGGTGGAGCTTATGAGAGGCTATTAGTGGTCTAGTAATTAGACACACCAATTAGAAGGATCTAAACCAATTAGAAGGCTCTAAACCTGGCTAAAGCAATTAGAAGCTCTAAACCAAAACGGCTCTAAACCGAGGTAGAAGATAGGAACTTGTGTGCTAGAGGAGGAGCCCCGCCTCCTTTTATGGGTGGAGGGTCTTGGCCAGGAGGGAGGAGTCCCTCCCCAACTCGGCCTAGGGCTGGCCCGGCTTGGAGGAGAAACTCCTCCTCCAAGTCGGTTCCAACTCCTCTTGCTTGTTTCCCACAGGTTTCTTGTTTTAGCCGTTTGACTTTCAAACCGACATTTGACTTTTCTGCTTTAGGATTCAATTTAATCCTTTATTTGGGACAGCAAGAACACTTAGTACATGATGCAATCATTCCAATATGTAATGACACATTCATGTACCCTCCCCGGAGTGCTTGGGACAATCCGAACCTTCTAGAACATTCCCGATGAAAACACCGAATCATTCCGCAACTCAAACGGACTTTCCTTATATGAATCTTATTCTCCGGACCATTCCGGATCACCTCGTGATATCCCGGATCCCATCCGAGACTCAACAACATTCGGTCTCTTTCATAATACCATAACTACTCAAACAGCGAATCCTTATGTGTCTCCTACGGTTCGTGAATTATGCGGACATGATCGAGACACTTCTAACAATAACCAATAGAGGAATCTGGAAATTCATATGGCTCCCACATATTTCTACGATTACTTAAGCGATCGAATGAACCACTTACATACGATACCAATTTCCCTTTGTCTCACGATACTTTACTTATCCGAGGTTATGATCGCTTGGTATCTCGCATACCTAGTTCAACCTCGTTCGATAAGTACTCTTTTCTCGTTCCCGTGATATGTGATCCCTTGTGAGCCAGTCACATGCTTGCAAGCTAATTGGATGACATTACACCGAGAGGGCCCAGAGTATATCTATCCGTCATATGGATGGACAAATCCCACTCTTGATCCATGTGTTTCAACCAATACTTTCCGAACACTCAATGCCACCTTTATAGCCACCCGCCACGGTGTGGTGTTTGATGTCATCAAAGCATCCATCCGGCAAAGGTGATATGCATGATCTCATGGTCGAAGGAATTAGGTTACTATGTATCAGAAAGCATATAGCAATTGAACTATTGAAATGACTTGATCTTTATGCTACGCTTATCTATAGGAGTATGTCCATCACATCATTCTCCTAATGATATGATCCTGTTGTTAATAACATCTCTATGTTCATGATCGTGAAACCATGATCATATATTAACCAACAAGCTAGTTTAACAAGAGGCTTCACTAGGGACTCTTATTTTAGTTTACAAATCACACAAGTATTAATGTTTCCGTTAATACAATTATAGCATGGTATGTAACCATTTATCATACGTATGAAGATATGATAATAACCCACTTTATTATTGCCTCTAGGGCATATCTCCAACAGTCTCCCACTTGCACTAGAGTCAATAATCTAGTTTCAAACCTTTGTGTTTTCAACACCTATGGCTTTCCGTGTTGTATGTACACGATTGCTAGTGGTCAACTGATCTCGGATCCGACACTTCCGTGTCCGTGTAATTGCATGTATTTGCGTCACGCATCACTCATTCTCTAATGAGATGGCTTTGTATAAATTTGGTCCTTTGGTGAGACCTTTAGTTCTTTAGGGTTAAAACATGTTGATAATATTGTCGCATAATATATCTTCATAGTATTATCCCTTTATGAACTACACCTAGTTTGATAACAAACTACTTGACCCAAATGCCCTCTTTAGCTGCTATAATAGCAGTCATATACTTAGCCTTTTGTTGTAGTATCTGTCACAATGTCTTAACTTTGGAACTCATCCAAATCCATTATGGAACTTACTTTCCATTATATTGTGCCACCCTTAGTTTAAATTGAGATACACATAATTTGTACTTTGTGACAAAGCTAGTATCAATGTAGTACTTATACAATGAACTAACCATCTATTTGTCACTTCTACAAATAATATACTCTTAGTTCTTCCAAAAGATCATAAGAATATCCTTACTATTGTCCAATGATCATCTTACGAATCATTCTGGTATATGCTCACAACATTTAGAGCATAGGACATATCTGGATTTGTACATATCACAATATGATTGATATAAATACTCTTTGTGATTTCATACATCAAGTATCAATCTATACTTGATTATTTGTTTCACTTTACCAAATGTCAATACACTTGAATATATCATCAACATTGAACTCTTTCAATCCTTTCTCGTATGACAAGAACCTTTTCTTGTAGTTTCTATATTGAACTCATTCAATATCTCATCTATGTACTTCTGGCACAACCATATTAGCGTCTATTGATGCCAAATATTTGGGTTTTGCCTAAGTCTTTCATCAGGATGAAATTGTTAATATGTGTTAATAAAAGATACATTATTTCCAATCAACAATATGTCTTCCACATAATGTATTAGAAACATGTCTTAGCGCTCCCACTTAATTTCTTGCAAATGCAAGCATCTTCATCGTCTCTAATGAACTTTTAAACTCCTTTAACAGTTTCATCACAGTTAAGATTCCAACTCCGCGATGCTCACTTTAACCATTGAAGTTTGCATACGCTTTTAGCATCCTTTGAATTAACAAAACCCTATGGACCGTGTTATGCACATGTCCTAGGTAACGATTCTATTAGAAGAACTTGTTTTGTTTATTCAACTACCATATAACAAATTATATGTAGTGGTTGCTACATTAATCCGTCTAGACTAAATATCACTATGAAAGATCAAATCTTGTCATAGTCAACCTTTGAACATTGTTGTGAACTCTTTCCCAACATGTCGACTATTTCATAGATGTGAAACATCCATGTCTATTTCTTTATAGATCCAAATACGACTGTAAGGTCTTGTACCTTCCCAAAGGGTCTTTCAAGTTCAAAACTTGATTTCTCGTGTATGGAACTATCACGGATTTTATGGCTTCAAGCCATTTGACGGAGTCAGGGCCCATCATCGCTTCTTTGCATGTAGTCGGTTCATTATTCTCAAATAATGATTCAACCCTCAAATCTTGGTATTTGATTATTTACCCGATCTACTTGTTTCAATAGGAACTTAGATCTCCGCGATCACAACTTTTGAGGCACGTGAGCCATGAGCATTGTTGCTGCCTCCGGAACACTTTTCGGTGATGCGCAACTCTGCACATATAGCTAAGGTTCTTTTAACCTTATCAAAGTTATATTGTCCTCCCACTTAACTTTTCACGAAAAATTCCTTCTCAAAGAAACTTGACGTTTTAAGTGACAAACACTTTTGTCTCCGGTGTTATGGAGAAATACTTAACAAAGACAGATTCATCCGACTTTGGTTGCAAACATCTTTCTTATGTATAGCATACCAATGTTTAAGAAAGGACTACTTGGGTTTTATCCCAAACCATAACCTTATATGGTGTCATTTCAACGGATTATGATGAAGCTCTTTTCAGTGGAAAAACGGTAATCTCTAAAGCTTTTAATCTTTAAAATACAATGGCAATTTTATGAATTACACCTTTGATCTCACCATGTCAAACAAGGTTTAATTACATATCTCAATGCTCCATACTCTTATGGTGTTTCGGAAATGCAAATCCACGAACGATTCCTTAAATCTTAGGTATTATGCTAAACTCTGTAACTCAAATATCTTCCTTTATGATCTTTATCATAAACTGTTTATATTCTTGGTACAATGATTTTGCACTTCATCTTGAAAGTCTTTGAACTTTTCAAATGTTTCATACTTCATCCTTATTAAGTAAATATTCATATATTCACTCAAATTTTCGGAGAAAGCATATGAAGTTGAAATCCATCGCTCTTGACTACATAATGGACTTTGTACAACAATATGTACAAATTCAATAAGCTAGTCTTTCCTTTTGGCCTATGAACGAAGTTTTAATTATCTCTAGGAAAGTTTCACAAGCGTCATTTGATCAAAATCAAAAGACTCCAAAATTCCATACATATGGAGTTTCTTCATGTTTTCTTTCCAATATAATTTAAACGGCGATGTCACTTCCTAAGTGATCTTTCAATCAATTTGTCTTTCGACATCTTTAGCATTAGCTTTATCTATGTGATTTTTCCAACGAGATTTGTGAATCATCCATCTTTTATGGATTACGGCAATTATTTGAACAACCCTTTTGTTCTCATAACACCTGATAAAACAAATCTTGAAGGCAAGCTTTGATGTTTAACGAGCAACATAATAACACTTTATTTGTTCTCGATGAACATCATCACATATTCTTTGCTAATTACTTAGGCCATTGTAGTTCATGAATTACATTGTTTTGTATGACGATTCATACCAACAAATTCAGATCAAATACTTAAGAACCACATTGTTTAATAAGCAAAGAATATAGCCATAACATGTATATCATCTATATACTTAAACCGAACAATTCTAGTCTTTTCTTTTCTGCCATATATTTATGAGATTCTCTTTCAAGATTTCCTTTCTCGCTTGAAAGAATCTATCAACATCAATATTGTATGCATACATATGACATATAGTCCAAAGCGTGTATAATTAAATACCAATGTCTTTGGACTTGCACTTTGAAGTAGATCACCATCATCAAATATTTGGTGTTCTTTCAAATTCCTTTCTTTAGTAATCTCTTGGTGTAGTAAACATTTTACCTACATCAAATATTCACCCTTATCATGGAATCGCCCATGATCAAGCTCTTAGCTTATAACGATGAATTATGAGTATAATGTTGCTATCCAAAACCTTTTGGAGGATTAGGACAACAAGTGTCTCCAACCTTTTGCAAATCCTCATCAAAATATGAGAACATGAACTTTGCCATATTATACTCTATCATGTTGTAACTAAAACTTCGCTTCGTGATATCACAATATCTTCCACACATCATGGTTTCAAACAACTTTTCAGATCCTTAGATAACCTTGATATTAAGACAATCCTTTGAATATCAAGAATCATGGAAACAAACATGATACTAACACTTGGAATTGTTACTCTTGATTTAATACTAATTATTAAACTTCATGGAGTAACCGGAACTTACTGAAAGTTTGCAATAGGACTTTTAAACTTTAGATTAACACTTCAAAACAATACGATACCTCAGAAAGTAACTAACCAGAATTCTATAGTTCTATTATCTCAATTATAACTAAGCGCAAGATGGTAAACGGATGCCAATGACTACAACAACTATGCAAATTCACTTTGATTTAGTTTATGATAAATTTAGTTCTAATTAATAATTAAATTAATCTAGGTGAACTCCCACTCAAAACAATATCCCTCACATTGTTTTAGTGATCACACGAACCAAATCCACCACATCAAAACCGATCATCACGAGAGTTGATATAGTTTCAATGGCGAACAATCGTCATGTTCATCATATCTACTATATGACTCATGCTCTACCTTCGTAATCCGTGTTCCGAGGCCATGTGCAGACATGCTAGGCTCGTCAAGATCAAACCTTAGTTTCCGCATGAGCAAATCTGGCTTGCTCACGTTGTATACACTTGTAGAATCTAACACACCGATCATCACGTGGTGCTCAAACAACAAGCTTTAGCAACGGTGCTAACTAAGGGTGAACACTCTATGACTTGAAATTCATGTGCATGAGGGATCATCTTATAATGCTACCGTCGTCTACTAAGCAATACAAGATGCATAAAGGATTAACATCACATGCAATTCATAATATGTGATATGATATGGCCTTTCTTCTTTGTGCTTCCGATCTCCATCTTCAAGCACGGACATGATCTCCATCATCACCGGCATTGCATCAAGGTCAATGACGCTACTCCATGGTTGTCGTCCACCGGCTTCAACTATTACAACTACTTTGAATAGACACGCGGGTCTCAACATGAATTAAATACAACCATATGGCTCCTGCCGGTTGCCGACTTACAATAAGGAACATTGCATACATCAAATATAATCACAATCATGGCCATATCACATCATCAAGACACCCCGCAAAACAAAGTTAGACGCCTCTACTTTCTTTTGCATATTTTACGTGGTTTGGGGCTTTCGTTAAGTGTCGTTCTAACTTACGAACAAGAACCACAACATTGATACTAGCATTGTTAATCACCCGTTGTAAATTGGATCTTAACTATGCTAGGAGAAACAGCACCATAAAGCCACTTATGCAATACAAGTTGCATGTCAAGCGTGGAGCAACTCTCATGAACGATGTCATGTAAGGTTAGCCCGGCGCTTCATCCCAACATACCGCAAGATGCAAAGTACACAGAAGCAATCGACAATAAAGCATCAACGCCCACAATGACCATTGTGTTCTACTCGCAACAGATCTACATATAGACACGGCTCGATACAATCGATGGGGTTCGTAGCATGGAAAACAAAAATTTTCTATCGCATACAAACAAACAAGCCAAGATCTATCTACTAGATTGTAGCAACGAGTCGATGGAATAACTTACCCTCGAAGATTCCAAAGCGTTAACGAGAGCAGATTCTCGTGGGTGATGTAGTCGTACTCTTCCGATCTCAAGATCGCGAGACGATCCTTCCAGTAGCTGTTCCGCAGCCCGCAGATCGGTCACACGTTCGGTACTGACGAAGACCTTCCTCTCCCTTGTTCTAGCAAGCGGAGGTTGTAGCACTCCTCGCGATTCCGGAAAGACAACCAAGGTGGTACCGAAGTAGAGGGAGATCCCAGGCTTCGCCAAGCTTCAAGCAGTATGGTGGAGCTTATGAGAGAGGCTATTAGTGGTCTAGTAATTAGACACACCAATTAGAAGGCTCTAAACCAATTAGAAGGCTCTAAACGCTGGCTAAAGCAATTAGAAGCTCTAAACCAAAACGGCTCTAAACCGAGGTAGAAGATAGGAACTTGTGTGTGCTAGAGGGGAGCCCTGCCCCTCCTTTTATGGGTGGAGGGTCTTGGCGCGCCAGGGGAGGGAGGGAGTCCCTCCCCAACTCGGCCTAGGGCTGGCCGCCGGCTTGGAGGAGAGAAACTCCTCCTCCAAGTCGGTTCCAACTCCTCTTGCTTGTTTCCCACAGCTTGTTTTAGCCGCTTGACTTTCAAACTGGACATTTGACTTTTCTGTTTTAGGATTCAATTTAATCCTTTATTTGGGACAGCAAGAACACTTAGTACATGATGCAATCATTCCAATATGTAATGACACATTCATGTACCCTTCCCCCCGGAGTGCCGGACAATCCGGAACCTTCTAGAACATTCCCGATGAAAACACCGGAATCATTCCGCAACTCCGAAACGGGACTTTCCTTATATGAATCTTATTCTCCGGACCATTCCGGATCACCTCGTGATATCCCGGATCCCATCCGAGACTCCGAACAACATTCGGTCTCTTTCTCATAATACCATAACTACTCAAACAACGTCGAATCCTTAAGTGTCTCCTCACGGTTCGTGAATTATGCGGACATGATCGAGACACTTCTCGAACAATAACCAATAGAGGAACTGAAATTCATATGGCTCCCACATATTTCTACGATTACTTTGCGATCGAATGAACCACTTACATACGATACCAATTTCCTTTGTCTCACGATACTTTACTTATCCGAGGTTATGATCGCGGTATCTCTCGCATACCTAGTTCAACCTCGCTACCGATAAGTACTCTTTTCTCGTTCCTGATATGTGATCCCTCAGAGCTACCACATGCTTGCAAGCTAATTGGATGACATTACACCGAGAGGGCCCAGAGTATATCTATCCGTCATATGGATGGACAAATCCCACTCTTGATCCATGTGTTTGAACCAATACTTTCCGAACACTCAATGCCACCTTTATAGACACCCAGTTACGGTGTGGTGTTTGATGTCATCAAAGCATCCATCCGGTAAAGGTGATATGCATGATCTCATGGTCGAAGGAATTAGGTTACTATTTATCAGACAGCATATAGCAATTGAACTATTGAAATGACTTGATCTTTATGCTACGCTTATCTATAGGAGTATGTCCATCACATCATTCTCCTAATGATATGATCCTGTTGTTAATAACATCTCTATGTTCATGATCAGGAAACCATGATCATATATTAACCAACAAGCTAGTTTAACAAGAGGCTTCACTAGGGACTGTTATTTTAGTTTACAAATCACACAAGTATTAATGTTTCCGGTTAATACAATTATAGCATGGTATGTAAACATTTATCATAAGTATGAAGATATGATAATAACCCACTTTATTATTGCCTCTTGGGCATATCTCCAACACGTGCTACCTTGCACACACTTGAATCCTTTACTTATACTCTCCCGGATGATGATCTTGACAAGATTCTCCAGCACCATACCCCGGCACCACCGCACTCATCAACGATCATCCCCATCCACCACTTTACCGACGACGCCTCGCCCTCTATCTTTCTCCTTGTCGCTCCTTCGAGCGACGACCGCCCGCCATCTAACCGATGACAGCATGCCTGTCGTCTCCACCCGATTGCCCGCCCCGAGGCGCTAGTCGGGTCGCCTCCCCGGGGCAAGCGTGGCTTCAAATCTTCGACCTCGCTCTGATACCAATTGTTGGAATTTGCCCACAGATCGACTACATCAAACTAGACAAACAAACACGCTCAAAAAATCTTATGGCCAAGGGCTCATATCGTGCCCTCTATTTCTTTATTTTCTCTTCTCAACTCACGGTGTTACAAGACTCACGGTCTACCCTTGCTTATATATGCAAGCTAGACCTGATACTAAACCTAAACCATCACGCACACACGTACAGATACTACTAGTACTAGGACTCACACATACACTTGCCTAACTAGGAAACCTCCCTAGACTAAGACACGTACACACCACACATACCACGAACACACATGGTCCTAGTGCTACTCGGACATAGACTAGTACCACTCGGACTCTTTTACCAAGATTAAGCTAACAGGCGCGGCGACCGGCGTGCAGCCCGGCGCCATCTTCGGCGCCACCAAGATGACGGCCCGAGGGCTGCCGCGGCAGCCCCGCCATCTCCAACTGGAACTAGACCGATCTAAGCCGTAGTCCGCCGACTACTTTCCGGCGATACACGATAGATAGACGCCGCCTTACTTCAACTCCGGCAAGGCAGCACCGATAATGCCGCGACGTATATAAGCTAGCGATCACGTTGCTTGATTGATGGATGTTGGCAGAGACGTGCCTAGCTAGCTTAGCTAGATTGCTTTACTAGCTAGCAGCTCCACGATACGGATCAATACTCTTCTGACGATTTCTGTCTCGCCGAAACACACACCCAAGAACACGATTTGGATTGCTAGAGGCCCGTGTCAAGCCTCTCGTAACAACTTAGTTTTCTTTCTTTTTCTGCACAGACAGGGTATTACACGGGTATAAAGCAGCCAAGTGTAGCTAACCTAGTAGGATTAGGATCCTAATTCCCACCCAAACCAGACTACACAAAACCTACTCAAATACACATACCGTATCGACTTGTATACGCTTAGCGCTGACGCCTTGTCGGCATCGAACGTGCTTAATCCAACATTCACCCCTAAGCACAATATGCGCTTCACTTACACTGGATCCCAAATGCGTCCACCGCTTCCTCATGGCGTCATCCACGGCATTGACTTCGCCGCTTCCTTCCTCAGCAGCCATGTCACCGACTTTTCTTTTGTCGGCTTCTCCATGACTTCACGCCGGCAACCCTTTTTGTCCGCGCTTTCTCCATGCCTTCACGCCACCGTCCTTTTATATCCGCCTTGAGACATTATACTTGGTTTGATGAAGTACTTTCTCATCGATGACTCGCATATTTGATCTACCGCTTGCCGGTGCTCTTGGATGCAATAGAACAAATACGTAGGAGGTAGATCAAATTGGTTTTCTTCTAGCTTCTCTATACCACGTGAAAGGCCTCTTGATGGATCTGCATCCCCTATTGTTGGTTCTCCTTTATCTATCTGGCCACCTGTCCACACTCTTGGACCATCGCCTTCTGGCCTTGCTGGCCTATTTGCTGGGCTCACTTCAGCTTCCCCTCCCCCTCTAATTTTTGGGCAAACAAGTGCAGGTATCGCTGCGCATGCATCTGTGCACCCTTCCAGTTCCGTATCTTCTGGCCACAGACTAGCCTTTTCTTCAAACGCTTTGTCTTCTGGGAGAATCCCTAGTGCTTCTGGCCTGGTGTCCACGCTTGGAGCTCCCCCTAGACCTTCAACATCTTCTGGGCCCGAACTTGCTGACAAGGATAAGCTTGGTTGATCCATATTTTCTTCATACTCAAGATCCCACGTGACGTGAAAAGTTGAATATTTCGGTTCGTTGTAGCCCCAATTCCATGACTTGTCTTCCTCAAAGATTACGTCTCCCTTGAAAACCACCTTATTGGTATAAGGATTGCACAAGCGGTATGTCTTTGAGCCTTCATAGCTTGTCATGATCATTGGAATACGTTGCTCCGCCAATTCCGCCTTTACATGCACCACACATCCAAAAGTACGAAGATGATCAACCGAGGGCTTCCATCCGTACCATGCTTCATACGGTGTTGTAGCAACTCCACTCTCAGTAGATTCCATGTTCAGCAAATACACAGCCGTATTGATTGCCTCACCCCAGAATTTTCCTGGCAAGCCTTTACTCTTCATCATGCTCTGTGCCATGGTCAACACAGTTTGATGCAGCTCACCCCCCTCATCAATGCGTAGGGATCTTATCTTTGCCTCCACCTTGAACTCTTCGGCTTCCTTGATCTTCTCGAATGCTTGTTGAGCTTGATCCTTACTTTTCAGCAACACAATCCACATGTATTTACTATGATCATCCACCACAAGCATGAAAAACTTATTGCCAGATGGAGTTGCAGGTGAGATTCCAACGCATAGATCGCCATGAACAAGTTCCAAGGCTTCACTTGCCTCAAACTTGGCTTCACATGGGAACGCGACACTCTGTTCCTCATGATGCACACACGATAGATCGTGATCCACTTGAGCCACAATCTCCGAGCCGGTAATGGAAGATCCTCCTCATCCTTCAACTCAGTTACTTCGAGCATCAACATCATCGGTCCATCATATCCTTCCTGGGCGATGAGATCCCTCTCCTTTTCCTTTGATGGTTTTCGGCAATCAGCCTTGAAGTGACCGAGCTCGCCACAGTTATGACACCTTACTTTCTTTATGTCAAACTTCCTCCGCGGCGGGGCGTCATCTTCATCCTCCTCATGATATACTTTTTTTTGGGCGTTGTTTCTCCTTGCCGCTCGTGGAGCCTCCTTGCTTTTCTTTTGAAAGAGTTATCCACTGCTGCTTTGTGAGCATTAGGTGCTCAACCTGTTCTGGATCACCGAAGCTGATCCGGATTCTCTCATCGTGTGCCTTGAATCTTCCGACGAGATCCTCAACCGTCAATGTATTAAGGTCGATACATTGTTCGATCGATGTAACAATCTGCATGTAGCGGCGCGCAGACGAGGAACCTTCCGACGTTCTTGATCTCATCCATTTCTCGCCATATCCACGATTGCGTTGACAAGGGTAACAAACGGCGGCAAACTGATCAACCGTCTCGCTCTCCTCCATCTTGAGATCTTCATAGCTTTTTGTCAAAGTTTGAAGATGCTTCTTCACGCTGGCATGACCTTGGTGCAAGATCTTGATCGCTCCCATGCATCCTTCGCGATTTCTTTCCGACGAGGTGCTGCATCACGCCCTTCGCACGACGGAATAGAGCTAACGCTTGGCGATCCTTCCGTGCCAGCGCCTCCCTTGACGTACTGCCGCTTCCTCGGATCGACGGCCTCCCAAACCTCCCGAGCCTCCATGGCCACCTCCATGTTGAGTGCCCATAGCCCGTAGTCCTTGCGATCGAGGCGCGGATACAAAGCCGCCTCCCATCGCCTCGGTCGCGTCTGCCGATGTCGCCAAACTTCACCATCGCCATGACCTCCTAGTACTTTCAGCAGATCACGGACGACGACCTTGGCTTTGATACCAATTGTTGGAACTAGACCGATCTAGCGTCGTAGTCCGCCGACTACTTTCCGGCGATACATGATAGATAGACGTCGTCTTACTTCAACTCCGGCAAGGCAGTGTTGGAATTATGCCCTAGAGGCAATAATAAAGATGTTATTATTATAATTCATGTTGATGATAAAGTTTATATTCCATGCTAGAATTGTATTAAGCAGAAACATTAATACTTGTGTGGTTTGTGAACAACACCGTGTCCCTGGTACGCCTCTAAGGACTAGCTCATTGATAAATGATGGTTAAGGTTTCCTAACCATAGACATGAGTTGTCAATTGATAATGAGATCATTTCATTGGAGAATGATATGATGGACAAACCCAAACTAAGCAAAGCAATTAGATCGTGTCATCGTGTTCGTCTTTGCGAAGCTTTTCTTATGTCAAGTATTGTATTCCTTAGACCATGAGATAATACAACTCCCTGGTATCGGAAGAAATCTTTGAGGTCATCAAACGTCATCCTATGAGAGGGTGATCATAAAGGTGTCTCTCAGGTGATCGGAAAGTATCTGTTGGGTTGTATGTATCGAGATGGAATTTGTCCCTCCCAAGTCGGAGAGATACTTGGGCCCACTCGGTGTCGATATCAACACGCTTGCAAGCATGTGGTTAAGGAGTTAATCACAAAGTGATATCAGATTCTGAACGAGTAAAGTACTTGTCAGGAACGAGATTGAACTAGGTATGACGGCACGACGATCGAATCTCGGGCAAGTAAAATATCGCGAGACGAAGGAATATATATATGGGATTGATTGAATCTCGGCATCGTGGTTCATCCGATATGATCATCGATGAATGTGGGAGTCAATATGGGTGCCTGACCCGCTGTTGATTATTGATAGAAGATCATGTCTGCATATTCTCGAACCCGCAGGGTCACACACTTAACGTGTCTCGACGCTAGGATAGATTGGATAATTGGTTTATGAATTTTTGTTCGGAGTCTCGGATAGGATCCGGGATATCACGAGAGGTTCGGGAATGGTCCAGAGAATAAGATTCATATAAGGCAATACAGTTTTTGGAGTTCGGAATTGTTCCGGGTTAATCGGTATTGTACCGGAAGCTTCTAGAACCTTCCGGAAGGGGACCAACGTGGCCCCACCTTCCGGGAGGGGTCATGGGCCTATGAGGGAGTGTCCTGACGATTGGGCCAGGGCACAAGGCCCATAGGGCCCAGCCGATCCTAGAGAGTTTAAATCGTTTAAACTAGAGATAGGGTTTCTAGAAGAGGGGAGAGTCCATTCCCCCCACTCCTTATCCTTTGGGCTTGGGGGAGGGGCTAGGGCTGCGCCCCCCCTCTATATAAAGAGGGGTGGGGGCGCACAAACCCCCTACACCTCTCCTCCAAACCCTAGCCGCCTTGCTGCCTTCCTCTCTCCCTCCCGACTGTTTGTAGGCGAAGCCCTGCGGCAGAAATTCTCCACCATATACACCACGCTGTCGTGTTGTAGATCCAATCTACCTCTCCACCATACTTGCTGGTCCGAGGAAGGAGGAGACGTCGAGGTGCTGCACGTGTGCATCTCACGGAGGCACCGCCACTTGTGGTGCTAGATCGGATCGGATCGCGAGGAGGAGAAGAAAGTACGACTACATCACCCACGCCCGACGTAACGCTCATTGCGAATCTTTAAGGGTATGAAGATCTAATCCAATCTCTCTCGTTGATTGCATCTCCTAGATTAGATCTTGGCTTTCCCTCTGTTCGCATCCGTAGAAAAATTTGATTTACTATGCCGCGAATCCCTTCAGGCAGCACCGTATACGCGCACGTATATAAGCTAGCGATCAGCTGTTGCTTGATGATGGATGTTGGCAGAGACGCGTACCTAGCTAGCTTAGCTAGATTGCTTTACTAGCTAGAAGCTCCACGATACGGATCAATACTCTTCTGACGATTTCTGTCTCGCCAAAACACACACCGAAGAACACGATTTGGATTGCTAGAGGCCCGTGTCAAGCCTCTCGTAACACCTTTGTTTTCTTTCTTTTTCTGGTACAGATTACAGGGGTATTACACGGGTATATAAAGCAGCCAAGTGTAGCTAACCTAGTAGGATTAGGATCCTAATTCCTACCCAAACCAGACTACACAAAGCCTACTCAAATACACATACCGTATACGACTTGTATACGCCTAGCGCACGACGCCGTGCCGGCATCGAACGTGCTTAATCCAACACCAACGCCACCAAGGCGACGGCCCGAGGGCACGCGGCTGCCGGCGTGCAACCCGGCGCCATCTCCAACGCCACCAAGAGGACGACCTAGACGGCGCGGCTGCCGTCGTGCAGCCCGGCGCCATCTCCATCTCCGCCGCCACCAAGACGGCGGACTGTATGCCGTGGCTGCCAGCGCCACCTCCATCTCTTCCGCCACCAAGAGCACGGCCTCGAGGACGTGAGGCTACCGGCGTGCAGCCCGGCGCCATCGCCATCTCCGCTCTGGTGTGGCGCGCCAAAGACGGCAGCCTCGCGACTGCCGGCGGGCCGTAGCGGTGCCATCTCTTCCCCCATCGAACCTTGCGACTACGGCGGCGCCGAAGACGAGACGAGAAGGCAGCCGGCATGCATTCGGTGCCACGTCCATCTCAACGAGCCATGCTGCCTAAGACGGCGATGGGGCTGCCGGCGTGCAGCCCAACCTTTATTCACCTCCTACGGACGCCAACAAGACGACGGCCCCGACGGCGCGCGGCTGCCGGCGCGCAGCCCGGCACCATCTCTCCTCCCATCGAGCCCGGCGCCTTCTTCACTCCGGTGAGGCGTGACGAAGACGAGCGATGGCGGGGCTGCTAGTATGCAAGCCATCGCCATCTCCACCTCTGCAAGCCATAGGCGATGGCGTCGGGGTGTCTATCGTACAACCCGGTGCTAGCTCCATCTCCGTGAAGCCGACGGGCGTAGGCGAAAGAGCTGCCGACGCGCAATCCGGCGGCATACCCCACCTCCATCTTCACGAGCCCGTGAGACGACGCTCTTGTCTAGGACGACAGCCGTGAACTCGGCGTCGGACCGAGACGAGGTGTCGACCACGTCGGCTGCACCGACTTGTAGGCGCGCGTCGGTTTTGCACCGACGCCGATCTCCACCAACACCTACTCCTGCGAGGCATACCCCTTGCGCACCTCGGGAAATTGCTGGTCGTCGAGAAGTCCCACTGGCGGACCCATGCTACTCAACTCCAACTACATCGACGTCAAGACCGACAAGACCGACGGCGGCACGGCATGGCGGGGCAAAGCCACGCTACTCATAGCGCATGTACCGACGAGGAAACGGGCTCTGTCGCCGCCCACACACACACCACCACCACATCATGCATGGAGAACGCGAAGCGAAGACGACGAAGAAGACCACACGGCTTAATCGGAGGTGTCTCGTGGCGTAACCCGCGGGAGTAATTAACCGGGTGCCTTCCGAGGCCCCAGGAACCATGAGATCGCAATCGCCATAGTCGGTGGCAGCAAAGCAGGTACAGGCCTTGTATTAGGGATTTGTACTTTGTTTCTCCACGAGAGATTAATGAAATGCATCTTCCCTACCTTTTCTTGTGTACTACGGTACACTGGCACGCCCGCATTTCTTTTTTCTTTACCCCGGCGCATGAGAAAAACACGCTACCATCCTTCTTCCCCCGAGTAGCCTATGTTCTACTTTTCCAGAATGTTTTTCTCGTGTCAAACAAATTGGCACGCCCGGTGGGACATGGTTCTCCTCCCATCTTTGCTCCGTTGTGGTCGTCAGAATCGTCTTCGCCCGTTCACCCAACCCACACAGCATCCTGCACGACAAGCCAATGGTGAGGACCTCCGCTGATCAAAGGTCATATTCATGCAGGAGGAATCCCCCACGCCATCAACACGGAGCCCTGGGTGATCCACTTTGGATCATCCTTTCCGCCCATGGTGGTCGTCGAGGTCGGCACCAAGATGTTCATGCACCAAGCCCAGGAGCCAGCGCAGTTCCAAACTGCGCGATCCAAGAAGGCGCAAAGGCGGGCATCCGCCAGGGCCAAGAAGGAGCGCCGCGAGTTGATGCTCGAGGCGCGCGTCCTGTTGAAGGAGTCAACTGGACATGACGTCAAAGGGGACATGGGGGCGCCCCAACGCCTCTCTTCCAACGTTGCTGACAAGCGGGCGGGAGCGGTGTCACTTCACGCCCCTACCCTGCCTTTGCACCCGGAGCTGCCGATGCCAACACCTAGGCGCACCAGAGTGGAGCTTCTTGGAGGCTTGGAAGCCGACTCCGATGACCTGCGGAGACTCATGGCAAACGCCCGTTTGTCAGAAAGCCCGCATCCACTAAGGAACTACAGGAGGAAGTGTTGTAAGGTACAACGCCTTCACCAGCTATTAAGCTCCCGCATCACCAGGAGCACGGTTCTTGCGGAAGATTGGTCCCTCGGCGCAAGGGACCTCGCAGACAAGGTGTTCACATGTACGAGCACCGAAACATCAGAGGTCAAGTTGGTGGTGAGAAGAGCCATCATGAAGGAGTTCTGGAAACGGTACTCCCAAAAAGAGTCCGTCTTGCCGGGCCCAACGCTCTCCATCAACCGGGAAGATCCTCGAAGAAGCATGTGTGCACCATGCTGCCACACTTCGGCGATCAATGGCCGCCCCATCCCAAACGACAATAGGTTCGCCGTTGTTCGGAACGAGGTACCTGCACCACACGGAGAAGATCTACGGCAGGAGTTCTGCCGCTTGCAAGATCAAATGAATAGCATCCAGAGGCGGCTCCATGAGCAAGGAGCGCCAAGTTCTTCATCGGCACAAGCTGGGGGAAGGATTAGGAACCAAGCCCCTAGTCATCGTCCTCAACATGAGCGCCATACCTTGGCGCCCAGACGCCAACCTTCACCCATCATACATGCACACCGGGGGCATCCTAGCATGCCCCCACGTTGGAACCGTTGGTCACGACATCAAGATGATGAGAGGGACCCTCGTCCCACTCAACAGTGGAGACCTAGGGATCCTCCACGAGATGCACTTCCACCACGGCCTTCATCCCCGCCTAGGCGTGGAGAGCGACTTCAAGTGCGCCCTGCAAAGGACGTGCCTACCACGTCAACACCACAAGCTGCGCCGCCTCTTCTACCAACTCCATCAGCACCCTCAAGAACCCGGCAGGTCCTCACAGAGAACCAACGCAAGCGCGAGAGGCGCCGGAGGAATCGCCAAGTTCTATACAAAGAACTCGAAGACCTGGTGCTCTGCAATACCCAAGTTCGGGTACGACCCGATGGTGGGGTCATTGAAGAAAGTGACAGGATCGGCTTCCGCATCTCTCCAAACCTGGAGCGGCACGAGCGGTACAATTACCTGCTTAGCCGCCTCGCTCCAAAACCGCGCAAGACGCCCTTAGGGGGTGTTGAACAAAAGGGCGAAGCGGTTCCACCACCGCTTCCTTCAGCAAATCCTCAACAAGGCGATGAACAGGCGATGGACACATCGTCATCTTCGCCTCCTCGAAGGCAAAAGACACCAGCACCGACAGCCACGCCAATGGAGGGCGTCGAGGAGACTCCAGCCGCAACTTCCTCTAACCCCGAGGCGGATCTCGGGGCTTCAACCTCCGTTGCCCCGGGAAAAGACAAGATGCCTCCCACGAAACCTTCGCTTACCTCTCCGCAAGGAGATGAGAAGATCAGAGATGATGCCCTTCAACAGGGGGATGGAAAGGAAAAGGAGACAACAAAGAAGAACCTTGCTTTGTGCGGCACTGTTGCAGTGCGCCCAAGGCTTGAGCCAAACGACGGTTGGCAACCTCCTCAAGTCACCCACGAGTTTGGCTATCCCTCGGATGAGGAGATCGTGCCGGACCTCAAAGCTGACTTCAAGAAGGCTTTCTTGCCACGCCTCGGCCATGTACGTTCATGGTTCAAGGGCACTGACGCGGAGGCCAAGGCCAACGCTTCCACAAGGGAAGAGGGAGCAAGATCCACTGCCCCATGCCTCCCTATCATGGCAGGGAAAGGCTCACTTTCCGATGGAGACTCGGGGTATCACCCAAACATTTCGCCGCGACGCTACACCGACATCACCTCAAGGCTCCCACGATATCCCGACGAGTTGTTACAGGTTGCAAGTCGACCTAGAGCCAAGACGCGGCTAAGGTCTGTCGCACTTCAAGGTGTGGCTGACAGATCAACCGGAGAGGAAAGGATTGACGACTACGCTGACGATGAAGAGAGCTTCTCCGACTCTTCTTCCACCTCTTCGTTGGAGAAACTTACAAACTCCCCTCCATACCACGAGCTCGCCCCTTCGGTCCTATCGGACTGTGAAGATGGCCTTGAAGATCTCCATACCGCACCAGCCCACATGGCGATAGACGGTGGAAAGAACGACGGCTCTGCATCCGCGCAGGCTAGTGCAGTGGCAGGGAGAGAAGCTGCATGCACTGGAAGAAGAGATGAAGGAGCAGCGCCAGAAGATTGATCAATTGACATCAAAACTCGACCAGTTCATCGAGCTCATGATGAACAACAACAACAACAACAACGGTGTCCCGCCACAAAGCACACCACAAGGAGTGGTAGACCCACAGCTGGAGGAGTTGCAGGCGGGCCCTCTAACAAGTGCGCCACCCCATCATGAGCGCCAACACGAAGAAACAAGCACACACGCTCGCCAGTGGGCTAGACCCTCTGGTCCATCCGACACAACGCCACAACAAAGCATGCTGAAAGGCTACCACGACATGCTTAAAGACATGGTGGACAAAAGATTCGAGCAATTGAAGGTCGATAATGCTCCTCGCACCACGGGGAGCGAGCTGGAGAAGCCCTATGAATCATGGCACGACCTGGTGTCATTCCCTGCAGGGTGGAACCCACCAAAGTTTCATCAATTCGACGGGACGGGTGATGCAAGGGAGCACTTGGCGTGCCGGCGTCTTGGGACACTGCAAACAACGCGTCACTTCTCCTTCGACAATTTTCAGGGTCGTTAACCGGCCCTGCCTTCCACTGGTATAGTCGCCTGGAGGTTGGATCCATCGAAAGTTGGTCAGGCATGAAGGAAGTCTTTAAGAAGCACTTCATCGCCATGAAGAAGGACTTCTCCGTCGTCGAGCTTGCACAAGTTCGTCAATGACGAGATGAGTCCATCGACGAGTACGTCATTCGCTTCCGCAACAGCTATGTGCGGCTCGCTCGGGAGATGCACCTTGAGGACGCCATCGAGATGTGTGTCCACGGAATGCAACAACATTGGTCACTCGAGGTCTCTCGGCGCGAGCCTAGGACCTTCAGTGCTCTTAGCACGGCGGTGGCAGCAACGAAGCTCGAGTTCGAGAAATCACCGCAGATCATGAAGCTGTACAAGAATGCCACTACATTCGACCCGACTAAGTGCTTCGCATCAACATCCAAGCCAACCAATAACGGGGCCAAGATGAAGGCACCGGCGGAGGCAAACTCCACCAGGGTCTTCTTCTCCACGCCCCAAGGCAATGTGCCAATGTTGGGCGCAAGAGGCGATCAAGCTAGAGTAAGGCAATGACCCACGATGCAAGAGCTCCTCAAGAAGCAATACATCTTCCGCAGAGAGCTAGTGAAGGACATGTTCAACCGATTGATGGAACATCGAGCTTTGATCCTTCCAAAAGCTCGAAGACCCGATCAACTGGGGATGACAGATAATGCTTTGTTTTGCCCATATCATAGGTACGTGGGACACGTCATCGAGGACTGCGTCGCCTTCAAGGAATGGCTCCAGAGAGTCGTCAATGAAAAGAGGATCAACTTGGACCCAGAAGCTATCAATCCAGATTACCAAGCTGTGAACATGGTGAGCGTAGTTGTGCCCTCTTCATCAAGGCAAGGCGATGAATATGAAGATGGATGGGCGCCCCTCTCACAAGTTGAGGGCCAACTATCCAACCTCGTCCTGGCGACAGCATCAACACCTCTCCTTCAACAAGATTCTACACCAACCATGTCCATGGAGAAGCCTTGGAGCACGGTCCGTCGGAAGCCATGCCCGAGGGACCTTCCAACTCGACCTCCTCGTCCGACATCATCAACACGCGCTCCCCCAACAATTCTAAGGCGAGTTGATCCAAGTCAACGCCGTCCCCCACCGAGGTTCGTCCCCAAGTCCGAGGGAGATGAGTCATTCCCCCGACCAGGGCGGGGACTACGCACTTTGGCGCAGTTCCTACCCCATGGTTGGGACCAAGGGCCAACGGAGGGTGTCGAAGGAGTACAAGATGAGGCTCGCTCCTCTCAAGCACGAAACATGGCGAGTTGCAACGTCGTCCTCGACTACAAGGACGTGCCCAGCTCCGAGTCGGACGACATGTTCACTCCTGAAGAGCACGAGGCGTTCCACGCCGAAGGTGCCACAAAGAACCCGCAGGTGGAAGAGGTGAACATGAACCTGCGTGGGGGAAAGGTCTTACCCGACCCCCTGAAGGCCAAGCAAACAAGAGTGGACAAGCCGGCGGCCCAGAAGGAGGCAACACCGCATGAAGAGGCACCAGAAGCGCATGATGGTGGGAAGGCGAAACCACAAGACATCGACTACAACATCATCGCCCACCTGAAGCGAATTCCAGCGCTCCTGAGTGTGCACGATGCACTCATGCTGGCGCCAAAACTGCGTGAAGCCCTCATCAAGGCGCTCCAGGCTCCGGAGATCTATGAAGTGTGCATGGCGAAGCATCGTCTCTTTGCCAATCCCTTGTTCGTGAATGAGATCACGTTCGATGAAGAGGACAATCTCATAGAAGATGGTGCCCATAACCGCCCACTTTACGTGGAGGGAAACATTGGGGCCGCGCATCTTCGTCGGATCCTCATCGACCCAGGGTCTGCCGTGAACATACTGCCCGTCCGGAGTTTGAAACGGGCAGGTTTCACGGTGGACGACTTGGAGTCCACCGACGTGATGATATGCGGCTTCGACAACCAAGGGAAGCCAACACTAGGGGCCATCACGGTGAAGATCCAGATGTCTACATTCAGCTTCAAGGTGCGATTCTTCGTCATCGAAGCGAACACCTCCTACTCGGCTCTCTTAGGGAGGCCTTGGATCCACAAGTATCGTGTGGTGCCTTCTACCCTTCACCAATGCCTAAAGTTCCTCAACAGCAACGGCACACAACAACGCATCATCGGCAACACCCACCCCTACACCGTGCAAGAGTCGCATCATGCAGATGCGAAGTACTACTTCCCCGTCGAAGACAGTGACCAACATGTCGGGCGGACAACACCAGCGGTTGATGTCTTAATCAAACCAGGTGTTGCGCCAGTCGCCGAAGCACGACAGCTCATCATACCATGCTCCCCTGCGGACGCACGGGGTTCCTCCTCTCGCAGCCGAAGGAACCCTGGGCGTAGGCGATCTTCCTCGACTGTGCAACACGACTACAAGCCCTTCCCCCAGGACGGGATGGGGAGCTCTACCCCGATATTGCTGGGGGCAAGCTCTTCTACGCCTGCCCCGGTAGCCCCGTTGCTATTGAAGGCAAGGTACCAGAATCCCATGCCAATCACGTTGAGGTCGGCAATGACGCCTCTACAAGAGGCTCCTACATCTTCATCGACTTCGGCGCACCAAGAGCCTAGTTGTTTAACACTTGGCGGCTCTGCAGGTGCCCAGGAAGAACCGAAGGCATTGATCGGCAGCAGTGATGCACCCCCTACGATCACCGCTGGCGTGCAACACTCCAAAGAGGAAGGTGCACCCACTCAGCCGGGGGTGGTTAGGAGGAGAATAAAGGAGATAGAGGAAGCTACGCGGGGAGCTCATGTCATGCAGCCCCCATCCCTCTACATATCCATGGCTTCTCCATTGGAGGTTTGGGCTATCCCAAGTTCATCTGGGTCTAGAACCCAAACCATTTTCTATAAAGTTCCACAGGTACAACATTGTGACTCCATATTTGAGCTTCCCCAACCTCGGTGATGGAAGAAGCACTATCCACAATGAAGGCCGAGCCCAAGATGGCTCGCTTTGGAGGAGGCGGGGTTCACGCTTGCAAAAACAATAGAATATCGCCACCCGGTTTGCGAGGCATGGTGGAGGCAAGCCGGGGACCTCATCAAGCAGAAGGGAAAGACTCGGACCAAGTTCGGGCTTGGGTACACCCACCCAGGTGGCCACGACGATGAAGAAGAAGGAGGACTCAATGGCGTCGCACAAGTCACGTGCCATGCTACGTCTGTCTCTTCACGAGACGACATGGAACTGTCATGTCATGGCCTTCACCGCCAAAACTCCACCGACGACGCGCCGGTCAAGGAAGAAGAAGAGGTCGAACCCACGCTGGCTCCACAGGAGATGGAAGACGGTGGTCAGCCCACCATTGATGAACTTGTCGAAGTCAACCTTGGAACCGAGGACGATCCACGTCCCACTTTCATCAGCTCCACGCTGATGGAAGAGGAACGGGAAAGCTATCGACGCTTCTTGATGGAGTATCGAGATTGCTTCGCTTGGAGCTACAAAGAGATGCCGGGGCTCGACCCTCGTGTCGCTACACACAAGCTGGCGATTGACCCGCAACACCGCCCCGTCAAGCAGCCTCCGCGACGCTTGCGTCCGGAGTTTCAAGACCAAGTCATCGCCGAGGTCGATAAATTAATCATTGCAGATTTCATCAAAGAGGCGAAATACACCGAGTGGCTCGCAAACATCGTCCCCGTGGAGAAGAAAAATGGCCAGGTACGAGTGTGCCAAGACTTCCGCGACCTAAATCGAGCATGCCCCAAAGACAACTTTCCCCTGCCAATCACGGAAATGGTCGTCGACTCCAACACGGGCCATGGTGCGCTATCCTTCATGGATGGTTCGTCAGGCTACAACCAAATCAAGATGGATCCGGACGACGCCATCAACACCGCGTTCAGGACCCCGAAGGGCAACTTCTACTACACCGTCATGCCATTCGGCGAAGAATGCTGGTGCAGCGTAGCGGGCCATGACATACATCCTCGGCGACCTGATCCACCATTCGGTGGAGTGCTACGTAGATGACATGGTGGTGAAGACCAGGGACCGCCGGGATCATCAAGAGGACCTCCGGGTCATCTTTGAGCGCCTACGCCGACACCAGCTCAAGATGAACCCATTGAAATGTGCCTTCGCCGTTCAATCAGGCCTCTTCCTGGGCTTCGTTGTCCATCATCGAGGCATAGAGATCGAACCGAAGAAGATCAAGGCCATCCTCAACATGCCACCACCTTGTAATCTCAAGTAATTGAGAGGTTTACAAGGGAAGTTGGCGTACATCCGTCGCTTCATCTCCAATCTCTCGAGACGCATCCAACCCTTCTCAAGTCTCATGAAGAAGGGAGCTCCGTTCGTATGGGATGAAGGGTGTCAAAGAGGATTCGACGACATCAAGAAGTACTTACTTAACCCACCTATTTTGGCAGCTCCTGTAAAAGAGCGCCCTCTTATTCTATACATTGTAGTGCATCCTACTTCAATAGGTGCTCTTCTCGCTCAGCACAATGATGAAGGGAAGGAGGTGGCTTGCTACTACCTGAGCCGCACCATGGTGGGCGCTGAGCGAAACTACTCTCCAATAGAGAAGTTATGCTTGGCGCTTATATTCGCGTTGAAGAAGTTGAGGCACTACATGCTAGCACTCCAAATCCAGCTCGTCGCTAGAGCGGATCCTATAAGGTACGTGCTAAGTCAGCCCGCACTAATGGGGCGACTCGGAAAATGGGCATTGCTCATGATGGAGTTCGACATCACCTTTGTGTCTCAGAAAGCGATCAAGGGCCAAGCTTTACCGGAGTTCCTTGCGGCGCATCCCGTCCCACACGACTCTCCGCTCATTACCAACAACCTCCCCGACGAGGAGGTTTTCACCGTGGCAGTCGAGGCTCCATGGGAGCTCTACTTCGATGGTGCTTCGCGCACAGAGGCCGACCCTGATGGCACACCCAAGCGGAGAGCAGGAGCAGGATTGGTGTTCAAGACTCCACAAGGAGGGGTGATGTATCACTCATTCTCCCTTCTCAAGGAAGAATGCTCCAACAACGAGGCGGAGTACGAGGGCACTCATCTTTGGCCTCCTCCTAGCACTCTCCATGGAGGTCCGTTCTTTACGGGCCTACGGAGATTCCCAGCTCATAGTTCGGCAAGTCAACGACATCTACGAGGTACGCAAGCCAGGACTGGTGCCATACTACGGTGCGACCCGGAAGATTATGGAGAAATTCCAACATGTTGAAGTTCTCCATATCCCGCGAAGCAGGAACGCACCTGTCGATGCCTTGGCAAAACTGGCGTCGGCACTGGTGCTCCCAGGTGATAAATCCACGCAAGTGACGGTGGAAGAAAGGTGGCTTCTTCCCGTTGTCCTAGATCTCATCCCGGAGGAAGGGGAAGTCAACACCATCACGACGAACGTCGTGGAGGAGGACGAGTGGCTACAAACCTTCCTCAACTACTTCAAGCACGGCAGCCTCCCCGACGACCCCGTCGAGAGGCGCCAACTCCAACGGCGACTTCCCTCTTATGTATATAAGGCCGGCGTCTTGTACAGACGGTCTCACGGGCAAGAGATTCTACTTCGGTGCGTCAACCAAGATGAAGCCAAAAAGATCTTACAAGAGGTGCACCACGGGGTCTGCGGTGGACACCAAGGTGGAGCCAAGATGTACCACGCCATACGCCTGGCTGGGTACTATTGGCCCGAAATCATGAAGGACTGCCTCCAGGTAGCCAGGTCATGCCATGGTTGCCAAATCCATGGCGACTTCAAGCATCAGCCCCCAGTTCCTCTACACCCCACCGTTCCCTCATGGCCATTCGACGCCTGGGGGATTGACGTCATCGGACCCATCGATCCACCATCTTCCAGGGGCCATCGTTTCATCCTTGCAGCGACGGACTACTTCTCCAAGTGGGCGGAGGCTGTCCCGCTGCGGGAGGTGAAGAGCGACAACGTCATCAACTTCCTAGAGCGAAATATCATACATCGCTTTGGGATACCACACCGTATCACCTCCGACAACGGCAAGGCATTCAAATCCAACAAGATGTATAGGTTCATGGCGAAGTACAAGATCAAGTGGAACTACTCCACCGGCTACTACCCTCAAGCCAATGGAGCAATCGAGGCCTTCAACAAGACGCTCGGGAAGATACTCAAGAAGACGGTGACAAGACATAGAAGGATCGGCCGACCGTCTCTTCGAGTCTCTATGGGTCTGGCGTTCTGATACAAGCTGCGATTCCAGGAACTTGACTCCCTGGAGGAGGAGCGTCTCCAAGCCCTGCAGAACTTGGAGCTTTACCGTCAAAACATGGTGAGAGCTTACGGCAAGCTCGTGAGGCAACGCGTCTTTCGGAAGGGCGAGCTAGTGCTTGTCCTCAGGCGCCCCATCGTCGTCACGCACAAGACGAAGGGGAAGTTCGAGCCAAAGTGGGAAGGACCCTACGCCATCGAGCAAGCCTACGACGGGGGTGCATACCAGCCGGTCGATCCTTAAGGAGCCCGGCCCATGCCTCCAATCAACGGAAGGTTTCTTAAAAAATATTTTTGCTAAATATTTGCCTCTTCCATTGCCTTTTACTTTTTTTTTTCGTTTTTCTATGGGGAGTCCTTCAGTCGGCTCAAGTCCATGATGCATTCTCCTTTGCATAGTGTGGATCGTCTGTTTTCCCCCAATAACAAAAAAACTGGCTTTTCCTAAACATACCGTGCTGGTGATTGAAGATCTGGCTTCCTTTGGATTTGTCGGAGGGAGGCACGAGGTGCCAAATTGCAAGTGGAGCGGCACCTACACCCACAAAGCACGACACGTACCAAGTGCATGCTTCCAGAGGCAGTGGAGAAGATCACTTGGGCACTTCAGCGTACCGAGACTCCACGCCCCTCATGCTCCCCGGCGTGCCTCGCGTTCGTAGAGGCTCACACCCTGGGGAAGACCATAGGAAAATATCATGAAAAGGCTGCCCGACCCGGTGCGTAGCCGCATGACAACCCTGGGGTGTGCCACAAAAAAGCTCCAGATAAAGTGCCAGAGGGTTCCTTAGTCCACCAAGGTGAACGGTGCCTTCCAAGTTCCCAAGATGGATCCCCAAGTGAAGAAAGAAGAAGAGAATCTCAGCAGTTCAAGCCAAAAAAACAAAAAAAAGTATCTCCAAGAGTGCAAGCAATCTCATGAAGTCCATGGTCACCCAAGTGGACCTCGCAAGCAGTCCCCGCAGGAGGGCAAAAATATATAAACTCCAAGATGCAAGTCTAAACCGTCCCAAGCATAAGAGAACCACTCGAAGGAAGACGGAAGGTAGCTGTTCACCACCCCTCAATAAGGCGCGAAAGTTTCAGAGCCGTTGTCCCAAAGCCTTACTCCCTCGCTTTACCATGCCCAAGTCTCTGGGTTCGCGGGGTATCGTGCAGGGGGCATGGCTGAGCCGTGGGGCTCCTCGGTACCAGGATGGGCTAGAGTATGATTCTCTACTGCCTCTTGGAAGCATCTCCGAAGACGGCGTCTCCACACACGTACACGGAAGGACGAAGTTGTAATCGTCATGGTCTTGCGACGATTCTCGAAGACAAGTCCTTCGGCGGCCTTTTCCAATATCACACATATAGCTAGTGTATAACGGGAAAGCCAACATTTTAAAAGTCCAAAACCAAAACCATGTTTTTCTCTCGATTTCGTGTTTTCTGACTCTTGTGGGTTTTATTCCTCGAGCAAATACTCGGCCCATGTGCTTGGTCATATGCTTTTACAAGCGGAATGGCGATTGGACGTACACGATACTCCAAACGCCTTCAACTTCAAGTGTCTCCACCAGTCTACCGCGGCAACACCGGGGGTGGTGTCGACGCTGATGTCTTTCCGGCGTCTCATCTACACCGACACATGAAGATACCGGAGCAGTGCAGTGCACCAGTGCGGCTAGCACGAATCTGTGAAACCCTACGATCTTTTCGGTTGGCACCGCTGCAGCTATGCGGTCGCGACTGGGTCGATAAATTTCCTCCCAAGACATAGCATGGTCTTTCGCTGTGCAACAGAGGCAAACTGAGGATGTATTGCTGGTTGGCGCCATGGCCGCTATATGGCCCAGCAAATTTCATCAAATGTATATGAAAGTGGAAGGATTTACCCACGTCAGCTCTATATGATGAACCAAGGCAGCAACAAAATATTTGTGCCAAATTGGTTTCTCGCCAAGTCGAGTCCGATTCGCTTTGCGTTCGAACTCCACTTGGCGGGGGGCATTTGTTCAACGAGATTTTATACCATAATCTCCTGTGCAATATGTAAAGAGAAGTGGTGAAAAGAAAATAAAGGAAAGAAAAAAACAGTGCATGTTGATACATGCACTAGCTACGTGAAGTTAGAAACATCAAGCTACGACCGATAATTCTAACATGCATGCATACACGAGTCCATGCAAGTCCACGTGCAAGGGATATGTGTACAAACATAAAGGTACACGTGCAGTTCGGCCGGCCGGCAGCGTGTATATGAATTATACAAAACTTGTTTGGCTAGCCGGTACAATTCACACGCACGTTCAGAGATCGGATAAACATCATAGCTTGAAATACGCTGAAACGGCTCACCAGATTACGGATGATAAGATAAGCATCCAAGCAAACAAACTGAGAAGAATCAGCACTTCGTCGTTATCCACCACGCGTCGTTCCTGGTTGGTTATAAAAGGAGCCCAATCCCAGAAGCACAAGGACAGATGATCAGACCTGACCTGGAGAGGGAGAACTCTCGCCGCGAGACTCAGGCAACTCGCGTACCCGGACGTGAGCGCCGCCAGGAGAAGAAGAGATCGTATCCACATCCACCAAAGCTCTCGTTCGTCTACACCATACACACACACGCACTGATCAGTGAAGCCATATGGAGGTGAAGCCGATGATGTCTGACGGTGAGCATATGGATTGACTCTCTCTCTCTCTTTCTCTTTTTCTCTCTCTCTAGCATGTATGCACACATGCGTTTCGCCGGAGAAGGTTCCGCTCACTGCGGCGGGAAGAGACACGCGATGGACAGGGCCGCCGGTGGGCAGCCTGTCGCGTGCCCTCTTCATCTCTACGAGCCACTATGAAGGTGACTGTGGTGAGGCTGCCGGAGTCCAGCCCGGCGCCACTTCCATCTACGCACACTACGTTGCCCAAGACGACGGCATCGGGCGCGCGGCTGCCGGCGTGCAGCCCGGCGCCAACTCCAACGCCCCCAAGACGGCGGCCAGAGGGCATGCAGCTGCCGGCGTGCATCCGGCGCCACCAAGACGACGGTCCTCGATGGCGCGGCCGCCGGCGTGCAACAGCGCCATCTCCAACGCTACCAGAGGGCGGCCTCGGCGGCGCGGCGGCAGCGTGCAGCGGCGCCATCTTGGCGCCACCAAGATGACGGCTCGGCGTGCGGCTGCCGGCGTGCAGCAGCGCCATCTCCAACGCCACCAAAGCGGCGGCCCGAGGGCACGGCTGCCGGCGTGCAACCGGCGCCATCTCCAACGCCACCAAGAGGGCGGCCTGAAGCGCGGCTGCCGTCGTGCAGCCAGCGCCATCTCCATCTCCGCCGCCACCAAGACGGCGGACCCGAAGCAGCGGCTGCGGCGTCAACCAGCGCCACCTCCATCTCTTCCGCCACCAAGAGCACGGCCTCGAGGATGTGAGGCTGCCGGCGTGCAGCCCGGCGCCATCGCCATCTCCGCTCTGGTGTGGCGCGCCAAAGACGGCAGCCTCGCGACTGCCGGCGGGCCGTAGCGGTGCCATCTCTTCCCCCAGCGAACCTTGCGACTACGGCGGCGTCGAAGACGAGACGAGAAGGCAGCCGGCATGCATTCGGCGCCACGTCCATCTCAACGAGCCATGCTGCCTAAGACGGCGATGGGGCTGCCGGCGTGCAACCCAACCTTTATTCACCTCCTACGGACGCCAACAAGACGACGGCCCCGACGGCGCGCGGCTGCCGGCGCGTAGCCCGGCACCATCTCTCCTCCCATCGAGCCCGGCGCCTTCTTCACTCCGGTGAGGCGTGACGAAGACGAGCGATGGCGGGGCTGCTAGTATGCAAGCCATCGCCATCTCCACCTCTGCAAGCCATAGGCGATGGCCTCGGGGTGTCTATCGTACAACCCGGTGCTAGATCCATCTCCGTGAAGCCGACGGGCGTAAGCGAAAGAGCTGCCGACGCGCAATCCGGCGGCATACCCCACCTCCATCTTCACGAGCCCGTGAGACGACGCTCTTGTCTAGGACGACAGCCGTGAACTCGGCGTCGGACCGAGACGAGGTGTCGACCACGTCGGCTGCACCGACTTGTAGGCGCGCGTCGGTTTTGCACCGACGCCGATCTCCACCAACACCTACTCCTGCGAGGCATACCCCTTGCGCACCCCGACGAGGCTGCTGGTCGTCGAGAAGTCCCAGCTGAGCGGACCCATGCTACTCCAACTCCAACTACATCGACGCCGTCAAGACCGACGAGGCACGACGGCGAGGGCGGGCATGGCCGGGGCAAAGGCCACGCTACTCGCGGCGCATGTACCGACGAGGACACGGGCTCTGTCGCCGCCCACACACACACCACCACCACATCATGCATGGAGAACGCGAAGCGAAGACGACGAAGAAGACCACACGGCTTAATCGGAGGTGTCTCGCGGCGTAACCCGCGGGAGTAATTAACCGGGTGCCTTCCGAGGCCCCAGGAACCATGAAATCGCAATCGCCATAGTCAGGCTGGCCGCGCAAGCGGTACAGGCGCATGTATATTAGGGATTTGTACTTTGTTTCTCCACGAGAGATTAATAAAATGCATCTTCTCTACCTTTTCTTGTGTACTACGGTACACTGGCACGCCCGCATTTCTTTTTTCTTTACCCGTCGCATGAGAAAAACACGCTACCATCCTTCTTCCCCCGAGTAGCCTATGTTCTACTTTTCCAGAACGTTTTTCTCGTGTCAATCACTGTAATAATCTATCGCCGAACTTGTGAGCGGTAATTCTGTCGAACACCTTTTGCCGAGCTTTCGCCGGCAGGAACGAGAAAAATTCGAATATGTCGTCATTTTCTATTCGTCTGGAAACTCGGCTTCCACTCGGCGTTTTCAGGCCGAAAACGACTTGCCAAAAAAAATTTCGGATTTTAGTCTGAGTTCCAACGAGTGGGGATGCTCTAACAACCAAGAGATGAAACATGGGACGTGGTCAACCACTCCTTGTCACGTTGGTGCCTGATTGGCTAGCGCCTGATATAAAAAGGACATGAGTATCTCACGTGCGGGTTGGCCAACTGACACGGTGATGACACGCTCCCTACAAAAGAAGTGCTAGGAGAGGTGAAGACCGTCTCCACCGCCGGCCACCAGGAGGGCAGCGCCGCTACTCCACCGGTCGCACCATCCAGGTGCTTGCTATCTGCTCGACTCCTTCATCATCCCCGCATCGTACAAGCAGGGGGACATCAATCGACATGGCCCACGACGGACATCTTAGGTTAGCAGGTTGTACACTCGTTCTAATCTAATGTTGGTGTTCTTCGAGAT
Source organism: Avena longiglumis (assembly GCA_030063025.1). Taxonomy (NCBI): domain Eukaryota; kingdom Viridiplantae; phylum Streptophyta; class Magnoliopsida; order Poales; family Poaceae; genus Avena; species Avena longiglumis. The sequence goes on along the minus strand of CP125973.1, from coordinate 83,720,374 downwards.
TAAGATCCTAATGATGTTAATCCTAAAGTAATAAACCTAACACCGTGGTGAATGATGCACAAAGAGGAGGGCGTGGTACTGATATTCAGATGGGACCCATGGATTACTTGGCATAACAAAAATAAAAAGCTCAAACTAATAAATTCTTTTGCAAGACAACTGGATCAGGTATTGTAAAGATTATTTCCAGGAGCATGTCATGCCCAGTGGCACTGGTCAATTTTATGGCTTGAATCAGAGTATTCCAGTTCAGTTGATACACAAGTGCAGCAAACTGTTGCTTGAGAAGTAATAAACCTATGATCATTGATCGGACAACGACGTCGCTTGGCACTGTTGCCTTTTTAAAGGCGTTGTTATTGGAGTGAAGGACTACTGGTGTTGTTTCGATGGTGTCAGTGTCATTGCTTTGAGGATTAGTTCTCTGTAGCGGGACTTTTTTTTTGTAATTCTTCTTTTTTTCTCCGCTGTGTGCATCCATAAGGCCGCTAGGGCATGCGTTGTTGCAGATGCTGAGTGTAATTGGTATCCCTGTGATATTAATATATATATTTTTTAAAAAAACACAAGTGTAGCCAACTGTTGCTTGAGAAGAAATTGTTTCCTTGGGATGTCTGCACTATTCAAATTCTTCACATCAAAGGTCTCATGCCAGATGTTCTCGTGCAGTTTTTCAGCAGTGTTTCCGTTCCAATCGTGGACAGGACAGAACAAGCAACTTTTTGAGACGGGATCTTCTTAGCATAACCGCTCGTTAGGCGTTTTCAAACCGAAATCCGGACGTATTTTGATTTGAATGAAACTAGTTTTTGGCCTGGAAACGTCGAGTTTCCTACTCGCGTTCCCAGACGAGTTATCTCGTTTGGCAAAAAATTAATAAATTTTGGCAAACTTTGGGCGAATATAGACGATTTTGGGCGAACTTTCGGCGAATATAAGCGGTTTTCGGTGAATATGGGCGAACTTTGGGCGGATATGGTCGATATAGACGAACTTTAGGCGAATAAGGCAAACTTTAGGCCAATATGGTCGATATGGACGAACTTTGGACGAATATGGTCGATATGGGCGAACTTTGGGCGAATAGGGACGAATTTTGGGCGAATATTGACGAATACGGGTGAACTTTCGGCGAATACGAACGAACTTTGGGCGAATATGATCGATATAGACAAATTTTGGGCGAATATGGGCGAACTTTGGGCCAATATGGTCGATATGGACGAACTTTGGGTGAATATGGTCGATAGGGCGAATATGGACGGACTTTGGGCTAATATTGGCGAATACGGGCAAACTTTGGACGAATACGAACGAACTTTGGGCGAATATGGTCGATATGGACGAATTTTGGGCGAATACGAGCGAACTTTGGGCCAAAATGGTCGATATGGACAAATATGGGCGAATACGAGCAAACTTTAGACCAATATGATCGATATGGACGAACTTTGGGAGAATATGGTCGATATGGTCGCCGAAAGTTCGCCGTATTCGCCAATATGATTGATATGGACGAATTTTGGGTGAACTTTGAGCGAATATGGACGAACTTTAGATTCTTGAAAACATGACTGGATGAAATTTCTACGTCGAATCGGCATTCTGAAAATACTAGTAGAGATGCTCTTATGCTCAGTGGGGTTCTCATGGTTTCTCTTTTACTAATAAATCAAGCTCGATTGATTTGTGGGCAGCCGAGATCATTGCTGCAGCTTTACTATTCCACGATTACCCTTTCAGGCAAACCACTACAGATGAGTACAACACAGCGCTCAAGTCAGCATGGTTTGCAAGTGTGGCGGATACAAGTCCTCCGTTACTTTTTCACATTATAACTACTACATTCATTCCCGTTTATAAGACAAATACGTGCCTTAAGAAAATAGTTTAACTATAAATTTAATAAATAATATATAAATTATATGTCATAAAAATTATATCATTGGAAGTATATTTTAAATATGAATCTAATGATATAATTTTTGTTAAATATAGTTCGTATTTTGTTGACCAAATTTATGATTAAAACTATTTTCTCAAAGTACGTATTTATTTTATAAAACGGAATGGAGGTAGTATATAAATTGGGATCACAGCGATATGGCTCTCGAGCACATCTACTGGTGCGCTGCTTAATTTTGCTAGTACTCAGGTGAATCGTATAGAATCTAGTGGACCCGTGGTTCAGAAGTAAATGGTGTCACTTCGTGGGCGCTCAGGCTGTTCCTGTACCGTGCGTATATATTCCTTGCCAAATTGTGTTCTGGTAGCACAGGAAGTCCGTCCGTGGCGAGAGCGAGCCCCTCAGGCTATTCGTGTATAGTGCATATATATTCCTTGTCATATTGTGTTCTGAACCATCCAACACCGCACTCGACGCATCACCATGCACTATGGCACGTCCACGAATCGGAGGCATTTTTCTTAGAGACACTTTTTCAAACTGCCTCTAATTGTATCTATTTGAGGCACTTCGAAAAATAGTGTCTCAAAATATGAATTTTTAGTGATAGTTTTAAAAGTGCCACTAATAGTTTATCCTTTTGAGGCACTATTGATAGTGCCTCTAATGTTTTGAAAAATAGAGGCACAGTCTAGTGCCTTCATGCTAAACTTTCAGTGGCACTTTGACCTGTGCCTCAAAAAGACATAACTTTTAGAGGCATTTTCTGTGATAATGCCACTAAAAGTATATCAACTGAGACACAATTAGAAGTGCCACAATTGGTTACCATTTAGAGGCACTAAATTATGCCCCTAAATAGTGACCAACTGTGACACTATTTGGTGTGCCTCCAAAGATCATCCATCTGAGGCACTATGCTGCTGCCTCCAATGTCCAACCAGCTGAGGCACCTGACATTGCCTCAAATGGATGATCATTGGAGACACGGTCAAACATGCCTCTAAATGGTCGTCCATTTGAGGCACTATCAGGTGTGCCTCAAAATGGTCATTCATTTGAGGCACTTTGTGCTGTGCTTCCAAAAGAATAACCGGCATAATCAAATAATCAGAAAACATATACCACACAGCACATAATTATATACTACTGATTCCATACTTACTGCTCCATACTTACAACTACAAAAGTAGTACTTAGTAGTCCCGCATAGTACTAGGCAATCCAACTTAAGCAGCCCATCAGATAATTACATCCAAAAGAAGTAGAACTCATAACAGAAGTTCTATATACTTCCACCCAACATCAGTACTGTTAGATCTACCACTTATGCACTTATGGGAGTTCCACGAGCATCAGGTGCAACTTACCGGCTGAATTGCACCAGAAACTGAACAACATAGCATCATCCTTCTTCATGTTGAAGGCCTGCACAGTTGTCCACCATCCACTGGTTATCATTGATCTATTATTAACACCTATCTTCATCCTCACATCCACACGATCATCTTCAGCCATGGATTCAACTTGTACAGTAATTGGTTCATCAAGAAATCCCTTCAGGTACTTGGTTGTGAACTCAGCATTAAATTCCTGTGTAAGTATCAAGTTTACACAACTGTTAGCATTCTTTTGGACTCTGTATCTACTACACTGTTATGCATGATAAAGTAAATAGCATCTCACCATTTTGCATTTCTTCTCAATGACAGCTGACTTTGTCATCCTGTAGACATAGTACCTGATTTTTGGCCTCCGGTCATTGCACCATTCTTCCAGAAACTGAACTTGACATGGACACAGTAGTATGTCATTTCCAAACATACACTGCTTGTCCCACTCATCCATTCCCTTGTTTTTTGGTCCTGATACAGCACAAATAGAACACATTTGATTCATATTAGTACCATTTCTCAACTGCTGTAACAAACTAGATAGTTCAAAGTTTGTATAGATAAATACCCCTTAAAACAAAGTCATCATTTTGCACAGCTGGCATAATTGGCACATAACCATCTGGCACGAACCACTCCGTAGAGGTGTCACTGCCAGAGGTGTCACTGCCACTAGTGCTGTGGCTTGGGATATAGCTGCTACTGTCATCTGAGATGTCAATGGCACAGTTCTCACAGGTTCCCATCTAGTATAAAAACAACATGTAATCAGTAATGCTAAAGCAATGTAATCAGTAATGCTAAAACATGTTCAGGACATGATCAAATAGCAAAACATTCAGAAAGTCAATAATTACAATCTGAATATTCAGAACATTCAGACAGTTCAGATCATGCTGAACATTCTGAACATTCAGTAATTTTTGAACTTTCTGAACATAGAAAAACATTCAGGAAGTCTATAATTACATTCAGAAAGTTCAGAACATTCAGAAAGATCAGACCATTCTGAAAGTTCAGTACATTCTGAACAATCTGAACTTTCTAAACATTATGAAATTTCTGAAAATTCAGAACATTTCTTCATCAACAGAACTGTAACTATAGCAATTAGAACAATACAATCAACATAACATGGATTAATGCACCCTCAACCGTAAATAATCAACAACTCTTGACATCAATAGAATTAAGCCTAGCAGAACCCTAAACAAAATAAAATCTAAGAAAATAAACAGAACTAAGAACATAGATCTAGACAAAGAACATAAATCAAAGAACAAATCTAAGCACCCAAAGATCAGATAGCAGGTTAGATCAAACAAGATCAAACATTTCAGACCAAGAACACCAGATTAGATCTCGAACAAATCTAAGAACAGAACAAATCTAATGACAGCACACATTTTCACACTAAACTAAGAACACTAATCTAATAACAACACCAGATTAGATCTAATAACAGAACCAGATCTAGTAAAGTAATCTAAGAACACGAGAAAAGATCTATACACTAATCTAAGAACACCAGAGTACACTAATCTAAGAACACTAGATCAGATCTAAAAATAGCAACATAAGAACAGAAAAGATCTAACGAGGAGAATAAGAACAACAGTTCCTAATCAAGAAGAACAGAATAAGAAAGAAGAATAGAAGAAGAACACGAGAAAAAAACAGACGAGCTCCTCAGGAGGCGGCGGCGATGGGATTCGCTGGAGGGGTTTCATGTTTGGCGGCGGCGGCGGTGGAACCCTAACACGAGGAAAGGGAGAGAGTGAGGGAGTGGAAAGTGAGGGAGTGAGGGAGTGGAGAAAGTGACGGCCGCGGTGGGTGGGTGTGTGCGTATATACTGTGGTCATTTTGCACATTAGTACCTTAGGTTGTTCTTAACTTTTCCGTGTCCTTCCACCTCGGCTCCGTAGTTATAGCGATTAGCTGGGACGCCCCTCAGTTAATATTTTAGTTTCATTATCGTCCCTCCACCCGCGCCACCTTGCACAAACCCCCCTCCCCTCTGTTGTCCAATGTATAAGAGAGGCACCCCGCCGCCAGCGCTAGGGTTTGGCCTCCATTTCTCGCGCGTGTCCTCCGCGCCGCCGCACCACCCGCCGCCAGAGAGCTGCAGATCCTCTCCGTCCGCGCCGCCGCACCACCTGCCGCCAGACAACCTGAGTTGCTTATCCTCTCCCTCAGCGGCCGCCGCACCACCCGCCGCCAGACAACCACCGCTCGAGCCCGATCTGCGGATCCTATCCGTCAGCGGCCGCTGCACCATCCGTCGCCAGACAACCACCGCCCGAGCCCGATCTGCAGATCATCTCCGTCCGCGCCGCCACACCACCCGCCGCCGGAGAGCTGCAGATCCTAGCGGCACATCCGCGCCGCCGCTAGGGTTTTGCCTCCATAGCAGCTTCTGCAATGGATCCGCGCGGCCGTACCAACTAGACTGCAGCAGCCACATCCCCTTCTCCCCCGCGTCACCTAGCGATTTCTCAAGAGCAATCAGATAATTGCAGGTTTGATTCTATGTCTTTTCATCCATCTAGTGTGTGCTTTGTATATCTGAAATGGTACATCTAGTCTTCTTTGTATATCTGAAATGGTTCATCTAATTCATCTGTAATTCTAAACAAAAAATCTGATTTTTACTAATGCTAGAAATAGATATGAAAATAGTTCTGTAATTGGTTCACTAATGAATATGATTACTACAGAGACCAAGATGATGAGAGGGATGATAGGCTAATGATCACAATTAGAGGTTTGTTTAGCACCATTTACTTTGTAAGCTATGCTCTTGTCATTGATCTATATTTTCTGGTACTGATGATACATTGTTTGGCATTTGTTAGGACCTGGACATTCAGGATTTGATTCAATTGATACAAACTGCATTTTTGGAAATTTGGTTCAAATGAATTACCACCAATTAATGCAGCTAAGAAGCAATGTGGAAGTGCTACCAAGGCCTGCAATTAAAAATTATGTTAGCATAATTACATCATCAAATGTCATTCCTTTGGAGGGTTTAATGGTATGTATATATGTTGTGCACATTGTTCATATTTTTATCTGTAAGTTGTGCACATTACTCACATTTTTATATAACAAATTCTAGGAATTCAGTCAAGAGTTTACAAGAAAGTTCCTGATGCAGTTCCTCATGGATGAACACCTCATGAGACATTGTATTCAAGTCAGATCTCAATTGGTTAGTGTAGGTGTGAAGCTCAAGTTAGGATATCCAATAAAGTACTGTAGGATGAATCTTCAGGCTGATGGAAAAGCCCAGATCATCCCTCCTGGATGGGCAAAGGTGGTAGAGGCATTTAATCTGAAGGAAGGGGATGTTTGCATGTTCAGTTTTACGGATGAAAGAAAACTACCACCAAGACTTAGACATCAGTGGTTCTACATTAAGCTTGAGGTACTTAAAATTGAAGAGTACTACCCTGTCTTATTAAACCCATTCTTACCATTTATCTGAGTATCTCTTATAACATATTTATGCACATCTCTGTAGGTACAGCCCCACTGATATTCATTAAAGGAGTCTGATTACTACTAGAGGTGTGATTTTCACCTGCAGATGCTTACTGTTATACTTGTTTTACTAGAGTTTTTTGGGTGATGAATAATGCTTTATTTGTCATGTAGGACCTGGTTTTGCTGGTGAAGAATCCTTTGATAATAAATGCATTTTTGCAAACAAGGTTGATTTGACATTCAATCAAGTTATCCAACTGAGAAGCTATGTTGAAGTGCTACCAAGACCTGATATTAAGGAGTATGTGTGGAAATTGACAGAAGAAAACATCATAGCTTCCTTTGATCATGTTCACTGGAGACCTAGAGAGTGAGAAATGGTTAGTAATGTTTGATCATGTTCACTACTAATGGTTACTGTATAGTATGATTTGATCATAATTGAAATTTCTGTTTTCTAGGTTTTTTCCAAAGAATTCACAAATAATTATCTTTTGAAGTTTCTAAGGCCTGTCTTATGCTCAAGAGCTCCCAGGCATGGGGTTCCTAAAGGATCTGAAGTTATTCTTCTTGCTGTGAACCAGCCAACAGTTTCCAAGACTCAGTATTGTAGAATGATGCTAACTGAATCTGGACAAGCAGTTATCTGTTTTGGATGGAAAGATGTTGTCAAAACATTCAGTCTGAAAGAGGGAGATGTCTGCTTGTTAAGTTTCAGGGACACTAGGATTATTCCAGTCAAAATTAGGGATCCAGCTGCGTGGCTCCAGTTGGTGATAATAAAGCTAGATTAGTACTGAATGGGCCTGGATAGTGTCTGATTAAATGGGCCACATCATGGGGGAAAACAGTGGACAATGTCTATTTAAATGGGCCACATCGTGGGGGAAGTGGTGGACGTGGGGGAGCAGTTTTACATCCCTTTACCTTTAAATAGGAGGAGAAACCTATCCGGTTTACAATTCTTCTGCGCAGAGCTTTTCTTCTATCCCTTCGAATTTCTGGGTGAGTTCAATTCTATACACAGATCTTATTATTTTATTTCATTTAATCTGATGCAATCTAATCCTTCTACTACATTTTCAGGTCGCATGTTATGAATTTCCTCCTTCGACTTTTCAGCTCTCTGGTTCTGAATTTGAACCTGCTATCTGTGATCAACCTGGGTGAATTTTTGTAGGTGAATTAACCTGGATGTTATTTTGTAGGTGATGGATGGCATGACGTGTGCTATCTGTGATCAGCCTGGTGACAATTGTGGCAGATCTAACATGAGAGCTAATGGATTTGACATTGTCATTGGCCATGGTTTTAGACGTGGTGTAGTAAGTTTTTCTGATAGTTCTTCTTTGCTCTATTCTTTTTTGGCAATGGGAGTAGTGATCTTTTTGGCAAGACATTCTGCTCATTCAAATAGTTTTTGGCAATGGGAACTAAATTATGTTGTTAAAGCTGGTACATTCCCTGCTCATTCAAACAGAGGTTGAACAATTTAGTTCCTGGGAAATGGTTAGTTGCCAAGAGCCCAAGATTCAGAAGATTTGATTTGTTCTTACAGAAGGATGAGTCAGCTACACTAATCTGTGGCCCGTACTGGAGATCATTAGTTAGAGTTTATGACATTGCTGTGGGTGATGTTGTACATTTCCAATGTACTGATGATCCCTTTGAACCATTAGAGAACTCATTTGACATAACTGTTCATTCCAACAATGTTGAGAAGGATGCAGTTGAAGAAGAACCGTATCACAACAATAACTCATCTTTTTTTCACAATGCATTTTCGAAATAATTAAGGCTAACACATCCTCTCTGATTAGTTGTAGGAGATTTGCCTAGCCCAATAAGAAGTATCCTCTATAGGACAATCTTCTCAGACATCCACTCCATTAGTGAACAGGACATGGCTGCAATCCTGTTTGGCATTTACAAAGATGTTTTTGTGGAGAAGGAATTTTATGAACCAAAGGATCAGAAACATTTTTGGGTGCACAAGATGGATGATGATAATGTTCACTTCAATGGACTGGTAATTTCCCACAGTTCGTATGTTTGACATCTGAAATTATTTTATTTGCATGCAACTAAATCAATTGTGGATATTTATTTGTTTTGCAGTACATGCCTACTGAGGCTATAGATGGGTACATGTACCTAGGTTTTGGCACTGCTCATCTTTCCAAGGATGGACAGCTGCTAGGATAAGAACAAGAAGAGTTCATTGACTGCACCTACTCCATTGCCTGGGACATGGGGCATGTGTGTTTTCAGAATGGATGGACTGATTTCACCAATGCTGCTAACATTGGCAATGAAGCACTTCTTTTGATGAAAGTAGATCCCATGCAAGAGTTTATTGGTCTTAACTTTGTTGAGATCATCAACTAGGGATCATCTACTAGAGATCATCTAAGTAGTGCCCATGAATTAACTTTGTATCCAAAGGTGTTTGTATCCGGTGTGTTTGTATCTAGTTGTGGTTCTGTACCATTGTGTTTGTTTGTATCCGGTGTTATTGAACTTATATTATATATCAAGTTTGTGTTTTCTGATCCAGTTGTGTTTGCTTTTCTGAAAATATAGATGCAACAAATCCATACTGCTATTGTGTTAATTTTTCACAATAGCAAGGATAAGTTGTTGCAACAAATTGAATTTTTTTCTACTTGCCACTGCTGTTTTTTAAAATAGATTCAAAAAAGAAACTTCTCTGTATACTTCTTACAATTGTATGCAACAAATCAATACTAAGGAGAAGTTGTTGCAACAAAATGAATTTTTTCAGAAACACAAAGGCCCAACTGTAGGACAAAGTACTCCAACTGTAGGAGAAAGTACTAGGCAAAGGCCCACTCGGCCAAAATATGGGCCAAAATATCTGGAACCGAAGAGACAGAGAGCGCGTGGAGCATTGTAATATTATAAGGAGGGAACCGAAGGGACAACCTCCCCTCTCTCTCTCATTCGGCAGTTCCCTCTCTCCCACTCGGAAGTTCTACGGTGAGTTCCTCTGCAATTCTTCAGACTTGTTTTCTTATCTTTTCTTCAGAGTTCTCTCTCTAATCTCTTCTTTTTCTTTCCATCCATCTGCAGACTCGGCAGATTATGCAGTGAGTTCTTGGTTCCTTTGCCTTCTTGATTTCTTCAGAGTTCTCTCTAATCTTTTCTTTTTCTTTCCATCCATCTGCAGACTCGGCAGTTCGTACGGTGAGTTCTAGTTCCTTTGCAGTTCTTCAGATTTCTTCAGTTCTCTCTCTAATCTTTTATTCTGTTGCTTGATTCTTCCAACCTTCTTCACTTCTGTTCCTTGATTCTTCCAACCATCTTCACTTATGTTGCTTTAATCTTTATTTTGCGGTTCTGTCCTAATCCCTCTTTCTTCTTGTAATATTACAGTGACCGCAAGATACCCAAAGAAGACGAACCACTCCTTCATTAGGGTTTCTTCTCCGGTAAATCCCTCTTTCTTCTAACTGTTCATCCTCTGCTTGATTAGGCTTTCAAATTAGGGTTTTCATGGAATGTGCGTTTTCCTAATTATGTTCCTGATTAGGGTTGCGTTTTCCTGATTAGGTTTTGTCCTTATTATGTTCCTGAATATGTTCCTGATTATGTTCCTGAATATGTTCCTGATTATGTTCATCAGATTATAAGTGACTGAAATGTGTAGAATGTTCTTCAGTACTGAAATGTGTAGATTGTTCTTCAGTACTGTAATATGGCTGCAATGTTTAGGTTCTGTTACTAATTACTTGCTTAATTTTTAGCAATGGACTGTGCTGTGTGTGGATAACCTGTTCACAACTGTGGTAGGACACAAAGGAGGGCAACCAGCTTCCAGATTGTCATTGTTGATGAGTTTCCATTTGATGGTGTGGTGAGTTTTCACATTCAGACAACAATAGTTTACTTTATGTTATATTCATCATGTAGGTTGGTAAGTTAACTACATTATGTTATATTCATCCTGTAGGTTGTTCCATGTTCATTTAGGGAGAGACTGAATGATTTCACTCCTAAGAATTGGCTGGTTGCCAACAACAGTGCAATTAGAAACTATGATTTGTACTTGAAGAATACTGATGAAAAGACATTGATTTGTGGTCCTTATTGGACATCATTGTGGAGAGTCTACGACATTGGTCTTGGTGATGTACTAGAATTTGAATATGATCCAGATCCGATTGAGGGTTTGGACAATTTATTCCATGTCACCATTTCCTCAAATGGTGTTGAAAAGTACATCCATGAAGCTTCATGTAAGTTCTTGCTAACAACTACTACTAACTATTTCCTCAACTACTACTAATTTCTTTACATGTACTAGTACTAATTATTTTATTTCTTCTATTTGCTTAGTGATTGGAGATGTCCCTTCTGGAATAATAAGCATTACATGCGACAGACAATCTTCTCAAACATTCAATCAATCACTGAACAGAACATGGCCACCATCTTGTTTGCCATCTACAAAGATGTTCATGTGACAGACCATGAGATCATTGAAAGTAATGATGAGAAGAATTTCTGGGTACACAAGATGAATGAGGAAAACCAAGCATGGGATGCACTGGTAAGGCTTAGAGCTAAATCACTATTCTATTGTTTCATTCTATGCATGCCTAATGTGTAAAAAAATACTAACTGTGAAATACATGATTATTGCAGTTCATGCCTTTTGAGGCTGTACAAGGCTACAGGTACCCAAGACATGGCATAGCACATCTTTCCAGGGAAGGGCAAGACCTAGAAGGAGACGAAGAGAACTTCATTGCATGTGCCTACTCCATTTACAAGGAACATGGAGAAGTCATTTTCACCGCAGGGTGGAATGACTTCACATTTGCTGCTGATGTTGGATGGGCTTCAATGCTTGTGATCAAGATAGAACATTTTAGTGATCACCTTGGGCTGAACTTTGTTGACATTGTCAACTAAGGAATCAGTTAGTGACAAGGCTAATGAGGAATCAGTTAGTTAACGGATGCTTGTTTAGGTTGTCTTTGCTTGTTTAAGGAACAATGTCATCAATGTTGTTTTAAGTTTTAGTTATTATGTCCTTATTCTGTAAGTTAACTACTAGTGTTTGTATCACTTGTATTGTGCCTGAAATTATATGGTTGTGCTTGTTTTAATGTTGTCAACTATGGATGTGCTTGTTTTATTACTTGTTTCATATTCTTGTTTTGTTGATGTCTAGAAGGCCTTCATTGTTCTGAATTCATAAATATTCAGAGACCATGGGCTACTAGACTACATTAGTTCCATAATAGACTACATTAGTTCTACTACTAGTCAACTACTTGTGTAAATTAATACTAGTGTAAATTACCAGAGCATTTTGTGCCTGAATTTAACTACTAGTGTAAATTACCAGAGCATTTTGTGCCTAAATTTTGTGCCTAAATTACCAGAGCATTCAGACCATTTTGTACATTTATTCAGAGCCTTTTTTTCATTTATTACATTTATGCACTGCACACACGTCCTTGGAAGTGGGGGAAGTGCGGGAAGTGTCAAGCGCTGTGTGCTTGCCCACGCCTGTGTGCTTTCCTATTTAACATGGTGGTAGTATGGAGTTATTTGTTCTGCCTATGTCGAGTTCTTCTGCCTCTTGGTGAGTTCATCTCTTGTTCTTACCTGAATATTGTTGTTCTGTTTGTGTACTTACATCTGAATGTTTCATGTGTGATGCAGATCTCTGATTGTACAACAGGAGCACAAGTTATCCTACAGGTGATTCAGATCCTTTGACTCTTTTCATGTCATCCATGAATGAATTTGTGTTCCATATCTTAATACTTCCATTTTTGTCATAGGAATGGATGAGATGAGTTGTGTTAAGAACTAAAAAACTGGCCTCCATTATGACAAAGGCAGTTTCTTTTGATCTGATTATGATGCAGGGATTTGTAAATGGAGTGGTAAGTTATAACATCAGTACAATGGATCTCTTGTTTTTATCTGGAAAGGAGGTGTATAATGACAAACATTCCTCTTGTTTTTATTTCAGGCAGTACCTTGAAAATTCAAGGAACAACTTGAAAAATTTGCAATGTCAAAGAACTGGATGGTGTCTACATGCAGGAATAGGCATGTGTATGACTTCTACCTGGAGAAAGAAGTGTCAAGAACTACCATCTGTGGACCATACTGGAGTTCCCTTGTTAGGAAATATGATATCCAACAAGGTGAGGTTGTCTCTTTCAGGTATGTGGAACAGGCCAACAATTTTGATATCATAGTGTCTGAATTTGTGGACAATATGAAGGTTGAGAAGCCTATTGTTGCAGATGGAGGTAAACTGTTTCACAATTTTAACTGTTTTATGTCATGTTAGCTGAAAGACTTGCTATGTTAACTAGTTTTCCATTGTTTACTACTTTGAGCAGGTCTTTACTGTGTGATGCCTGAAATTAGAGCTATACTTCAGAAGACTATTTTCTCAAACATCAAAGAAATTAGTGAGGAGAACATGGCAACCATTAATTATGGTATCTACAAGGTTTTGGCTCCAAAACCAGGGCAAGAACTAGCTGAGGAAGAATTCTATGAAAGTGTCAATGAGATGCAGTTTATGGTGCACAACTATAATCAGGAAAATGTTGAACTAGATGCTTTATAACTATCTACTACTTAATTTCTCACTTTTTTGATGCAATGTTTCAGACTTAGTTCTTACACAAGTTGTTACTATGCCGCATTTTCTCAAAAAACATTCAGAGAAGTTGGATGCCCATGGCAAGGACATTCAAATCTATTAGGGAATTTGATGTGCCCTTTGAAGGATGGTACCACATGGAAGATGAAGATGATAGAATTGCATTCACAATAGGATGGCAGCAATTTAGGGAGGAGGCAAATATAGTAGAGGGATCACTGTTGCTGATTGTTGCAGACCCAAGGCATGGTCACATCTGCCTTGATTTTGTGGAGATTGAAGACCCTTGAAGAACATGATTGAAGACCCTTGATTTTATGTTGCTTATTAGAAATTGTGTTTCATTTTAAGTTGTAATGTGATCTAGTGGACTAGTGTTCTGAACAATGCATCTACTGTAATATTGGTTTGTAAGTTGAACAATGGTTTGTAATGTTGGTTATCAAGTGTTGATCATTTTATGTTATTCAAGTGTTGATGATTCTCAGTTTTTCAAGTGTTGATCAGTTTCTTGATTTTCTGTTTATCTAGTGTTGATCATTTAATTTTATGTCTAGAAGGCCTTCATTGTTCTGAATTCATAAATATTCAGACCATGGGCAACTATACTACAATGTACAATGTTTAGTTTAGCATCTCAATGTTTAGTTTTGCATCTAAATGTTCAATATTTAGAATCTCAATGTTTAGTTTTGCATCTCAATGTTCAATATTTAGTTTTGCATCTCAATGTCTAGTTTTACAATATTCAACTATGATTATGATTATGAATGTTTAAACTATGATTATGATTATGTATAAACTATGTAGTTCATACTAGACTACAATGTTAACTAGCTAGACAATTACTGTTAAAATAAAATATCACTAGCTAGACAACAATGTAAACTAGAAGGGAACAGAGCACAATAATAAGACAAGTATAGTATATCTTCAGTACAGTATTTTTTCATTTTAGTCCTTTAATTTTTTCATGTCATATTGCTGACCCTTGTCTTTCTCTTTTTGACCTTGGCTCTCTTTTTTTTCAGATACAACGCGCCTCTCCTCCTCTTCCTCGACCGAGCTCCTCTCCTCCGACGAGATCCTCTCCTCTCCGTCGAGATCCGCTCCTCTCCGTCGAGATCCACCACCGCCTCCTCCTCGAGCTCGTCCACAACCACCTCCTCCTTGAGCTCGTCCACCACCACCTCGCCGTCGAGATCCTCCACCACCTCTCCGTCGAGATCTGCCGCCGTCTGGAGCTCGTCCACCACCTCTCCGTCGAGATCCACGTCGTGCAATGGGCACTCGTAATGATGATCCACGTCGATCTATTCTTCATCGACAAATAACTCGCAATGATGCCGAGGCTGGTTCTTCAGGTTAGGAATTCACCACCGCCTCGTGATGCTCGACCGCTCCTATTTCGCTCCTATTCCTGTTCTGTTATTACTTGTGCTCGCTTCGATATGCTCTTATGTTCTGTTATTACTTGTGCTCGATATGCTATCTCAACTGCTCTCGATGTGCTCGATATGCTATCTTTGTACTCGCCATTCGATGTGCTCGATATCTCAGATCAAGCTCCATTCTGTTACCTAGTTTGTTTGTTTGAATGTTGGTATAGTAACTAGTATCTTGCTATTGGTTACACAGAACAAGTTGCTAAGTTTATTCATCTATTTGTACAATGGATAAAACTTGGATGAGTCTTTGCTAGATCCGACATACGGTTTGTAGATGGGGTTAGGGTTTCATTCAGGTTGCGACTACAAATTCGGTTTTAGCCAAAAGATTGTGCCCATGCAAACTTTGTTGTAACATCTCTAGGCAAAGTTTAGAACATGTTGAAGACCATATAATATCTCAGAGGATTCATGCTGGGTATACAACATGGGTATACCATGGGGAATCGAGATTGTGCTATTCCTCTTGTCTGAACCCAATGAATCGGAGAATTGCCTTTAGGAAGTGATGAGATGGATGAGATGATGTTGGGTTCTCATGATATGTACAACAATAGCTCTTTAGGATCAAATACACAAGTTGACAAAGGATGATAATCTGATGATGACTCAAGAAGCAGATGAAGGCGATGAAGAAGCTGAGGCATTCAAAAAGTTAGTTAATGATGGCAGAGAAGAATTATATGCAGGATGTAAAAAATTTACAAAACTGCAATTTCTTGTGAAGCTGATGAACATAAAGAACACCGGGGGATTAACCAGAGCTACATTTGAAGATGTGCTGCATCTATTTAGGGATGTCCTACCAGAGGATACAACTCTCCCTATGAATTTTCATGAATCCAAACAATACATCAAATCTATAGGGCTGGGGTATGACACATATGATGCATGCATTAATGACTGCATCATATATAGAGGAGACAATATCAATGCATCTGTTTGTCCAGTATGTAATGCATCCAGATGGAAGATTGTGAAGGAAATTGGTGGTGGCAAAAGATTTAGCAAGGTTGCTCAAAAGGTGGTCAGGCATTTCCCATTGAAGAAGAGAATTAGAAGATTATTCATGTCAAGCAACACAGCCCCACTTATGAGTTGGCATGTTGATGGTAGGATCAAGGATGGTCTTATGAGGCATCCTCGATGCACCGACTTGGAAGCATTTTGATGCAAAATATGAGTGGTTCAAGAAAGAAGCTAGAAATATTAGGTTTGACCGCAACCGATGGTTTCAATCCATTCGAACTATGAACTGTCTTACAAAGATCTCGCCAATTGTCTTGATTCCATACAATCTTCCAAAGAGAGTTGCATGAAAGAAAACAACTTCATTTTGTCATTATTATTCTGGTAGGAAGGCACCGTGGAAAGACATAAACATTTACCCGCAGACTAGTTGTTGATGAACCGAAAGTGTTATGGAAGGATGGTCTTTGGACTTTTGATTCTCATGTAGGAAGGAAATTCAGGTGTATCTTTGCTATGGACAATTAGTGACTGCTAGGGCCGGGAATTCTTAGTGGAGAGAGTATTTTTGTTTGCTCCCATCGCTGGGTACATGTTCCAAACGTTTAAAACATGGACACAAAGCATGCTACACAGGTACTAGGATGTTTCTACCGCAGACTACCCATTTAGGAAGGATAAAGACTCATTTGATGGCACAATGAAGACAGGGAACCTCCAATTCAGCCATCGGTCATGAGATTTCAGAAATGACAAAAGGCATTCACACCATCTATGGGAAAACAGAACAAACAAAAGTCTAAGAAGAAAAAGAGACAAAGAGATGAAGGGAGGAAGATCTTGTCTTGGAGGATGCACATCAGAGTCAACATTCAAGAAGAGAAGCATCCTTTTCCATCTTGAATATTTGGAACATTTGCTGGTTCGACATAATCTGGACTCAATGCATATAGAGAAGAATGTGTTTGATAATATTGTTCACACAATTTTACAAGTGGACAACAGGTCCAAAGATAATGTGAAAGCAAGACTGGATATGAAAAGATCTAAAATCAGAACACATCTCCATGTTTATGAAACTCAAGAGAAACCAGACTTGCCTGAAGCAATGCACTACATGAATTCAGATAATAAGAAGGTATTCTGCTCAGTTGTGAAAAATGCAAGGTTTCCAGTAGACTATGCTTCAAACATGGATGAGAAGGTCAGGTTAGATGAGAAAAAATTAGTTGGTTGAAAACTCATGACGCCACATAATTTTTGAAGATGTATTTCCTTTAGCTATAAGTAGAACCATGCACCTTCGTTTCTCTTCCACTAATTAATCTTAGCAAGTATTTCAAGAAAGTTTGCTCCAAAGTCATAGATCCTACTGAGATGCAAAAGTTGGAAGAAGAAATTGCTGAAACAATGTGTCAGCTAGAGCAGATTTTTCCACCATCATTCTTTGATATAATGGAACATCTTGTCATCCATCTTACAAGTGAAGTGTTGATATGTGGACCAGTGCAATTCAGAAACATGTGGTCTACAGAGATGTTTGTTGGGAAGTGTAAAGGGATGGTACATACTAGAAGACATCCTGAAGCATCAATAGCTGAGGGATATATATTTGATGAGAGCTTGGATTTTTGGGCAAGATATCTGGAAAATTCCAACAAAGAGACAATGCATACTGATGATAGCACAACTAGCGATCGACACTAATATATATTTAAGAACAATTGGAAGACGACTCTGCATTTCAAGTAGATGAGATAGATCACATTTCATGGACACAAGCTCAAAGGCATGTGTTGCTTAGTTATCCGAAATTACTAGGTTTGCAAATGAGCATATCACAATGCTACAAGGCATGTAGGAAAAGTAGAAGAGAAGTTGCTCACCACCAACAATTCCTAAAATGGTTTATTGAGCATGTGGATTCTTTAATGCATAAAGGAGTTGAACTACCACAAGAAGTTGTTCTACTAGCACAAAATCCTTTCATGATGGTGAAGAAATACAACAGCTACAAGATTAATGGCTATACATTCCACACAAGAAGCCATTCATTGGAAAATCTTCCAAGTGTGATGGAGTTTCAACTCGCAAAGACATTAAGTTATTCAGTAGATCACACATTAGGAGATGGTCAAATTTGTGGCAGGATCCATGAAATAGTTGAATTGAATTATTCAAACAGAGCTAGTGTAGTATTATTCAAGTGTGAATGGGTTAAAGATACTGGAATTAGAGTAGATGAATTTGGAATAACTGAAGTCAACTTCAATCATGTAGACAAAGGGTAAATTCTATCATCTATGCCATTTATACTAGATAGTCAAGCAAAACAGGTCTACTATTTGCAAGATCCAATTGATAATGAATGGTTTGCTGTTGTGTCTAGGTAATTTGATATAGTTCTATTGTTTCTTTTGTTTGCTGGTTTGATTCTTTTGAACATGATAATAAAGTTCTATTGTTTCTTCTGTAGGGACTGCTAACATGGACAGTCAGAGAAGTAGGCTAAATGAGGTTAACATGCAACTGATGAAACTTGGTGTACCACCAACACAGATAGAAATCAAGAGTGGAGAAATTTTTACAAGATTTCTTGAGGAAGCAAGGATAAAAGGAATATACAAAGAACCAGCAGAAGTAAGAATCTAATTTATGCCATTCTAATATGTGATTTATGTGAAAGCATAAGAACCACATAATTTATGCCATTCTAATATGTGATTTATGTTCCTGTCTTAATTTAGAACAACATGATATATGAAGAAATAGATGTGGTAGAAAATGAGGATGAGGATGATGATGGTAGTGAACAGTATGATAGTGATGCTACTACTCATGATGAAAATGAAGAAGGTGATATCAATCAACAGTTACTGGAAGGTTAGTTTTAGGTTGCCTTCTCCTCTTGTTAATTTAGGCAGTTTATTTCAATATGGTGAAATGGATGACAACACTGGTTAATTTAAATACTTGTTACATGTCAACAACAGAGAAGTCTGTGAGAGGGCCCACTAAGTTGAAAAGATTCTGGAAAGAGTATGATCCAAGAAACAAGATCAGTTTGGAATTTAACAGCAAAGGCCAACCTTGTGGGTTCAAAACTTGCAGGCTCACACATTTCATTGCTTCTTTAGTTGAGGGAAAAGAAATTTCTTTGGCAGCTACCAATTGGAGCAAAGTTCCTGAATATGAAAAAGATAAGCTATGGAAGACAGTTAAGGTAAAATCTCTTAAATAAACTGTATTGTAGTTACGAACTATGTTTTTGCCGCAAATTACTAATGTTGCTAATCAGAACACTTTTGCGATTTCTTTGAAATACCAGATTGTTACAAGTGCTGGGTGTTGATATCTGCTAGAAAGAAGTGGAAAGATTACAAGTGCTATTTGAAGAGAAAATTTTACAAGGATGAGTTGTCACTCAAAAGCAACATTGTCAATGGATGCAAATCCAGGATACCTCCTGCTCAGTGGGTTTGGCTATGTAAATTTTGGAGAACACCAAAGTCTAAGGTATACTAAAGTAGCAATCTTTGGATATACTATTTTTTCAACTGCTTATTCTAATTCTTACTATAGGCATTAATGTATAATTTCTTGTTGTAATGTAGGCATTAAGTATGAAGAACAAAAAGACGAAATTGTCACAAATGCTTCATACATTGGTACTAGAAGTTTTGCAGTAGTACATGAACAAGAAGTAAGTTAATTATGGATTTGTTGCATACTTGAATATCTAAAATTTTCAAAGATCACAGTATGATAGTTTTCCATGAATTTCAGGAAATAAAAGAAGGAAGCAAAATATCGAGCTCGACTTACGTAATTACCCATACAAATAAGGATGGGAAACCAGTTGATGAATTTTGCAAGAAAAAGATTGTAAGTAATAATGTAGTATATATTGAATTTTTTAATGTCCACATACATATTATATATTGAAAACTCAATAAACTGTTCTGAGCTACAATTCTGATCTATCAATACTTCAATTATATAGTGTAAAAAAATAAACTATGTTGTAGTTTTCCTTTTGTTTTGAACTTATTGTTGGTTGTCCTGATCATGTACTGAACTTGTTGCCTGGCATGATCTACAAAGAACAAGCAGATTCTTTGTAATGTTGCAAACATGGATTCAATGTTGCAACTTCTTTTGTTTATCTTCAGTTTGAGTCAATCTTGCAAATATCCATTACATATTCCTCATTCTTTGTAATGTTGCAAACAGGAAGAGATAAATGTGAAGTTTGTGGACAACCCAAACTTGATACATGAGGAAGCAAATGAGGAAGATTTGTATTCAACATTGTTCCCAAAGGCTAAGAAGTCAAGTAATCATGGATTAGGGCTCACTGTTGGTGGAAAGAAACGGAGAAGTCGATTTGACTCTATCGCTCTACATGATGTTACACGGAAAACAAAATCTCAGGGGTGTTGTAGAGAAGCTTGTAGAAACTCAGTCAAGTTTGGTAGCCAGAAGTGATAAGCTAGAAGAGAAGTATTGTCAGATGATGGAGCTATTTCAAACATCACAGAAGAGAATGAAAGAACATATTGAAGAACCTCTTGTTGAAGAATCAGAAGGATTTGACAAGATGAAGAACAATGGTCAGGAGGAGAAGAAAGCAGTAGATGACAAGAAAAGGAAAAGGCAAAGGGTAGAAGAAAAGATTGGAAATGAAGTTAATCTTGCAAAGAATGAAACTGCTGAGGTAAAATAACTATTGCTTGTACATGTGTCAATAAGAAATCCTTGTACGTGTGTTTTTTCTTGTACGTTGTACCTCTTTCTGACTAGGAATTTAACTAAATGCAGGTTGCTATGATAAAGAAAATTAAACTAGAGAAAGCTCAAGAGATGAAGAAGTCAAACATTTGCAGCACCATCCCAAAGCCCAGAATAAGTAGAGGAATGGAAGTTGTCTTGACTTCACCAAATTCTTCTAACCTTGCGGCTCTTGGAACAATTCAAACTGCAGATATAAATGCAGTTGGTTTAGATGAAGATCCACTAAGTGATTATGTGGAGGTCATGGTCAACATTTTCTACCGTGATACAACCGTACTGCCTAGACCACTTGGGAGAATGACAAGGATGGAAAATGCGCAAGCTAAGTGCATTCCATCAGGAGTAGTCCTCTTTTCTGGACTCCAAAAGAAGAAATGCCGAGGGGCCAATTCTTTCTTTTCATCAGGAGTAGTCCTCCTGAAAAATGGAAAAGAAATGTAAGGGCATTGATGTTCAGGTTAGAGCAGGAACCTACACAGCTAGGGCAGTTCAATATACCCGGATTTCAGTTCAACTGCCAAATCTTTCATCTCACAAAGACACCTCAGGTCTGCTTCAGGTTTATATTTGGTAATCAACTCAACAACTTGATCAAGAGCATTCCCAATATGAAACCATTAGATTTCAATTTTCGGAATCAAATGCAGGTGGCGCCGTCCATTCTGAAAAGTTCAATTTAATTTAAGTCTAAGTTCTGTTTCACAGACATACTTATAAGAACATGAGTAGAAAGTGTACCTATGAAATTGGCAAGCTTAATGACCGGTTTATGGTTGTCCATGCAGAAATATGTATTCTCTAATTTCAAATCACCATGGTACAAGTCATGCTCAATCAGATATATGATGCCATCTATGATTTGCCTGAAATTAACCAGAGGAATTAAATTTAAAGCAAGTAGGAGGGAGTATATGCCAACTAGGAAACGATAGTAACCTAAGAGCGTAGAAATAGCCCCCGGATGCTTACCTAAAAACATTTTGCACTGAAAGAATGATATCCAGAAGGTCTACTATACGATTTAGAAGCATATCCTCAAAATATTCAACCAGATTGCCCACATAAGGCTGCACCAACAGTGTGTGTGTCTTGCCAGCACCACAGATGATAGATTCCGCCCGCAGTATATTAGGATGGCGTATCTCCAACATGATGACCAAACAATGAGAATCAGTTACATTCACCCAAAAGACAGGCACAGATCGCTGATCTGCATCTGTAATCAGCGTAAACCGTGTTGGATGCACGAAAGGCCGTTGAAGCGCACAATGGCTTGGAACTGGAACTTTAGCTTTTGCCTCCTCTTTTTTTTTTGACTTTGAACTTTTGCCTTCTCTTTTGGAATTGAGAGACTGAAACTGATGTTGTGGATTTCATTTTCATGATCTCCCAGGCCTCCCATGTCATCCTCCATGGGCCCCTTTGCCTGTCAGATGATAAACCATCTTAAATGAGCACAAAAGGTACTCTATTGCAGGTAAGCCCCAAGTATAAGTACTAATCAAACATATGCAGTGGAGAATAATGCTCAGTCTAGCACTGACAAATTTGAACATACGAGTTACCCAATCCATAGGCCACAAAAAACAGTACTTTTAACTGGTTTCAGAAGGTATATAGCAGTAGAAAATAATTTTAACTCCTAGAAAGAAAAAATAATATTCAGTCTGTTAATGTACTGTAAAATAAAATAATTTTAACTCCTAGAACAAAATTTAGCCAAAATTAGGGGAGGCTACTTCTATAACTCAACTAATGCCTAAATTTACCAGTCTTATCTCTTCCCACGAAGTAGTTTAAGGATCTTGACATTGAAATCCAGTGAAACCCTAGTCTGCCTACAGAACAAAATGAGAGATTCAGGTGGAAGCTGTACTTACACGAACTGCGAGATCCCCTCTGGTGGAGATCTACCGTGGGGGTGGGGGCAGTGCGGAGACACGAACCCAGAACGTGCTTGCTGCGGGCTGGCGGCGGATGGACAGGAGGCGGAGAAACTATGGGAGGACGACGAGTGGGGCTGGTCCGGCGTGGCGCAGTCGCTTGGGATGCGTTTGGTTCACGCCCCAGTCAGCTCTACCGAAATCCTGGAATTACAAAGATTTTGATGAAAGATTGCTGCGCCCACGTTTAGCCCAAGATTGGCAAAAGGATGCACTGTAGCGCATGGGCTGGGCTGGGGCTGGCCAATTTCTTTTGGAACCAACCAAAACAGCAGCCAGGTATCACCGGCGTGCCAACATTTTTGTAAGTCAGCCATCCGCTGGGAACAAAAGTACCCTTGGTTTTCTATTGGCCCACAGGTTAGCTCACAGTCAATCTTCCTCCCCGTCTCTTGTTGTTCATCTTAAGACATGGCATTTTGTTTCACCACATCGGTAGCTTCCGCTCAATCTGGACCGGCAAAGACATACAAATATAGAGTCAGAACATAACCTCAGTTACAAAGAAAAAATAGGTAGGTGCAGAAGGAAGGTACTCCATATTTATCTTTACAGCAAGGTAGGATCACAATACAGTAAAATCAATATGGTTTATACGTTTGTAAAAACCAAAAAAAAGGGAGTATTCCATTATGTTATAAGTATGTTATTTAATAAGGATAAGTAATATTGAAAGATCTGCCTGGCATATTGTAGGGTGCTAGAGTATCACATTATATTTCGTTCACACAAAAAAAAATACACCCCTTGTTTTGCGCAATCCAAGAAAAAAGACCTACCAAGCTATTTTGCAATTGTTGATGCGGCCGCCAGATGAGCCAGGACCAAAGAGGGAAGAACAAAAGGATTTGTATGTCAGTCTTCTACCTGACTAATCCATCCATCCATAGTAATCGTGTGCATCTGGCAAAAACAAGGGACATGTCAAGAGGAATAAGATAAAACCTCATTTCGATGGGCAAAAAGTAGGAGACAAAACATAACCTCATGTATCGGCCATTGACTCACCTCTAAGAACCTAGATATATAGTTCATTGTTGCGTTGTATGATGAGATCCTCGGTTAACGACTTAACATGCAAGTGTGAGGACACCCCGTGTGTAGAAACCAGAATTACAAAAAAAAAAGGGCAGAGTACTACAGGAAGGAAACCGTGCTAGAAAATAATGATGGCTTGAGTTCTTGTGACTGAAACCTTGGAGAAAAGCTCTGACCACCATTAGCTCCAACCGGTAGATCGATCTAGAAAGAAAAGACATACAAGTTAACAAACTTGGATTATAAAGTGTAAAGAGATAGGTACTCCATATTATCTTTATGTCAAGGATCACAGTGCACTAAAATCAATATGGCTATACGTTTCTAAAAATAGGGAATACTGCATTGGTATGCTCTTTAATAAGAAGTAACATGGAAATATCTTGCTGGCACATTGTAGGGTTCTAGAATGTCACATTATATCTCATTCACAAAAAGAAACATAACCTCTTATTTTGCTTACTCTAAGAAAAAAGCATATCACGATATTTTTGGGTGTTCCGGTCGCGGATCTTCCACATAGGTATCCCTATGCTTCCCATGCGACCTCACCGATGGCCGGACTACTTGCACAAGCTGTTGCGGCCTGCCAGCAAGCCAGGACCAGAGAGGGGCGAATGGAAGGGCTCGCGGGTCATCTTCTTCCATCGATCGATCCATAGTAATCCCTTGCATCTGGTCAAAACAAGGGACATATCAAGAGAAACAAGATGAAAACCCGTCTCAATGGGCACAAAGGAGCAGAGAGACCATAATATCTTGTGACTCGACCATTGATTCACCTAGAAAACCTGACTGTTCATCATCGGTTAACGTGTCCAACTCAAGCATTAAGAATCCTTCCATATGGAAAACACAGGGAACATATCAGAAGAAATAAATCCACAAACTCCCAAGCACGAGGGTGGGAAACAACGGAAATATCAGAAGAAATAAATCCACAGCCGCATCAGAGAATCCATAGAAGTGTTCGTTTCAGTTAGAAATAACAAACGAGGTTAACCTGTAAAGACTGAAAAAACAAGGAGAACATCGACTACAGAGAGTCCCCCGAGAGAAACAAAAGCGTCCACCATCCTGTTTGATTCAGAAGGCCGAGGGGAGAAACAGAGAGAGGACATACGGTAGCAGATTGAAAAAACCAAAAGCTGCAGATCTACCTACCGGACAGAAGCAAATCCCGTTCTCATCGTCGGCAAACTAAGGGGACAAGAAATCGGGCAACGTGTGCACCGACGGTTTCTTCTCACCTCGCAGACCTCGGGGCTATTCGTCGTGGGGCGGGAGATCCTCGACCCGTAAACGTTTGAGAACTCGCCGAGCGCCAAAGTGGCAGACCTGAGAAGAGGAATCATTAGGAAGAAACGGCACCGTTCGTCGTCGTGTTCGATTGAAGAAAGAAAAAGTCCTAGGGCAAACAGAAAGGGAATTCACGGTATAGTAGTAGCAGATTGAAAAAGCGAAGCTGCGGATCAAGCCCAGATCTACCGGCCGGCCATCGGCAACCAGGAGCGGAGAAACTGGGAAATAACGCGTGCACCTACGATTGACCCACCTGGAAAACTTGGGCAGTTCATCGTGTGAAGAGATCCCCAATCGATTCACGGACCTGACCTGTAAGGGTTTGCCGAGCACCAAGAGACGGGCCTGCCTGCGCAAGAGAAAGAGAAGAGGAATCAACAAGAAATTCACCACGGCAGGTGGGTAGCAGCTGGGACGGCAGGAGGAAATTCAATGCCCATTAATGGAGTCCGTCAGGGCTAAATCTAAACATGTAATTGGTGCCACTCCAACGAGCTCTCACAGACGTTTGGACTTGCTGGCCGTCAGATTGGGTTCCCGATCAAATCTAGACCGTCTACATGCGCTGAATAAAGACATGGAAAATCGGTGATGTACCCGGCTGAGGCTGCAGGTGGCCCGCTTGGATTTGTAGCCCCACATGTCAATGAATTTGGGCTGGTCTACTATGGGTCTAGTTTACATACACATGCGCTGAACAATATAGCTGAAGGACGGCACGGAGAAGGGAGGAGGTTTACCGACGACGTCGACCACCACGTACGAGAAGTTCCGACGGCTTCGTGCATATCTCTCCGGCGGCATGGCGCGGCCGGGTTTCGCCGAGCGAGATTCGTCCCCGGAGGCAGAGCGAGAGGACGAGGGTAGAGAGAGAGAGGTTGGGGGCGAGGAGAAACCTAAACTAAAACCGACTGCTGCCTCATGACTAGGCAAAGGCATGTCACGTCGATTTGGCCCGTGAACGGCATTGGCTGGATGCGCGGGCCAAGGATGCGTGGACCCGCGCGGTCAGTGGCTGCGGCCACGTTACATCGTGGTGTCGACAGAGGCCATCGACCTAGAGAAAAAGAAAATACGATAGTAGACGTGTCCAACACATGTATTAGTACGTATTTTTTTCTGCATGGTACATGTACTCCGTATTTGCGTGTGGCAAACCTTCCGTACAAAGGTAGCATACCACAAAGGTTGCGTGCAGCGTTTTCAGAAACATGGCGACGATACTTTATCAAACTTTCCAACACCAATCCAAAAAAATAATATTTTACTCCAAAAACAATACGACAGCAGCTGCCACAACAGCTAATAAATCCAAAAAAAATCTTATCATTATACTACACATATTATACAATACATATGAAGACAATACAACAGCTAGCACAACAGCTAATAAATCCAAAAAAATCATTTATGGAGTATATATAAAACCATACTAATAATAAATAAAAATAATTGAGCATGACCGCGGTAGGTGGTCGATCACGAACAACCATGTCAATAAATGAACGGTGCCAGATTTAACCAGCCGGCCGGCCAACCCGGACGCTACGTTTGGAAGGCGATAACTTTTTTTTACTACTCCTAGCTAGCATCTGCACTGCATTCGGAAGGAAAAATAAAAAGTCAACGAAATCACGTATATCTCGGGGCGGATCGAGAGTTTCGATTTGACCCGCGCATGCAAGCAACTCACTGGCAGATAATAAAAAAAATCAAATGTAAAATATAATAATCGTTTGAACGGCGAGTGTAGCTAGCGGTAGTTTAACGGATCGACTGACTAGCACGCCCGTAAAAAGCGATCGTGGCATCCCGCAAAACCACTACTAGAAACCGCGTTGTTTTGTGCGTTGCATCATCATGACCGCATGCTCATGTATCATGTCACATTGCATTTGTGCATCATGTCATCATGCATGTGTTTATGCGAAACTATTTTCGTAAGCCCGATTTTGTTTTCTAAACACCCGTCTTGATTTCAAATTAAAACCGGGTCTCCGGATATTTTATTTGTCTACAACATAGTTGCAACTATTTTAATTTGAACAAAGCAAAATAAATATATTATAATATAAAACCCTATTTTATAAACCGGAGGAGACCGGCCGCCAGTGCCCACGCTGCGTGCCGACGATTGACCCACTGAAAACTTGGGCAGTTCATCGTGTGAAGAGATCCCCGATCGATTCACGGACTGACTGTAAGGGTTTGCCGAGCACCAAGAGACGCTGCCTGCGCAAGAGAAGAGAGAATCAACAAGAAATTCACCACGGTGGGTAGCAGCTGGGACGGCAGGAGAAATTCAATGCCCATTAATGGAGTCCGTGGCTAAATCTAAACATGTAATTGGTGCCACTCCAACGAGCTCTCACAGACGTTTGGACTTGCTGGCCGTCGATTGGGTTCCGATCAAATCTAGACCGTCTACATGCGATGAATAAAGACATGGAAAATCGGTGATGTACCCATTGAGGCTGCGGTGGCCGCTTGGATTTGTAGCCCCACATGTCAATGAATTTGGGCTGGTCTACTATGGGTCTAGTTTACATACACATGCTGAACAATATAGTGAAGGGCGGCACGGAGAAGGAGGTTTACCAGCGTCGACCACCACGCATTTGAAGTTCCGACTTGCATATCTCTCCGGGCATGGCGGCGGTTTCGCGAGGCAGATTCGTCCCCGGAGGCAGAGCGAGAGGACGAGGGTAGAGAGAGAGAGGTTGGGGGCGAGGAGAAACCTAAACTAAAACCGACTGCTGCCTCATGACTAGGCAAAGGCATGTCACGTCGATTTGGCCCGTGAACGGCATTGGCTGGATGCGCGGGCCAGGGATGCGTGGACCCGCGCGGTCAGTGGCTGCGGCCACGTTACATCGTGGTGTCGACAGAGGCCGTCGACCTAGAGAAAAAGAAAATACGATAGTAGACGTGTCCAACACATGTACTAGTACGTATTTTTTTTTGCATGATACATGTACTCCGTATTTGCGTGTGGCAAACCTCCCGTACAAAGGTAGCATACCACAAAGGTTGCGTGCAGGGTTTTCAGAAACATGGCGACGATACTTTATCAAACTTTCCAACACCAATCCAAAAGAATAATATTTTACTCCAAAAACAATACGACAGCAGCTGGCACAACAGCTAATAAATCCAAAAAAAATCTTATCATTATACTACACATATTATACAATACATATGAAGACAATACAACAGCTAATAAATCCAAAAAAATCATTTATGGAGTATATATAAAACCATACTAATAATAAATAAAAATAATTGAGCATGACCGCGGTAGGTGGTCGATCACGAACAACCATGCCAATAAATGAACGGTGTCAGATTTAACCAGTCGGCCGGCCAACCCGGACGCTACGTTTGGAAGGCGATAACTTTTTTTTACTACTCCTAGCTAGCATCTGCACTGCATTCGGAAGGAAAAATAAAAAGTCAACGAAATCACGTATATCTCGGGGCGGATCGAGAGTTTCGATTTGACTCGCGCATGCAAGCAACTCACTGGCAGATAATAAAAAATCAAATGTAAAATATAATAATCGTTTGAACGGCGCGCGAGTGTAGCTAGCGGTAGTTTAAATGGACCGACTGACCGACTAAGCACGCCGTAAAAGCGATCTGTGGCATCCCGCAAAAACCACTACTAGAAAACCGTTGTTTTGTTGCATCCTCACCTCATGACGCATGCTCATATCATCATGTCACATTGCATTTGTGCATCGTCATGTCATCATGCATGTGTTTGTGCGAAACTATTTTCGTAAGCCCGATTTTGTTTTCTAAACGCCTGTCTTGATTTCAAATTAAAACCGGGTCTCCGGATATTTTATTTGTCTACAACATAGTTGCAACTGTTTTAATTTGAACAAAGCAAAATAAATATATTATAATATAAAAACCCTATTTTATAAACCGGAGGAGACCGCCTTGCCCAATAGCAGCCCAGCTAGTTAGATCTACAACTCGACAGCCCAAAAACCCAACCCTAGACCAACCTTTTCTTACCTACATCTAATCCTACCCAGCCTCCACATCATCCCACCAATCCCTCCCTCCACCCTCACCTCCACCTCATCCTCGACTCACCCACCTCACCAATCCCAGCACCCACTCCCCACCTCCTTCTCCGCCTGGCCCCACCCAGACTGGTCGCCTCCCCGCTTGAACCTCACACCACCGCCTCTCCTCCTCTCCTTCCCGCCACTTCACCGCCACTGGCCCACCCCTGAGTCCCACTGCCTGACCGACCCCACTGTCTCCCCACCTCCCCGCCTGCCCGATTCCACCTCATGCAGCCTCGACAGCTCCTCTTCCCTCGTCTCCTCGCGAGCTCCTCCTCTCCGGCCGCCTCCCGGCCACGAACGTCGCGCCAGCTCGCCTCGATCATGACCGCCGCCTGCCGCCATCGTCCCCGCCCGAGCCGACGAACCCGGCCACCACCTTTGTTGCCCTTCTTCTCGGCGAGAACCGCCGAGCCGTCGGTCTCGCCGCCTGCGAGGCTCCGCCACGGCTTTTCCTCGCCAACCACCGCCCAGTCGCCTACCCGCCCAAGCACCACCTCTCCGTCGCCGCCGCCGACTCGGACCCGCCTGGCGGCTTCCTCCGCTCGGGCTCTCGCCGCCGCCTGCCTCGGCCTCCATCGCCAAAGATTCGCCACTCCTTGTTGCCCGGCCTCAGCCTCCTCACGCCAGAGCATCTCCTCATCACACTGGCGCCACCCTTGGCCCGAGCTCGTCGGCCTCCGCTTTTCCACTCCGTGGCAGATCCGGCCAGCCCACCGCCAGGCTGCTTCTGTCACTTCGCGTCTTGGCCGCCAGCCGCCTCCCTCGTTGCCTCCGTTGCCGAGTCTGCCGCTGCTCACGCTTTGTGTTCGAGGCAATCGTGTAGCGATGTGGAGGGTTGCCCAAATCAAGACGAAGATTGTTGAGTACGGTGGAATGAGCCGATGTAGATCCCCGAAGCCATGGTCGCCAAGGGAAACCTCAAACCGCAAACCACTTGTGTGGAAACCAAGTCCGTCAACGATTCATCGGCACGCCAAGACCTCCGTCACGGAAACATCAAGATCTACTTCTCGGGAATCCGAAGACCGATCCCCGAGACCGAACCCTCGGATGCCAAGTTCTTCACCCCGAACGCCAAGACCGACCCGATACGAGGACCCGGCAAGATTTCGCAACGGCAAGATCGACCGCTTGGACCCAAGTTCTCCATCTTGAATCTGAACCTCGATCCCTGTTGAACCTGAGACCGAACCCCGGAACCCCTCCGAACCCCCAAGACCTTCGACCCCAGATGTGTGAACCTTTTCCCGAACGCCTACTTTATAAATGCTATATATAAACTTGTTGCATTAAATCATTCATCTCGCATGCATATTTGTGTGTGGTTTAGGGGCCTTATGTCGATTCACCTAAATTAAATATGGGGTCCATATGCGGGCAAATCTAGTCTTATATTGGCCTCATTTAAATTTGTGTAGTGAACCGGTGCTATCTTTTGTCTTGATAATGCAACATTTAAATTGCGAGGCATCTAAACAACATGAACCTATTAATTAATTGTTGGGACCCCCGGTTCCACTTAATATTGCCCAATTGCATCGCATCTTTGCCATGTCATGCATCATACATGCATCATGCCCGATCTTCTGCCGTCGTATTAAATAGTGCATCCGGTGTTTATTCTAGTATTTTGCTTCTTCGCGGATAAGGCCGTTGAGTTAATGCGAGTGTCGACCCGATCTTCGGATGAACCTTCGGCAATGTTTTCAGGCGAGCACCTCCCCCTTTCTACCTATCTTACTTTTATAGTATTTATTCCCTCATATTGATCTATTGCTATCTGTGTTGCGATGCTCTAGTTTTCGCACGTGTTATCCTTGCCTTTATATTGCCTTGGATACCTCCTATTACTGTTGTTTGGTAGATAGTTGGACTCGCGTCGTAGTCGCTTGCTCAAGTCTTTGTTGCATGTCGTCCAAGACTACCGGTTATTGGAGTATCGCCATGTTTAATGTTAGAGATGATCATGGCTTTAATTATCGTTTTTAATTACTTGTTTAATAACTAAAATTGAAGTAGGTAAATGCAGAGGCACCGGTGGGTGATAGATAATATTTGGTTTCCGACCGCCACCGGTGTCCGTGGGATCCCGAGTTCTTGACACATTAGAGATCGAGCGCTAACCACATGTGGGATGTATGGGCACCCCATCGATTTAGTACCGATTCCAAATCTTGTCTTGGGGCCACAAAGTAGTTTGGGGCTTTATTACTATTCTATACTTATGCCATGCTTTCCGCTTTATTTAAATTGTGCGAGGAGCACTGTCTTGCTTAGGTAAGCGGAGTGTTTTCGCGATATCGACAAGCCCGAGAGTTTCGGTTCCCATCAGTTCTGACCGACGCAAAACCCGAGTCCGTCTCGAGGCCGACTTGCTTGGTGTACTTAGTGGGGTGGCCCCGTGCTTGCTTTGTGCGGAAGCGTCGTGTCCAAAACCCGTCGACATACCGCTGGGTGTATGTTTTGTGATCTTGTACCTACGATCCGACAACAAGG
The DNA here is from genome assembly GCA_030063025.1 of Avena longiglumis. Lineage (NCBI taxonomy): Eukaryota > Viridiplantae > Streptophyta > Magnoliopsida > Poales > Poaceae > Avena > Avena longiglumis. The sequence continues at coordinate 83,688,849 of CP125973.1, read as the reverse complement.
GTGTAGGTGCATGTGGAAACTTTGGTGCACCCTGCAGGTTAAATATTTTCAAGAAGCCGTTCTGCGGTTATGGACGACTTGGAGTAGGTCTCGATCATAGACAACTATAACTAAAGTTTGTTATAATTTGACTTGTATACGATATGACTAGTAATCCTTCACCGCAGCGGAATGGCTAAATAAAAGTACCAACAAGCTTTGGGTTTTGGGATATCTCATGCTAATTGTGTCGACTAGTAAGTGTTGCAACTTCTACGAAATGGTTAACTAAAAGTGCCCATCGCTTATTTTATCGGGATGACTATCTATACGACTAGTAATTCGCAACGATAATGAATAAATAAAAGTGCCAAGCATGTGAGTTCCTCGGTTGACTTTCTCGGTTGGTATCGAGGGAATACGAGGATGGGTTTGTTTGGTGTTAGATTCGTTGGATCCGAATAGATCTTTCTTATTCCTCTCGATGGCCAAGCGGTTATATCGAGTCTCTATAGGTTGTTTAGTGCATGATGCTACCGCTTCATTCCACCACACCTATGTGGCGAGGACCGCATTCTAGCCTCGAGTGTCTTGGCCTCGATCGACGCTCCTCTTTTTCCTTTGCCCTTTATCGACCCCTTTTGTTTTAGCAGGTTTCGTCGTCGTTAGCGGTTACCCTTCCGGCTTGGCACAGGCGAGGGTTATGGACGTCATTGGTTATTCTTGGCTCTTAGCCCCATTTGCATTGTCCGTCTGGACGCTCTATCGTTCAAGTTGATTTGGATCTTTGTTCAGTATATACGTATTCTTGACTCATTGAGTCATTGTTGTATATATCTGTTCTGTGGGTCCCATCGAGAACTGTTGTGTAATGTTATTACTTCGTTTTCCACCCGCACGAAAGCGCCTGGTGGGCACCTTTGAATCGTTTCTATGCGGGTTTGGCGGGAATCGCTGAAACTTGCATAGGGTCGATTCTGAGGGTGTTACACGATCGCCCCGTATTGAGGAATCTGGCGCACTCGCACCCACCAAACCACATGTCTCCAACGAATCTCACGTCTCAACTCGGTAAAAAAGTAGAGCATCACCTCAACGAACAAACAAAAAAGCTACGGACTCATGCTCGTCCAGTATGCCCAGAGGGAACTAGCTAGGTGCTCTGCGATTCACATGCACCTGGAGCTGCATGTGAAAACAGTGCGTGCTAGCTAGGCCGCCTAGAGCGTCTTATACATCAGTAGTTCTTTTTTTTACCGGAAGTAACTAAACAGTATTGGTAGTAAGAATGTGCTAGCTAGAGCTCAAATTAAGGGAGACGGACGCTCGCTTCCCTCTCTCGTAAACCCTAGCTTAGCCACCTCCTCCTTTTTCCCTTCCCTCTCCCTCTTCATTGATGTCGGGGCGGGCCATGAGCTCTGCATGTCGGAGCCAGTGGCCGGCTGTTCCCCGTGCACGAGGAGTGGCGGCGCGACGCATGGTAGCCCGCGGCGGGGTGTGCTTCGGTTTGGCGTCTGTCAGGCGAGTCACGGAAGAGCATGGTGGCAATGGAAGCGGCCGCTGACGCTGGGAGTTGCAGATGTCGGTTGCCAGCGTCTGTGGGTTCCATCCGGTCTATCTGCCGCTCGACGCGATGGCGGGTCCCCATGGTGGACGGAGGCGAGGATTAGTGATGCGAGGTGGCGATGGGCGGTGCCCTTATTGTAGTGTGGCATGGTGCATCTCGCCAATGCATACGGCCGGCTACCTCCTTCCAGCGGTGGAGGTAGTTCCCTCCCGCATGCTATTGTACCATCAAACCTCGCCGAAGTTCCTTCTTCTCGGTTTTATTGGCCTCGCAACGTGAGCCACGGTGAGGTGATGGTGGTGATTGCAAGAATGTGGCGGTGTGCGCTAGTGGGTGGCAAACTTGGTGGAGCAATACTGAGCGTCCGGGTTGTGGTTTTTTGTTGGGTCAGAAGAAATCCATGTCGCCTCGACATCGACGCGGCGACACATGCGGGTGTTGCCGTCCTTCCTGAAGGGCGTCGGGTGTACCACTTCCCTACTCCCCATAGGGTAAGGTGGGAAACCCTAGGACCAGTTCAGACGGAGTGTCATCGTCATTCATTCCTTTTTGGAGGTGTTGCTTGGTACGCGGCGCTTCAGAGTGCTAGGAGTGTGACGGTAGTACTCTGGGAGGTACGACGGTTGTGAGTCATCTTTGTTTTCGTCGAACCGCTCGTGTAGACCTTCTTTTCTTTTCTTTCTCGTTTCTTTTGCGATTCCTGGTGCTATTTTCCCTAGGCCATAGCATTAATCATATTTATGTATCGACATGGTTCTTATATATTTTTAATATAATGTGGTGGAAGGCTATTTTGAGGAGAGCTCGAATTAAGGTAAACTTAGCTGCTGAAAGCCGCTTCGGTAAGATATAGTATCATACACTAATACATGATATTAACATATAATATTCTTCATTGCGACTAGTCTAAGTTAGACTCAGGCTGCTGAAACTGCTTCGGTAAGATTATCTTAATAATGTGTTGGGTAGGAGACAACATGGACCCGGCGTGGCGTGCCGTGCGAATAATAAAACAGCAAGGAGGGAGGGACGTGGCACACGGTACCGAGATCTGGCCTTGGGGCACGCATCATGGCATGCATCACGCAGAGCCGGACCATGTGTGGTGGACCGGCCGCGCGCGCGCATCCTATGCTTTGCTCTTGCTTCACGACGATAGCTGATCGACACGCCTCTATAGGGAAAAGGGACTACCACCGGTGGAAAAAGGGGCTCTAGTCCCGGGCCGCAACGGGTTGAGCCCGCCAGCTCGATTAAAAACGGACTAGCGCCATTAGTCCGGTTATGCAGCCATGACGATAACAAATGTGTACATGGCTGTTTAGCTGTGATGGAACCTCTAGTCTGTAACACCACCCGGGACTAAAAGATTTTCTGCCGCGGCAGAGAAACACCACATTTCTCTGTTGCGGCACAGATTATGTATTTTCTTTTTTTCTTGCCATTTTTTTCCTTTTTCGTTTTGTGTTTCACTATAAGAAACATATATTTCAGTAGACATATTATACGCTACTACATACACACTACACGTCGATGCATTTATATAAGATCGATCCCTTGCAAACATATATATAATCAATCATATCAAAAGGAAGAAATGTTTTGAAAATTACATGATCATTGATGAATATATATATCATATGAGCTACATGGAGATGACTAAGGCAAATCGAGTTCCACGTCATCCGGATAATGCTCTCCATGTACATCAAGGACTTCCTTCATCATAAATCCCGCCAGCTCCTCTTGAATTGCTCTTATGCTATGTACGGCTCTAGTGTCTCTCGCAAATCATAAATATAATGTGAGTCAACTTTCTGCTCACTGGTCAACTCGCGGATGTACTCACAGACGTAGTATCCACATAAATGAGTTCCCGGTGGCTGCTGTAAACTCTTCGCCATTTTATAAGTTAGCTTATCTTTGAATGGACCTGATATTTTCTGTCTGAACCGTGTCCAACACCTGCTCGGCAAAGAAAATGAACAAAGGAGTTATTAGTTACTTGATATCAGGAAATGAATGAAAGAGGACGATACAATGCGATAATGATTAAAATTACTTATGGAGCATTGCTTTCATGTCGCTCCACTTCTCTTGGTCCCAACTTAATGAGTCGTGGACTTCGACTAGGGACTTGTCAACTTGAATGTTTAGCAAAATCAAGTGGAATCTGTGGACATTTACATAAGCATACATGCATAGCTCATCCAGTAAGAAAAATAAAATGTGTACAAGATATAAACACTCATTTGAAGTTGTAAGGAAATAGTATTTCCTTAACAAAATTATGCTCGGTTAAGAACCTGGACAGGTCTTCCTCCACGTCTTTGGGGTGATTCTTTAACGTATATTCATTAATGATATATGGGTTAATAAACCCAACGTCGTATCTTCTAGCTCTTTTGCATTTAAGCATCTTCATTCTGCGAAATATAATATCATCATACAAAAGGATATATAGTTAGGATAATATATTAAATGCAATGAACGAGCTAAAGCTACAAACTTAATTATAGAAATAAATAACTTACAGACAGTAGCAACCAATGATAGATTTGTCGAGGGCGCGCTGGTTGTATAACTGAAATAGTTCAGTCATTTAAACCTGTATCGAGTATGGTTTGAAGTGATGCTCATTTCTAACGTCCACCGAAAACCAATCTTTATGATGCTTTTTTTCTGCTTGCGACATGTACCATTCATGCAGATTTCGCATATGTGTGGATAGACGCACGAGCTCCTCATTACTGACTAGAGGCTGCCCTTGGACATCCGCCGCATTATCTCGACCCAGGCGTATCTTCATAGCCTAAATATTGACCAAGAGACATATTTTCTTCGTTAGCAAGTGTTTTGGCCTCCGATACAGTGATTCCCATAAGTGCAGCATTATTACGGGCTCTAGGGTCCATTATCTGCATGTCCATATCCATTTCAGCTCTGAAGGCCTTGTCGAGGTCTGAAATGACTTTGAGCGGGTGACCGATTGATTCTTACTGGTTCGATTGGGCAACTTGCTTCCGCTTTTGCACTTGTGATTTTTTCTTGTGCTTGCTTAATAATCTCCGGTCATAGTCGATTCGATTCATCGATATACGGGATGGTTGCTCAAGAAAGGACTTAGCCCACTTTTTGTTTTTTCGTTATATACCGCTTTGGCTCGGGCTTTTGGGTGAAAATGCGCCTTAACTTGGGCAGCCACATCCGCGTTAGTTTCCTCGTCGGTCTTGTCATAAGGTCTCTTTGGAAGAGCCGCGGGATATCGACTATCTTGGCGTTTGACCTTTCTTGATGTGGGGCGGGGACCGTCAACTTCGTTTCCGACGAGGTAGTAGTATTGCAGGCGGAGGCGGAGATCGAGTTGATGTACTCCTCTGCGGCGATCGTCGGTAGGCGGGTGGACTTGGAGGTTGGCAATAATCGAGGGGGTGGACTTGGAGGTTGGCGATAATCGGGTTGGGGTGGACTTAGAGGTTGTGATATTCGATGTGGGGTGAATTTGGATTCCTTGGAGTCGGTGTCCTTGGCGCCGAGCACGAAAACTTGATGTACTTCTTATTCCATAGAATGATGTTGCGCTTGACATCTCCTAGTTCCGTAAGGCCTTGAGTAGCGATTTCAATCTCTAGGTCCGCAAAATCCTCCACTATGTCATCCACCGTGACACGAGCATAGCTGGTGGAATCGGAAGTGAATGGTGGAGTGCTCCAGTGAACAAGGTAAAGCGGCCGATCGCCACCTTGAAGGACAGGTTGTTCATTGGCTAATGTAGCTCACATTGTGCCATCTCTCTGACATCATCCACGGGGTAGTGAGGAGCCGGTGCATCATCCAGTAGTGCTTGATCATCAGCACGGACCTCCGTGGAAGCCATGATGCTTCTCCGTTGGCTAAGATCCAATGCAGGATCATCAGACCGCGGGTGAGTTGACGACGGAGGCCTTTGGCTAATTTCATGCATGAGGTTCTTCAGATCAACTAGGTCCTGCTCTACCCTGGAGATCCGGTCTGCCTCCCGGTCCTTCTTTCTCTGACGGCTTCTGTAACTAGAATCGTACAGAGGAAACCCTTTCTTCCACGAGACACCGACGCCTTTGCCTCGTGTTCGTCCTTCCTTTTCAGGATTCCCTAGGGCGCGTGTCAGCTCGTCGTTCTCTCTCTCGGGACGGAACAATCCCAATTGAGCATCGTTCATTGCTTGAATAATGTCTTGGGAGGGTTTTAGAATTTTATCATGAAATAATGTCTTCCTTGTTTCTGGGTCCAAGGATCCCCCGTGCCCGTACCACCAGTGATTTGACCTCTCGGGCCATCCATCTGTACCAGGAGTGATGCCTCTAGCCCTCATATCCTTCTCCATAGTTTCCCACTTAGGGATGGCACTCTTGTAGCCACCTGTCCCCATTTTATGATGCTATTTCTTGTTGGCAGCATTTAACGCGTTCTTTGCAGACTTTGCCTTTGCTTTATCAGATTGCTTGTATTGTACAAAATCGGGCCACTGTTCTCTCAACTTCTCGTTTACTCCTGTGAAGTCTGGAGTTTTCTTTTTCGCGACATATTTCGCGTATAAATTTTTCTTGTGGTTCCGGTACAGTTCAGCCATCTTGCTTAGTGCCCACTCCTTGACTTTCGCTCTATTTTCAATCCCAACCGGCCTTGGGGTAATACCATTGTGGCATCCCGCAAAACCACTACTAGAAAATCGCATTGAATTTGTGCATTGCATCGTCATCATCATGCATTGTTTGCTAAAACTATGTTTGCAAAACCGTCTTTGTTTTCTAAACGCCCATCTTATTCAAACACCGGCTAGGTCGCCGGACTATTTTTGTTTTATGCATTATCGGGTTGCAAAAGACTCGTTCGAAAACAAATAAAATTATAATTATTTTAGTGGGGCGGTCGAGCGGGCAGGCGACCCGACCACGAGAAAATATAAACGCGACCCAACCAGCCCCATCTAAATCCTATTCCTACCAACTAGTCTACCCCAACCCATCCCTCCACATCACCCCACCCAATCCCAGGTTGCCACCTCACCAACCCTCACCCTCTCAGCCTATCATCCTGCGCCACCTAACCCCTCCTTTTTCTCTCTCCCCACCAGCCAACTCCCTGCCCACCCCACACCAAACACACACCACACACACGTTTCCCAGTTTTCCCTCTCACACGCGCGCAGGCAGCCCTTCTCTCCCTCACACTCGTCTGGCCCCACCCCTGACCCCTAGACCGGTCCACCGCCCTGCCTTGGCCCCACCACGACCGGCCCCTGCCTCTCTCCTTCCGCACGCCTCTCTCCCCGCGATTCCTTTCTTCCTCTGGCTTCCTCCTAGCCGACCCCCCCTCCCTAAGCGCGTCGTCCACCCCTCGCCCTTGCTCCTCTCTCCCAGGCGCTCTTCCTCACCCTCCTCCGCCCGCCTTGCCTCTCTGCGAAGCTCGCCCGGCTCTCCAGCGACCACCGCCACGCCTCGCCGCCGCCCCGTCCTCCACCGCCCCTGCACTTGCCTCTGCGTTCGAACCTCTTGGCCTTCGCCACCCCGTCGCCCGGCTCCCGCGCATGTTCCTCCGCCCTCCTTCGCGAACTCACATCCAGCTCATGAGCTCTCTCCGGCCAAGGCTGCGCCACTTGCCGACGCTGAAGCTCTGCGGCCGCCACGGCCGCGCCCAGCTCCGCTTCGCTCGCTGCCCAGATCGCCGCCTCGCCCTTCCCGCCCACTTTGGCCAACCCGCGCTCCATTGCCGTCGTCTGACCGCCGCCGCTTGCTCCGCCGCGTCCGCGACCTCGCGGCCACCTCGCCGTCATGGCCTCCGGGCCCGCCGCCCGGACCTCGCGTCGCCGAGCTCGCCACCAACCTCGTAGCAGACGACCTCGCGGCCGGCTCCCTGGTGGCGAACACGGTCGCGTTGCGGTCTCCTCCGAAGCGGCGTCAGCCTTGCCGTAGCCTCGACCTCGCCGTGGCGCTCGTGGCCGCGTGTGTGCGCCTGACGAGGGCCATCTGCGCTTGGGTGGATGTGCACATCGTTAAGTTCGTGTCCTATGATCCTTTTGGTGTATACGTGATGCGATGGTTGGCTCTGTACATGTGACCAAGAAGATACGAAGGAGGCAGTGGCGATGCATGTACTACGATATCCTCGCCGATGCCGTTCACGCAATGCCAAGATCTTCTATCGACATGAATTCCCGGGCGCCAAGTTAAGCTCTCGGATCCGAAGACGCTAAGGCCCGGAACACCAAGAACTCCATCACGGAACATCTAGCACTCCGACAGGGAACCCTGGAGACCCCGGCGTCGAGCCCCAAGTTCGCCCCCGATAATCAAGGTGGGACCCCCAAGATCTACATCATGTGTGTCGAGACCAACACCAAAGCGATGACAAGACCTACCGATGACCGAGAACCCGGACGCCAAGTACTCCCTCGAACCGAACCGATGCCGGGACAAGTTTGCCATCTACCTCGAGAAACTTGCGAACAACAAGATCGCCTACCGGACCGGCGCCAAGATCTACCCGATATCGATAAGCGCTTCAGAAACGACCCGTCGAACCACGGAACCCGAGACCGACCCGGAAAACCCCAAGATCGTGAGCCCTCTAATGTGTGAACCCTTCCCGAAACCCTATTTTATAACATAATAACAACCTGTTGCATATTTAATTGTCATCTCGCATGCATCTTGTGTGGTTTGGGGGCCTTATGCCGATTCACCTCTAATTAAATATGGGGCCCATATGCGGGCAAATCTAGCCTTATATTGGCCTCATTTAAATTTGTGTAGCAAACCCGATGATATCTTCTACCATGTTAAACAACATTTAAATTGCGGGGGTTCTAAACAACATGCACCACCTAATTAATTGTCGGGACCCCGGTTCCGCTTAATATGACCTAATTGCATCGCGCCTTGGCCATGTCATACATCATACATGCATCATGCCGATCTTCTGCCGTGTATTAAATATTGCATCCGGTGTTTCTTCTAGTGTTTTGCTTCTTCGCGGATAAGGCCGTTGAGTTGATGTGAGCTTCGCCCGATCTTGATTGGAACCTTTCGACAATGTTTTCAGGAGCATCTCCTCTTTCTACCTATCTTACTTTTATAGTATTTACTTCCCTCCTGTTGATCTATTGCTATACGTGTTGCGATGCTTTAGTTTCGTACATGATATTCCTGCAGCCCTATATTGCCTTGGACACACCTATTACTGTTGTTTGGTAGATAGTTGGACTTGCGTCGTAGTTGCTTGCTCAAGTCTTGATGTGTCGCCATATGCCACGATTCTTGATGTATTGCCGCATGTTGATGTTGGAGATGATCCTAGTTTTACTTATTGTTCACTTTACTTTCTGTTTAACAACTAAAATTGAAATAAGCGGAGGCATCGGTGGGTGATAGATAATATTTGGTTTCGAGCGCCCACTTGTGTCGTGAAGACCCAGTACTTGATACTGTTCCTTGTTTTCTTGGCGCTATCCACATCAAGGAGGTATATGGGACCCCCGAGCGAGCTTGATTCAGTCTTATTTCTTGGGGCCACAACTAGTTTGAGGTTTTATTTACGATCCTGTACTTATGCCATGTTTCTTGCTTTATTTACGATTGTGCGAGTGCACTGCATGTCTTGTTAGGTTGAATGTTTGCAGTATCGACAAGCCCAGCCACACTTTCGGGTTCCCGATCGCTTCTGACCATTGTCGCAACCTTGAGGCCGCCTCGAGCTTGCTTACTCCGTTGATTCTACTCAAAGGGTGGCCCGAAATATTTGAATCTGTGATTGTTCGATCGTGAAAGCCTCGTTGGGTTTGATTTGGTTTTCGAGGTTGAACGGCGTGTGTTGCTATTGGTGCACCCGGCGGGTAAAAACTTTCTGGCCGTGTCGCGGATATGGACGACTTGGAGCCAAGATATCTCGATCATAGACAAGCATAACTAAAGTTTATTGTTATAAATTTGACTTATAATGACTAGTAATTAGCTTCACTATAATGGAATGGCTAAATAATCGCCCACAATTGCTTGTTTGGAGTGTCGCGACCATTGTACTGACTAGTAAGTATTGCAACTACAACGAAATGGCTGAATAAAAGTACCAACAAGCTGCTGGGTTTTGGGTTTATCTCATGCTATCATATCGATTAGTAATTGTTGCAACTTCTAGCGGAATGATTAAATAAAAGTGCCCACCGCTACTTTATCGGACAATTATCCAAACGACTAGTAATTGCCAGCGATAATCGAGTAAATAAACGCCAACCGTGTGAGTTCCTCGGTTGACTTCCTCGGCGGTCTCGAGGAAACGCCGAGATGGGTTTGTTTGGTGATAGTATCGTTGGATCGAATAGGTCCTTCTTACCCCCTCGATTACATGATGTATCGAGTCTCTATAGGTTGTTTAGTGCATCACGCCTGCCTCGATCCACCATACCTATGTGGCGAGGCGAATTCTAGCCTCGCTGTGTCTTGGCCTCGATCGGCGCTCCTTCTTTTCCTTTGCCCTTTATCGGCACCTTTTTGTTAAGCGGTTTTGAGATCGGCCGTTAGCAGGGTTACCCTTCCGGCTTGGCACAGGCGGGGTTATGGACGCCATTGGTTATTCTTGGGGCTCTTAGCCCCATTTGCATCTTGTCCGTAGTCGGACGCTCTATCGTTTTAAGGTGATTGGATCTTTGTATATTATATCGTATTCTTGGCTCCTTGAGTCTTGCTATATATATCTCTGCATGGGTCCCATCGAGGATGTTGTGTAATGTTATTACTTCGTTTTCCACCCGCACGAAAGTGCCTGGTGGGCACCTTTGAATCGTTTCTATGCGGGTTTGGCGAATTTTGCTCAAACTTGCATAGGTCCGATTCTGAGGGTGTTACATACCATCTACCTCAAATTCCTCATACTCTGGAGGTAGTATGAAATGCGCTATGAGCTTCTGCCAAAGGTCATCTTTGGCATCATCGGTGACATAGTTGTTGCATTCTTCACCGGGTTTCTTTGACTTATTCCATTCTTGGATGGTGATCGGCAGATTGTCCCTAACCAGCACCCCACATTGATTTATAAACATCCTCCAGTGCTTCTCTGGACCAATCGGTTCACCATCATGAGCTATTTCTTCGATGGTGAACCTCTGATTACCATCCAACTTTTTGTTCGCTTTTTGTTCGAGCCGATTGCTTCCGGGGTGGGCTAAAGAAGAAGAGTGATTAATATATATCTAGATCAATTAATGAATAGAGGTAACACGAGACTTTATATATATATATATGTACCTCATGGGATCTGTCGAGGCCATCATTATTGTTGTTATTTGTTTGCCCTTCGTCCATCTTCCTTGGTTTTCCTCTAGTCCATCACGGATGGATTCGGATATGAGGATATCTCTTCCTCGAGCAAAATATCTTGGTAGTGCCGTAATAAGAGGAATTTCACCTCTTATCATGCCTGAAGAAAACCTTCACCGATCGACGGGATCTTGGATAGATCCATGACTTAATTATCTACAACAAAAAGAGAGTTAAACAGGTTAGAAAAAACAATAATCCAAATAACTAAAACAATAAAATCCTAACTATAATAACTTAAACAAAAAAATAACCCTAATCCTAATCATAATTCTAATCTTAATAAATAAAACAAAAAAATAACCCTATCTAATTATAATTAAAATAACCCTAGCTAACAATATAATCCTAATCCTAGCTAATTATAATTAAATTAATAATTAAAAAAATAACCCTAGCTATTTATAATTAAAACAATAACCCTAGCTAATTATAATTAAAACAATAATTAAAAAATAACCCTAATCCTAATCCTAATTCTAATCTTAATAAATAAAACAAAAAAATAACCCTAGCTAATTATAATTAAAATAACCCTAGCTAATAATATAATCCTAATCCTAGCTAATTATAATTAAAACAATAATTAAAAAATAACCCTATCTATTTATAATTAAAACAATAACCCTAGCTAATTATAATAAAAACAATAATTAAAAAAAATCCTAGCTAACAATTAAAAAAATATACTACTAATTAAAAAAAATATATACTACACTAAATATAAAAACCTAAATATACTACTAATTAAAAACCAAAATATACTACAAAAACCTAAATATACTACTAATTAAAAAAATATAATTAATACTACACTAACTATACTAACTACACTAACTACTAACTAATTAATACTAGACTAAATAACCACCTCCGGCGAGGTGGGCGTCCCGAGAACAATGTGGCGTGGCACGGCAGGCGGGCTACCTGGCGGCGCAAGCACACGGAGCTCAGCGCGGTGCGGCAGTGCACGGCGGCGGCGGCATCTGAAGCGGCGCAAGCAGCGCGGCCAGACGGCTGGAGCGATGCGGTGCGGCACGGCGGGGTGGCGCGACATGGCGAGGCGGTGACACGGCAAGGCGGATCTACGGTACGGCGGGCCGGCCGGAGACAATGGCACCGGCGTCGCGGGAATCGGGCAGCACTTCCCCTGTTCTCTGCGTCGGCGCCTCGTCTCCGTCTTCGTCGTTTGCCAAGTGCGGGTGGGCACAACCAGGGGCGGGCAAGAGTATATAAAGGGACTCTCCCTTTAGTCGAGGGCTGAGCCACCGTCCGCGACTAAAGGGTCTTTAGTCGCGGGGCTTAACAACGCGACTAAAGACCCGCTGTCATGAGCTAAGCCTCGACCATAAAGACTAAACCGCTTCATTTTTACTTTAGCGGCCCTATAGTCCCGGGTCCAGCCACGACCCGCGACTGTTTGTTTTTTTAAATTTCCTTTTTTAATTCAAAACTAATATAATTTTTTTGAAAAATCATATCTTTTATTGTAATAATCCAAATAAAACAAATAATATGTCTATTATTATCAGAAAAATATAAAGAATTTTAATATAATATCCATTTATCTGTTTGCATAATTTATAAATTATTTCATTTGTAAATTTTCTTTTTTTAATTCAAATCAAATATAAAAACTTTGAAAAATCATATATTTTATTGTAATAATCCAAATAAAACAAATAATATGTCTATTATTATCAGAAAAATATAAATAATCTTAATATAATATCCATTTATCTGTTTGCATCATTTATAAATTATTTCATTTGTAAATTTTCTTTTTTAATTCAAAACTAATATAAAAAACTTTGGAAAATCATATCTTTTATTGTAATAATCCAAATAAAACAAATAATATGTCTATTATTATCAGAAAAATATAATAAATCTTAATATAATATCCATTTATCTGTTTGCATCATTTATAAATTATTTCATTTGTAAATTTTCTTTTTTAATTCAAAACTAATATAAAAACTTTGAAAAATCATATCTTTTATTGTAATAATCCAAATAAAACAAATAATATGTCTATTATTATCAGAAAAATATAAAGAATCTTAATATAATATCCATTTATCTGTTTGCATCATTTATAAATTATTTCATTTGTAAATTTTCTTTTTTAATTCAAAACTAATATAAAAAACTTTGGAAAATCATATCTTTTATTGTAATAATCCAAATAAAACAAATAATATGTCTATTATTATCAGAAAAATATAATGAATCTTAATATAATATCCATTTAGTCCCGGATGTAGTCACAAACCGGGACTAAAGATATTTTCCGCCATTTCCCACCTCTTCCCGCCAAGTTTTCCCGCCCTTTCCTTTCTACGAGAGCTTTTAGTCCGGGATGTAGTCACTAACCGGGACTAAAGATATTTCCCGCCATTTCCCAAAGCTTCACGCCAAGTTTTCCCGCCCTTTCCCTCTATATTCAGGGTTATCGTGCCATGGCTATCCACACATCCACAACTTCCTCTCTTAGAACAATGGACAACGCCTACTGGGCCATTCTGACCCTCGAGGAGACCGAGGCGCTGTGTGCCTCCAACTACCCTTGTCCTACGGGCTACCGGCCGCCCGCCGGCTGGATGCTGAGCGTTAGAGGGGTTCCTGTCCCTCCTGTCCCTCAAGGATCCGCACGCGAGGCGACCATCACAAACCACTTCTACCACGAGCTCACGCCGGAGCAGCGGATGGATCCCCAGTGGGATCCCGACAACTACGACACCTGGAATGCCTTCTTCGCTAATAGGCGGGAAAGGGAGCTCGCCAGGTACGAGGGCGATGGCCCGCCACCGGTGAACCACAAGCCCGTAAATGCGTCGTGGTGGCGAACCGTACTATCATCGGAGTGATGCGCTACATCGCCGGGGGAGACCATCCTCGCCTACGGTGCCCACGAGTCCACCCGCCACAGGCCCCACACTGTCCCGGCGGTAGAGGCATCGTCTTCCAGGAGACCCCTCTCCCGCCGCCGTGAATCCGAGGCTGGAATGGCCCCTGGTATATACCATGGATGGGCTGAGGATCCCCGGAGTGGCAGGTGATGATGACGATGACGATGAAGACCGTGAAGCTGCGTACTATAGTACTAGGCATGATTATGACTAAAGGGGGCGGCTTTAGTCCTGAGTGTTAGCTAGTCCCGGTTTGTCCCGGTTTTTAATATTAATAAATGTCTTGAGTGTTACCTAATAAATAGAGGGAAATGCCTATATAAAGAGAGGGTTCATCTTTAGTCCCGGTTGGAGAAACCAACCATGTTGAAGGGATTGCAGCCGGGCCAGCAACACTAATAATAGGGGTGAGTGTCGACATTATGTCGTGGCTTGTACCTTGTCCGGATGGTGTCACCCGGGACTAAAGATGAACCTTAGTCGGTTTAATAGGGGTGAGTGTCGACATTATGTCGTGAGTGTCGACATTATGAAATGCTTGTACTATAAATAGGCATCCTTGTGAGTCGGTCGTCCGGCCAGTTTGAGGCATCTCCAAGATGGTTTTAGAGCGAGGACACCACTACGGCCGATTTAGGAGATCAAGAGCCCAGATCCTCGGCATCTCGAGAAGCTGGTCATAGAGGCACTCTAATATGTGAAATTAGTTAGCTCCAGGCGTATTGATCTAGTTAAAGAAGTTACAAGCTGCAAGATGGTTTCGAGCGAGGGACACCACTACGGCCAGTTTGAGGAGATGCCGGAGCCTAGTCCTCGGCATCTCCAGAACCCGTCATAGAGGCACTCCTAATATGTGACATCACGCGTTTGGGGATCGATCTTAATGGTAAGTATGAATCGGTACTAAAGGCCCTCCTTTAGTCCGGTCCGACCACAAAGGACTAACACACTCAAGATTGTTTGCAACACTATAAAAATGGACACATGCATGGAACATCTTAACTCATAAAATGTTACAATTATTACATATCATTTCTTCGCTTGTGTTCCTTTCTGATCCCGTCGTATCCATGGAGCATCTTCATTCATTAACATGATGGTTGGGTCATCCTTCACATGAAGGGCGAATTTCATGGAACTTATCACAATCTTGACATATACATCTTGTCCTCCACTCCCACGATGTTTATTTTTCCTGAAAGAACTATGTGGCGCTTTGGCTCATCGTCTGATGTATTCTTTTTCTTTTTTTTTCGTTTTCTAGGTTTGGTAGACATGTCCTTCACATAGAAAACCTGGTCACATCATTGGCTAGGAAGAATGGTTTGTCTAAGTACCCAAGATTGTTGAGATCCAACGATGTCATTCCGTATTTCTTGTCTACCTCAACCCCTCCTCCCGTCAGCTTGACCCATTTGCACCGAAACAAGGGGACCTTAAAAGTAGGTCCATAGTCAAGTTCCCATATCTCCTCTATGTAACCATAATATGTGGTCTTTGACCCATTGTTGTCTGTTGCATCAAAGCGGACACCACTGTTTTGGTTGGTGCTCTTTTTATCTTAGGCTATCGTGTAAAATGTATACCCATTTATCTCGTACCCTTGGAAAGTCGATATAGTCGAAGATGGTGACCTAGACAACAAGTATAGCTGATTTCCAAGAGTGTTGTTTTTGATGAGATGTTGCAACCAACCGCCAAAACTCTTCATGTGTTCATCTCTAATCCAAGAGTAATGCTTTCCAGGGTTGTTGGAGCGTAAGATTTTCTTGTGTTCCTCGATATATGGGGCTGCCAAGATAGAATTCTATAGAACGGTGTAATGTGCTTCGGTGTAAGAATGTCCGTCTCTACATATTATTAATTTCCTTCCTAGAGTACCCTTTCCACTCAGTCTCCTCTCATACCGCGATTGAGGAAGACCAATCGGCTTAAGGTCAGGAACGAAGTCAACACAAAATTCAGTGACCTCCTCTGTTCCATAGCCCTTGGAGATGCTTCCTTCTGGCCTAGCACGGTTATGAACATATTTCTTTAAGATTCCCATGAACCTCTCAAAGGGAAATATATTGTGTAGAAATATAGGACCGAGAATGGAAATCTCTTCGAATAGGTGAACCAGCAGGTGCGTCATAATATTGAAGAAGGATGGTGGGAACACCAACTCAAAACTGACAAGACATTGGACCACATCATTCTGTAACCGTGGTAGATCTTTAGGATTGATTATGTTCTGAGAGATTGCATTGAGAAATGCACATAGCTTCACAATGGGTACTCGAACATTATCTGGTAGAAGCCCCCTCAATGCAATCGGAAGCATTTGCGTCATAATCACGTGGCAGTCATGAGACTTTAGGTTTTGGAACTTTTTTTCTGCCATATTTATTATCCCCTTTATATTCGACGAGAAGCCAGACGGGACCTTAATACTGCTTAGGCATTCAAAAAATATTTCCTTCTCTTGTTTGGTAAGAGCGTAGCTGGCATGACCTTGAAACCATTCTGGATACAGGCCATCTAGGTCTTCCACACGTTGATGGTCCTTTCGTGCTTCCGGTGTATATTTTGTCTGCCCATACACGCCCAAGAAGCCTAGCACGTTCACGCAAAGATTCTTCGTCACATGCATCACATCGATTGCAGAGCGGACCTCTAAGAATTTCCAATATGGTAGCTCCCAAAATATAGATTTCTTCTTCCACATGGGTGCGTGTCCTTGACGTCTTCGAACAGATTTTCCTCCGGGACCCTTTCCAAAGGTTACAGTTGATCCAAATCTTTGACCATATCAAATATATCGGCACCGATGCGCTCCTTAGGCTTCTGCGGTGACATGCCATCCGTTGAAATACTTGCCTTTCTTTCTTAAGGGATGCTTGGCCAAAAGAAATCGATGATGCTCATTGTATACATTCTTCTTACAATGTTTCAAATATATACTTGCAGTCTCATCTAAACAGTGTGTGCATGTAGTGTATCCCTTGTTTGGTATCTGAAGATTACTAAGAGCAGGCCAATCATTGATTATTAAAAGCAATGCTCGGAGGTTAAATTCTACCTGCTTGTGCTCATCCCACACGCGTATCCCGGGTTCGTGCCACAACTGTAAAAGTTCTTCCACTAATGGCCTTAGGTACACATCAATGTCGTTGTCGGGTTGCTTCGGACCTTGAATGAACACTGGCATCATAATGAACTTCCGCTTCATGCACAACCAAGGAGGAAGGTTATAGATGCATAGAGTCACGGGCAGTCTTTGTATCGAGCTCTGCTCCCCAAAGGGATTCATGCCATCACTTAGACCAAACCTTAAACTCCTTGCGTCATCTGCAAAGTCCGTACTTTCTATCGATTTTTCTCCATTGCGACCCATCGTGGTGTCTCAACATCCCATCGACTTACGTTCCTCTTTATGCCATCGCAACAACTTGGCGTGCTCTTTGTTTTTGAATAAGCGTTTCAACCATGGTATTATAGGAGCATACCACATCACCTTTCGGAACCCTCTTAGGGGCTCGCCCTCAACGTCACCAGGATCATCTCGTCTAATCTTATACCAAGTGAAGTGCATACCGCATGCATCTAAATTCTCATACTCTTCACCGCGGTAGAGGATGCGATCATTAGGGCATGCATGTATCTTCGAACCTCTAAACCTAGAGGCGAACAACCTTTTTGCTTCGTATGTCTTGGCGGGCAATACATTATCTTTTGGAAGCATATTCTTCATCATTTTCACAACTTTTCAAATGAGGAGTCGGTATAGCACACTCAACCTTCCATCGCAATTCCGGTGTCTTTGTCACTTTTTCGAGACCATTTTGCAATTTGGGTACAACAACTTTTTGTGATCCTCTAGCATGTGATTGAACTTCTCCTATCCTTTTCAGTTTCACAATCTCTTCGTGCATCGGCAATGGTCCGACCAAGATCATCACGGGTTCATCATGTGTCTCTTCTTCATCCTCCCTTGACATCCCCCATGGAAGTATCTCCGTACTCAGGAAACCATGATAGTTGTCATCCTCCTCCTCTTCTTCATTGTCTTCCATTATAACCCTCTCTCCATGCTTGGTCCAACAATTATAACTAGGCATGAAGCGAACTTCAGCAATTGGTTGTGAAGGGTTTTTGAGTCGAATAATCCTTGATTCCTACATCCATTACATGGATGAATACAAAACCATTGTGCTTGTTTGCATCAACACGGATGAATTCATGCACGCCATTAATGAACTTCGCCAGGGCGTCGATCGACTACCGTACATCCATTCCATGACCATGCATTATAGTAAAAGTATATCAAAACCATTACACAACATGATAAAATTATTACAAGTTATATTGAGAGCTTCTAGAGCATTAATTTTGAATTTTGAAAAATTTACATGCACCAATTTGTGAATTGGAAAACAATCAACATGATAAATGTGGAGTTTTTATTATTGTTCCATCGTGAAAACCTCATTCCATTCTAAGCTCTGAAACTCTAAAATTACACATTTCAATTTTCATTAACTATGTGCCTAATCAAAATTTGTTACACATATATATCAAAATCCTTCTAGCTACTTCTAGAGCATGCATGCATTTGATCCATATCTCTATACTTCTAGAGCATTATATAGAGCTAAAGTAGCAATAAGAGATGAAAGAATGAAGTTCTAACCTTTTAAAGCTTTGGATTTAGGTGTTGCAAACTAAATCTTGAGAAAAAAATGGCATGAACTCTCTTGCTTTCTTTGAGAAAAATAGCCACCATATGCTTTAGGCGGTGGCCAGGGCTGTATATATAGTGATGGACAATTAGTCCCGGACGAAAAATAGTTGCCCTGACAGTCTTATTATTGGGCCGTATTACGGATGAGACTAATCTTCGCCGGGACTAATGCTGGCCATTTCTATCCGTTGGAGCCTGGACAGATGGCCAATCTAGTCGCTAGTCGCGATTCGTGAGACCGGACTGAGCTTCTAGTGATCGAACCAATTTCGTGTTGCTCGGAGATAGTATATATTCGCAAGGTTTACTATATATACTTTCAACGTACACGCAGAGTACTCGTGCTACTAGTTGCTAGTAGTAGTGGGCATCATGCTGAGTCCAAAAACGGAAAAGATCGATCATGATGCATACATCGTCATCCGTCCACCGCGAAATCCTTTGCTGAGCTGAGCAAATGGACCGTCTGGCCGGGGGCGTCACGAGAGCTTTTGCTAGGTCGAGCGAAGGAAAAGGTCATGATGTATCACCCACTATACGTACAAGCAGGCAGCAACAGAGTGGGTCGCAAGGAGAGCAAGCTATAGCTAGCAAGCTCGAGTGTGACCTCTAATCTTTCTTGGCGAAGAGCTAGCGTTAGCTGTAGTTAACTTTACGAGCTCGATCGAGGAATAGTACTTATAATTTTAGGGTCGGGGAGTGCTCATGCCTCATGATCCAGCATAGAAGGAGGGGATTTGAAAAGATGTGCATGTTGTGGCTTTAGCCAACAGTTCATCGTGGCGTGGGCGAGGAAAGTCGGGGATACGCGTCTCTCTCTCTCTCTCTCTCTCTCTCTCTCTCTCTCTCTCTCTCTCTCTCTCTCTCTCTCTCTCTCTCTGGTTTACTAGTAGTATAGCAGGACCAAAAGCTTGCTTGGGTCGCACCCTCCCTCGGTCCTTCTTCCATGCTGAGGCAGCTGCTTGTGCAAATATTGCACGTATCGTTGTACTGGCACGGTATTGCCGGCGAGGTGGGGCCTTGCAAGAACGATCGACCCGTTTGCTAGCTAGGTGCAACGCCGGCCGGGGCCGGAGAGCTGGTCGGAGGCGAGAACGTTCAGGTCGTCGTCTCGTCTGGGGAGAGGGCATGCATCGCGCGCCAGAGGACGGCTCAGAGCATGCATGGCGCTGCCGGCCACGCAACAGACCTCCGACGCTCGCTAGCTAGCTTCAAACAGAGAGCGCGGGGCCGGCGGGCTGGACCAGACCAGCTTGCCCGTCCCTTGCACTCGGTACGGTCTCTCCTCGCTTGTGAGCGAAAGTCGCCTGACCACTCGGTCGTTTCTGCCTATTACACCTGGGCCCCACGAGTCAAGTGGACTCACGGCAAATCTATATCTATACCTATTATTTTATATATATAATAATAATAATAATAAAAGACGAAGTGTTTCTTCCGGTCCAACACTTTTTTAGACCCTTTTGCCTCCCACCAAACTACATAGTACAACCGACGCCACCGCTAAATAAAAAAAGCAGACATACGCTCTGGATCGATCGGTAGGTTTGGGCCGGTCCAGTACGGACGAGGAGAAGTATGTACAACCCAATTGGCTCATGTGTCCGCCTGCCGTGTCAATTCCATCTGTCTGTCGTCCGTTGTCTTCCGTAGTCAGTCTGAATAATCCCACCTTGCTACTTTACAATGATTTTAACCTGTTTATATATTTTTGTAGGTTGCCTGGAATCAGCGAGCTAATCAGAAGAGCATGCTGAGATAAAGATGGGACAACCTACCAGATCGAGACATGACGAAAAAACGCTCGGAGAGCGCTGAACTATATAGCAGCGCGGCTTGCTGCCTTGGCTTATTGAGCAGCACAGTAGGAGGTGTATGCGTGTTGGGAAATAGAGAGCAGCACGGGAGGAGGCGGGATGCGTTGGGAAATAGAGCTCCTGCATCAGGGGATAAGAGAGAAGGCTGCCGACATTGGGAGCTTGCGATGGCGGGGCTGAGGGGCGAGGGAAGCGTCTGGCGGGCGGGGATGGTGGCGCTGGATGCGGGAAGGAGATGGGGTTGGTGGAGGAACGAGGCGAGGTTGGTGGTGGGGTGTGCGTGGACATGGTTGGGTGGGGGTCGTGGTGGGTACCTCGATGAGGGACGGAAACAGAACTAGCTATTCCCGTTATTCGATTAAGAGATGCAAGCTATTGGGGATTTGGCTCCTGTGGTGTCGACTCCAAATTTCCTCAGTTGTTCTGTAATTCAGTCGGAAAAGTACCACCAATTTTCTCAGTTGTTCTTGCCTCAAGCTGAAACCTGAGATCACCGTGGGGATTCACTGCATCCGAAGATAAAAGAGATTGACGACTTTTGGTGGCCAGGAAAATAGGCGGGGGTAGCCGTGCGCGGGTGTGGTTGCGTAGTCGTCTGAGGTGGAGGCGGCAGCCCTGCAAGATGGGAGGACCGGAGGAAAATTTTACGAGTGAAGCTTCATTTTCTTTATTTGTGGATGTGATCTGTTAATTCCGACTATTGATTGGCATATTCACAAGTCACGTAGTGACGGTATTGACAAGCCCAAGTTTAGCTAACGCAAACAAATGAATTATAAGTTTATTGTTAATTTGAATAAAATTGAAGAAATGTTTCTAAGAAGAAAAATATTTTTTTGAGCTGTAGAAGAAAATTGTTGAATTTGTAAAAAATGAATTTGAGAGAAACATTGTCATCTTAACAAAATATGTTGGTTCACCTGGTCTAAATAAAAAGATCCAAAAATCCCGAGAAAGAACATGAGAAAGGATTAGAGTTTAATGCGCGCGACGTCTCGCCACGACACCGTTTTCAACCACACCCCGCCCTGCCTTTTGCAGCATTGCATACGGAAGAGAGATTTCAGTTTTGAGATATATGAATTTAATGTTTGGTTCATATGTCCGAAGTATTATCGTTATCAGGTTTTTCTTTCCGTTGCAACGCGGGCATTTTTGCTAGTTAAATAAAAATAACGCAAAGTCGTAAGAAATTCAAAGATTAACCCTATTCGAAAACAAATTTAAACGGAATAACCTTTTCACCTTGCTCACTTGCAGCGCTCAGACCCTCTGTGTCGCGCGGATCGAATGACGTTGACGGCTGGGCTGCTTCGCCTCTCGGTCCGACGCCTTTGCTCACTTCCATGACTGACACCTTAAGTGCGGCGCCAGCGGTGGCGCCAAGACCCAATTGCGCCATGGTGGCGGCCAGACACTGGAGCCCTTAAGCTCGCGTCGGGTCGGCCCAGCCTGACCCTCTTCTCTCTTTCCTTGCTTTCCTCTCCCCTCAGTGAACACACACATGGCGGTGGCGGCTAGGGTTGATGCTCCCCTCCTCTAATCCCTCCTCCAATTGCTCAGATCTTGAAGAATCTCTCCGTGGATCTTGTTCTTCACCACATCCACCAGGTATTTGTCTAAGAAATCTCTCATTTTGCCCTAAGGGAAACCCTAGTTTGGCAATATTCTTGCTTATCAGTAATTGGTAATTGTTAGTAGTAAGTAGTAGGAATTGTTAGTAGTAATTGTTGTGGATAATAATGTGGGATAGTATGTCTTTGTTATAGATTGAAAATTATTGTTAGTAGTAATTGGTAAGAATTTCTTATGTTCATTTTAGTTATAATTTGTTGTTGTAATAAACGTTAATACTAGAGTTTGTTGATATAGTAATCCTCCATATACTTGTTAGTTTCATACTAGGAAACTTCCATACTATGGATTCTCCATGTACTTGTTAGTTGTAATTTTTTTTCATAACTATTGGAACCTTTGTCACATAGAGATGCTCATATAGAAAGAATTGTTTATATATTTTGCTATCATAGATGCTCACATATATAGTTCTACTTTTTTTAATTAACTAGGATGTCGGAATCGGAATCGGAAGAAGCCCGTACACTGCCCCATGTACAACCCGAGTTCGTAGAAGGCATGTCGCTTCTTGAGCCGTCGTATGACAAGGTTCACCGTGGCCGCATTATTGCCGAGGGGATCAAGGTAAGAAAAAAAACCTCAAAATCATTATATGTTTCTCAAGTTGGATGGACATGTTATAATCGAGCTTCTATGTGTGTAGCCTCTTGTTCTCCTACGACTTAGGTATCACGGGCATTTCCAAGAGATGATGCGGTACGATGATCGGTACATGGTGCACATCAAAGCGCTAGGATTGCTCCCGTTCATCCATATGGTCAATCGTGGTCCACCGCACATGAATCCTGCTGCTATCACCGCGCTCGTCGATCGGTGGAGGCCGGAGACGCATATTTTTCACCTCCGTACCGGTGAGATGACCGTCACTCTGCAGGACATGTCCATGATCCTTGCACTCCCTATCCAGGGGGATCCTCTGTGTATTAACACAGGCTCCGACGGCTGGCGTGAGCGGATGTGTGGCCTTACCGGTGGTAAGTGCCCTAGTGACACTATAAACTCAAAGGGGAAGAAATTAAGAGTCACGACCAGGGCTACTTTCAAGTGGATAACACAAAACTTTAGTACATGTCCTGAGAATGCTAGTGAGGATGAGATTATTATATATGCCTGTGTGTATGTGTGGTATGTCATCACGAAGACTATATTTGCTAATGGTAAGGGCAACATGGCTCACTTGGCATGGTGGCGCCGCACCTCCTAGGCTGCCCGGCGCTGGCCTCCTGTGCTTCCCATTCCAGTCTGCGGTGCCGTGGCGCCGCCTCCTCTGCCACGCCAGGCGCCGCACCCTCCCAGGCTTCCCAGGCCTGCCACGCCATGGGAGATGGCGCCGCACACATAAAGCGTGTCGCGCCCGCCGGCATGGCGCCTCGGGCCTCCTCCGAATCGTGAGGTTTTCCTGTCGCGCCACGACAGGCGCCTGGCGCCGCATATGGACGTGCAGCACCGTGAGAGCTGGCGCCGCACACTTAAAGAGTGTCGCGCCCGCCGGCATGGCGCCGCACCCTCCCAGGCCTCCTCCTGTCGATTCGACAGGAGGTTTGCCTGCCGCGCCAGGAGGCGCCTGGCGCCGCATATGGACGTGCATCGCCGTCAAAGCTGGCGCTGCACCCTCCTAGGCCTCCTCCTGTCGATTCGACAGGAAGTGCTTGCTTGGCTTGGACCACTTGTGCTTGCTTCATTTCCCTTTGCCCTCTTCCCTTGTGTTGCACAACTCCGTGCATTGTGTCCTTCACCATTACACTTCCCACAACGAGATCTCTCACGAGGTTCTTGAAATTGGTCGTTTCCCCAATCCCGTGCACCGACACGTCCCCATTCGTCCATGTCACTTCTAAAACGTTTTGTCTTGCGTCTACCACGTTTAACAACCTTCCATTCCGGATGGGGCCATAGTTGGAGTCCATGGTACTCCGGCCATTGTGATTGGTCAAGGTATGGATGAAATCTAGGAGCCCATGTATCTTTTGTCTTCATGATAGAGAACTCGGACTCTCTAACGGTGCGCTCGTGATTATAATCCACATGGCGTTTTCGAGACGCACATAGCAAGTGAGAACAAGCTAGATGGAGCAACAACGGCCTTCCGCATGTGCAATCACAATCCCTTAGTGATACCTTAAAGGCTCGGCCTCCGTGTTAGACACCATCCGAAGTGGTTCCTCCAGGCTCAACCACCTGGTAAATGAGCTCGTCATTATAAAAAACAATGGCAACTTGGGAGTACGCTTTCCTTGACTGAAATGTCCTCCAATCATCAACCCTAGGTGGGAACTTCGACTTATCTTTGCTTGTTTTTGTCCATAATTTGCTTATCGGTTTCAAGTGAGTAGTTCAGAAAATATCCATTTAACTTGTCAAATGTGTATCGAACTATTGTTGTGACGGGAAATGCACGGACACCTTTAAGGACCTTTGAAAGAACATTTCTTAATCCCTAGTGTTTTGTGTGTTAGATAACAATACCAAGGATCATTTAATGTGTGTTGAAGTGTTGCAGCTCTATTTGAGAATAAAGGGAAAAGAACTCTGCCTTTGGGCCGGATAATCCGGCCCATTTGAGGATAATCTGCCTCCTTTTCCTAAGCGCAAGCCTAGAGGCGGAGTTTTGCGGACTTTCCCTTGGCGGATAATCCGCCTCGGGAGGCGGATTATCCGCCCAGATCTTCACCAAACTTCACCAAGGCAAGCCCGAGAGGCGGAGTTTCCTGAGAATCCGCCCTTGGGCGGAGTTTTCGAGGCGGATAATCCGTCCCAAGTGAAGCGAATAATGCCCCAAAGTTGTGTGACCAGATCTAGGAGGGGTATTTAAGCCATCCCCTCTTGCCATAACTCTTGATTCATCTCTAAAAAGATCGAGATATGAAAGCTTCATCCAAGAGTGCTCCACCTAGATCCACCCAGAGGCCCCATCCCTTGGGGAATCGAAGGAGGAGAACTCGATCTTCATCATCAGCAATCAAGCGCTTCATCTCCTCTCCATTCTTTTGGAGAACCTCCGATCTAGTATTTCTTGCAAATATCTAGATCCTCGGTTTTGTTTATATTGATAAACCTTGTTCTTGTGGAAGCTTGTTGTCCTCTCGGGAGCCCCCAATTAGGTTGTGGGTGTGTGCCCCGATAGTGTTGTAAAGGCACGGTTCTGCCTCGAAGGGATCCAATAGTGGAGAAGGTGGATCATGCCTCTCGTGGCGAGATCCATCGGAGAATAGGTGAGGCCTATTGTGGCGTGGTGGTCTTAGAACCGCCCCTCCAAGCAGATGTACTTCCCTTAACAAGGAAGGAACTGCGGTAAAACAAATCCCTGTGTCTCCGCATGCTCCACTACGGTTTCCTCGCTCCTCTTTTACGTGCTTAGTAGTTAGGGTTACATATAGGGAAATTCTCGTAGTTGCATATCTAGAGAATTTACTTTGTGTCAAGACTAAAATTGAAAAAGTATTAAAAATTGGTTAGCACCTATTCACCCCCCCTCTAGGTGCCCATACGATCCATTTCAATTGGTATCAGAGCCTCGGCTCTTATTTCGGTCTTAACCGCCTAAGAGAAGTATGGGTTCCAAGGGAGATGGGAGTGATGCTCCAGAGGTAGTCACCATGAACGATCTCAAGACGTTGGAAACAACCTTGGTGAGTTCAATGGAGGCTAAGATGGAAGAGATGCGTCAATTGATAATGCGTCTCTCCACATCCGCAGCATCACCTACATCTAACTCTGAAGATACCACTCCGTAATCCAAGGAAACGGGTAAAAATGTTTCCAAAGATAACGAAGTGGTAGGTGATGATACTAGCAAGAGCTCCTCCTCGAAAAAGGATAGCGGTAAGGATGGATACAATGAGGTTTCTCATGTGTATTCCCCTGATCCTCCTATCCCTCACCCACATATACATAATAGGGGTAATCCACCCAAACTTTCGGCATCTACTTTCTCTCAATGGCATTTTTTTATGAAATCTCATGCGTGCAGTTCCTCCATAGAGTTGTGGAAGATCATCGAAAATGGTCTTCATGTTGGAAACCCCAACAATCTCACAAGAAGAGAAGTGGTCGATAGCCAACTCAATGCTACAGCTCTACACATGATACAGCTTGGTGTGGGTGACAAAGACATGCCACACATTGACATCTTAATGACTAAAGAAGCTTGGGATGCCCTCACCGATCTCTTCATCGGAAATGAAAGTATGAGAAGGAATAGATATGATGCCTTGAGCAATGAAGCTGAAGGATTTTATATGATGGATGGAGAAGATCACGAGGACATGTATAGGAGGCTCAAGGCAATATCTACAACCTTCAGAAACCACGGTGCAACTAATGTTGATGATGCTTGGATCAAGCGCAAGTATGTCAGTGCTCTTATGCCATTTGAGCCCACAGATTTGAAAAGTCTTCAAGGTAGGAATAACTATCACCTCATGTCATCCAATGAGGTAATGCAAGAAATGGCCGCTTTCAAAGTGGCTACCAAGAATGCCGAAGATGCTCGTGCTCGAGCTATGGGGATGCAAAAGGGGGTCAACATGGCTTTGAAGACTAGTGTGATTGATCATGATGAATATGCGGTAGAAGGTGCAGGCATCGAGGATATAAAAAGGATCCACGGACAATACTTGGCTCTTTATGCAAGAAACTTTTGGAAAGATCCAGCCAAGGCTAAAGTGAACTAGATCGCAAGAGTGGAGCCTATGGAAGAAAGAAAATGGTCCCAAGTGAACATGCTTCAATTGTGGTGACCGGTACTTAAATGGTAGTGTCCATATCAAAGTAGGGAGGATAATGGAGGAAGACTCATTTTCAAGGACAAATCAAAAGCTCCACGTAAGAAATAGTTTGTAAAGAAGAATGCTCCTTTCAAGAAGCAACCAAAGATTGTTCTAGTGGCTCAAGAAGAATATTCATCGGGGAGTGAAGATGAGGACGAGGACGATATCTCTCAAGAGGTGGCTGCTATAGCCACCACATCTACATCAACATCTCTCTTCTACTCTCCGAATGAAAACATCATCAACAAGAATGCTACATGCCTCATGGCAAGAAGCTCTGAGGTAATTTATTCTAACTCTTCTTTTCCCAAGGCTATGATAGACATGGATGACCCTGCTAGTCGTAAGGTTAAAGAAGAGATTATTGCTTTGAATTATTTCTATACTAACTTGCAAGGTGAGCACAAAGTTCGTTTTGAGGCTCTTATGGATCAGCTAGCCCAAAACAAAGCACTCCTCGAAGAAAAGGGCAGAATTGAAAGGGAGGATGCAATGGAAATTGCATCCCTAAAAATGCTCTTGAAGAAGAAGAAGAAGCTCGGGTCTCTCTTGAAGAGAGGCTTGAGTCTATGGAAGAGTCACATGAAGAAATTGTGACTAAACTCGTTCTGAACGTGACAATGTCATTACCAAGGCAAAGAAGTTAAAGAAGGAAAGGATTGACTTTGGGCTGCTCATGATAGACTCTCAGGAATTGGAGAAACTTGACAATGCTCACAAGGCGTTGAAAAAGTTCTCTATTCTCAATGAGTCACATGATCAGCTTCAAAGTCGATTAAAATATGATACTCCTAGCTCGTCCAACTCAACATATAGTAACAAGAAAAATGCTAGTGTGGAAAAAGAAGTGATAAAGGACATCACTACAAAGGACAAAGGTGTGCTTAATGAAGTCCTTGGCAAGCAAAGGTCAAATCATGGTAAAGAGGGACTTGGGTATGTCACCAAGTCCAAGAAGAAGAAAACCAAGAATAATAAGACCAAGAATGTGCAATTAAAGACAAGCACTGCTGAGAAGGTTGTCACAAAAGACAAGACTAATAATATTGGTTTTGCAGGGTCTCACAATCCGAATTATGAACTCTTTTGTGATGACTATGGCGATGTTTATGCTTATTATGTTGGTCCTTTTGATGAATATATTGCTTGGTCTATTTGGGTCCCAAAGACCCTTGTTACTAACATGAAAGGACCCATTGAAAAATGGGTACCTAAAACCAAGAAGTAATTTTCTTGTAGGGCTATGCTTCCAGTGGGTCGAAATGGGTGCTGGATAGTGGTTGCACTAGTCATATGACCGGAAGCAAGGAGATCATCACGGAGATGCGTCCAAATCATGATAATATCACAGTCTCCTATGGTGATAAGTCAAAATCTCAGGTATTGGGTCTTGGCAAGGTTGTGGTTGCCCACGATATCTCTCTCGTGGACGTCATGCTTGTTGAGACCCTCGGTTACAACCTTCTTTCTGTTCGTGCCCTTGGCAAGATGGGTTTTGCTGTTTTTATCGATGATGATTTGGTGGTACTCTTGTGGAGCAAGTCTCTAAAGGTCGCTTTCATTGGATACGTCGAAAATGACCTGTATGTGGTGGACTTCTCAGGGAAAACCACTTCGGGTCCGATGTGTCTATTCGGAAAGGCCGACGTGGGATGGCTATGGCATCGCCGTTTAGCCCATGTCAACATGAGAACTTTGCAAAGTCTCCAGAAGGGTGGCCACATCCTTGGACTAAAAGACAATGTCTCTTTTGCCAAAGATCGTGTTTGCAGGGCTTGTGTAGAAGGAAAAATGCATGACTCTCCCCACAAGAGGAAGACTATTGTGTCATCAAAGAGAATCTTGGAATTACTTCATGTGGATTTATTTGGTCCTCCTTCTCATGCAAGTCTTGGTGGAAAGAAATATTGCTTGGTCATTGTCGACGATTACTCAAGATATACATGGGTCTATTTCTTCAAGCTGAAAAGTGAGACTCAACAAACTGTCATCGACTTTGCCAACGAATTTCAACGTCAACACAATGTTCCTATCTTGGCAATTAGAAGTGACAACGGCTCCGAATTCAAGAACCACACTTTAAATGAGTTTCTTAGCGAAGAGGGGATTAGACATCAATATTCCGTTGCGTACACCCCTCAAAAAAATGGTGTAGCCGAGAGGAAGAATCGGACTTTGATGGATATGGCAAGATCTATGCTAGCTGAATTCAAGTCTTCTTATAATTTTTGGGCTGAAGCCATATCCACTGCTTGTCACTCATCAAACCGGCTCTACCTTCGGAAGATCTTGGACAAGACCCCATATGAAATACTTATCGGTAATAAACCCAACATCTCATACTTCAGGGTATTCGGGTGTAAGTGTTTCTTTCTTATTAAAGGTGTCCGTTTGTCAAGATTTGAATCCAAGGCTTTAGAAGGTATTTTTGTTGGTTACGGTGCCGAATCCCACACTTATAGAGTCTACAACAAGCTCACTAGGATTGTTGTAGAATCTTGTAGTGTGGAGTTCGATGAAAATAACGGCTCCTTTGTAGGGCAAGTTGATGTTTGTGATGCAGATGTTGAAATACCCCAAGATGCCATAAGAAGAATGGGCGTGGGATTTTTCCGCCCCATTGAGGAACCCCTTGTGGCGTATCGGGAAGGACAATGCTCCACACATGTGAAGCCCTCACCTACACAAAATCAACAAGCTCCTACTGTTGGAGACAATCCTGCACCAGCACCACAATCTGCTGAAGATCATCTGTCCCCTGAACAAGTTGGTAGTCCCAGGCTGGACTTTCCGCCCCCTCCAAGGGGCGGACAATCCGCCCCTGGCACTCCAACTCATTCGAGGATCCGAAGGAGATGTCCAACTCTGAAGCTCGGGCGGATTCTCCGGCCCAGGCGGATTATCCGCCCTAGGTCTCCAACTCTCATCGAGCATTCTCGGAAGATGGCTCGGGTTCTTCACCTCCCAGCGGATAGTCCGGCCCCTCAAGCGGATTATCCGACTGAAGAAAAATATTCAAACAACAATCTTGGCGTTAACAAAGACCAAGGTCAAGGCAAGGCGTAATCAAGACAAGGATACAACTATTGTATCAACTCCTCCTAGAAACAATAAGGACATTGAGGCTCGTCATGAGGCTCGTCTTGATCGGAACCTTGAACTAAGAGGTCACACTCTTGACAAGGTTGTTGGTGATCTGACGAAGGGTATCCACTAGAAGAGAACTTGCTAGCTTTTGATCATCAAGCTCACATTTCCATGGTTGAACGAAGAAGGTTTTGATGCTCTTGAAGACTCGATTGGATTGTTGCAATGCATGAAGAATTAAATAACCCGAGCGCAACAAAGTTTGGAAGCTCGTAGAAAAACCAAAGGATTGCCGCAATGTTATCGGCACCAAGTGGATCTTCAAGAACAAACAGGATGAAAATGGCATTGTTGTGAGGAATAAAGCACGACTCGTGGCTCAAGGATTCTCTCAAGTGGAAGGAATTGATTTTGGTGAGACCTACGCTCCTGTGGCTCGCCTTGAGTCCATCCGTATCCTTCTTGCATATGCAGCCCATCATAATTTTAAATTACAACAAATGGATGTTAAGAGCGCTTTCCTTAATGGTCCTCTACATGAGTTAGTATCGTCAAGCAGCCGGGGTTTGAGGACCCCAAATTTCCGAACCATGTCTACAAACTCGATAAGGCGCTCTATGGCCTTAAACAAGCCCCACGTGCGTGGTATGAGCACCTTAAAGAGCTTTTGCTATACCGTGGATTCGAAGTTGGGCAAATCGATCCCACTCTTTTTACTAAGAAGGTTAATGGGGAGCTTTTTGTATGCCAACTTTATGTAGATGACATTATTTTTGGCTCTACTAACCAAGATTTTAACGATGAATTTTCGAAGCTTATGACTGACAAGTTTGAGATGTCCATGATGGGTGAGCTCAGGTTCTTTCTTGGATTTGAGATCAAACAACTTAGAGAGGGAACCTTTATTCATCAAGCTAAGTACATCCAAGACATGCTCAAAAGGTTCAAGATGACGGATCTCAATGGCGTTGCTACCCCAATGCAAACAAATTGTCATCTTGAGCTCAATCCCAAGGGTAAAGACATGGATTAAAAGGTATACCGATCCATGATCGGCTCTCTCCTTTACCTTTGCGCATCTAGGCCTGATATCGTGTTAAGTGTAGGAGTGTGTGCAAGGTACCAAGCCGCTCCTAAAGAAAGCCACTTAGTGGCAGTCAAGCGAATCTTCCGATATTTGGTTCATTCCCCAAATTTTGGGCTATGGTATCCCAAGGGTTCAAGTTTCTCTCTATGTGGTTACACTGATTCAGATTGGGCTGGTGACAAAGATGATA
This sequence comes from Avena longiglumis, assembly GCA_030063025.1. NCBI lineage: Eukaryota > Viridiplantae > Streptophyta > Magnoliopsida > Poales > Poaceae > Avena > Avena longiglumis. The sequence continues at coordinate 83,657,730 of CP125973.1, read as the reverse complement.
GGAAATCAACCTCTGGTGCATGCCAATTCTTGGGCAGGTCTCTAGTGTGTTGGTCATCAAAGAAACAGAATTGTATTTCACTCTCAACCGCCAAAGCTGAATATGTTGCTGCTGCAAGTGCTTGTACTCAATTGTTATTGATGAGGCAAACTTTAAAGGAATATGGTGTCAATTGTGACAAAGTGCCTCTTTTATGCGATAATGAAAGTGCTATCAAAATTGCTTACAATCCCGTGCAGCATACAAGAACAAAACATATAGAGATTTGCAACCACTTTATTTGGGATCATGTTGCTCGTGGAGATATTGCTCTATCCTTTGTGAGCACGAAGAACCAACTTGCTGATATTTTCACGAAGCCTCTTGATGAAGCAAGATTTTGTTATTTGAGGAATGAGCTAAATATCATAGATTCAAGGAGCTTGGCTTGACTACCCTTGCACACTCACTTGCTCTTATTCATGTATTTGGTTTAGATGCGGGCATAGACATAGGGGGAGTGTGGTCCTAATTGATTGGGCCAACCCTCCCCCCATAATGCCGAAAGCAAGTAAAATCATTTCCCTTAATATCATTTTGTGATATGTGGGTCATCGATGAGCATTGGTTTTGAACTCAAGATACATCTTCGCGGTGTCATGCCATGCGCTCCAACATGGTGGCTTCGGCCACCGCCCTCTTCCTTGAGAAGAGTTGGTTTTTCATGGGTCCCGTTGGATTTTCTTGCATATCTCTTGTTCTTATGGAAAACACACTCAAATTTGGCTTTTGATTGATTTGATTCTTGCAAATTTGGGTGTGTAGTACCATCTCAGTTTGATGCTCTCAACCCAAGACTTTCTCTCCCTCCTTGAACCATCTATTCTTTCACACAAGTCCTCTCAAACACCATCGAGAGGTTTGCTAGGTTGCTCTGGCTTGATTCTGCATTTTATAGAATTTCTGGGGGGGCGGATTATCCGCCTTAAGTGGGGGGCGGATTATCCGCCTGCAATCAGCCCTTATAAATTTGGGTCGGGAGGCAGGCTCAAGCAGGCAGGGTCCTCCCCCAACCCTACCTATGCCCCCCAGCCGCCACCGAAGCATCCGCCTCTCCTGGAGTCGATTCGACCACCAGATTCTCCGGGATCTCCCCGGATCTTCTTCACCTCGCCTCCGGGTATCTTCTCCTCCGCGATTTTCCTCCAATGAGTGAGGGTAACTCCCTCATCTCTTTCCTTTTGTATGGGATGTATTTTATTTGGTGGAAATCTCGTTGTAGAAGGTTCTTGGTGTTGTTCCTTACATGCTAGAATCAGTAGACTTGCAACCCTAGTACCCGATCTGCTTTGCCATGGTAGATCTGAGCCAATCGAGAATTTTTGCAGGCGGATTATCCGCCCCTGCCAGGGCCGGATAATCCGGCCTGGAGAGCAAAATCTGGTATGTTTTGGTTCTGCTTCTGCAAATGCATTTCATTGGTTATGGGGTTGCATTGCTACTCTTTCTTCGTGTTTTTTCTCCTTGACTTGTGTGTATACTTATCTCCATGCTATCCCTCTAATGCTTTTCACAGGTGGTTCCAAGCCGACCAAGACCTTCGCCTGTCGTCCCCGTCCCCGTTATCTCAAGCCCACTACAGACGGGAAATTCATTGATGAGACCGAGGTCGGAGCAGCAAGAGAAATTTGAGCGGATGGCGAGGCAAGTAAGAAAACTAAGAGGCGCATATCGCAAGGCAACACGGTCTCGGCCCAATTACAAGGCTATGGGCGGTCTTGATCGCCACCATTATCGGTGATTATTATGATGAGGTGGCGTGATGGTCCCAGGAGACGAAATGTTTTGGAATGCTTTCGGCTATTCATGATGATGTCTATGCTACTCTCAAGATTCGCCCCATGCGTCCCATCAATTTGGTGAGAGGCTCAATCAAGACAAGGCTCATTGAGGCACTAGATGTGACCAACAAGATGGGGCTGCACCACCTCATGACTATCCAATGCAACTATGATTCCTCTGTGCGGCGGTTCTTCTCAACTGGTGATTTGCGGTGATGGCTGCACTATGAAGTGGATGGCGGGACAACCATGATTGATCGGACTTCGGACCTTTAGGCAGGTTCTTGGTTATGCTTTCCATGGCGCGACACTCCTTGAACCCTTGTATCATTTCTCCTGAAGCCCTCCAAGGATCTGCACTTGCTCCTTGCCTTTCCTCCGATGGAGTGTTTGGTACTTTCTGGTCTCTCTCCCATGTACACCTTGTTGGTATTTTTAGGGTGCATCGCTCCTAGTGGTGGCAACAATGACAGGATCTGTGGTCACTGGTTCCACTTCTTCGTTTGCTCACAGTGTGCCACTAACTCTGGATCGACCACAGGTTACAAATGGATGTCATGGACTATATTTATCATGAGATGAGATGCTATGATCAGTGCTCTCTATTCCTTATGCTCCGTTCATAATGATGCTCGTCAAGCATATGTTGCCCCATGAGGATTTTGGCACTTTGCTGGATGGACTTCACAAGCCCAAAAAATCTACAACAAGGCTCGGAAGACCCATCACCCTTCCACCGCCGGAGTCCTTCATGCGTGATGCTCGGGCTGGTGGTCGTCGTTCCACAGTGTCCCCAATGGCACGCGAGGTCAAGCAGCTTACTTGGTTCGGTGAACATTCTTTGCATGGGTATTGACATTCACAAGGGCCAATATGAGGCGTCTGGTAGGATCATGAGAGGATCACACGCGGCTTATCCTCCACCATGTCTCAGGTGCCACTGGCCATCCACCTCCTCCCACTGCTCCAGCTCCGTATGCTCAGTGGAACACCTCAGGGATCAACTATGGCGAGCTCGAGAGTTGTCTCTTTCCTCCTCCACCGAGGGCACCCACTCCTCCAGCTGATGATGATGATGAGTATGATGAAGAGGAAGGGGACGGGAATGACTACGACGAGGATGAGGAGGAGTGATCTCCAGGGGCGTTAGCATCACTCTTCTTCTTTTTTTGCATTTCGATGCCAAAGGGGGAGAAGTAGTTCTATTAGGTCTCGTGGATTTGCAAGGGTTGGGCACAAGCTTTTCGATTTTAGTCGTTTTTATTTGCTTGCTTGTGCCTTTTTCTAGCGTGAACTCAGTTGCTATTTGTGTTTGTTTTTGTAAGACTATGTACTCCTGATTTGGTACTATGGTTGGTATTCATGGAATTCTGGATTTATCTATCATGGACCCCATGGAATTCTGGAATTATGGAGCATATTTGATGGCATATGGATTCATGGGATTATCTATGTATGCTTTGGCTATATTCTCATTCCGGTGGTATGGCATTATTTCCCAAACCTTAAAGTAGTGTTCTCCCTACGTGTGTGTATTTGTATTCAAATGCAAATCTTAAATATGCACACATCTAGGGGGAGCGTCTTTCATTATTTAAGGTGGCATTTGCCGGTTTTATCGCAAATCCTAGTATTGTCATCTAACACCAAAAAGGGGGAGATTGAAAGAACATTTCTTAATCCCTAGTATTTTGTGTGTTAGATAACAATACCAAGGATCATTTAATGTGTGTTGAAGTGTTGCAACTCTATTTGAGAATAAAGGGAAAAGAACTCTGCCTTTGGGGGCGGATAATCCAGCCCACCAGTGATAATCCGCCTCCCTTTGACCAAGCAGCGCAGCCCAGGAGGCGGAGTTTTGGCCGTGCTTGGCGGATAATCCGCCTCGGGGCGGATTATCCGCCCCAAGATCTTCACCAAGCTTCAAGGCGCAAGCCCCAAGAGGGTGGAGTTTCCTGGAGAATCCGCCTTGGGAAGTTTCGAGGCGGATAATCCCCCAAAGTTGTCTGCAACGACCAGATCAGGAGGGGTATTTAAGCCAGCCATCCCCTCTGCCGAACTCTTGATTCATCTCTAAAAGACCAGATCGATCTGAAAGCTTCATCCAAGAGTGCTCCACCTAGATCCACCCAAAGGCCCCATCCCGTGGGGAATCGAAGGAGGAGAACTCGATCTTCATCATCAGCTTCATCTCCTCTCCATTCATTTGGAGAACCTCCGATCTAGTATTTCTTGCAAATATCTAGATCCTCGTTTTGTTTATATTGATAAACCTTGTTCTTGTGGCAGCTTGTTGTCATCTCGGGAGCCCCCAATTGTTGTGGGTGTGTGCCCGATAGTGTTGTAAAAACCGGTTCCTCGAAGGATCCAATAGTGGAGAAGGTGGATCAGGCCTCTCGTGGCGAGATCCATCAGAGAATAGGGTGAGACCTATTGTGGCGTGGTGGTCTTAGAACTGCCCACCCCTCCAACGCAGATGTACTTCCCTTAACAAGGAAGGAACTGCGGTAAAACAAATCCCTGTGTCTCTGCGTGCTCCACTACGGTTTCCTCGCTCCTATTTTACATGCTTAGTAGTTAGGGTTACATATAGGGAAATTCTCGTAGTTGCATATCTAGAGAATTTACTTTGTGTCAAGCCTAAAATTGAAAAAGTATTAAAAATTGGTTAGCACCTATTAACCCCCCCTCTAGGTGTCCATACGATCCATTTCAACCTTGTTGAAGGCCTCTGCCATGTTGCTTGTCATTTGACCATACCTCCGGCCATCCTCATCATAAGCCCGTGCCCACTTGTCACGGAGTTGAATGTGCTTATTGAGAAACTCTTGACCCTTGGAATCGAGTTTTTTGTTGTTCCACAATCTGAGATATAGATTTGTGAAACGTCGGTCCGTGAAAGCAAGACAACAATCTTGAAGATCATCAGCCAACTCCTTGCTCTTACATGCCCTATAGAGGTTGGAACAAAAATGTCTTATGCACCAACGGTGGTGTAAAGGAGGATGCCCGGGAATGTCAATCGTCACCGCGTTGAGAATTCCTTGATGGCGATCCGAGATGACACATATTTCCCTATCAAGAGGTAAAAGCTTCATTCTCAAAAGACGGAAGAACCACTCCCAATTAACATTGTTCTCCGCCTCTACCAAAGCAAAAGCCAAGGGAAGCAACCGGTTGTTTGCATCATTTGCTATTGCAATCAAGAGAGTGCCACGGAACTGCCCGGTCAAGAAGGTGCCATCCATGGAGATTACCGGCCTACAATGTTCGAAGGCCCTCACACATTGCTCGAATGACCAAAAAGCACGCCCAAATATTCGAACATTTCTTTCATTACGAACCATCGTTTCAGTGCCATATGGCTCAACCACATGAACCATGCCCGGGTTAGCATCGGCCATTGCTAGCAACAACCTAGGGATTCAGCTGTATGATTCTTCCCAACCACCATACAACATCCTGAATGCGGCTTGCTTCGTCTTCCATGCCTTCCCATACTTCACCTCATAGTGAAAGATTGCTTCCACGAACTCCATGACCATCTTGATGGTCATTGTCGGAAGTGAAGAAATTTGGTTTGAAAGCCTAAAGGCGAGGAACTCAGAGGTCAGTTGTCAGTGCGCGTGCTTCACATCTTTGCCATCCACCCTTTTTCCATGGCACATGTGCGTTGACACATAACTTGAAATGCGCCAATCAGGCCCCCCTTGTATGGTCTTGCCCGCACTATCCAAGGACAACCATCATCTTCGCATTTAACCGTGTAACGCTTCTTCACGTCCGAGTGAACCACCGTGAAAGGGCGATGATACCTAATAGAGAAGTCCTTAATCCATTGCTTAAGTTCCAACAATGTGGCAAACCTCTGTCCTTTTGAAATCCCATTCTTCTCGTGACTAACATCCCGATAGGAAGTTGGCCTTGGTCCAAGCACTACACCCTTGCCGCCATCAACCGTGGCTTCATCCTCTAGACTAAGATCACGAAACAAGGGTACCCGATGATCCACCTTAATAACTTCTCATGCGCCGTCCTCATCCTTAGTGAACCCCTCCTCATCAACTTCTTCATCGGGACCATCCTCATCCGAGTCGGATACATACATTCGAGAAAACGGGATGTCATGATCCATGTTCTCTTGTGTATGATATAAGTCTAAATTTCCAATAGTATTGTCACAGAGCTCAACCTCCCTCTCACTATCCTCATACTCATCATTCTCCTCTTCCAATGCTTCAGCTTGATTCTTTGAAATGGGGCTCGGAGATGTCCTCAATTCATCTTGCTGTGTCAAAGGAGGCTCAGTCAATTCCTCTTGGTTCATGGGTGGAGGACTTCGAGCTTCATATTGGGAGTCAACCGTTATTTTACTCCTTTGCATATTACCATCAACCTTTTTCGTGGCAAATAACTCAAGAGCTTTGTCTTGTGATTCGGCCACCACTTCCTTGTATGCAAACCAACGTTGCTCCGAGCTGATACGCATTGTCTTCCAACGGCTGTGCATCCCAAATCCCACATTGTGCCTACCCTCCAACTCAACAACATCACTAAGATCCATCCAATTCAAATATACCCGAATTTGTTGCAACACCTCCGCATAGTTTGGACTACGATTAAACACCAAGTCAATCTCATCCGGGTCTGGCTCAATATTGCCTCTCAAGAAAGCTTCCTTGTCCATATGATGAACATGGACAATTCTAGCCATCCCTAAAATGAATATAAGAACATAATGGTGCATAAATTAAATAAGTATCTATGCCGAAATTTACACTAACAACAAGCTCATACAACCATACCCTAACCATAACTCTAACCCTAACCCCAACTCTAACCCTAACCCTAACAATCTTATCTATATACATGAAGGTTTAATATACCAATTCTAACTCTATAAATTAACCAAATACCTCATTGCTCCATACAAATTTACATATCCAATTGGTGGCCTAGCATTTGGAGGAATTTCTCAATCTAGGGACAAATAACTTAAAATTTGCGGATGAAATTGAGGGGAGAAGAGGAAAATACCTTGGTGAGGCTATTGGGGAAGAAATCCCCTAAGTTTTTCTTCAAATCTTGGAGTTTTGAGTGGAGATTAGGGAAGAGTGAGCCCTAGCCGCCGCCGTCGTTCTAAGTGGCGAGGGAAGAGGAAAGCAAGGAAAGAGAGAAGAGGGTCGGCGCGAGCTTAAGGGCTCCAGGTGTGCGGCCACCATGTGGCGGCACAGGTGGGCGCGGCCACTACCGGCAACGCACTTAAGGTCTTTGGGGCCATGAGCAGGAAGCGTGTCTGGCCCGAGAGGCATGAGCAGCGTGCGGCCTTGAGCTCGATGGCCACACGAGCGTAATGTCTTGGCGCTGGACCCAGCCGCCAGCGTGGCGAGGCCTCCGACGCCGTCCGTCTGGGCCCAGGGAGGCTCTGACCCAGCGGGAGTGGTAGGAAAGGATTATTCCGTTTGAATTTGTTTTCGAATAGGGTTAATCTTTGAATTTCTTACGACTTTGGGTTATTTTTATTTAATTTGCCTAGACTCACTGCTCACTAGTTTCTTTATATATATCGCACATGGGCCCTACACGTACGCGAGAGCGTAAGCTAGACTCACCTTTCCCTCACACATTCGATCGAGCGCGACGGCTGGTTGAATAACGCAGGGAGGGAGGGAAGGAAGTGCCATGAAATGATGAGCATATCCATAGTTCCATAAAAAGTTCTTAAGTACTTTCTCTATTTAGAAATATATGATATTTTAGATTTGTGAAGGAGATGTTTCGAAACATGTTTTAGTGTATAGGTTCAAATGAATCTAGACACTAAAATGTGTCTAGATACATCTACTTCATAAACCTAAAACATCTTATATTTCTAAACTGAGGGAGTAAATCAAAGGACATCATATTATGTATAAACGTGCAGAGTACATCCATGGAAAAGGTAAGCAAATGAAAATGCGCCGAGGCAAGGCCTACCTGACGTCAACGGTGACTACGTCCACCAATATCAATGTGTGGTGCTCAAAAAATGTTAGAGAGACAATCACGCATCATGATATATTTCCTAAGGGCATGTTCGGTTAATCCACCGCACGCCTGGATTGGAGCGGACCCAAGGGGAATCACATGAATTTTGACTTTGATGGGATTAATTCTCCCTCAATTCATGTTAATCCACCTAATCCACTACAAACCGAAAAAGGCCTAGACGTTTTCGAAAGTTTAGGATTATTATCCTAGTTGAACCAACATCAATGATATATCCTGGAATATGTTAAGAGGCTTGCCATGTGCTTGAATAGGCTCGCCAACCCTTTGAGGCGCCACGGGAGCCATGCAAGCCTTGGGATGGAATATGTATTACCAATGATATATATCCTTGAATAGGCTCGCCAAGAAGCAAGCAACCCCTACTTTTCCCTCCCCCTCCCTCTTGCTTTGAGAGTCCTACGATGGCAACCAGGTCTCTCCTGATCCCTTCTCGCCGGAGTAGTAGGCAGGAGGCGGCAGAGGAGAGATGTCGGAGTAGCTCTAGGTTGTAGTTTGTTCGAGCTTTAGGGTTCGTCTTCGTGCTAATGTTGCTCTAGCCGGAGTTGTGCAGGGAGGATGGAGCCACCGCTTATTTGAATTAAAAAGTGTCGAGGGCAACCTAAAAGTGTAACGGACGTCGTCTAGAGGAGGTGAATTGGCTTTTAAAATAATTACGGTTTAGGTTGTAATAAATATGGAATAAAACTAACATTTAATTTATTGAGACACAAAACCTCAAACCTAAGGAGTGTCGGACGCCGTTGCAAGCAAAGCTTCCGCGAGGGACATTATATATGGTGCATGCGAAAACTCTGCTTAACATTGCCGCTAGAGACTCTTGACAAGCAAACATGTGCAACCATGATGAACCTGTCGCCAAGGGCTTTCGATGCGGAATCCATTAGCAAATCATCACAAGACTCATGCATGCGATGCAACGGGGGAAGAAATTGGATGGGCAACTAAAAGAAGGAACGAGACGAGAAGCTCCTGGACGACGTGCTTCTCGGATTTCTTTAGTTTGACAGCAAGAAACTTTCTGCGTTTCGTAAGTTTTATCGTGATTTTGGCTTCAATTTTAATAAGACAAGAAATGTAGAAGGGAGAGAGCAACTTATATATACTGAGAAAAAAAAAGTGGGATCGAGACTGGCCACATGGGCTGACAGTGACAGGTCAACCAGCGTCTTGGTCACGCTGGCAACTGGAGCCCCCCTGGAAGTGGATGCCCGGTAGGGTAGTACTACCGGGTGGCCCACATGCAGGTGCGGGGGGTGTGGCCACATGCCCACGAGACGTTGCAGCGGTCGAGGCTCGCATCGGCGCTCGGCCGATTTGGTCACGGATATGACGGTTCGGTGGGGACGGAGGCGGGGATTTTTAGGCGAAAGATGCTCGGCTAGACTAGAGCTATAGCCTAGTCCGTTCTTCCATCCATCCATCCATCCATCCAGTACGCAGCAGCACAGCAGCTGCAGCCTGCACGATGTTTTGGGCGCTAGGCTCCAACGCAGTTTCAGTCCATCCCTCTGTCTGTCTGTCAGCCGCATATGGCACGATTGCGTACCCGCGAACTGACGCTACACACGCACCCCGGCCGCACCGGTGCCAGTAGATGACTGAGCTCCCGTGCCTGTCCGTCATATTGATATTGTATTCCATTTTTATATATTGTATTGTACTCAACTGATTGAAAGGAACACGTACTACTAACCGATGAATTTGTGCACGCTAGTACGTACAGTACCAAGGTAACACTCCTTTTGACTCACAAATCTCTGACTCCCCCAAGTCAATTTTGTACTAGCTGTACACTTCTCCTTGTGACTCTAACAAAGTCAAGCTCGAGCACAGACTCTCCCGCAAGAAAAGAAAAAAAAGCTCGAGTACGCGCTACTCTCTCTGCACACACTTTTCTTATATCCAGCAAAAAGGCTTTCCGTTACCCTATCGAACCAAAAAAAAAGGTATCACATGAAACAAAACTTAATCTTTTCTTTTATCAGGGGCGGCGATGAAGAACGATCGATTGCTTTGGTTACACTTGTCAAGGTTGACACGAGAAAGGTCGCTGGAAAATGAGATGGCCGCCATTTCGAACCTTTTATAGTCGTGTCAAGCTAGAAAGATCACCTGTGGGAAGAGGGTCCATACTTGAATTCATTTATCTCGACTGTTAAAAGATATTGCGAGTAGTAAGGCTTTTTTTTCTTTTTCGATGAACATAGCCATAACAACGATCAAATAACCTTAGCCTATAGTTGTGCACGGAGGGCAACCTCACTCATCAACGCCGGCTATCACCGGAGAAAAGAATGGGAGGGGCAGCCGCCCCAGATCTTGTAGAAGCAAGAAAGGGAATGGGGAGACGTACGAGAGCGACATAGCATACTACCGCAGAGACCGACGTCCAATCCTTCCTTTATTATTGCACAATTTGTTGGCCGAACAGACCTCTTATTTAGGAGATGGGCGTAATAAGTGGATCGAAAAAAAATAATGCAACCGGCTTGGACGCTATCCTCGATCGATCCGGAAACAGGCGGAGTCACCAAAGTGAACACGACATACATTGAGTTGTCGGATTTTTCGAACGAATATCGGTCCTTCAGTACAAGTTCACTAACTAGATGAGCTAGTATAGTCTTTTTGTACAAGTTATTTAAAGAAAATCAACCTTTGATTGAATTCTGACAGAAGTTACTAAAAAACCGTGAAACCATCCAACGGCTAAGGGAAACTAAGCTCGGGATTTCCATGTTATGTCGCTAGGTGTATTTTGAATTACTACAAGATTTATTTGTTGACCATGTAACAATATTTGGCCAAAAGTTACAGAAGTGATTTACAGTAGTTGTGACCTCCAATCTTTCTTGGGGAAGAGCGTTAGCTGCAAATAACTTTTGGAGCTCGAGGAATCTAAAGGTGGGGGGAGTAGTGCTCGTGATCCATTCCTGCATCGATCGAGAGGATTTAAAAAGATGTGCAAGTTGTGGCTTTAGCCAACAGCTCATCGTGGGCGATCGAGGATATGTCCGATCGAGATGCATGACCAAGAGCGTGCTTGCGTCGCACCCTCCATCATCTTCGTTGAGGCAGCTGCTTGTGCAAATATTGCACGCACGTATCGTTGTACTGTATATTAATTGACACGGCATCCCATGCCGGCGAGGTGAGGCCTTGTAGTGCATGTCGACAGGGGACAGGCATGCATTGCCCCGCCAGAGCACGTCTCAGATAATGGCGCGCCACCATCGATATGGACGAGAGCTTCGACTCAGAGAGCATGCACGGTGTGCAGCCAAGGAGTGACTGCTCTGCCGCCACTCTCTTCAAACAGAGAGCACGCCACCTGAACCAGCTCTCTCTCTCTCTCTCTCTCTCTCTCTCTCTCTCCAAGCCACATAGTAGAGTGGACTGACCACCCATTCATTTCTCTCTATTACACGTGGGCCCTACAAGTTTGTGGGTCAAGTCGCATGCGTAGAGTGGAGAGTGGACTCGCCCCTCGCTCGTGTCTTTCCATCACAGGTGGGCCCTAGCCCTACACAAAACATAGCGCTCACGCCGAGCTAACATCCCAAATTCAAATCTAAATGAATGAAGCCGCCTGCTTGATTTTATTTAAGCTTGATACTAACTCGGGCAGCTGCTTTTTATTTGAACTGTTTTTTTAACGAAAGCATATAAAATAGCCGAATCTGCCTGCTTTTCATAGGTCGCGAGGCGGTGTGGTTTGTACTTTTCCTTCGCACTCTCGTCTCTTCTAAGGATGTGGGAGTGAACCAACCACATACTCTTTTGAGTAGTCTCACTCTCACCGTAGGAAGGGGCCCACACACGTCGAGAGTCGGGACCAATGGGAGCGCCACCTTCATGTAGTAGTTTTTTTTTCAAACACTCAAACTAGTACCACGAGACAAACTTCAAAATGTCGCAAATTTATCTAAACTCGGATGTATTTATATACTAAATAGAGTCTATATATTCAAAATTAGACAAATCCGAGAAATCTTACATAGGACGGAAGAAGTAGATCAATTGCATCGAAATTTTAACTAAAAAACCAAAACCTAACCCTAAAATAGTCGGAATCGGAGTCTGAGTCGATGGCGGCGCCAACCATAGACGATAAAAGAGGGGACTACGACGACAACATGTTGTGCTCGGTTTCCGATCTCGCACGAGACAGAGAGGATGAGGGGAGATGGTGGAGGCCGGGCGAAGGAGTGGATGGAGAGGTTGGGGAGGCGATGTGGCTGAAGGTTGGGCCCGACGCAGACCAAACTGGACGGAGAGGTTTGGGGCGCCGGGTAGAAGAGAGGTGATGATGTGGTCGCTCGGTGTGGTCGACGGCTGGGTCCTGCATGGACCAAAGTGGATGGAGTCGTTTGGGGCACCGGGGGAAAGACGTGTGGTGATGTGGTGGCTTGGTGTGATTAACGTAGGGTTGAAAATGGAACTGCTGGAGTTCAAAACGACGTGGCGCCAATGACAAACTAGGGTGTGACACAGTGCATCGACGTGAAGCTCCTAGTCGACTCTGCGATGGCAGGTGTAGACATAGGCGAGGGGATCGACAGAGGTGGTCACAGAGGCGGGGCGGCGAGCGTAACCAATAACATTCAGCGTGGTTGGGGTGAGACTTGCTTTACATCACATGGCCCAAATATGCATCACTATATTTTTCTTTTACACCATGACCTCTATTATACTCCTTCCGTTCTACTAAAATATAAGATGTTTTAGTTTTTTTTTTTTGGAACATATTGATCTAGAATTTTTTTGTGTAGGTTGGGAACAATCTGAGTAAAACTACTAACTAAAAAAAGCGTAAATACATGTATTTCAGAAAAAACTATAAACTCAAAGTTAGATGTATAGTAGAAGGCTTCAGGACAGGGCAGGAGTAGCTCAAAGTTTTCCAAAGCGCAAGTAGCTCAAAAGATTCACGGGTCACCCAGGACAAATTACACGGTGCCTCTATGAAGTGAGTAGTCAATTATTGCCAGGCCAGCTAGTCCTTTTCTGTTGACACTAGCCTGGCCAGCTACTCCATTCCGTCTGGGCGCCAGCTCGTCTTATTCCGTCCAGGTGCGTCAGATCCATCGCGGTAGATAATGTACATGACGGGCAACGATTTCCGGGCCAGCAGTTTCCATCCCATCCCCTTGTCACTTGTCAGGCGCCCACGCCGGCACCGCATATGGCACCATGCCAGGAACCCCACCGGAGAACTGATGCTACGCGCACACCATACCAGGGAGGCAGGGACTCGTAGACGAGCCCCAGTGCAGAATGCGGAGTGATTTCATCTCGATGAACGGGCACTGAAGGTCCACGTCGACGTCTTCAGTTTACTGAACTGGAATTGAAAGGAACACGTGAATTTTCACGCACAATGGCAAGGTGCTCCAACTCCTTTGCCACCGTCTCTGCTCCATGTCAAGTTTGTTTGACTCGATATCTGCCAAAAAAGTTAAGATGCTTGTGCTACGACTCTTGAACAAAATTAAAATCGATGTACAACATAATTTACGCATTTACACGTCATATGTGGAACATGATTTACACATATACACATTGTATATGAAACTGAAGATCACTTTTTTTTTTATTGATAAAGGTAGAGGATGGCTCTACCTTATAGTTACAATCTCAGCCAAGCGGCCGTAACAGAGGAAAAAGAAACAAAGCAATAAAAGAAGAAAAGAGAGAAACTAACAAAAGAACTATACAAACAGGCCACTACACCACCTTGCTACTAGTCTGAAAGCTTGTTCGCCCAGAGCCGTAGCTTGTTCTGTAGTCTCGGGGTTCTGACGGCCCAAAGTCTGATGTCCTCCGCCACCTGCTGTAAAAAAATTCGTCTGCTGCTCTGCTTGCCATTAAAGACCCCGTCATTCCTTCTCTTCCATTGGTTCCACAATCCTGCTGCGAAGCATACCGGCCAAGCTTCCGCAGTCTTTCCTTGTAGCTCGGACTGAACTGTGTCAACGAACTCCAATACTGGACGAGTCTGCAATTGAGGTTATGGTCCATTTGTCCCATAGCCGGTCAAAGTGTCGGCGTGTAGTGCAACGTGTGCTATGGTCTCCATCATTTGTGCATATGTCGCATGACGCATCCCGCCTCCACTCTTTCTTCATCATGTTTTCTTTCAGATTTAATCGCCCGAATGCTAGCCACAAGAAAAATTTGTGCCTATGTGGTATCGTCGCAACTAGACTGATGGGGTGACCATCGGTCCCTCTCACTTAGCGGTTTGTAGCCTGCGGTTGTAGGTTTCCGTCCGTGGTTATCATCACGCGCCTGTCTCCCATTCTCCATTGCGTGTGTTGTGTTTCGAGGATGTCTGCGGCACTTCTAGTTGCCTTCGGCTTTGAGATAGGGGTGTGTGTAGCTTAAGCAGCCATCCAGCGTCGTCTGCTTGATCGAACCGCAGGTGGGGTCCATTGCGTATGTGTAGAGGGTGGGGAAGCGGCGCCTGACCTCCGAGTTCTCGATCATCCTCCCAAAAGGTCGTGGTGCTGCCCGAAGAGGTGTTGCGTTTCATTGTGTTCTGAACCAGGGGTACCAGTTTGATCATTGACTTCCAGAAGGGTGTGTCTTGTGCCGTGGACACCCGTGGTATCTGTTGCCGCGGGTACCATCTCACCATCCAGCCAAAGAACGGGCCTGAGCCACCCGACAGTAGCTTAGCCGTTAGATTCGCCATTAGAGCCAAATTATGCTGCTGCGGGTTTCTTATCCCCAGGCCACCCTGTTCCTTTGGCATGGTCACCACTTTCCATGCCACAAGGCACTGCCCTCCGTGTATCTCTTTTTTGTTTTTCCAAAGAAAATCTCTCCTCAGTTTGTCCACTGCTTCTATGCTCGATCTGTCCCAGAGAATGCATGCCATAAAAAAACTGGGAATAGCAGATAAAACCGAGTTGATGAGTTGTACTCGCCCACCTGAACCGAGCATCCTGGGCATCCACCCAGGTAGTCTGCGATCAATCCTCTGAATTACACTTTCGTGGGTGATAGGTTTGCAAAGTCACATTTTTTATGATTTTTCGATGAAGGATAATATATTATGTACACCTGGTTCTACAACAACTCAATAAACTCGGCTAGATTATTGAAAATAGAAACCAATGCATAAGACTCACACACGAGATTCGTGGAAGAACACATAGACAAACTTCTTCACTCCGAATGTTGAACTCTCCAATTGATGCTCACATGCACCACACTAGCATGATAAACGCAACATTACCAAAACATGTGCATATATGAGCATGCCGACGGGTGACCACGAGAGTGGCAGGCACCGCCAAAACCCTCGTTAAGGGCCCTTCTGTCATATCCATGCCGTACTTGCCATCGACGGACAACGAATTTAGGAAAATATGGAACCCTTCGAAAAATCCTTCTATTGTCTAGCCACAAATGCACCCACCCCAATCTGGATGCCAAAATGGCATGAAGCAGTTCCGCCTAGCCTCAAACCGAGGCACATTTGTACCACTGGCGGACCTTAATGGGGGCAAAATGGACCATCGCCCCCCCCCCCCAGCCCATGAAGAAATTGCATACTTTTTATATGTATTTAGCCCATTTGTCAATTAAAAGTCAGCCTAAAGCTTAAATTTTGCCCCCCAGCCCATTTGCCCCCCCCCCCCAAGAATTTTGGCCCAAGGTCCGCCAGTGATTTGTACCACGAGTCACCACCACCGCCATGGCTGCCTTCCATCCTCTTTCTTTCACCGCACATGTCGTCGCAGCTGCCGCTCCCCAGATTCACAGGCGGCTACCACACTGCCCTCATAGCGACTGCAACCATGCCACCACCAAAAAATTCACCTGTTGCTGACCTGATTTATGAGTTCCGCCCAAGTGCGACTCTGGTGATGGTCGAACACCACACTAGGCCTAGCAGAAGGAATGAGAGCCCGCCGCCGTCATCTGCCAAAAAGGTTTTACCCTTCACCTTCCCATGTCGACAAGATGGACTGAGGAGAGGAAGATAGGTGGGGGGAGGAGGGAGGGGCGATTAACTCAGACCCCCACATCTTAGAAGCCTTCTCTATTTTCCTTTGTTGAGACCAAATTGGGACCGGACCGAACTGCATTGAAGTTCTTTTTTTCCATTTTATTTTCTTTTGGACAAGATTTTTTGAAGAAAAAATATTATTCTTTTAAAAAGAAATATCAGTAGTGGAATGCGAGTCCAGTGACAAGATCAGCTACTATAATGTCTTGTAGAATTAATAAAATCTAAAATTTGATTGACTTGGTGCGAAAGTTACGAAAACCATGAATATAATGCCTAAGGAAAATGAGTTTAGAATAACCCCAATATGGTCGCTGCAGACGTACCTTACTGTGGTTTGTGTTTCGTCTGTAAATCACAGATCGTGGTTGCTAGGGGCCAAGCTTTTGGGAAGAAAAAACGAACGACCTGGCTATGGGCTGCTTACAACGAGGAAAAGGCCGTCGGTAGTCACCGATTTCCACGGGAACAGACCGTCTACATTCCTACCGACGGACTCGACTCGTTTTCTCGTTACTCTTTCACACGTTAGATAATTTTTTGTTTGTGGAACACGTTCCAGACGGCGGCTGACTGTGTACTATTGTACATGCCCTAAGCATTATTGAGTTGAAAGTGGAGGTAGAATCCTATAGATATAGGCCAAAGCCGTGAGCAGGTGCAAGGCTGTCAGAAACGTTTACTACTAGTACATGCCAGTGAGCATATATATAGCGTCGACGTGTCGCGTAGTTTGGGAAGGAGAGGGGGTCATCATCGTTGAACGTAGCGTCGCCATTCTCTCTTCTTCTCTGTCGATCGACCAAAACAAACAGAGCATTTCAGGTCAGGCCAGTGCCCTCTGACGAACGTTTGCTTTCAGTGCGGTACTCCTACAATGAAAAATTTCAGTAGTACGAAAATGGAGTAAAATGGATGCGGTGTTCAGCAACGTACAGTCATTCAGAGGTAACCATGTCTGAGAGCTCCATAGCTTCTCAGCAGTTGAGTGTTCAGCAACCAAAGAACCAAAGCCTACATGGCGCTCCTGCCCAAACACGGTGGCGTCGTCAGGGCTGATGGTTTCCGGCCGATAATCCTTCAGAGCGCCGTCCTCGAGCTGCAGTACAGCTCCGGCACCCGCCAGTTGACGACCTGCCCTGCCCTGCCCTGCCCCGTGATCCAGCTCCTTCGCGCTGACGTACGTGGTCCAGCTCCGGCGCACGTACGGCTGCGGCACCCGCCAGTTTACAACCTGCCATCTTCGGCTTCTCTCACTGGCTGCTGAATTCCCGCAGAAGTATCTCGGCCTCTCGGCCTGCCGCTCACCGTGTCCAAGTTGCGCGTTCGTGGCCAACTCATGCCGTGCTCTCCTCGCACGCGATGTCCGTGCCGTGATCCGCGGCCTGCACTACCAGAACCTGTAGCTGCATATGAAACTCGTGCACAAGGCTGTTGTCGGGCGAGGTCACGCCGTGCCGTGGGCACGTACCTTGGGTCCGCGGCTGCCACGGCGCACCTTCAAAATGCCCAAAATCTAAGGAGACCACCGCCTCCTTTTGGCTCCACAACTCGCCTTCCTCCTGCGCTGTTCTCGCACTGCACCCATCGTCTGCCTCTGCCTGGTGGCGGAAACTTCAGGTCCTCTTCCGGGTCTCGCCCTATAAACTTGTGCTCATCTCGGGAGTCTCGCGCCCAAGAAGGTTTCAGATCTTCTTCCGGGTCGCCCACCAACCAACCACGTACGGCAACACCAGGACGCGCGCGTTGCCACTCCCCGGCCACTGAAGATCTGACCCACGGCTACGGAAGAAGGTTTTGGAGGCTTTCCGTCCTCTGCGGTCCAGCCACTCAACCAAAGGGTTCGATTCATCACTTGACTGTGGCGTGCTCGCTCCTTCCCTCCGGTGGCCGTCTCCTCCTGACTGACTAATGTCGTGCGTGCTCCCCTCGCACGCCACCACTGTGGACCGGATGGACAGGCCGGCGCCGCGGGATGCTCTGGACACGGGGCTTTCCGAATGCTCCGGTGGTGACTGCCAGGTGGCGTGGCGTGGCGTGGCGCGAGGTCTGCCGGCCGCGTTCTGAAGTGGTCTTGAGCGTCCGCGACCTGCACTGCCAGAACCTGTGCCCTGCTCATGAAATTCGGGCACAAGCTGTGTTGTCTCGGGCGACGTCAGGCCGTGGACACGTTGGGTTCGCCGCCGGTGCGGTACGGCGAGTTCCGCACACTCATGCCGCATCCGCGCACGATATATACCCCGGTCTCGGGCGAGGTCACGCCGTGGACACGTTGTGCCCGCCGCTGGTGTCGCTCATGCCCCATCCGCGCGTGCCCAGGATACCCCCCGTTCTTGCGCGCCTCGAAAAAGGTGTTAGCTCACGACCACGACGCGCGCGTTCTTTCCACCGCCTCGGTTGCCTCTCCGCGCCACGGCCACCTGTCCGTTCTGCCCGGCCGCTGAAGATACCATCTGCTCTTCTCCTGTCAGCGCCTCTGTCCGCTTCGCGGAGCGCTGGCAGCGGCTGGGCGGTTGTCGCCGACGACCTCGATAGCATCATTTGCGAGGCCAATATTGCGCTCTCAGACCGGCTTCATCGTCTCCCCATGGCAACCTGTACACAGCTCAGCTTCACCTACTGTACTTGGAAGGCGATCCAAAGGACTAGAGTTACAGTTGCAGCCCCGAGGCATGCTGCCCCAAAAAACAAATACAGTGCTCGCCTGTCTGAACTCAGAAACAGTGTTCGATTTAGCAGCAGTGTCGTGCGACCAAGCTTCCGTCCTCCGATCATCTGTGAGTTCCTGAGCTACATCTTATTTGGTCTTCCTCAGATCATCTGTGAGTTCCAAACCCAAGGGTACGCTTTGCGCCTCATTCCATGGCTGTTGAAGTATGAGCAGAAGGCCGCTGTTGAAATCTCTCTGTTGCCTACTATAGTTACCATCTCCCTCTGATCGGCATCGCGTTCAGACAGAGCAGGTATAGTGTTTAGGAAGTTCAGAACATGTACCTGCGCTCGTAGGACACTGGCAGTAGTAGCTCTAACCCCCATACAGTCAGTCCCCTCTCGGTCTCTGAGATGGAACCGTGCAAGCTTCATCAGCCGCAAACGAAAACATCATCAGTCACCACCGTCTTCCAAGCGGCCTCCACAGACCAAACCAAAAGCAAGTGAACTGGCCGGAGCCGGACTGGACCTGGCATTTGACTACTGTTGTCATAAGTGACAGGAGCCCGCAGGAGTGCTCTCCAAAATGGCGTGTCATTTGCAGCTGGAGCGTCAGGAACATCGTGTGCCTGATACCAGTCAGTCAGCCAGCCAGCTAGAAAGCCACTTGCTTGCCATGAGAGCCTTGTCGAACAGGTTCCTGATTCCTAGTCCTGCTCGACTTTTTTTTTTGGCAAAGTGGCAACAACGTCCCAACTCCCAAGCAACGAGGCAACCAACTTTTCTATTTAGTAGTAATAATTTCAATCTTTAGTTCGCGAAAGGAGGCAAAAGTGTCTTCTTAATACAGGGGAAGGGGAGCTTCAGGAACATGCTGGCTCAGCTCTAGTCCGGCCGGGCTGCAGATTCAAACCCAAACT
Source organism: Avena longiglumis (assembly GCA_030063025.1). Classification (NCBI taxonomy): domain Eukaryota; kingdom Viridiplantae; phylum Streptophyta; class Magnoliopsida; order Poales; family Poaceae; genus Avena; species Avena longiglumis. The sequence goes on along the minus strand of CP125973.1, from coordinate 83,638,267 downwards.
CCCCTGTTGCCTTTGACAGAAACAGGATTACTAAGGGCCAAAATATATGTATATTAAAAAAAAAGGGGCCAAAATATATGTATATTAAAAAAAAAGGGGGTCCTAATATATGCACTGATGCAGCTTGGAAAAATCCTTCTTCCTCTTCTTTTGTGCTTGCAGGTACAAGAACCAAAGCTGGAATAGGGATTTTCATGCAGTGGACCAACCAAAGGCAACATTCAGGCTGTTCTTGTGCAAGCTACTTCCATGGCGGATTCTGCTTTGATGGCTGAAGCCAAGGCTATTGAACTTGCAGCTCACATTGGACAGGCCATGAAGGTGCAGCAGACGAATTTCCTAGCAGATAGTCAGGTCTTGGCGGAGGCGGCAAAGAAGAGATCCGGCAGGGCAACCAGGACACTGGACAATTAGACCAAATCTGCATCGGTACGTCTCCTATACTCAAGGCATCGATGTTAGAGTTCTCAAGATAAAAAGAGAGAACCTAGATGCTCAAGATGCTTGTCACATGTCGAACCTAGATGCCTGCTCATATCGTTGCCTAGGATCAAGGCATGCTGCTTCAAGCTGCCCTGTTAAAGCTGTGTTCTCAGCTGTTGAAATTAATGTCAGTGAATCTATGAAGTTGGAACAAAATTCTTAGTTGCCAAAAAAAAAAAGATAATACAAGAAGCTAACAACGCCCTGTTATTCATGGAAATTTTCTGATAGCATGGTTTGGACTTTGAAACATGACAGTAGGCTACCAGATGGTTTGGATGGCATGGGCGTCCTTTTGGAAATACTAGTGATTTTGTGCAGGTCGATCGATCGGAACATGCGTTTTACAGGAAATGCTGAACTTATGTAAGTTGATCAGCTCATGCATTTGCAGTAGTTCTGTTTACTTTCAAGCTAGACGTTCTGTAAAAAATGCAGACTACCTTTGTTAGTAATACAGTTTGAAGCTAGCAAACGATACTGAACTTCGTTTTAGCCAAGCTAGAAAGCAATGACTGAGAGCCAACAAAATACATACGCTGGCTAAAGTTCAAACGTTCTGGTTTTAGTTCAGGCACTCTGGAGTACATTACTTTACATTCAGGTTACTAACTAACAGGATGACTCGATGTATGTTTTCAAATATAATTTAGTGCAAGAAGTTTTCAGTTTTATTATCTGATATCAAGCAAAGCGTACTACAAGCGTTCTTCTCTAGCATTATAGTCTCTCTTTTTTGTTAGAGCAACAAAGCGCTAAGATGTTAAAAAGAACTTAAAGCAAGAGTTTTCGCTTTGGGCAACTAATACCAAGCAAAGCCTGATGTCCCATTGATAACCAAGCATTCTTTTCTAGCATTATAGTATCTGTTTTCATTACAATACCCGGCAATAATATGTACTACTCGTAACATACTCAATTGTTTCATTGCATGGGCTCAATATGTATCGAGTAAAAGTATCATTTGTTGGAAGCTCGTAATGACATAAACATATTTGCTAAAAAAAGTAGAAGTGTCATTAAGATAAAATAAACATGTCAGAATCTGTTGGAAGCTCGTAATGAAACAATTGAGCTGAAAAGGACAAGTTTAATGAAACAATTGAGCTCGTAATGAAACAATTGAGCTCGTAATGAAACAAATGATACTTTTAGTATTTATCTTAAAGTTTACAGTAAAGCTGAAAAGGACAATATATTTGCTAAAGAAGAGTTCCACTGCTGACGCTAAAAAAAGATTACAGACTATTAAGACTTTTTGACAAAAGAAAGTAATCCCTTGCAATCTCTAAGGCAACAATTTCAACTGGAGTCTCTTTTCCATTTATATGTTTTAAACTAAAATGTAAGATAGCAATAACAGGTCGAAACCAGGTCTAGGCAATAATGCAACATTTAACTGCAATACACGACTTCTAGACTTGCTGCCCCTCCATGAAGGCCCTTGCCACTAACACAGATACCATATAACTCTCGATGACATCCTTGTTCTTCAGCTCACATTTCTATTTGGATTAGAAACGAAAAGGAAAGGAATCAGCAAAAGGGTTACCAGGCATCTGAAGATAGTCAAAGACAAAAGAGAAGGTACAACAGTTATCAAATATTATTTGGTCATCGAAAGCCAAAATGTTACACAAGTTCGAGCATACAGATTAAACGACATAATGTCCAAAAAAAGAAATAATTTACACTTACAGGTTATCCATCAATCTGTTGCTTGAATAAAATTCTTATAAGGTAGCCTATGGAACAAATAATCATATACACATTTCGATCAATGGTAGAAGAGATGAAACAGTAACAAAAGTAATGAATTTAGGATGATCAGTGCAGCCTGTTATATAAAAGATTTTATGATAATGCGTTGATCAAACCCACAAGTTTCAACCACAGAAAAGCATATATAAAGCAAATGAGCAACATATAAAATTCTGGTCACTGAGACTAATAAGAAGGCTAAAGGCAAACCTCGCAATATGATCAACCTTGAGGCAGGGAATTTGGAGGCCATGTCATCATCAAAGGATGGAGCTGCTCTAGAGTTTGATCCTGTTGTGTGACGTCATACACTTTACGCGGCACCATGCCCCTAGTATCGAGGCAGAATGCACACTGGATGACCTGCCATTGCGCTCTCTGGATCCATCGTCTCCCCATGGCATGAAATTGCCAAGTCTCCCCATGGAAACCTGGCGTGCCCATGTCTGCCAAGATTTAAACTCGCTCGTTTGAGTTCACGTGCATCCCCAAATCGGAAGGCCGGCTCTTGCCCTGTTTGTAAGGGGACCCAAAGGACTAGAGTTGCAGCCCCGAACCATACTGGCCAAAAAAAGTACAGTGCTCGCGTGTCTGAACACAGAAACAGCGTTCGGTGTAGCACCAGTGCTGTGCAACCCTGCACCTAAGCCTTGACATCCATCTGACAGTCATGTAATCCATCTTATTCAGTGTTCCTGTGTAGGCAAAGCCATAGGAACAGTTCAGTTTGTGGCGCTGCAGGAACTGCCTGCTGCCAAACCCAATGGTACGCGTTCCACCTCTGTAAGAATACGAGTATATAGCATAAAACCACCACTTTGATGTTCAAATTTACCGAATGCCACCACTTTAAGTTTTCGAAACAAAAAACCACCACATTGATGACAAAAAACCACCGATTTATGGTCAAATTTACCGAAATCCGGTGGGTTTTGGTCCCGAAAACGTAAAGTGGTGGCATTCCGTAAATTTGAACATCAAAGTGGTGGTTTTGTGCTATATACTCGTAAAAATGCAGACTCCCTTTCTTTGATACAGTTTTTAAACTAGGCAAAGGGAAAGCCAGAAGAAGCAAAGACTGAGAGCAACATACATACTCTGACTAGTTGAAACACTCTGAGTTAGTTCAGGCACTCCGGTCAAAGTAATTAGGGGCTGTTCTCCTGCGTAAAAAATGTTTTTTTTTGAGATAGAGAGCTGTTGAGGTCACACATTTTCATATTCAGATGCAAACATGATACGGAGTAATACAAGAAGCTAACAACGCTATCTCTCTCAAAAAAAAAAGCTAACAACGCCCTGTTATTCATGGAAATCTTCTGATAGCATCATTTGGACTTAATTCGGAACATGACAGTAGGCTACCAGATGGTTTTGGAAATACTAGTGACTTTGTGCAGGTCGATCGATCGGAACATGCGTTTTACAGTAGCAAAACTGATCCAATAATTAACGCCACCATCCTTATTCCTGGCAACTAACTCCCGTAGCTAGCCTTCTGGTCAGCATCATGGCATACTTTCAATCTGATCAAACAGTCAAATGGAGTACACTACTTCACATTCAGGCTACTAACTGACCCGGTAAGTATGACTTTGACTCTTCTCTGTCAATCAAGTCTGGTGCGTGCACCTAAATGAGATCGCTCATCAGTTCAAAGTTGAAAGAGGCGATCTGAGAACCAGGAAAACATGTCATCTTGGACGATTTTGGTGCCAAGGCTGAAATTTACAAGCACATAAAATGTGCAAAATGAAACCAGGAACAGAATGGTTCAGTATTACACCCGTAGATCATTTTTAGGCTATGTTCTCTTGAATCAAAAAAAATTGAGGTCATACGTTTGCACATTCAGAATAGGACGCCCTGTTATTCCTGGAAGTCTTCTGATAGCAGTTTGGAATTGGAATTACTGGAAGTCTTCCTTGATCCTGCCCACCATCTTGCAAGTTGTACAGCACGAAGTGCCTCCGGGAGCATCTCCAGTTTCTGACGGTGGATCGCCATTGAAGTCATGAGCAAAGCACGGACAACAAATTTCTGGAAGACTGTTGAGGAGTCTCTCTTCCCTTGTGAACGAACGAAGCCCATGAGGTTTTGAACCAACAGAAGCAGGCGGGCACAAGAATCGGAGAAATTTTTAAGCAAGTCTACGCACTGACATCACTTCTTCAGTTTTGGATTCCTTTGATTTATGGAAATACTAGTGGATTTGTGCAGGTCGATTGGAGCATGCATTTTACAGGAATGCTCTTGATCAGAATCTGCATTTTTTACTAGCAACACTGTTTACAGGAAATGCAGACCACCTTTGTTTGATACAGTTTGAAACTAGCAGACGATACACTGAACTTATTTTTTAGACAAAAGGAGTCCAGCACTCCAGCCGTGTACAGGTCTAACAACATAGGCGCAAGGGAAAGCCAGGAAGCAAAGACTGAGAGCCCACGAATTACATTCTCTGACTATAGTTTAAACATTCTGAGTTTAGTTCAGGCACTCTGATAAAAAAAAGTCAACTACTCCCTCCTGCCAAGAATAGATGTCTTGGGTTTTTCAAATTTTGGATGAATCTATATACTAAATAGTGTCTAGATTCATTTAAATTTTGACAAATTTGAGACATCTATTTTGGGACGGAGGGAGTACATTACTTTACATTCAGACTACTAACTAACAGGATGAGCCGATATGTGCTTTTGATTATGATTTTTTTCCTGTAATGAACCTACCAGAATAGTAAGACGCGTAACATAAAATATTTTTTCAAGACAAATACAATAATGTTTTATTGCATTCTTGATACATATGACTTTACACTTGTGTTTTGTCAAAGCTTAAAAAGTTGACTACATAATTACACATGCACCTTATTTTTCTGGATGGATTTTCGGTTTTAAAATACTCCAATTTGTACTTTTGTCCATTTAAAACGAAATAGACTGCACTTAGTGCAATCTATTTGACAGTGAATGGTTTGAGTATTGCAATCTAGCTAGAGGAAGCACCTACCAAGCAATACATGAGATGGTTTATGATCAAGTAAACACATCAGCAACGATGTAACTGCATGCATATAGTACTGACGATTCTTTAGTATGCAATGGTGAGTTTATTCCCAAAAACTAATCAAATGGAATGGACTGGGTAGAAATGATCAAACATGGACTGAGAATTTCACTAGATAGTTGGATAAAATGCAGCATTTGTGGAGAGCGGTGAAGCACCTCAAATGTTAACATGTCAAAAATGAAGAGAATATAACAATACAATCAACCGTATCAAAAAAGTGTGTGTGTGTGACTGAATTTTGTGGATGGGAACAAAGTGGTAGTAAAGCACTTGTGATTTGTCACCCAGCAGCATCAACATAGTATCTGCATGGGTAATACTGGCGCTCCCTAACCAAAATGAATTTAAGCATTCATATAATGTTGAGAAAAAAGCAAAGAATGGAAATGTCATGATACTAGATAACACAATTCCTGACCCTAACTCTTGTTAGCATCAGTTCAGCTAAGCTAGTTTGCATAAAAGAGATGATAGATAAATTCATAAATCTACAAAGGAAACTTGTGGGGCCTAAACTGTGACCAGATCATAGAGATTGTTCTATATATAATGCAACAAAATGCACAGTTCAACCACTATCTAACATGCCAAAGGCCTCCACAAAATTCTCACCAGCCCTGTCTCCTAGCATGTAATGCTGATATTATTTCCTATACCGAATAAATTGGCCGAACTCATAGTACAAAAAATGGAACCAGGATGGACATTTACTGAATGGTTGGCTACGATGCAACCATTTCACCTAGCATTTCGAGAGCATTGAGGTATTTCCAAAGAGATGGCATGTACTGTAAAGTCTGAGAGTATAATGCGAAGTTTGAAAATGAGAACATACTGACAGCAAAACATTGATTACACAACAATTCAGAAGCATTTACAAGCAGAGTAGCAAACTAGTATAGTCTGAATAAGTTAGTAGAGAACAAGCAGGGAATTATAATGTCACGATACCAAATAGCATCCATAATTTGCTGGACATAACTGTTGCTACACGATGCATACACCAAAAAGGAACTTGGTGCAGAACATAGACAACATAACCCTGTCTCCTAATATGCAAAGCTGATATTGTTTCCTATAACAAACAAATTGGCCAGAATCATAGTAAAAAGAATGGAGCAAGGACGGACATCTAGAGAAAATCGAGGCATTTCCAAATGTTTTTTTTTACATGGCATTTCCAAATGTTACAAGAGTACACTATGTCCAAAAAGAAAAAGAGATGGCATAAATTGTAGTCTGAGAATATAATGGCTGATTCTAGCAACTGTAATAAAGTTTGTAAATGAGAACATGGTGACAGCAAAGCATTGATCACACAGAAATTCAGAATTCTCGGCAAGCAGAGTAGTAAACTAGTACAATCTGAATATCCTTACACATCATTAGTGAACAAGCAGGGAATTATAATGTCACAATACCATCAAATAGCAGTCATAATTTGCTGGTCATAACTGTTGCTACACGATGCATACATACACCAAAAGGAAACATGGTGCAGAACATAGGGATTGTTCTTTATTATACTACTACTAGTACAAGATAATGCAGAAGAACCTGCAGCATTGACTAACAAACAGCATCAAGGTCTGTCTGGGAATTACCAACCTCATCGATCACTCACTCCGTAGTCATCCAAAAGGCCAAGCATTCATGCCGACCCGAAGCTCTGGGAAGAAGGCGTGCGAGACAATGCTCTGTTTTAGGAAATGTTTAGAGATGGAGAGGCTATGGCCATCGTCGCGGGAACTCCACAGCAACTTGCCCTGGGTATCAACACAGAGCAGCGATCCTCCGGAAGCAAGCAGCAGGCGCACATTCCCCTCCTCGAACATGGCCATCACCAGGCTCCGCCGCTCCTGGGTCAGCGGGATCTCCGGCATAGGCGATTCCTTCCAGCATTCGACGCTGCACTTGGGAGACCAGACCTGGGTCTCGTAGTCCTGCATCACCCAGATTCGAACAGTTGATCTGTCGCCATTGTCCCAGCTGTACATGCCGAGAACGCCGTCCATGTCGAACAGATCTGCGGCGTGAACATCAGGAGGAGAAGGCATTTGACGGAATGACTCGGCCGTGGTGTCGAAGACTAGTATGGTCTTGGTCTTGCTTTCCGTCTGCCGCGCCAGAGCCGCCAGAGTGTGCCACGTCCAGTGGAGGTTACCACGGAGCAGGAGAGGCGTGGAGGAGGCCAACGGGTAGCACAGCACCTCCCGCGCGCACTCGATGCGCCTGGGCGGCATGTGGTGGTGGTCCAGCTCGAAGACCTGCATCGATATCGGGCTGCAGAGCCTGTGCAGCAGCAGGCGGTACTCGTCCGTAGGCTGGTGCCGGTACAGGCCCAGGACGGCGTGGCCCTTGAGCTGCGACGAGAGATGGCGGATCTGGCGCGTGGCCGGGTTGCAGACGGAGCAGCGAGCGTCGAGAGGGGTGGCACGGAGCCCTTCTTCCGCCAGGAGGAGGAGGCCGTCGCACGAGGCCTTGACGGAGACGTTGGATCCGTCGAGGCGGGCGACGGGCTGGAGCTGCTGGGCCTGGGCGGCGCGATGGTCCAGGGCGGCGATGTTGGACCAGCGGGGTTCTCCTGTGCTTGTGCGGCGGTTGATGAGGGGCAGGGATGGCTGTCGGCGGTGGTGCAGCAGGAGGAAATCGCGGGCGGTGACGGCACGGCGCCACGCGCGGCAGACGGCGCGGCAGCGGATGAGATCTTTGGGAGGGAGGCGGATGAGGATCTCCCAGAGGAAGATCTGCTCCGGGAGGTTCCCTGCCCTGGCGGACTTGTCCCTCGCCCGATGGGAGCTCATCTTCCTGTTGCTCATGGCTTTCATCGTCTTCTTCCCTTGGGCGAGGAGTTTGTTGAGGGATTTGGGGAGGGAAGTGGATTAACTGTCACTCACACAGCAGGAGGATGCTGAAACAGGGGGTCAGGCGACAGCGGGGAAGCACTCTCATCAGTGCGTCTTAATGAGGATTGATGCGGGCTGATCAGTGTGTACTATTTACTAGTACTCTCGTACGAATACAAACAGTAGTAGTACGCATAATCTCGGTTAGCCAACGATTGAATTGAAGTTGAAGCTACCTCGTCCCCACCCAAGTAGATTGATACTACTCCCTGACTTAGGTTTATATTTGATTGGCTTTGCTTCCTTCCTTATACTTACTCCCTCAACAATTGTTTACATCAGCTAAAAAATCAACTAATGGTTTTGACCACATAAGACCGACAAAAACAACCATTATTGTTAGGTATCGAGTTTATAAACACATCTACATGCTACATACATTTTGATTGCTGCTTCAGAGCTCCATACAGCAACAAACGTTGCTTCAGAGTACATGTTATTTGTACTCTCGAGTAAATCTACATACTAAAAAAAATCTAAATACATTTACTTCACAAAGCTAAAATATCTTATATATATTTTAAAACAAAAAGAGTACTCAACTAGATCATACATTTTAATTGTGACACAAAATGGTGCAACAGTTCATTCGTCAGAGACTACTCGGCATCCATCAACAACTGTTGCTTCATAGCTCCATACCACCTAACCCTACAACAAACCCCGCTCTATATACCTAACAACAATACAACATCACTCAAGAGGTTCCATGCTCTCGCGGACTTCTCCTCAACCACCGGGACCTCTCCTATTGCTCATGTCTTTCACCATGTTCTTTGTGGAAAGGGGGCGGTAGTTTGCAGCGAGGAATTTGTTGAGGTACTGTATTATTAGTCTCACTCCCACTCCCATGTTTGGTGGTGAATTGCAAGCGGTAATTTGATAGGAAATTTGATTCTCTTGTTTTACATTTTGGCGGCCATTTATTGAGGGCCCGCACTAAAGTACTTCTCTATCTAACTTAGATGCTAATCTCAACGGTAAGATGTCGTAGGATCGCTATCTATGGGTAAAAAATTTACTAGTTCTTGAGCTTGCAATCAATGCGTTAATGGCGGCCGGCGGGCATCCAGCCCGAGCCACTTTGAGATTTGCTTCTTGCCCCCTTGTCGCAGCCTTTCATGCCCTGGCCACGGCCTTTTCTGCCCAGTCCAACATATCCCACCCGGTCGCTCCCATCCCGCCTTTCGGTTCCCACTGATCGCTTGGTATATAAAAAAGATAGGCCACCGTGAAGGGGATGGCCACCCCCGCCATCGCCATGCCTCCAAGACGCCTCCCAGTCACCTAGGGCGACCTCAGCAGGTACGACCTCACCGCCTACCCGCCCTCCCCGCTAAGTGTTGGTGACCAAGGACTGTTTCTAGGGGAGGAGGAGGAGGAGGAGGAGGAGGACAACGAGATGGACGACAAGGTGAAGGAGGTGGAAGTGTGGTAGGCCGACGAGGATGATGAGGAGGATATGGAGTCAAGGATGAGGAGGAGGATATGGAGTCTTGGGAGGAAAGAGGCGACGGAGGCCCTGTCGGCAGAGCGCCGTCTACGTCACCAAGTACACCGTACAGACCCACGTGCTTGAGTTGGCTGGGACATTGGCGGCGAGGGAGGCCGTCGATCGACAACATATGGCCGACGAGTGGCTGCGCCTGCTAGTGGTGGCCAGGGAGGCGGCGGTGGTGGTGGATGAGCAGGGCAGGCCGCTGAGGAGGCAGCCAAGACCGCCGATGATGCCGTAGCGGAGGACGTGCGTGAGCAGGAGGACGCGCGGGTGGTGGCGGAGGCTGCTGCAATTGAACTCATTTTGATGAGCCGGTATCGGAGCAAGGAGGCTGCCATCACTACCTTCACGGACAGGCAGGACGAGGCGGTGGCTTTCTGGTAGTCGGCGGTGGCCACGGCCGAAAGTGAGGTCACGACTGAAGTGCAACCGTGCGGTGGCAACGACCGCGAGGATGAGGGAGCAAATGAGCCTCGAGCGGCTGCGGAGGAGGGCCTCCGCCACCGAACGTCACCGTTAGGCGAGGGAAGCGACGGGCCCGGGGCGATAAGGCAAGGACAACTGTGGCATTTAGTTTAGGTTTTAGTTAGCTTAAATTAAAGTAAATCCTAAATGTAGCTCAGCAATGAAAAAAAGTTTAGTGCCGTCGTGTGTATGATGTGCAGGCCCAGAGAGGACACTGTCGGACGAGCGGGGGCCTCCGCCGCCAAACGTCACCGTTAGGCGAGGGAAGCGACGGGCCCGGGGCGATAAGGCAAGGACGGCCGTGGCATTTAGTTTAGGTTTTAGTTAGCTTAAATTAAAGTAAATCCTAAATGTAGCTCAGCAATGAAAAAAAGTTTAGTGCCGTCATGTGTATAGTGTGCAGGCCCAGAGAGGACACTGTTGGACGAGCGGGCTATCGTTCCCCCCCCCCCCCACACACACACACACACACCCACACCCACACACACACCCCACCCCCAAACGAGGCCTAACTTTGGTCCAAAATTACGCCGAAACAGGCCGGTCAGGGACCGCTTGTCAATATGCGGACGCACGTTGGGTCTTGGACTCTGCCTGGTCGGATAAATTCGAACGCAGGCGATCCATTTGCAAAAAGCCATTGGAGATACTCTTACTTACCACCTTTGTTCTAAGTAAAGACGCTTCTGCTTTTTCACATCCTCGTGTGTCTCCTATGATTGCGCTATGTACATCAGCAATATTCCCTCTAAAAGTTTACCTAGTTCTATTTTTGTTTAAGATTAACATATGTTTTACTTTGATATACTTTCAGAACCTTACTCCGGTCGGGTTAATAGCATCTCCAATGGGTCATCCAAATTGGATATCAAAAGTGTTCGTTTTCAATGGGTCATCCAAATTGGAAAATAAATTAAAAACTTGCTCTCATATAGTTCACATGATAAAATAAAATAAAATATTATATTATTCACTACTTTCTTCGATTCATACTAATAGACTCAGATTTATATAGATTTTGATGTGGATCGAAGAGAGTACATAGTTCACATGAGTAAATAAAATAAAATAAAATGAGAGACAGACTACGGGTTTCCTAAGCTAGAAGATGGCATCAAAGGATAAAGATTGGCATTCTCTTTACTTGAAGGCTCCGTTCGGTATGCAGGGACAGAAAACATAGGTAGATAAAATTGTAAGGCCTTGTTTACTTATCCGGTATTTTTATCCTCAAAAGATGTGGAAATATGCAGGGATTTGGTGTTCATCCAATACTCTCAAAACCCCTCAAATACTCTTCCCTAAAAATATTCTATCATGATGTAGAGTTTTTAATATAGTCAAAAAATGCACTAGTGTGGAGGGGATTTGTGAGAATATTTCGGGATTATCCCCTCCAAACCCAGCCTAGTAAATGACCTATCAGGAAAATTCCGGGATACGAAATAATCTCTTCTCATCCCCTCAAATACCTTAGAAGTAAATAAGGCCTAAAGATACTCGGAAGTAAAGGAAGTGGGAAATGCATCGGATGCAAACCGGAGGAATACAAAATAAAGGAAATGCTAGAGGCCTATCTGTTCGGTACTACTCCTGGCAATGGAAATTTTTAGTGAGTCATCATTGTTTATTCAGAATTGCAGCGGCGCCTCGGGCTTCCGCCAAAGAAAAAGCTTTTGATGGATGTTTCGTTTCCTGTAAAAAGCGTAGGAAAGTTTACCTTTCCTAAGGAATCGACAATGCCCTTTCCTTTGTAACAAACGGAGCGAACGGAAATAATTCCATAGGAATCCAAAACTGCAAAAATCATCCACAATTCCCTCCTTCCGAACAAAGCCTAAGTCCAATTGACGCGTCTTGATCTGTGTTGACCGTCAAGCTATAAAGGATGGTGAGAGCCGATGGCCCAACTCGCCTAAGCTCGTGGGTGAGAACAACCTGTATGCAAGACACGCCGACAAGGCTAACAAGTTGGTGACCAAACCAAAACCACACAAAGTCGGAGCACAACCTCAGAACGTCGAAGACCCACTGGCTCCTCGATGTTTTCAACGGCGCCACCATTACTATCAAAATAGTGCAAACTATGATACCACAAAATCCTAACATTTGGACATGAAAAAATGCGCTTCTACTATGCATGCTATCTAGCGTAGCATGCATGTCATTCATGCACTTTTGGATCACTTAGAGATTGATTAATCTCCATATTGTGGGTATGATAACTTTAGAGCATCTCCAACAGGTTATCCAAAGCTCTTTTTGGTGATGGAGAGAGAATGTATGAGTAAGCAGAAAATAGTTTTTTTTCCAGATTACCCGAACTGGATTGTCTTGTTTGTGCATCTAGTTATATTCGTACATATGCTAACTAAATCACCTCATAATTAAATTAAATTGACTAAAGTAAATTTCCATAAAAAATAAAATAGCATATAATTTTTACATTAGAATGTTCATCATTCAAACACAAAATTTATGAAAACCGAAATAGGATATATAGAAACCAAAATACATACTCAATGATCTTGTTGACCACTCCACTTCTACCACTTCTCTATGATATCATCTTTAAGCTCGTGATGAGCGCCAGCGTGTCTAATTTCATGGTGAATGCAAAGGAAGTGCTCGATGCGGCCAATATGGCTACGAGGATTCACCACTCCTCTCAAGAAGTAGTAGTGGTGATCAACATTTTGGCTAGATCTCGGTGATTATGTTGTGAAATATCACCACGAATGTCATTGTAACTACCTCGGTGAATTACGCTCCTAGTTACAAGCCTGGATGAGCGGAAATGGTTGAAATAGTACGGTGGGGCCCCAAATGCTACTCACAGGTAGACCTTTCGGCCGTCCCAACCATTTCCAATCATCGGGACAAGAACGGGCGACGTAATCGGCAGGCGAAGGGATCAACTACATACACAAATGAGTATGTATGCAAGCCACCATACAATAGTACATCAGAGCCATTCCATCTAAAAGAAATAGAAATATTGCAACGCCGTACGGCAAGATTCAAATGTCCTAGATAGATATAATATTTTAGGATATCTCCTCATACATCAAACATCAGAGTATCAGACAGAAGCGGCAAACAAGATCCAAGTACGGATAAGAAGCAAATCGGCATAAGATGCCCCATAAATAAACACATCCCGCCCACAGATCTCACGGATCCCCATTCCCGGAATCTCTACACCGAACGATCGTTGCCCACATCGTCCGCCTCCTCCACCCAAAGATCCATCTTGTGAGTGTACTGCTCATCGAATCAAATAATTTATTGTGTGAGACCCTAGGGTACTCAACAAGTCTTTATGCCGCTAAAGGGACACAACCTGGGTGACGCGATTGCAAAGAAAAGATAAACCCTAACGTTCTATAGATACTCGCTAACCATCCACCTAACCAAAGATAGACGGATGTCCGTGAATTAATGACAACATTATAACAAGAATATCAATGATCCATCCTCCTCGCTACCAACCAGGAAGCGACGAACAACCCCCATCCGCTGGCGGTTTTATTATCCATTCCATGAGTGTTGCACTATTTACTAGTCGCCATTTAGTCGATTAAAAGCGGTACTTTAGTTATACTTGTCTATGATCGAGAACCGTGCTCCAAGTCGTCCATAACCGCGGACACGGCTTTCAGAAAGTTTTACCGCAGGGTGCACAAATAGCAACACACACTCGATCAACCTCGGAAAAACCAAATCAAAACCCAACGAGGCCTTCACGACAAAGCAATCACAGATTCAGAAATATTTGTGGGGCCACCCATTGAGTACACCCAAGAACGGTTAGCCGACTCGAGACGGACTCAAGGTTTGCGCCATGGTGGTAAACGATCGGGAACCCGAAAATGTGACTGGCTTGTCGATACCGCAAAACACTACTGACCTAACAAGACAGTGCGAGACCTCGCACAATTTTAATTAAAGCAAAAGCATGGCATAAGTACAGGATAGTAAATAAAACCTCAAACTAGTTTGTGGCCCCAAGAAATAAGAATGAATCAAGCTCGCTCGGGGTCCCATAAGCCTCCGGATGTGGATAGCGAATATTCAAGGAACATGAATCAAGTACTGGGTCCCACGGACACAAGTGAGCAGGAAAACCAAATAGCGATATTGCTCACCGTGCCACTTTCATTAGTTATCCCATTACTACTCAAAGTTAAGTTGTTTAGGTACCTCGTTATCCATCGACTCACATACCCTACACATGTCGTTTCTACGACTCACATGGCTCAAACAACTCCTGTAGTAATGGCTCATGGGATGGAGGAACAAGCTTCGGTGGGGTTTAAAAGTAAAGGCTATGCAATACTTGGGATTCAATTTAATGCAATCGTGACTCAATGATGCAAGAATAATATAGAGGCAATATGTACTATATGTATGCAAGCATGTGGTAGTGCTTGCCTGGCAGCTCAGTTGAGGCGAGAGAAGGATCTGGGTAGTGCTCCTGGGTCTCTTGGTATATTCTCGCCGCCTATATTCAAAAAGAACCAAACAAACAAGGGCCAACATAAATAAAGTGCACAAGCATAAGAATAAAATGCGACAAGCAGACAATCATGCCATGATGAATGATGCACAATTTGCATGGCAATAAAGTAGCATGGCATGGGTGAGATGAGAAAACAAGAAGTAAACATTTTATTGAGTCTTAATCATATTTTATACTCAATTAAGTTGCTGTTTACATTATATTTATATGATGCATGCTGCAATTCAGAACATGGAATGCATAAACAGAAAGGTCTCGTCGAGCTAATCATTTTAGACATATCATTTGTTAAATTTGGAGTTATAAATCAAAAGTTATTAATTAATTAAGAAAAGGGCATTTTATTGTAATTTTAATCAACTTGAAATTTAAAGTGTTCAAAATATATTTTGGATGGCATATTTGAATTCCTCACATTTTTCTGATTTGAAAACATATATTATTTGTATTATTTGGATTTATGAATTTAAATTTATGCTTAAGTCAAAATTGGTCAAAAGGAGTCAAAGTCAAAGGTTTGACTAGTTTGAATTAGTTTTGAAAATATTTGACTAAAGATTTGAATTGACATTCAAAAACAAAACAGTTTTCATATAAGGTTTGAATTCAAATTCCAAACCATTTGAAAGTTATGAATTAATTCATATTTAAACAGATTTGAAATTTGAATTTGAATTGTTTTAGAAAAGTTTGAATTTGAATCAGATAATAGCAAATACTTTTTATACTCAGCTAAACCTAGCCATGGACACCAAGCGGCCACAGTCTTGTTGGCAAACGGTCTTGAAAGCTTTTCTCACCTGAGTTAGTCTAGCCACCCGATGAGTGGGCTGGAACAAGAGCCACAACACACGCATGGTCCAGCGAGGAGGCGACACGTGGGCGGTCCGGGATGCTGGTTGGAAAGCCAAAAGTGAGGAGTTTTTGCAAAACTCATGAGGCGGCAGCGGGGCGGGAATTCCGCGGTTGAGGCGGGAAAAAGGCCAGGGGTTTCTTTGCAAAACAACGGCGGCTGCTGCTGTCTGCTGACGGACGCGGTGCTGCCGGCGGTGGATCTGGCCGGAGTTTGGACGACGATGGCGACGCCTACGCCGGACTAAATGCAACGACCCAAAAACGAAAAACGAAGATGGATCCACGGGCTACAACTCTCGTGTTTGGGGTTTCTCCGGAGGAGGGCTCTATCGCCAGGAAAACGAGGAGGAACAGAGGCGTCACCATTGCAGCCGCTGCCTCTAGGGCGCGACGCGCGGCGGCGCACAGAGCTCGCTCGACGGAAGGCCCGGCGCGTCTGGGCGGCTAGGAGGAGGAAGGGCATGTCTAGGAGATCGAGGTTCTCACCAGGAACTCGTCGGTGTGGTCGGCGGAGCTCGGGGTGGTCGCGATCCGCTGGTGGTGCAGTGGTCAGAGCCTTCTCCTCCTCATTTGGCGGAGTGCAGGCAGAGAGGACCTCCTCGTCTTTATCACCCCACGACGAGCTTGGCCGGAACAACGAGGACGACGGAGTCTTGCATGGCGGCGTCGGCCGTTGGTGGTCGGAGAGGAAGAAGGGGGAGAGGAGGCTCGGGGAGATCTGGCGGCGCCAGAGAAGCCGTGGGGAGGGAAAGGAGGAGAGGAGATAGGGACGGGAGAGGAGAGGTGCTGGGGAGTGGTTGGGGATAAAGGTGGCCGTCCACCTTTTCCTTCCTCTCCTTCACGTGCTCACGAAGGTGGTAGGGTTAGGGAAGTGGGTGGCAGGCGAGGCTAAGGAGGGTGGCTCGGGCTGGTGGAGCCTTGTGGCGAAGAGAAGAGGAAGAGAGAGGAGAGGAGGCTCGGGCTAGGTTGGGGTAGCCTCGGGTTAGGGTTTTAGAGTTGGGGTAGATGGGGTGTGGAACCAGGAGAGGGGTAGCGTGGGGCAGCAAGGGAGAGAGAGGGGTGAGAGAGATGTGGGTAGCTAGGGTTAGCTTAGAGGGCTCGGTTTAGGTTAGAGAGGAAACTAGGGTTAGGAGGGAGGTTAAAGAGAGAGGGTGAGATGAGAGAGAGATATGAGGTAGGGTGGGGTGTTCTCTTTTGACAAGACCAAACAAGATCAAGCCCAGCTCAAACAAGATCTAGTCAAAAGAGAGGAGGGGGAAAAAGGTGGTGAGGGTTTAGAGAGAGAGGTTAGGGTTAGGGTTTTAGATGCTTGCATGCATCAAGCAAGACCAAGCAAAAGAAGGAGAGAGAGAGAGATGAGAATGATCCACTCAAAGAATTTCAAATAAAATCCAAATGACTTAGATGTGGTGGTTCTTGCATGGCTCATGCAGATAATAAATGCCTTGGTTAAATTCTTGTGAAAACAAAAATAATAGCATGGCATTATTCTTATGCATACCCAAGAAGTGGAATAATGGCCAAGCAAAAGAATTTATAGATTTGGATCCATCCTATCTCCCATGAGTTAGATTAAATACCAAAAGAAAATAAACTACAAGCTCATGGATAATGGGATGGTGGAATTATAAAGTGGTGAAAAGAAAGGTTGGTGGAGTCAATAAAAGATATGCCCCCAACTCAACTTGGGCATTTAACAATATATCAAGAAGCAAATACAATATCAAGAGGCAAAAACAATTAACAATGCATATGAGAGAAGAACCAAACCAAAAAGGATTTTAGATGATGCTTAAATGCAAGGTGGCATGATGACATGAGCATGATATAATGATGATGCAACAATTATATATATGAAGTAGCCATTATATTACTAAACTAAGTAGCATTACAATTGTTAGACAAATGGGATGCTACAGTCATGTTCCACCAAACCGTCTTCTCATTCCAAAACTATATCGGTCCACGAACAATAGCAAGTTAGGATTGCAAAATCCCAACTGTTTCTCCACATGCTTCCTAGCACCTTCTTGTGCACTATATAAACAAGATTCTTTCACATTTTGTGATGATGAATTGGCTTCATAAATGTTGCCCGATGTGGGTATATCCCATCTACAAGATGGTACCCTTAGTGTTTTGGCTGCTTGTTTTGCTCCATCTCAACCATCATGTCAATTGCAAGATCCTCTTCTTCATCGTATTATTCATCTTCCTCTGATGAAAAACGTAGCTCCGTACGTCATCAAAACAAACCATCTGCAATTAGAAACCACATCAATACAATATAGAAAATAAATTCATACCAGTTTCTAAATAAAACAAAACAAAAAAATTACATTACAGGAAATTCAAAAAACACCTCGTGGGTGTGGGCGTCGCTTTCGGCCGACGAGCATGGGGACGAGGCAGGGGACAACGACGGGCTAGGCAGGGACCCGCGACGGGCTGGGCAGGGAAGAGGCAGGGCCATGAGAGGTCATCCAAATTCATGGGGACTCCAAGTGCAAACTGATGTAGCAAGGGTTTTACCCATAGGGGCGACTCAGGGTTTAATATCGAACTCTCAAATAAATAGTGGAATCTCTTTCCTCGCCCTCTTCTTGCAACCTACAAAATGGGATTGTTTGCCTTATGCCCC
The DNA here is from genome assembly GCA_030063025.1 of Avena longiglumis. Taxonomy (NCBI): domain Eukaryota; kingdom Viridiplantae; phylum Streptophyta; class Magnoliopsida; order Poales; family Poaceae; genus Avena; species Avena longiglumis. The sequence continues at coordinate 83,620,064 of CP125973.1, read as the reverse complement.
AACTTCATCGTGTGGTTGTCAGGCACAAGGTTTGTATTGCATTTGAAAACCAAAATAAAATGAAATAGAAGTAAACTAAAACAATGTACAATGGTAAATAAAAGTGCAGCCTAGTGGCAACACTTAAAACAATATGTAAACTACTATTGTGAGATACAAAAGTGTTTATTTTTAGATTAAATAATTACAGAAAATAAAAGTAAGTGTAAATGCAAGTAAAGGTATTTTTTTATAATAAAACCGTGTTCATGGGTTGACTTCTCTACTCCCTCATAAACAACTTGGCATGGAAAACAGTTCACAAAGCAAGATAATCGATCTAATTTTCTACATAGTGTTTGGTATGTATTTATATGGACATCCCATCATATAATAAAGACTATAAAAACATTTTTCTCACACTCCTCTAGTAATACAAAACTCGGCAAACCAGATTTAAGAAAGTCAAGCACGATAAATAGCACGAATCACATTAATTAACCATAAACATAAGAAAGTATAGCGCGATATACACATGTTTACATTTCTACTATCTATTTATTTCTAATTTAAAATCTAACTATTTCTAACTTAAACATCTAAGCAAATCATTTTATCAAATCATTTAAGCTCTATTTGGCTTCTAGGCTTTTGTCAAACCACTGGCTTGGATGTACAAGCGAAATTTATGTATGAACACAAAATGTTTGGATATACGAGCGAAATTTTCTTTCATTTTTTTTATATTTTTATGATAGATTCATTTACACCCCGAGCCAAAACACCACCTCCATAAACTAATCTAATTCCAGCTAGAGGCAATTCAGACGTAGAATCTAATTCCACGGCAATTAATAGTCTGCTGCCCAGGGGATAGCTGCCCTTCCTCTGGATGCCCGCCATATTGTGCACTAAGATACGTGCAAAATAACCATAAGCTAGACAGTTTAATTAAGCAGTCTAACAGGACACATCAATAATATTTCGAAAGCTGACACGCTACATGCATCATCACCGCCCCTAGCAGTTTTTTGCTTTTTCTTAAACATGCATGGCCACAACATGACAACATGACCGAATCTAGAGGCACGTGAGCCTGTGATATGCTAGAAGTATCAGGATCAGATAGATTGAAGCAACCACATTAACCACAGAGCTAGCACACAAAGGATACACAAACACGGATAAGCTACTCCTAACTTGTCAGACACACATGCGTGCATACGTGAAAGCAGCAGAAAAAAGTAGGCCTAATTCTTGTGTAGACTATATAGCCTAATTGTAACGAGAGCTACCATTAAAAAACAAAACAGGCTAGCTAGAAAGGGCGACAGAAGCAGGTTGCATGGTAGCAACATAGCAAGCATAGCTAGCCCTTTCATCAAGACGACACATCGGTCATGGCGTCGGCGAGAGCGATGCTCTGGACCTGTGCGAGCGTGCCATGAACAGGCTATGACACGAGGGTCTGAAGATTGCTTACTGCACGAATACAACGAAGTAGTACCCCGCTGTTCCTGGGTTCCCGCTGTCCAAAGGCCACAGACACGGTACTCCGCGCGCCGCACATACGCAGCAATCAATATGGTACTATGTGCAGAGTATCAACGGGCCCGGCAGTCCAGAAACTCTTTAATTAGCTATTAACACCACTTCATTGACACCTTGACGGTACAAATCTTGGCACGCATACTGTGCTGCTAGGGGGCAGCTATCCCCTAGGCAGCAAATCCACACTCAAAAAAATTGAGACAATAGCCAAAATACCACTAGTAAAAACCGAACTTGCGAAAATACCATTAGTAAAAACCATCTTGCCAAAATAACACTCTCCTCTCAGTTTTTATAGCCAAAATAACACTGGCCGCTTGTCAAACGTGCCGTGAGTCAACTCATAGTTTTTTTTCTTGCTTCCCAAACTACCCTTATCCCTACCATCCTGCTTTCTCCCGTGGTGAGAAACAGAGAACCATGGCGCCTCACGCTCGCTGCACCTCCTCGCCTCCTCTAGATCCTCTACTGGCCCTCTCGGTAGTCCTCCGCTAGATCGGTCGTGGTCGGCCCCGCCTCCGCCCTTCGCGGCCGCCGCCTCATCGCCTCCGCTTCTTGCTGCCGCCGCCCGCCGCCACCGCACTCCATTGCACGGGGCTTGGTCGTCTGCCACCCTCGCCCTTCCGGTCGTGGCTCGACAGCCGTGGTGAGCTCTGCTATTCTTCAAGATGCTCCTTGCAATTGTTCACTGAAAAGACATTAAAATTTAGATTTTTGTATTTATTTGTTTCGAGTCGATCCGATGGATGAGTTCAAGGTAGAAATAGATGTTCAATCTTTCTTGACAATTATAGACGGTAGGAGAATCTACACAAGGGGCAAAACATGGGGTTTTATGTTTGGTCGAATTTATCTGTATGCGCACATTAAGGCTGTCAAGGAGAAGTTTAGATGGTCCGATGATCGAGAATGACCATTTGGTATGGAACTGGACATACCACAGTCCCATTGATTTCTGAATCGAGATTGCTGAATTGTTTGATGCATGTTCAGCACAAAAATAGTACGGTTTGGTGTGACCATTGAGAGCAAACAACAACATAATGAACATGAACATGTTCATGTTCCTGTCATGGCCGAGGATGATGATGATCAGCCGGTTCGTGCACCCTTTTTTGTTTGGCCGAAACAAGCCTATGCAGGGGAGTACGAGGATGATGAGAAGATTGGATGCGACGGGGAGAGCACATATTTGCAGAAGGAGAATGATGGGTCAAATGAGAATTCCAAGCCACAGAATAATGTCAAACCAGAGGTAATTTCTACAAGAATTCCACTAGGAACACTGGATGTTGACAACTCTTATGATCCAGAACACGTAAAAGGAGATGATGAGTCTTTACTTGGTAATAACTTGTGTCCCACTTATCTCCATGATAAAAGCAATCCTCGAATCCAAGTTGGAGCCACGTTTCCTGATTCTAAAGCATTTAAAGTCGCATTGAGACAACTAGCTATTAGAGAAGATTGGTCCTTTGACACGGAGTATAGTGATCCACAAAGATTCAGGGCTAAATGCACCGACAAGGATTGTCCATGGAGAATACATGCTTCCAAAATAAAGGACACCAAGACATTCATGGTACCTTTTATTGCTATTTTCTGTCATTTTATTGTCATTTAACAAGGATTGTCCACTCATAATGCTCTTGTTAATATTGTAGGTCAAGAAGCTTCCCTTTGTCCATACTTGTGGGAGTGCTAATTGCAGCAAAGGAATGGCAAATAGAGATTGGCTTGCTGAGAAAAGGAAGGCAGCACTAGAGGAGGATGCCACGGTGAGTGCAAAACAGATTAGAGAACGTTTACAAAGGGAGTATGATATCAAGCTTGAGTACACTGATGTTTGGAAAGGGAGAGCTCGTGCAAAGGATCAATTGGAGGGTACATACAAGGAGAATTTTCAGTTGTTGTGGAGCTTCAAGGCTGAACTGTTGGCAGCTAATCCTGGAAGTATATTCGAGATAGACATAAAAACAACTAAGAACAAAAAAGGTGATAGCGTGCATGTTTTCAATAGGTTGTTCATTGCCTTAAAGCCATGCATTGATGGGTTTTTGGCAGGATGTAGACCATATTTGGGGGTTGATGCAACATTTCTTAGTGGGAAATATACTGGACAATTGGCAGCAGCTATTGGTGTGGATGGTCATAGTTGGATGTTTCCGGTAGCATTTGGTATTTTTGAGAAGGAAACTAAAGAGAATTGGGTGTGGTTCATGGAACAATTGAAATTGGTCATTGGAGAGCCACAAGGGCTTGCAATCCATACAGATGCATGCAAGGGGTTGGAGAGCGCCATTTCTATGGTTTACCCAAATTGTGAACATAGAGAATGCATGATGCATCTAATGCTTAACTTCAAGAAAAAGTTCAAAGGTGACATACTAGATAATATGTGGCCTGCATCTTGGACATATGAAGTAGAGAAGCATGATGCACTAATGGCAGAAATACAAGCACAAAGCGCTGAAGCAATATCATTTTTGCACATGCATCACAATCGTGTGTGGACAAGAAGCAAATTTTCAGCAATGACGAAGGTTGAGTATGTGAGCAATAATTTAGCAGAGGTTTTCAATAATTGGATTAGGGAGATAAAGCAGCTTTCACTTGTTGAGCTTCTAGATAAGCTTAGGGAAATGATAATGATATTGCTACAGAAAAGGCGAGCCATTGGGGAAAAACTGCTAGGTTACATATTACCTAGTGTGATAAAGGAGTTGAATTTGAAAAGCAAAGGACTGCATTACTTGGAAGCAAGATCATCACCAAATCTAGCTGAAATTTCAGGAAATGGTTGGAGGCACACCGTTAACTTGGAGAAGAAAGAGTGCTCTTGTAGAAGATGGCAGATTTGTGGTAAGCCATGCACACATGCTCTTCGGTTCATATTCTCCAAACAAGCAAAGCTAGAGGAATATGTTGACGAGTCCTTCTCGGTGGCGAGATTTAGAGCGGCATATGAGGGAGTTATTGTGCCAATTAGGGGCAGGTCGCAATGGCCTAAGGTAAATCCTGGGTTTGACATGGTTCCTCCCAAACTTACCAAGAGTGCTGGACGTCCAAGAACTAGGAGGATAAAAAATTACACCGAGGGTGGAACCGGTAGAAAACATAAATGCAAAAGGTGTGGAGCAATAGGACATATGCGTAAGACATGCAGATAAAGAGATTGAAAGTGATGCCGAGAGATGCTACACCTTCTCCACGGTAATTATTTCACGAGTTTAAATTTCTTCTACTTGCTTATAAATGTATTACATATTGTTGCTAACAATGTGTATTGAGTTGTAGGAAAAAACAAAACTGAAGCAAGCATCGCAACAACTCCTCCTAGGACACCAACTAAGCAAGGTACTCCTACAAGTCCAATGACAAGGCAGAGGGCAGCAACTATTGCAATTGCTAATTCACCTCCTAGTGCATGTACATGAAGCAAAAATATTGCGCCTAGCCCTTCATGAAGTTTAGTCCATTTGGTTGCAAGAACCATGCTCTTTTGCTTATGGTTGTGATAATCATGTGAACCATAATATTTTGTTTGGATGGTAGTGGCCCGAAACCATGTGTACCGTTGATATTGTTGAAATGTTGTCAAGCTGGCTTGAAATGAAGCCAAAATGCTGCTGAAATATTGTTCAATTGTGTTGAAATATTGTCCAGCTATGCTACTGAAATATTGTTCAATTGTGTTGAAATATTGTCCGGCTATGCTGCTGAAATGTTGTGTAGTTGTGCTGAAATGATGTTAATTTATTGCTGAATATGCTATGAGAAAACATGCTGAAATGTTGTCAAGTGTGCTGCTGAAATTATGTTAATTTATTGCTGAAATACTGTCAGCAAACATGCTGAAATATTGTCAAGTTTGCTGCTGAAATGACGTTAATTTATTGTTAAAATGCTGTCAGTAAACATGCTGAAATGTTGTCAAGTGTGCTAAAGAGGTAAGGGGATATATGTCTTTATTACATAATGTTACTTTCAGTTAGTCACTAGTGGTATTTTGGCTACAAAAAAATGAGGTGAGTGTTATTTTGCAAGATGGCTTTTACTAGTGGTATTTTGACAAGTTCGGTTTTTACTAGTGGTATTTTAGCTATTGTCTCAAAAAAAAATTACCCAGAAGACCCGTCATCACCGATCACCACCATCACCGTTGAGTCGTTGACCCTCATTTCTGGGCGGAAAAATGAGCTCCCTGCCGCTGCCGGCGAAGGCGACCGTGGCGAAGTCCGCCGGAGGAGGGAGTACCCATGGAAGCAGGCTCCCGGAGGAGATCTTCGTGTGGGAGATCCTCGCCCGCCTCCCCCACAGAGATCTCATCCGATGCCGTGCCGTCAGCCACGCGTGGCGCCGTGCCGCCTCCGCCCGCGACCTCCTCTTGGAGCACCACCGCCGCCAGCCATCCCTCCCACTCATCAACCGCAGGGGAACACCCGGCGGACCCCGCTGGTTCAACGTCGCCGCCTTGGACTGTCAGCAGGTGCAGCCCGTCGCCGGGCTCGACGGATTCCACGTCTGCGTGAAGGCTTCCTGCGATGGCCTCCTCCTTCTGGCGGAAGGACTCCATGGTAGTCCTTTCGGCATGCGCGTCTCCATCTGCAACCCAGCCACGCGCCAGATCGGTCACCTCCCGCAGCTGAAGGGCTACGTCGCCCTGGGGCTCTACCGGCACCGCTCTACGGGAGAGTACCGGCTGCTACTGCGCTGGGCGTTTAACCGGAGGGCGATGTACATCTTCGCATTGGACCACCACCAGGTGCCGCCGAGGCGCGTCGAGTGCCCGCCGGAGGCGTTGCGCTACCAGTTATCCTCCTCCGCACCTGTCATGCTCCATGGTAACCTGCATTGGGCATGGTACACGGTGGCTCTGCCACGACAGTCAGAAAGCAAGAATATACTAGTGTTCGACACCACAGCCGAGTCATTTCGTCAAATGTGTTCTCCTGATGTTGCCATTTACAGAGCAGATCTTTTTGAGATGGATGGCATTCTTGGCATGTACACTTGGGATAACGGCATGAGAGTTGTTCGAATCTGGGTGATGCAGGACTACGAGAACCAAGTCTGGTCTCTCAAGTGCAGTGTTGAATTGCCTGTGCCGGAGATACCGCCGCTGATCCAGGAGCGTCGGAGTCTGATGGTTGTGTACCAAGAGGGGGATGTGCGCGTGCTTGTCGCTTGTGGAGGATTGCTGCTTTGTGTTGATACCCAGGGCAATTTGCTGGCGAGTTCCCGCGATGATGGCCATAGACTCTCAATTTCTAAACAGTTCCTGAAAAAAAGCCTCGTTTCACATGCCTTCTTCTCAACGCTTCAGGGTGACATCAATGCTTGGTCCTTCATCTGATGACTACAGAGTGATGTGGTTGGTAATTCCCATACAGACCTTGATGCTGCTAGTCAATGCTGCAGGCTATGCTTTGCATCAAGTTTCCTTTTGGTGTATGCATAATGTAGCAAGAGTTATGATAAGAAAATTGTGAATGCTATTTGGATTCGTGAAATTATAATTCTCTGCTTGTTCTCTACTAATATATAAGAGTATTCAAGTTCTAGTTTGCTACTCTGCTTGTCCATGCTTCTGTATTGCTGTGTGATCAATGCTTTGCTGCCACTATCTTCTCATTTACAAACTTTATAGTTGCTAGATTCAGCCATTATATTCTCAGACTGTACAAGTAATGCCATCTCTTTTTATTTTTGGACATATTGTAAATATTCTGTTAATATCTGGAAATGCCTTGATTTTCTTTGGAAATGTTAAGGGAAATGGTTGCGTCGTAGCCAAATATGTATTGAATGCCCGTCCCTGTTCCATTTTTTAACTATGAGCCCGATCAATTTATTTTGTATAGGGAAAAATGTCAGAATTACATATTAGGAGAGACAGGGTTATGTTGTCTATCTTCTTCCAAGCAGTTAGATATCTTCTTACATGATCTCAGCTTGGTGAGATTTGTAGAGGCCCTTTGGCATGTTAGATAGTGGTTCAACACTGCATCATATTGCATTATATAAAACATTCTCTATGATCTGGAGACAGTTTAGGTCCCACAAGTTCCCTGTGTAGATTTATCTATCATCTCCTTTGTGCAAACTAGCTTGGCTGAATTAAATATCAATAAGAGTTATGGTCAGGAACATATGAGTGTTATTTGGTATCATGACACTTCCATACTTTGTTTCTTTCAACAATATAAGAATATTTAAATTCGTTTTGGTTAGAAAGCGCTAGTATTTCCCATGCAGACCTGTTCATTTTGCCATTTGAGTGTTTTTCATGGTCGATAAAATCACAAATGCTTTACTGCCACTCTGTTCTCATCCAAAAAAATCAGTCACACACACGCTTTTTTATACGATTGATTGTATTGATATTGTCTCTTTATCTTTGACATCTTACATTTGAGGTGCTTAATTTCTCTCCACAAAATGTTTTATTTTATCCAAATTTTGAGTAAAATGTTCTGTCCATGTTCCATTTTGTTCTCAGTCTATTCCATTTGATTAAGTTTTGGGAATCAAATCACCACTTCATACTAAAGAACCCCGTATTATATGCATGCAATTACATGGTTGCTGATCGATGTTTTCACTTGAATATAAACGATCTCAGGCATTGCTTGGTAGGTGATTCCTCTAGCTTTATTGCAATACTAAAACCATTCACCATCAAATATATTGTACTAAATGCAGTCTATTTCGTATTAAATGGACAAAAGTACAAACAGGAGTATTTTGAAACTCATAGTCCCTCTGTCTAGAAAAATAAGGTGCATGATTAATTATGTAGTCAACTTTGACCAAAAACAAGTGTAAAATTTATATATATCATGAATGCAAGAATAACATTATCATATTTTTTTGCAAAACTAATTTATGTTATGTATCTTCTTACTATTCTGGTAGTAACAAAGCCTTGTCTCGCATGCCTTCTTCCCAACGCTTCAGGTTGACATGAATTCTTGGCCTTTCATCTGATGGATGACTACAGAGTGATTGATTGATGAGGTTGGTAATTCTCATACCGACCTTGATGCTCTTAGTCAATGCTGCAGGTGCTTCTGCATTACCTTGTACTATTAGTACAGAACAATCCCTATGTTCTGCACCAAGTTCCCTTTTGGTGTATGCATCATGTAGCAAGAGTTATGATCAGCAAATTATGAATGATATTTGGTAGCATGACATTATAATTCTCTGCTTGTTCTCTACTAACTTGCAAGGATATTCAGATTATACTAGTTTGCTACCCTGCTTGTAAATGCTTCTGTGTGATCAATGCTTTGCTGTCATTGTGTTCTCATTTACAAACTTCACATTATATTCTCAGAGTGTACAGTACATGCCATCTCTTTGGAAATGCCTCGATGCTCTCGAAATGCTAGGTGAAATGGTTGCATCGTAGCCAACCATTCAGTGAATGTCTGTCCTGGTTCCATTTTTTGTACAATGAGTCCGGTCAATTTATTCGGTATAGGAAATAATATCAGCATTACATGCTAGGAGACAGGGTTGGTGATAGTTTTGTGGATGCCTTTGGCATGTTAGATAGTGGCTGAACTCTGCATTCTATCGCATTATACATAATACAATCTCTATGATCTGGTCACAGTTTAGGCCCCACAAGTTTCCTTTGTAGATTTATGTATCATCTCTTTTATGCAAACTAGCTTAGCTGAACTAATGCTAACAAGAGTTAGAGTCAGGAATAATGTTATCTGGTATCATGACATTTCCATTCTTTGTTTTTTTCTCAACATTATATGAATGCTTAAATTTATTTTGGTTAGCATCTCAATACAAATATTATTTTGGTTAGGGAGCGGCAGTATTACTATTACCCATGCAGATACTATGTTGATGCTCCTGGTTGACAAATCACAAATGCGTTACTACCACTCTGTTCCCATCCACAAAATTCAGTCACACGCACTTTTTTGATACGGTTGATTGTATTGATACCTCTCTTCATTTTTGACATGTTAACATTTGAGGTGCTTCACCGCTCTCCACAAATGCTGCATTTTATCCAACTCTCTAGTGAAATGCTCGGTCCATGTTCCATTTTCTACTCAGTCCATTCCATTTGATTAGTTTTTGGGAATGAACTGACCATTGCATACTAAAGAACCGTCCGTGCTATATGCATGCAGTTACATCGTTGTTGATGTGTTCATTTGATCATAAACCATCTCATGTATTGCTTGGTAGGTGCTTCCTCTAGCTAGATTGCAATACTCAAACCATTCACCATCTATTTCGTATTAATAAATGGACAAAAGTACAAATAGGAGTATTTTCAAAATGCAGATTCTGATCAAATTCAGCATTTCCTGCAAAATGCATGTGCCAATCGACCTGCACAAAGTTCACTGGTATTTCCATAAATCCAAGGAATCCAAAACTGAAGGAGTGATGTCAGTGTGTAGACTTGCTTAAAATTTTGTCCGATTCTTGTGCTGCCTGCTTCTGTTGGTTCAAAATCTCATGTGCTTCGTTTGTTCACAAGGGAAGAGAAACTCCTAAACAGTCTTCCAGAAATTTGCTGTCCTCGCTTTGCTCATGACTTCAATGACCGGGAAGAAGAGGAAGTGCGCTTGGCATGGTAGTATTATATTACCGTGTGAAACAAGATTTTTTTCTAAGTCTGTACCTGGTGCGGGGAACCCGATGTAATTTGCTTCTGCATATATGCTTCAGAAGTTGTGCTGCACTTGCTCTGCCCGCACCTGTTGTTCTTGACACGCACCAGTCAAGCATTGTAGCCAGAGGACAACAGCATCGTCAGAAACCGGAGATGCTCCCGGAGGCACTGGCCAGGACGAAGGAGGTTCTTGCTGTACAACTTGCCGAAGATGGTGGGCAGGATCAAGGAAAGACTTCCAGTAATTCCAAACTGCTAGTATCAGAAGACTTCTAGGAATAACAGGGCGTCCTATTCTGAATGTGCAAACGTATGACTTCAAAAAATATTGGGTTCAAGAGAACATAGCCTGGTGTTTCGGTTAGCTTCCTGCCTGCTCAGCAAAAAAAAAAAATGATCTACGAGTGTATACTGAACCATTCTTAGAACTGTAGTCAGAGTATATGTATTTTGTGTGCTCTCAGTCTTTGCTTCTTCTGGCTTTCCCTTGTTGTGCCTAATTTGAAAACTGTATCAAAGAAAGGTAGTCTGCATTCTTGCAGAAGGTCTAATTTGAAAGTCAACAGTATTGCTAGTAGTAAAATGCGTGTTCAGATCAACTTACATAAGTTAGTTGAGCATTTCCTGTGAAAATGCATGTTCCGATCGACCTGCACAAATTAACTAGTAGCATTCCCATAAATCCAAGGGATCCAAAAAACTGAAGGAGTGATGTCGGTGTTTAGACTTGCTTAAGAATTTCTCCAACTCTTGTGCCGCCTGCTTCTGTTGGTTCAAAACCAGGCGTACCGCCTCTTCTTCTCGGTCAGTCAGCGAAGTCATGAGCAAGGCGAGGACAACCAATTGCATCCTTTTGTAAGTATGTACCTGCTGCCGGGAGAACCCAGTGTTGTTTGCTTCTGCGTACATGCTTCATAAGTTGTGCTGCACTTGCATTCTCGGCGTGCATCAGTATCGCATTGAAGACGATCATCGTTGTCCACCGTCAGAAACTGGAGATGCTCCCGGAGGCGCTGGCCGGGATGAAGGAGGTGGAGCTGTACAGCATGTCCAGGCACTACCTCACGTCCGGGTTTCTAAGGCATTATCGTAGTGACACTTTTTAAACTGCCTTTAAATGTTTCTTTTTAAGACACTTTTATATGTGGCGCTTTTAAAGTTTAGATAATGTAAGACAAAAAATTAGAGTGCCTTTAATAGATCATTTTTTTTTGTTCACAAAAAAAAATAGATCATTTTTTAAGACAAAAAAAAGTGCCTCTACTAGATCATTTTTAAAGACATTTTTACAACATGTAGACAAAAACCTTTTGTGACGATTCTATGAAAATGCCACTAAAGGTTAAACTTTAGAAGCAATATCTAGAATGCCTTTAAATATTAACCTTTAGTGGTATTTTTATCACGTGTAGATAAATTTTTTTCGAGGCAATCCTATAAAAATGCCTCTAAAGATTAACAACTATAGGTAATATCGAGAATGCCTCTAAATGTTAACATCTAGTGGCACATGTAAAGTGCCTCTAAATATTAACCTTTAAAGGCACTTTCATCACATGTAGGCTTTCTAAAAAATGCCTCCATGCCACGTGTCTGAATCACTTTTCATAGAATTTGCCAACTAGTGTATATACATGGTTAATGCTGCAGTCACTTTTCTAATATGCCGCTAATGGTAGGTTTTAGCGGCAGTTCTATGGTTAATGCGGCTAATGATACGCTAATTACCGACAGTTAAGAAAAGTGCCGCAAAAGGTATCCTAATTAGCGGCTATTTTATCGGTATTGCCGTTAATCATGTGTTAATGAAAGGCCACGATAGTTGCCCAGCGGTAGATTAGGAAAAACGTCGCAAATGTTGGAACGCATATTAATAAGTGTCCCTAAAGTTTTGAGCTTCGGTGGGTGTTTTTCACTATGGTCCATTGGAACATCGAGAGGCGTTTAGTCCACGAGAATACAGGTTTAAAGACATAAACATAATATAGTATTAGGACTAAACTGAAAAGTCTCCTAATAGATTATATTCTCTCCTGTCAGTTCAGACGGGGATAAAATTTCTCCACGCGACAGCGGGCCACCGCTGCGATGCGTGTCGGCGGTGGGCTTCTTCCCGGCGCTTCCCGTGCGCGCCGTCGAGGGCTACGCGCTCTTCGTCGACGGCTTCCTCTCCTGGGCTACGCGCGGGACTGCTTATCCGACGTATTCTACCGCCTCGCTCGCCTCGTCCTCCGACTCCTCGCGTTGCTCGAGGACCACTACGCCGTCGTGCTTGCGCTCCTACGCATGGGGCCGCATGATGACCAGGAGCTCTCGGCCTCGGCGGCAGTCCTTCCGGCGTTAGACCCCGCGGCAACTCTAGTCGCCACGGTCGCCATCCTGATCCCGCGCCTCCTGCTGCCCCTCTGGGCCTTCTGCGGGGCCGCCTCGTCCTCGGCCTCCTCCTGGCCTCCCGCGTCGTCGAGGGCTACGCATCTTCCCGGCGCACGCCGCCGGCTCATGAACCCCGCGCCTATGCATGCGGTTAACCGCTGTGGGCACGGTGGTGCTCCGCCTCGAATCCGTCTTCGCCTCCCTCGACCACCTCCTCTGCTCCTGCGGCAGTGTGATGGTGAGCTTTCGCCTCTCTCTTCCCTCTTTTTTTCTTCCAAATATCGATTTGCCGTGGTTCGATTTGATGTGTAGTTCGATCTAGTGCACCATTTTCACTGCTATAGACCGAGGACTGACATTCTAACAAGCTTGTTGTCACTTGGTAGTTAGTTCAATTTCATTTATACACATTGTTAAAATGATAATTCAGTAGTACATCAACACTATTACACGTATTGGTTTTGGACAATTTTCTAATGCGTGGTCTTGTTGGCTCCTATAATTGCTAGTGCAACCTCAACCTTTGACTATTCCTAGGAACAACGATGAATTATTTCATAAATTTCCTGCCACATCTTGTGCTTTAGTGATGATCTGTTAAGAGGTTTTGTCACTTTCTATTCTGAACAAATATTGTGGGGTCAGCATGGATTGGACAACATGTACGTGGAATTTATTAGCGTGTGAGAGGAGCTTGCAGAAATTGATTGTATGTTCTGTTCACTATGCTAGTAAATTGATTTGTGTAATAATATGTTCATTACAGATCTTGAACGAGGAGTAAATTGATTTGTGCTGGTGGGTTCTAGCCTCAGAATGAATGGCTTGATCCTTGATTAATCCTGTAAAATTTTATATGGTTCTAAAGTAATAACCTGAATTTAGACATCTTTCTATTTACGTGATGTGTCATATTACTTCCTTTCTACCTAGTAATATAGATCAGTGTGTTCTAGTGAGTTATCAACGATTAAAAGGCATCCGGTTGGGAGCTAGCGGAGGCCTGTGCTGGTCGTCGTCAGCTGCCACCATGGTAGAGGGGAAGCGCCATCTCCAAGGGGCATAAGAACTACGAGCTCAAGTTGCAGATGCAATTGTGCATCACGTAATCTTGTTTATTCAGACATTCCTTGCTATAATGTTGTCAACATTGCTTAGATTTTAGCAGAGTTAGTGGATTTGGGATGTTCCGAAAAGACCAGAGAGCTGATGTAGCATGAAAAATGATACCAGCAACTAGTGGACGAACACCAAAAACTTGTGCTTAAAAACTGCACAATACTGACTGACTTACAGGTGCACTACCCTGATTTGCACTATATCCAAACTGCAATAGCAGTGATATTTTTACTTGCTATTTTCAGGATTTTGCTTGGATGCAGCTCCACTGGTAACATCCCACAAAAAACACTGCCTGTTTACTGCTGCTAAAGAGGATTTTGCTTGGATGCAGCTCAAGGTGGTCAAGGAACTCGACCTCGCACTACCCCCTGGCTGGCGTGGTGGCCAACGCAGCCTCTCTGAAAGGTAATGGCTAATCTATATGCTGCTTGTTTTTGTTTCATGTTCTGCTTAGAGTGGGTGTAGGACAACTGTTTGATGAAATGGTTTCCTTCGGCTTGGAGTGGGTGTAGGACAACTGTTTGATGAAATGGTTTCCTTCGGCTTGGAGTGGGTGTAGGACAACTGTTTGATGAAATGGTTTCCTTCGGCTTGGAGTGGGTGTAGGACAACTGCTTGGAGTGTGTGATTTACTCATCAAAGAATTCCAGATTGTATCATTCCCACATTGGCAGTCTGTTGTTGGGTTCTGATTGGTGTGTAATTTCCCTATCACCACTAGTCCAATACGCGAGCTGTGATCAGTGGTTACCATGCATACTCTATAGTGAAATTGTTTGCCTTTTTTAATTTCAGTTTTGGGGCACGGGAGTTCACCGTTGTAGGCAGACCACAGGTTCTGATGATCAGGCATTCTCTTTGTCAAGCCGGCTGGAAAGTACTAGTGCCCACTAACGAATTCGAATTGATCTTCTAATCTTTGTTGTGGTGTTCTGAACCTTCAATTCTGATCATGATAGAAGGCAGCGTCAGGTCCATGCCGTGCTCCACGTCCAGCCAAGAAAGGTGAACACGCACATGATTAATTTTCTGATGCCTTGTTGTATTAGTACTACGATGGTACTACTTGATGTTGATTTAGCACAGCAACTATCTCTGTCTGGATGCCATCACGAATTTAGACAACACTCTGCGGGTGTCATCCTCTGGGCCATCAAAACATTATACTGCCGTGCACACAAAGCTCAGTGGCCTGAACCATACTTACTTGTGTGGTTTCACTTTCTCAGAACAACAGACCCATTGAAATTCAGTATTTATTATTACTTCTAAGCTGGCTAATATTGGTGTTAGCTTAGGTAGCTCTGTATAGGAGGTGCTTTTTTTCATATGTGATTTACTCATGAAAGCATAAGTGATTCTGCGATATCTCGGTATTTGTTTGGGTTTCAGATAATTGGATTGTAGTGATGTAGTATGCTGTAATGGTTTCTTGTAAATGACATGCTCTTGTTCTAGTACAAATAATGCAGTAGAATTAGTTTGACAAGATGTATAGAATGGGTATGGTTTCCTGATAATCTCCTGATCATTTAGATGATTTGTACTTGTTAATTCTTCTCCTATTTTATATATGTGCTAGTAGAGGCTTGTATCTATTCGGTTTCATTTACTGAGAGGAACAAAATGGGTATTCATTTTGTAGCTTGCTGGAATTCTTAAATCAGGGAAACTTGAATGATCAATTTCTTTTGTATAAATGGCTTATGGAAGTAGATAAGCAAGGCAGATCAGTATTTATTCCTGATGTTTTCCACATACAGTGAAACAAGACATGATAGGTTTCCACATATTATGAAATATTTCTGCTTTGTCGGTTCTTATCTCCATTGTCTCCAATTATGCAGTTCATAGTGTAACATGGTTTTATTCTAATAGATCTGCCTTGCCTGCATGCTAATCAACTAGTTGTTCTTTTCTACAACTGAAACTTTGGTTTAGTGCATGCAACTTCTGAGTGCCATTCATGTGCTGGCTTATTGCGTACTATTTTTGCAAGGCAAATCTGTTCCTGTGAATGTCACTGCGATTTTTCATGTTTGTTAACATACAAATTTGTCAGGATTTTTCTTGAATGTGACCCCTAGTTTCTATGCAAATTTGTGTGTGATATATGCTCCTCTTTGGACAAGATAATTTCAGAACCAAAACTTGGCCAATTTTTTTCACCCAGTGTGTAGTAAATCATACTTTCCTATGGCAGTCTTACTGTTGTATCAGGAGCAGTTTTACGTGTCACGGGGGGTGACGTTCACCCAGTATTTAGTTGATGTAGGTATCTACATGAACGTTCTAGCTTATGTTATGTTCAATATTGGACAGGGTGCATGTGTCAAGAAACTTTCAGGCAAGGTAAAACTTGAAGATAGCAGAGCAACGAAGCAAATTGTCGCACTTCTTAGCACTCCCCTGGAGAAGTATAGTAATATTGTTACTGCATTGGAGCTTTCGAATTATCCTCGAGTTATTGATATTTAGATAATGATACAACCAAAGTGATGGCCGTGGTAATAATTCAAAGCATAATGAAGAACACAACTTGCATATCTACTTCCGACAAGGTAATGTTTCTTTAAGTGGTCTATGATATTTTTTGTGGTTCTGCCTGATTAGTGCCTGCAATATTTATAGTTTCTCATGAAGTTTATCCAATTGGTAACATGTTAAAACTTTTGCATTAGCTTGATGAGGAGGATTTCAACTTTTACCAAGTTATATGCAAGTATTATTAACCTTTACCAGGTTATATAATGACACGGTATTCACTTGCTGCAGGATTATCTACTGAATGCATAGCAAGTTTGGTTCCTAGTCATGTACATTCTAATTAGAAGACTATAATTCACAAGGTATAAACACAAATTTACTGTTTCTGTTGTGTGCTTAGTTCATTGAGTACAAAGTTGTGTATGTATCGCATGTGTGTAATAAGCCAGCTCATGGGTTCTGAAATCATTCTGGCATAGAGCTACTTGATCTGCAATGTTCATCTACCATACTTCTCATGGGTTGCTGTCACATGTGCCTCCGGTGGCTACCCCTCGGCCCTCGTCTAGTAGTCGAGCACGCCTCTTTGTCGACCTCAAGGCCCAGTTCGGGAACCTGGTGTGGTGTTGCGCCTGCCTCCCTGCCATACTTGAGTTTCTTAGAGATTTCTTTGATCCGTTATAGAAAGGCATATGGACGCAATCTAGGGTCTCTTTTTTTCTTCACCTTAATTAGTTGACATAGATGAAGGATTGGATGATTCATAAATTCATTTGTTGTTTGTAGATGCACAATATTTGCACCTAATACCATAGTCATTTTCCACATATTTTGTGCTCTGCCGATGGTGTAGATTTGATCCTAGTGCTCACTTAGCATCTATACTACTTATAAAGGAGCAAAAAATTTCTTGCCTAGGTTATAAGAAGTGACTTACAGACATTATAGCCATTTCACAAAGAGTTATACCTTCATTATTGCGCTGCTTCTGTATATACCTTGCCTTACTTCATGTCTAGCCAAAAAGGAGGTAGTAAGATCTTTGAGCGCACAATGACCACAGCAACATCTCTCACAAAGACAATAGGGTTAAGCTTAATTGACAGATAAAAGACCAAAACATAGGAAAACAAAAAAAAATCACTGTAAAATTAAATGCTCTGTCATGATCCCTCGAAATCAACTATTATTTCATTGAATCCTATATTTTTCCATTTAACTGGTGACGGTTCTCCAAAGTTTAGACTGGCCTTGTGAGTCTTCGAATCCCTAGAGACACCTGGTCGGCCATCCCCGCCCGTTGCCCCGTCCAAGTCATGGTTTCACGTATGCTTACGCTTGGTTGTAATATCAACTTTATGTGCATTCTAGATTTAGCTAATTTAGAAAATAGCTCTATAACACTAACATATTCCTTTTTGCAGTACTTACTCATTCTAACAGGAAATCCATTGTGTCTGTCAGTTATATATGTATCTTAGAGTTAGCTGCTTGATAAACTAGCCTTGTATACACTTAAGTTTTCCTTTTTGAGTATTTTCTCTGCATCGAATAGGGCAAGTGTTGTGCATATTTCTTCCATTATGCATTTTGGACGCAACCAACCCCTACCAGAGACATGCCATCTGTTTTGATTACTGAACTTATGTTATCTTATACAGTTTCTTTGTCGACTTGCAAAGCAACGATGAAGAATTAGTTATGCTATACTGTATCGTTCCAACGTTTTCTTGGTCGACTGAAGGTATGAATGGCGGTGTCTAGCATTCACATCCTTACCATGAGGGTTCACGTGTTCCAGAAGGTTCACAAGTTCCAGAGGGTTCACAAGTTCGAATCAACACAAGGAAGAGGAGAAAGAGTACGAAAATACTTGAAGCACTGAATGATGTTTGAATCACTGAGTGATATTTGATACTTGAATCATTGAATGATGTATGATAGTGACGCATAGCAAGAGAGTGTTTAAAAGTGAATGTTGCTTCTACAAGAGAATGTCATTTGTTATTGAATATTGTTTTAAACTAAACATTCTTGTATTTGGATGTGGTAAATTATTGTAGCATTTGGATGTGGTAAATTAATATTATATTAATAGCAGTAGTGCATGGAAATCTGACATACATAGTGCATTACAAGGCACTATTGATATTGTCTCTAAAACTCACATTAAAAGGCACTATTGATATTGCATCTAAAATTCATATTACAGGTCACTATTGATATTGCCTCTACAACTAACTTTACAAGACACTATTACCATTGCCTCTAAAACTCACATTACAAGTCACTATTGCCATTGCCTCTAAAACTCACATTACAAGACACTATTGTCATTGCCTCTAAAAAACTTTACAAGACACTATTGGATATGCCTTACATAAAAAAAAGGTATTATAAAATGTGCCTACAAAACTACTTTATAAGTCACTATTGGATATGCCTTACATAAGAAGAGGAGACATTAGAAAATATGCCTACAAAATTACTTTACAAGGCATTTTTTAGATATGGCATATAAAAAGAGGCATTAAAAAATATGCCTACAAAGGTACTTTACAAGGCACTTTCTAGATATGCCTCTAAATACATTTAACAACGGTAGCGGATGCGGCATTTTATTTTTTGCCTTGAATAATAATTTAAGCCAAATTGTCTACTTTTGAAGGCACTTTTTAGTGCCTTCTATTTGAAAATGTGAGGTAGTGTAGATGGCGGGAAGGATCAAGGAAGAGGAAGCGAGGATCACCAACAAGATCAAGCATGCCCCTGTCATTCAGACCATCTGGTAGAGAGTGTCATCCAAACCATGCTACCGGAAGACTTGTAGGAATAACAGTACATTCTTGTATGCATCTGAATGTGCGAATGTATCAAGCATTTGGGATTCAAGCGAACATAGCCTACCGTTTCGGTTAGCTGCTTTCCTGATAAAAATGATCTCTGAACGTAGTACTAAACTATGTCGTTTTAGGTTCAGTTTGCACATTCTCTATGATTCCTTCCTTCAACTTTGAACTGATAAACGGGCCGCGAATCCTACTCACAGGCTAGGACCCAGTTTAAATTGGTTATTCCTCAAATAATTGCATAAGATGAATGGACCATGCACGACCCGCTTGTGGAAGACCACTCATAACTCATAATCGATCACCACCATCGCCGGTATTCCTCGGTAAAAAAAAAACATTACTAGGCGTCCCGGGGGATTTGTGTTTTTTATCCCCCGGGTCTCCAGCCAACCACGTGTCCCTTTTTGGGGTCAAAATCCCGCTTTTACTATAGAAAGTCCCTTCTTGCTACATATTTTACCGCTTTTGCTGCATGTAGCAAAAAACGGTTCGGTCCAAAAAATAGAAAAACAGACTGGACCTCGTCGGAGATTTTGCCGGCGACCTACGATGATCGTAGCAAAAAAATCGTGCTAATATAGCAAACCCTTCCTCACCGGAGACTTGTCGGTAGACCTCACCGGAGACCGAGTAGCAAAAACGTTACGCTATTGTAGCAAAACTGCAAAACGGTGGTAGCAAAAAAAAGTACTAATGTAGCAAAAATAACGACCTCGCCGAAGATATCACCGGTGCCTGACGTAGCAAAGCCGACTTTGCTGAGGACTTCCGTCGAAAATGTCGTAACAAATATTTTGTGCTATTATAGCAAAAACATAAAAGATAAATAGCAAAAACTTGCTACTATTGTAGCATCACCCTATAGCAAAATATCAAAATGCGTCCATTGGTCGGTAGCATCGCGACCTTCATCTGTAGCAACAATGACCACTTCCAGTAGCATTGTCGTCCTGACTATGTAGCATCGTGTCGCAAGAGGAAACTCCAGCGCAGAGGGGCAGCCATGGCACGGAGGTGTGGCGGTGGTACCTCCGGCGAGGGCGAGCTCCGGCGACGACAAGGAGCGGGTGCGGCGAGCTTTGGCAGCGTGCGTGTAGCGAGCTTCGGCGACGCGGTAGTGCAAGGCAAGGAGCGGGCGCGCGAGCTCTAGGGACGCGCGGCCATGCGGGGCAAGAAGAAAGGCGCATGAAGCGGAGGCCGCGGCGAGCTCCCACGGTTGTGGCATCCCGCAAAACCACTACTAGAAAATCGCGTTGAATTTGTGCATTGCATCGTCATCATCATGTTGTTTGTCTAAAACTATTTCGCAAAACCTGTTTTATTTTCTAAGACGCCCCATCCTACTTCAAGCATAAAACCGGGTCACGGATTATTTTATTTTGGCATGGCGGTTGCAAACGGTCCAATTAAACAAATAAAATTTATTTTATTTTTAGCGGGTCGAGGCAGGCCGTCCCGAACGACCACCCCCAGAATTTTAAATCGGTCCAGCTAGTCTGCCCCTCTAGTTCCTAAGCTACCCAGAAAGCTACCCTACCCACCCCTCCACCTCACTCCCTCCAATAGTAGCCTGCCACCTCAGCTCCCCTCTCCCCCTCTACCAATCCAGAGCCGCCACGTCACCCCTGGCCTCTCCTCACCCACCCCACACCACACACTACACGCCACCCCACCAACCGGACCCTCCCCCACTCCCCACAGCACACACACGCCACAAGACGCACCCCTTTGCTGGACCCCGCCCCCACCCCTGTCATGCTCACCCCTTGTGCCACACACTCATGCACGCCCATTGCCCACGCTGGACCCGCCTCCCCGGCCCCACCACTCCCCTAACCACGCCTGCCCCTGTCTCCTTCCTCCTCCCGCTCTCTCCTCCTCTCTCTCTCTCGCCTCGGCAGCAAGCCCTTGTGCCCGCGCCTCTCACCTCCCTCGCTCGCTCCTGGCACACACACCTTCGCCCGCTCACCTCGCCACGCGCCAGCCTCGCCTCCCAGCCCCCCGGCCTCCCCTTCTCCCCTCACCCGCTGCCTGCCCCGCCTCCCAGCCTCCCCCGACACCTGCGTAGCCGCCTCGCATGAGCCCAGCGCCCTGCTTCGTCGGCCCGGCCCGCCCTTGCCTCAGATGCTCTCGCCGTGCCGTCCGTCCCAGTCTGCGCCCGCGACCGCCGCCGTCGCCGCCACGCCCAGACCCACTCGCCGCTCCACCTGCTGCGCCTCGCCGCCTGCCTCGCCCGCCAGCCCAGCGCGCCGCCTCGAGCTCGCCCGTCGCTCCGCCTGCGGTGTTCGTCGCCCGCCCGGCGTTGGTGCTCGTGTGTGTACCGAGGCGAACCGAAGGCCTCCGAGGACCCACAAGATCTGCTTCCTGGACGCGCCATGGTTGCGGTAGAACCCTCAACGCCAAGACCACCTCCCGAACCCCGGAGGAACCGACGAGAAACGCCCTTCCGCCGAGATCTTCCGAAGGCCGGTCCCCGAAACCCGCGGGACCTTGTTGCCGACGACACGGAGCCCCGAGTTCGTCATCACGGGCACGTGGAGCCACACCCCAAGATCTTCAGAAAGGAACAACAAGGACCTCGGAAAAACCAAGATCTCCCCGTGCCGGAACCCGAGTCCGCCACCGACAACGGAAACCGTGGAACCGACAAGATCTACATCGACCGTTATCGACCAAGAACCATCGACGCCGCACTTTGAGCTCGACACCGATAAAGAAGGAACCCCGAGTACTTCGCCGTGTAGCGCCAAGTTCTCCCTCCCGGATGCGCAAGATCTGCCCCGATACCGAGAACGACCCCGGAGTCCGAGAACGTTCCCGCCGAGAACAATCCGTCGAACCCTGGACCCCGAGACCACCCCGAACCCCGGAACCCAAGATCGTCGAGCCCCCTCTGATGTGTGACCCCTTTTCCTCGGACCCTATTTTATAACATAACAAATTGTTGCATATTAATTGTCATCTCGCATGCATATCGTTGGTTTGGGGGCCTTATGCCGATTCACCTGCATAATTAAATATGGGGCCCATATGCGGGCAAATCTAGTCTCATATCGGCCTCATTTAAACTTGTGTAGCGAACCAGTACTATAACCTTGCCTTGTTAAAACAACATTTAAATTGCGGGGGTTCTAAACAACTTGAACCATCTAATTAATTGTCGGGACCCCGGTTCCGCTTATTATGACCTAATTGCATCACGCCTTGGCCATGTCATACATCATACATGCATCATGCCGATCTTCTGCCGTGTATTAAATATTGCATCCGGTGTTTATTCTAGTGTTTTGGTTCTTCGCGGATAAGGCCGTTGAGTTGATGTGAGCTTCGCCCCGATCTTCGGTTGAACCCTTCGACAATGTTTTCAGGCGAGCATCTTCCCCTTTCTACCTATCTTACTTTTATAGTATTTACTTCCCTCCTGTTGATCTATTGCTATTTGTGTTGCGTTGCTCTAGATTTCGTACCCGTGATATCCCTCGCAGCCATATATAGCCTTGGACACATCCTATGTCCTGTTGTTTGGTAGATAGTTGGACCCGCGTGTCGCAGTCGCTTGCTCAAGTGTTTTGCTTGTCGTCAAGTACCACCTTTGTTGGAGAATTGCCGCATGTTGATGTTGGAGATGATCATGGCTTTAATTATCGTATCTCTTTAATTCTTGTTTAACAACTAAAATTGAATTAAGCAGAGGCATCGGTGGGTGATAGGTAAGATTTGGTTTCCGACCGCCCACTTGTGTCCCGTAGGACCCGAGTTCTTGACACCTGTTCCGAGATCGAGCGCGCTAACCACAGGTGGGGAGATATGGGCCCCCCATTGATAATTACCTGATTTCAAAGTATTGTACTGGGGGCCACAACTAGTTTGAGGTGTTTTACTATTCTGTACTTATGCCATGTTACTGCTTTATTTACGTTTGTGCGAAAGCACGTGTACTGTTTAGGAAGCGGGATGTTTTCGCGGTATGGGCAGTCCCCGTTTGGGGGCAGACTGTCGCATACTGCCATCGACGCAAACCCTGAGTCCGTCTCGGAGACCGGCCGACTCCGTTGCGGGTGTCGACTCGGTGGGGTGGCCCCCCGTGCTTGCTTTGGGTCTGGGAACGTCGTGACTTAGGCCCCGCCGACATACCGATGGGTGTATGTTAACTGATCTGGCAAAAAGGGTCAAGTGCTGTGGATACTTTGGTGCACCTGCAGGTTAAATCTTTCGAGAAGCCGTGTCCGCGGTTATGGACGACTTGGAGCACAAAGGTGTCGATCATAGACAACTATAACTAAAGTTTCTTGTTTTAAAATGACTTGTTTCCGATATGATTAGTAATCGCTTCACTACAATGTAATGGCTAAGTAAAAGTATCAACGATCGCTGGGTTTTGGGTTATCTCATGCTAATTGAATCGACTAGTAAGTGATGCCACTATAACGGAATGATTAACTAAAAGTGCTCATCGCTTACTTTATCGTGACGATTATCTAAACACGACTAGTAAAGTCGCAACTATAACCTAATAAGTAAAGCGCCAACCGTGCGTCCTCGTTGACTTCCTCGTTTGGTCACGAGAAACGCCAGATGGGTTTGTTTGATGATAGTCTCAGTTGGAACCGAATAGGTCTTTCTCACCCCTCTCGATAGCCGCCATTGTATCGAGTCTCTATAGGTTGTTTAGTGCATCTTTGCGCTCACCCGCCCATACCTATGTAGGCGAGACCGCCGAATTCTAGCCTCGCTGTCTTGGCCTCAAGATCGACGCTCCTCTTTTCCTTTGCCCTTTGTCGGCACCTTTTGTTTAAGCAGGTTTTGAGATCGACGCCGTTAGCGGGGTTACCCTTCCGCTTGGCCCGGGGTTATGGACGCCATTGGTTATTCTTGAGGCTCTTAGCCCCATTTGCATCTTGTCCGTAGTCGGGCCTTCGATTATTTTCAAGGTGATTTGGATCTTTGTATATTATATTTGTATTCTTGACTCTTTGAGTCGTTGTATATATATCTCTCGTGGGTCCCATCGAGGACTGTGTAATGTTATTACTTTGCTTTCCACCATCGAAAGTGCTGGTGGGCACCTTCGAATCGTTTCTATCGGGTTTGGCGAGTTTTGCTAAAACTTGCATAGGGCCGATCTCGAGGTGTTACAACGTGGAGGAGGTCGAGTCTTGGCGAGCTCCGTGGGCCGATGTGAGCTCCGGACGACCAACTGTGATGCTTCCCCTGGCAACGGAGGATTTTTGCGTACAGAAACTACCTAGAAGAGATAAGGAGAGATGAAGCTGGGTCCCACCCACGTTATCACCGCGTGATCGAACCAACATAACGAACGAGGCCCGCGACCTGGGGGTTTGGATCCTCTGGAGTTGGACTAAACTCCACGCGGTTGAGTTGGACAAATCTCAGCCACTCTATTCTCTACATGGCTCAGATCTAATTAGGCCTAACAACCTCCTGTGATTTATCTAATTTGGAGGGAGATTTTTTTTCTTTCGTTGGTTCCCTCCAAAATGAAATAGTCGCCTTATTTTCCCACCAAAAACGCTCACGCCTTTTCCCCACCAAAACCTGGCACATCGATATGCTTCTTCCCTTTCTCACCAAAACTACCAGATCTATATTCTTCTCCAAATCCTCTTCTGGTGTTCGTGCCATTCAATAATGCAGATATGCTTCTTCCTTTCTCACCAAAACTACCAGATCTATATTCTTCTCCAAATCCTCTTTGTGGTGTTCATGCCATTCAAGAATGCAAGTACAGACAACAATGGAAATCTGAACTCGAATCAAACACCAACCAGGAGTATGCCGCAAGTTGGACTCCAAGACTACGTATGGAATTCACCACAACAGATGAAGCATGGAAATTCTGGGTTTCTTATGCAGGAAAAATAGGATTTGATGCTAGGAAGCACTATAGTAATTTAATAAAAATAAAGATGGAGTTGTAACATCAACAAGATTCTTATGTAGAAAAGAAGGTCAACAGTCAAAAGATAAACGCGAGGATCAATACAAGTCATCGCGAGCTGAAACAAGGACATGTTGTAAAGCGCGCATGAGAATTATTTTGAACAAAAATACCAAAAAATATAGTGTACATGACTTTGAGGCAGAGCACAATCATGTCTTTTATCGGCCAGATATGATCCGCTTGATCCCATCTCAACGAAAAGTATGTCCACTGGATGCCATGGATATAGAAGCAGCAGATCACGCTGGTATTACACCAAAGGCAGCACATGTCTTTTTCGGAGAAGTTGTTGGTAGAACTTCCAATCTTGGGTACACACTACAAGATCGCAAAAATTACTTGAGGAGTAAGCGCCAGCTTGCAATATGGAGAAGCAGGAGGTTTGTTAAAGTATTTTCAGCAACAAGTCATTGTGATCCATTCTTTTAATATGCTATTCAGCTAGATAATGAAGAACAAATAACCAATATATTTTGTCTTGATGCTAAAATGTTGATAGACTATGCTTTATTTGGTGATGTGATTACATTTGATACCACATATTCTACCAACAAAGAGTACCCTTTGGAGTTTTTGTTGGATTTAACCATTTTAGAAATAGTGGTTTTGGAGAAGCTCTCTTATATGATGAAACAATAGATTCTTTTAAGTGGTTATTAGAGACTTTTCTAGCAGCACATAATCAAAAGCATCCCAAAACAATTTTCTTGATCAAAATGCAATGGGTAAGGCAATTTGTGTGGTTTTTGTGGTTACAATACATGGTTTGTGTTGTTGGCAGAGGGGTCAGAATGCAATAAAGCATATAAGCTCGCATAAGGCCGATGAACCAACAGAAGGTGTCCTCCCTAGTGATCCTGGTCAAAAGAAGGATGAAGCAACAACAATTCTAAAGGAATATAATCATTGCATGTATTTATATGAGAAAGAAGAGAAGTTTGAAGAAGTTTTCAAGTCTATGCAATCTAAGGTGAAGCAGGGAAGATGGTTGGATGGTATTTACAAACTAAAGCACAAGTGGGCTTATTGCTACATGAAGGATGTGTTTACACTGGGAATGTGAAGCACACAACTCACCGAGAGCTTCAATACAGACCCGAAGCAACATCTGAAATTTAATTTGGACATAGTAAGGTTCTTCAAACATTTTGAAAGGGTTGTTCAAGAAAAGCGTGAAAAGGAGGTAAAGTCTAAACATGAAGTTAGGAAAAAGTTTCCGATGGTAAAAATGAAGGGCACACCGGTACTACAGCAAGCAGTAAATGTTTATACACCCCCTATATTCAAACTCTTCCAGGAGGAGTTTGAAAAATCAATCGCAACTTATATCAAGAACTCAGTGCAAAATGATTCGATCATTGAGTTCACTGTTTCCATTTGCAATCTTGAAGGGCAACCAGCTAATAATTATGGATACAAAGTTTCTGTTCACCCCATTAATCAAACGGTTTCTTGCAGTTGTAAGAAATTTGAGAAACATGGGATCCTTTGTAGCCATGCGATGAAATTACTAGATATGATGAATATCAAGTTGATTCTTGAAGCATATATTCTTAAAAGATGGACAAAATAAGCAAGATCAGTCATTGTGCAAGACAACAAAGGAAAGGATATTTTGGAAGATCCTAAGTTGGAAAAACTGCACCGATACAAATCATGCAAAAAGTTTGCTCGCTTAGCTTAAAGAGCAGTGGACTTTGATGAATCATATTTCTTACTAGACAACTCACTTGATTCAATGAACACAACCATAGAAGAGAAGATAAAGGAAATTTTCAAGCCAGAAGATTCCCATGAGGAAAGTTCGCCAATGTCACAACAAACTTTGGATAGTAGAGTGGCTGGTCTAAAGAAGAGGGAAGGCCGGAATAGTAATAAGAGACCAAATGATTGGGTTGAGTTAATGCAAGAAAAGTCTAAAAAGAAAGTAAAAAAACAGGCCAAGTCAAAGAAAGAGAAATCAAACAAAAGAGTGATAAGTGGAACCAACACAAAGGAAAGTCCAAGCGATGAAGTACATTACTACAAAAATAATGTAACAACTACTGCTCGGCTCATGGCTCCATAAATATTGATAAATACACGTACGATTCTAACCATACTACTATTTTTATTAACTATAGGGTTTGGATGTACCGATAGATATCTTGTGGATGAATGAAAATGGAAATGCTACTGATTTCACGGATTCGTTGTTGATAAGATTCTAACTAGTTTTTATTCACGATGGACTTTTTTAATGAGATTTATGATGAAACTTGAGAACACTGAAATTCCAGTTTCTTACAAGTTTATATTATGGTTCAGGGATCTTGCAATAATGGCTTACCTCCAGCACATACTAATCTTACAGATACCACATCATACAGTCAAGTATGTAATTTGTGCTATATTGTTAAGATATATTCAAATTGCAATATATCATATGTAATTCATGCTTAATTTATTTTTGCATCTACTATCTTGACAGGAAACAAGTATTAGATATACTCAAGTCTCAAGATGAACAATTGTATTTTCCTCCTACAAGCAACATTGCAACAAGCCAATCTGCAGATACTACAATCAGTTCTTGTGAACAGTGGAAGAAACATCATCTATTTGATATGTCATGTGTAATAGTTATTTTAATCCCTGACAATGCAGTGGATATTATCCTCCTTAATCTGTTATTGCAAGTAAATTTGGCATAGTACAAGAATCGTAGAGAAATCTGAATCGTACCTCCTCTTTCACCCATGTAGCTCAATTCTTCTAGCCTGGCGTTGGGAGAGCTCCTGGTGCAGCAACGGAGGCCGCAAGCTCGCCAACTGGGGTGAGTCAATGGTGTGGCGGCGACTCCATGGAAGCTGTAAGCTCATGATGTGGGGGCAAGCTCCCGATGCGGACGCGGCGGAGGCTGCAAGCTTGCGATTTGGGATGATCCCTGTTGTGGTGGCGGCTCCATGAAAGCTGCAAGCTCACGATGTGGGCGAGCTCCCGGTACAGCGACGACTCGGTGGAAGCTGCACTTTCACGAAATGCGAATTGGGCGAGGTCCTGGTCCGGCGGCGACTCGTTGGACGAGGTCCTCGCGTGGTGTGGTGGCTACTTGGTGGCGGAGGCCGGATTTAGGCCGCCGTTTCGGCCGCCGAAGCTGACGAGGGGGAGTCCACGAGCTGATGGAAGAGAGACAAGGGGAATCCTATTCTGGTTGGTCCTGAAGCTTCACGACCTTATCCAAAAATTGAAGACTATGTCTTTAAAGAATACTAGTAAAGGTGCACGTGCACATGCACGTCTATGTATGAAACACAAAGATCAAATTATAAATGAATTATATAATAATCTATGTTTGATTGCACATTCGTAGAGTTACATGTCATGCTCATTTCAATCGTATATTGTTTCAGTAAAATATGCTTGTACACTGACATATAATCTTTTGAATTTATTTGACATCCTTTGCGACGTAGAATTTTTTGAATTTATTTGCCATCTGTTGCAGAGGTCTATGGTGTCCTCTGAAATATTTAGTTGAACATATATTTCACGGATCACACTTGCACAGATAGTTCAACGATGTCTTGTTCATTCGCCGGCTTCTGAGCATCTTGTAGGGGTTCGTAGCATGGAAAACAAAATTTTCTATCGCATACAAACAAAGAAGCCAAGATCTATCTACTAGATTGTAGCAACGAGTCGATGGAATAACTTACCTCAAGATTCCAAAGTGTTTAACGAGCGGATTCTCGTGGGTGATGTAGTACTCTTCCGATCTCAAGATCGTAGACGATCCTTCCGGCGCTGCGTTCCTAGCGCTTCGCAATCGTCACACGTTCGATTTGATTTAAGACCTTCCTCTCCCTTGTTCCAAGAAAATGGAGGTTGTAGCACTCTCCTCGCGATTCCGGCGACCTGTGGCGTGGTACCGGAAGTAGAGGGGAGATCCCGCAGGGCTTCGCCTTAAGCCGGAGCGAGTATGGTGGAGTATGAGAGAGAGCTATTAGTGGTCTAGGGATTAGACACACCAATTAGAAGGCTCTAAACCGAAGGCTAGGGCAATTAGAAGCTCTAAACCAAAACGGCTCTAAACCGGAGATTAGAGGATAGGAACTTGTGTGTCTAGAGGAGGGGGCCCTGCCCCTCCTTTTATAGGTGGGAGGCGGCCAAGGGAGGAGTCCCTCCCAAGTCGGCCTTGGTTGGCGCCGGCTTGGAGGACTCCTCCCAAGTCGGTTCCAACCACCTCTTGCTTGTTTCCCAGTTTCTGCTTCCCACAGTTCTGTTTAGCGTTTGACTTTCAAACCGGCAGTTTGACTTTTCAGTTTTGGAACAATGAGAACACTTAGTACATGATGCAATCATTCCAATATGTAATGACACATTCATGTACCCTTCCTCCAGAGTGCCGGACATTAGGAATCTTCTAGAACATCCGATGAAAACAGGAATCATTCCCGAACTCGAAGCGGGACTTTCCTTATATGAATCTTATTCTCCGGACCATTCCGGATCTCCTCGTGATATCCGGATCCCATCCGAGACTCGAACAACATTCGGTCTCTTTCTCATAATATCATAACTACTCAAAACAACGTCGAATCCTTATGTGTCTCCCTACGGTTCGTGAATTATGCGGACATGATCGAGACACTTCTCCGAACAATAACCAATAGAGGAATCTGGAAATTCATATGGCTCCCACATATTTCTACGATTACTTTGCGATCGAATGAACCACTTACATACGATACCAATTTCCCTTTGTCTCACGATAGTTTACTTATCCGAGGTTATGATCGTCGGTATCTCTGCATACCTAGTTCAACCTCGTTACCGATAAGTACTCTTTTCTCGCTCGTGATATGTGATCCCTTGTGAGCTAGTCACATGCTTGCAAGCTAATTGGATGACATTCCACCGAGAGGGCCCAGAGTATATCTATCCGTCATCTGGATGGACAAATCCCACTCTTGATCCATGTGTCTCAACCAATACTTTCCGAACACTCAATGCCACCTTTATAGCCACCCAGTTACGGTGTGGTGTTTGATGTCATCAAAGCATCCATCCGGTAAAGGTGATATGCATGATCTCATGGTCGAAGGAATTAGGTTACTATGTATCAGAAAGCATATAGCAATTGAACTATTGAAATGACTTGATCTTTATGCTACGCTTATTTATAGGAGTATGTCCACCATATCATTCTCCTAACGACATGATCTTGTTGTTGATAACATCTCAATGTTCATGATAGGGAAACCACAATCATTAATCAACCAACAAGCTAGTGAAGTATAGAGGCTATACTAGGGACTTCAAATTAAGTTTACAAATCACACAAGTATCAATGTTTCCTTGTTAATACTATTATAGCATGAATGTAAACATTTATCATAAACACAAAGATATAATAATAACTATATTTATTATTGCCTCTAGGGCATATCTCCAACAGTCTCCCACTTGCACTAGAGTCATCTAATCTAAATTACATGGTAATATACCGAACACCCATGGCAGTTTGGTGTTGGTCATGTTTTGCCCTCGGGAGAGGTTTAGTCAACGGATACGCACATTCAGATCTGTGTGTACTTTGCAAATCTTTATATCCCCATCCTGGATATGTTCTCGAATAGCGTGAAAACGCAGCTTGATGTGCTTCAGCTTCTTGTGTGACCTTGGTTCTTGCGCATTGGCTATGGCGCCCATGTTATCACAGTAGATAGACATTGGGTCCAGTGCACTAGGAACCACACCCAGCTCTGTAATGAACTCTTTCATCCATATCGCTTCTTGTGAAGCCTCCGAAGCAGCCATGTATTCCGATTCAGTTGAAGATCTCGCCACAACGCTTTGATTTGCACTCCTCCAGCTAACTGCTGCACCATTCAAAATAAATACGTATCCAGATTGTGATTTAGAATCATCCAAATCGGTGTTCCAACTAGCATCGGTGTAACCGTTAACAACGAGTTGTTCATCACCTCCATAAGAAAGAACCATATCCTGAGTTCTTCTCAAGTACTTAAGGATGTTTTGATCGGTCAATGATCCACTCCTGGATCACTTTGATATCTGCTAGTTAAACTAACAGCATATGCAATGTCGGGTCTAGTACATAGCATGGCATACATTAGATATCCTATGGCTGAGGTATAGGGAGTCTTACTCATCCTTTCTCTATCTTCGCCGATGTCGGACTTTGAGTTTTACTCAAGGTCGATTGGGAAACATGGGCAAGAACCCTTTCTTGCTTTCTTCCATTCCAAACCTCTTTAGAACTTTGTCCAAATATGTACTCGTGACAATGATATTTGGCGTTTGATCTATCTCTATAAATCTTTATGCCTAATATGTAAGGCTTCGCCAAGATCCTTCATTGAAAAACTATTATTCAAATATTCCTTGACACTATTAAGAAGGTCTACATCATTCCCAATCAACAATATGTCATCCACATATAGTATTAAGAATGCTACAGAGCTCCACTTTCTTGTAAATACAAGCTTCTCCATAAGTTTGTATAAAACCAAAACTTTTGATCACCTTATCAAAACGTTGATTCCAACTTCGGGATGCTTGCTTCAATCCATAGATGGACCGTTGAAGTTTGCATACCTTGTTAGCATCCTTAGGATCGACAAAACCTTTGGGTTGCATCATATACAACTCTTCATCAATATCTCCATTGAGGAATCTTTGTTTTGACATCCATCCGCCATATCTCATAATCATAATATGCGATTGCTAACATAATCCTCACAGACTTAGCTTTGCTCGGTGAGAAAGTCTCATCGTAGTCAACTCCTTGAATTTGTCGAAACCCTTTTGCGACAAGTCGAGCTTTATAGATGTGAACATTACCATCGAATCTGTTTTCTTCTTGAAAATCCATTTGTTCTCGAGCCACCTTTCGCCATCCAAGAAGTCCACCAAAGTCCATACTTGGTTTTCGTACATGGATCCAATCTCGGATTTCATGGCTTCTTGCCATTTGTTGGAATCTGGGCTCATCATCGCTTCCTCATATGTCTCGGGGTCATCGGTGTTGTCCACCAACATGACACTCATAATGTGATCATACCAACTGGAGTGGTACGAGTTCTCGTTGACCTCCGAGGCTCAGAGCTACTTCAACGAAGTTTCATGATCACCATCATTAGCTTCTCTCTTTTGGTTTGGTGCACCACAGGAACTTCTTCGGTTGCGCTACTGCAATTTCGAGAGAAGGTTCGACAACCTCGTCGAGTTCTACTTTCCTTCCAGTCACTTCTTTCGAGAGAAATTCCTTCTCTAGAAAGGATCCATTCTTGGCAACAAAGATTTTGCCTACGGATCTATGATAGAAGGTATACCCAATAGTTTCCTTTGGGTATCCTATGAAGACGCATTTTTCCGCTTTGGGTTCAAGCTTGTCCTATCAGAACTTCTTTACATAGGCTTCGCATCCCCAAACTTTAAGGAACGACAATTTAGGTTTCTTGCCAAACCATAATTCATACGGTGTCGTTTCAACGGATTTAGATGGTGCCCTATTTAAAGTGAATGCGGCTGTTTCTAATGCATAATGTAACACCCTCAGAATCGGACCTATGCAAGTTTGAGCAAAATTCGCCAAACCCGCATAGAAACGATTCAAAGGTGCCCACCAGGCACTTTCGTGCGGGTGGAAAACAAAGTAATAACATTACACAACAGTCCTCGATGGGACCCACAGAACAGATATATATTCAACAGCGACTCAAAGAGTCAAGAATACCAAATATACGGTACAAAGATCCAAATCACCTTGAAATGATATAGCGTCCAACTACGGACAAGATGCAAATGGGGCTAAGAGCCCTGAGGAATAACCAATGGCGTCCATAACCCTGCCCAGGCCAAGGGTAACCTCGCTAACGACGCCGACCTCAAAACCCGCTTAAACAAAAGGTGCCGACAAAGGGCAAAGGAAAAAGAAGGAGCGCCAAGATCGAGGCCAAGACACAGCGAGGCTAGAATTCGGTCCTCGCCTACATAGGTATGGTGGATCGAGCGGCGGCAAAGATGCAATCAACAACCTATAGAGACTCGATACAACTGGCGGTTATCGAGAGGGGTGAGAATGACCTATCCGGATCCAACTCAAGCTAATACCAAACAAACCCATCCGGTGTTTCCCTCGAGACCAAATGAGGAAGTCAACCGAGAACTCACGCCGCTGGCGCTTTTACTTATTCGCTTATAGTTGTGGCACTTTACTAGTCGATTTAGATAATCGCCGGTAAAGTAAGCACTTTTAGTTAACCATTCCGTTATGGTGGCAGACTTACTAGTCGACACAGTTAACATGAGATAACCCATAAACCCATAGCTTGTTGGTACTTTTATTCAGCCATTCCGTATAGTTGCAAGATTTACTAGTCGATACAATTGTCATGGCGACAACCAAACAAGCAATTGTGGGCGTGATTATTAGCCATTCCGTTATAGTGAAGCTGATTACTAGTCATTATAAGTAAAATTTATAACGATAAACTTTAGTTATGCTTGTCTATGATCGAGATCGTGCTCCAAGTCGCCCATATCCATGACACGGCTTTCAGAAAGTTTTACCCGCCGGGTGCACCAATAGCAACACACGCCGATCAACCTCGAAAAACCAAATCAAAACCCAACGAGGCTTTCACGATGAACAATCACAGGATTCAAATATTTCAGGGGCCACCCTTAAGTAGAATCCATAACGGAGTAAGCAAGCTCCGAGACGGCCTCAAGGTTTGGCGGACGTCAGTGAACATCGGGAACCCCAAACGGGCTTGTCGACATCAAAATCGTGGTCCGATCCTAACAAGACAAAGGTGCAAGACTCGCACAATCGTAAATAAAGCGGTAAAACATGGCATAAGTACAGATCGGAAATAAAACCTCAAACTAGTTTGTGGCCCCAAGAAATAAGAATGAATCAAGCTCGCTCAGGGGTCCCATATACCTCCGGATGTGGATAGCGCAAAATCAAGGAACAGTATCAAGTACTCGGGGTCTTACGA
The DNA here is from genome assembly GCA_030063025.1 of Avena longiglumis. Lineage (NCBI taxonomy): Eukaryota > Viridiplantae > Streptophyta > Magnoliopsida > Poales > Poaceae > Avena > Avena longiglumis. Next base: position 83,586,068 of record CP125973.1, on the reverse strand, counting down.
CACAAGTGGCGCTCGAACCAAATATTATCTATCACCCACCGATGCCTCTCGCTTATTTCAATTTTAGTTGTTAAACGTAGTAAAGTGAACAATAAGTAAAACTAGAATCATCTCCAACATCAACATGCGGCAATACATCAAGAATCGTGGCATATGACGACACACATCAACACTTGAGCAAGCAACGACGCCGCAAGTCCAGCTATCTACCAAACAATGTAATAGGATGTGTCCAAGGCAATATAGGGCTGCACTATATCACATGCGGAAACTAAAGCATCGCAACACAGCTAGCAATAGATCAACAGGAGGGAATAAAGACTATAAAAGTAAGATAGGTAGAAAGGGGAAGATGCTCGCCTGAAAACATTGTCGAAGGGTTCAACCGAAGATCGGGGCGAAGGTCACATCAACTCAACGGCCTTATCCGCGAAGAAGCAAAACACTAGAAGAAACACCGGATGCAATATTTAATACAACGGCAGAAGATCGGCATGATGCATGTATGATGCATGGCATGGCAAAGGTTCGATGCAATTAGGTCAGATTAAGCGGAACCGGGGTCCCGACAATTAATTAGATGGTGCAAGTTATTTAGATCCCCGCAAATTTAAATGTTGTTTTAACAAGGCAAAATATAGCACCGGGTTCGCTACACAAAATTTAAATGAGGCCAATATAAGGCTAGATTTGCCCGCATATGGGCCCCATATGTAATTATTAGGTGAATCGGCATAAGGCCCCCAAACCACATGATAAGATGCATGCATGAACAATTATTATGCGCCAAGTTGATATGTTATAAAATAGGGTTCGAGGAAAAGGGTTCACACATTAGGGGTCTCGACGATCTTGGGTTCCGGGGTTCGGGGTTCGACAGGGTCGAGAGTCCGGTCTCAGGGTCCAGGGTTCTGCCGGGGTCGTTCTCGGACTCAGGGGTAGGTCTTGGCGTTCCGGGAACCGGACTTGGTTCGGTGTCGGGGTTCATCGGATCTTCCGGGTCGGTGCCGTTCTTGTCGCCGCGCAGATCTTGTCGGGTCCCACGGTTTCAGTTGTCGGTGTCGGACTCGGGTTAAGACGGGAGATCTTTGGCGGAACGAAGAACTTGTTATGGGTCGGTCTTGTCGGCGGTCTCGGGTTCCGCGTCGAGGTCTTGTCGAACTTGGCGCGCCTGGTTGATCTTGAGTCCAACTCCGGAAGGAGAACTTGTCGCCCGGTGGCGACCTAGGCGTGTTGAGGGTCTCGGTATTCGTGTGATCACTCTTCGGATCCATGTCGCCGCACTGTGGGTCTCGGTTTTCTTCGGTTCCGGAAGGAGGCCATCTTGCAGCTCGAGCTGGAGTAGATCGGCTAGGTTCCATCTTCACATGTCCAACGTCGTTGTATCACCGACCTGCTACCACAAAGACCAACACGAGCAGTTACTCGCAGGAAGGCGGTTGGGCCTAGCTCAGATAGCGGGCAGCCGCTCGACCAGGCGGCGAGGGGTTTCGAGGCGACGTCACCGAGGTGCTCGTCGACGCCTTGCGCCATGGGGAGGCGCTACTGGGCCGAGGCGGAGCCTCGCAGGGTGCGACGGGTCCGGCGGCGCTGTGGCTTGGGCGACGACGGTCGCACCGGAAGCGACGGACTCATGGACTCTGGCAAGTATGGGAGCGATGGTGGACGGGGCGACGGCCGCTCGAGGCGAGAGGCCGGGCTGCGGGGAGGAGGGCGGTGCGCGGAGAGAGGCGACGGCGAGGCGAGGGTCGAGCGGCGGAAGGAGGCGCCGGGACGGGCGACGCTGGGCAATGGAGGCGGCCTTAATCGAGGGCAGGCGGCAAGGCAGTGTAGGGGTGGGCACGCCTGGCGGCAAGGCTGGCCTGGAGGAGGGCGGCAAGAGGCGGCGGGGTGGAGCTTGGCGCGGGAGGAGGTGCGGCGAAGCTGGCCGGGTCCGAGGGAGTGGAGCGCGACTGGTGGCGGGCGAGGTCCGGCATGGAGCCGGAGGCAAGGTGATGGTGGTGGGCGATGGAGAGGGAGACGGGCAGAGAGAGAGAGGAGGAAGAGAGCAAGGCTGCGGGTTGCGTGGAGAGGAGCAACGCGAGGGGTGGGCCAGAGGAGCGCGGGCCGGGGCCGGCAGGAGGGAGGTTGGACTGGGAGGCGAGCACGCAGGGACGCAAAGGCGGTGGGTCTCTGCGGGGCCTGTGGGCGCTGTTGACAGGGGAGGCTGAGCGGGGCTGTGGGGATGGGGCCCGGGTCGAGGGGAGAGAGAGAGGCCGAGGTGCAGTGCATGCTGCGTGTGGGTTTGTGGGTGCGTGTGGGGCAGTGGGTTTGGGTTGGGTGTGAGCCGAGGGATTGGGAGGAGGCTGGCCACGTGGCAAAGGCTGATTGGGTGAGGAGAGAGAGGTGAGGTGGCGTGCTCAATGGTGGGAGTGAGGTGGAGGGTGAGAGGGTAGAAAAATGGATAGGTGTAGGATTAGAAAGCGGGTTCACCGGACTGCTTTAAAAACAGGTGGTCGCTCGGTCGGGTTGGCCTGCTGACCGCCTTTACAAAATAATATAATATTTTATTTGGTTAAAACATGGCCTTTGCAAACCAATGCAAGACAAAATAAAATAATCCTGACAAGCCCGGTTTTGCATTTGAATTAAGATGGGCGTTGGAAAACAAAACGGCTTTGCGGACATAGTTTTGGCAAACAATGCATGATGATGACGATGCAATGCACAAATTCAACGCGATTTTCTAGTAGTGGTTTTATGGATGCCACATAACCCCAAAATGATAGCGGTAAATCTGTAAGTGACATCATAGAACTAACCATATCTAAGAGAGTTCTATTAAGACGCTCGGACACACCATTACGCTGGTGTTCCCATGTGTCAATCATGAAAGTATTCCGCATTTCTTCAAATGCTCGCCAAACTCGTAACTTAGATATTCACCTCCACGATCGTAACGTAGAAATTTAATCTTCTTGTTACGTTGATTCTCTACCTCACTTTGAAACTCCTTAAACTTCTCGAAGTTTCGGATTTATGTTTCATGAAATAGATATACCCATATCTACTCAAGTCATCCGTGAAGGTAAGAACATAACGATAACCACCGCGATGCTACACTCTGGACCACACACATCGGTATGTATGATTTCCAATAAGTCCATAGCTCGCTCCATCATACCGTAAAATGGAGTCTTAGTCATTTTCCCATCGACATGCGCATCTTTCAAGTGATTCAAAATCAAGTGATTCAAGAAGTCCATCGAATGGAGTTTCTTCATACGCTTCACTCCAATGTGACCAAGACGACGATTACATATAGGTTAATTATCGCTGATTTCAAACGCTTAGTCTCAATGTTGTTGATATGTGTATTTCCACCATCGAGATTCAATAAGAATAGACCATCTATCAAAGGTGCATGTGCATAAAACATATTACTCATATAAATCGAACAACCATTATTCTCTCGACTTAACAAGTAACCGCCTCGCAATAAACAAGATCCCGATATAATGTTCATGCTCAACATGCACTAAATAACAATTATTTAATTATAAAACTAATCCCGATGGTAGATGAAGGGGTAGCGTGCCGACCACCACATCAACCTTTGATCCGCTTCCCACGCGCATCGTCACCTCGCTTCGCTAGCTTCCGCTTATTCTCAAAGACCTGCTTTGAGTTACAAATATGAGCAACTGAACCAAGATCAAATACCTGCACTACTTTGAGTACTAGTGAGATACACATCAATAACATGTATATCGATATACCTTTCTTCTTGATGTTGCCGTTCTTCAGATCCGCCAAGTACTTTGGGCAATTCCGCCAAAGGACCTTCTCCTTGCAAGAAAAGCACTCAAGATCGTGCTTGGGTCCAGCCTTGGTCTTCTCATTTGGCGTGGTAACTTTCTTACCACCCTTCTTGAAGTGTCCTTTGCTTAGACTTGCCTTTCTTGAATTTGGTGGTCTTATTGACCAAAACACTTGGTGCTCTTTCTTGATCTCCACTGCAGATTTCAACATGGCAAAGAGTTCGCAACGCCTTGTTCATGTTCGCATGTTGTAGTTCATCACAAAGTTCTTGTAACTTGGTGGTAGTGATTGGAAAGACACGTAAATCCCCAAAGTATTAGGAATCACTATACCCAATCTTTGAAGTTTGTTTGCGTGCCTGCACATCTTAAGCACATGCTCACCGACGAGCCTTCTTCCATCTTGCGCTTAAAGAACTTTTCGGAAGCCTCATAGCTTTCAATTGCCGCATGAGTCTCAAAAATCAATTTGAGATCCTCGACAATATCATATGGGTCCGACTCTTCAAACCTTTTCTCAAGCTGATTCCAAACCATACAAGATAGCACATCGAACTATGGAGTCGATTCTTCCGAGCGAGGTAAACATTCTTTACTTCATCGAGCATCACCGCAGGTGGGTCACCCAGTGCATCCAAAGACATAGGTCAAATTACCACCGTGAGGACAATCCTCAAATTGCGGAACCAATCCGCGAAGTTGCTTCCATTGTTTTCAACTTTTCTTTCTCTAGGAACGCATTAAAATTGATGGTAGGGGCTGCCATTGATCTACAACATATTTGCAATAGTTTAGACTAAGTTTATGACAAATTGAGTTCAAATTAATTAAGTAATTAAACTAGGTGAACTCCCACTCAAAACAACATCCCTCACATTGTTTTAGTGATCACACGAACCAAATTCACTACATCAACACCGATCATCACGAGAGTTGATATAGTTTCAATGGCGAACAATCGTCATGTTCATCATATCTACTATATGATTCATTCTTTACCTTTCGGTGATCCGTGTTCCGAGACCATGTCTGTACATGCTAGGCTCGTCAAGATCAAACCTTAGTTTCCGCATGAGCAACCGCTTGCTCACGTTGTATACACTTGCGTAATCTAACACACCCGATCATCACGTGGTTCTTCAAACAACAAGCTTTAGCAACGGCTAACTAAGGGTGAAAACTTTATGACTTGAAATTCATGTGCATGAGGATCATCTTATAATGCTACCGCTGCCTACTAAGCAATACAAGATGCATAAAGGATTAACATCACATGCAATTCAATAATATGTGATATGATATGGCCTTTCTTCTTTGTGCTTCCGATCTCCATCTTCAAGCACGAACATGATGTCCATCATCACCGCATTGCATCAAGGTCAATGACGCTTCTCCATGGTTGTCGCCCACGCTTCAACTATTACAACTACTTTGAATAGACACGCGGTCTTAACATAAATTAAAGACAACCATATATTCCCGCCGTTGCCAACTTACAATAAGGAACATTGCATACATCAAATATAATCACAATCATGGCCATATCACATCATCAGACACCTCGCAAAACAAAGTTAGACGCCTCTACTTTCTTTGCATATTTTACGTGGTTTGGGGCTTTCAATAAGTGTCGTTCTAACTTACGAACAAGAACCACAACATTGATACTAGCATTGTTGATCACCCTTTGTAAATTGGATCTTAACTATGCTAGGAGAAATAGGCACCCGCAAAGCCACTTATGCAATACAAGTTGCATGTCAAGCGTGGAGCAAGTCTCATGAACGATGTCATGTAAGGTTAGCCCGGGCCGCTTCATCCCAACATACCGCAAGATGCAAAGTACACAAAAAGCAATCGACAATAAAAGCATCAACGCCCATAATGACCATTGTGTTCTACTCGTGCAACAGATCTACATATAGACACGGCTCTGATACCACTGTAGGGGTTCGTAGCATGGAAAACAAAATTTTCTATCGCATACAAACAAACAAGCCAAGATCTATCTACTAGATTGTAGCAACGAGTCAATGGAATAACTTACCCTCGAAGATTCCAAAGTGTTTAACGAGAGCGGATTCTCGTGGGTGATGTAGTCGATTTTCCCGATCTCAAGATCGTGTAGACGATCCTTCCGCGATGCGTTCCGCAGCTCTACGCAATCGGTCACACACGCTCGTACTCGACGAAGACCTTCCTCTCCCTTGTTCCAAAGAAAATGGAGGTTGTAGCACTCCTCGCGATTCCTAAGAAGACAACGCGTGGTACCTAAGTAGAGGGGAGAGCCCGCAGGGCTTCGCCTAAGCCGGAGCGGGTATGGTGGAGGATGGGAGGGAATTATTGGTGGGCTAGGGATTGGACACACCAATTAGAAGGCTCTAAACCGAAGGCTAGGGCAATTAGAAGCTCTAAACCAAAACGGCTCTAAACCGGAGATTAGAGGATAGGAACTTGTGTGTCTAGAGGAGGAGGCGCCTCCTTTTATAGGTGGGAGGGGCGCCAAGGGAGAGGATTCCTCCTAAGTCGGCCTTGGTTGGCGTGCTGCTTGAGGGACTCTCCCCAAGTCGGTTCCAACCACCTCTTGCTTGTTTCCACAGCTTCGCTTCTACAGCTTCGCTTTAGCTGCTTGACTTTCAAACTGGCAGTTTGACTTTTCAGTTTTGGTACAGCGAGAACACTTAGTACATGATGCAATCATTCCAATATGTAATGACACATTCATGTACCCTTCCTCCGAGTCCGGACATTCCGAACCTTCTAGAACATCCCGATGAAAACACTAATCATTCCCAACTCAAACGGGACTTTCCTTATATGAATCTTATTCTCCGGACCATTCCGGATCTCCTCGTGATATCCCGGATCCCATCCGAGACTCCGAACAACATTCGCCTCTTTCTCATAATACCATAACTACTCAAAACAACGTCAATCCTTATGTGTAACACCTCAGATCGACCTATGCAAGTTTTAGCGAAACCCGCCAAACCTGCATAGAAACGATTCAAAGGTGCCCACCACTTTCAATGCGGGTGGAAAACGCAAGTAATAACATTACACAACAGTCCTCGATGGGACCCACAAGCAGATATATATAAGTGGACTCAAAGACGGGCGTTAGAAAACAAAATAGGTTTTCCGAAAATAGTTTTATGCGAACAAATGCAAGATGATGACGATGCTCGGATGCAATGTGGCATGATGACATGAGCATGCGCCATGATGATGCAATGCACAAAACTACGATTTTCTAGTAGTGGTTTTATGCGGGATGCCACAATTCGACACCACTAACAATGGATCTCGCGAGATCCGCCTCATGGTACCGGAAGGAAGGTCGGTGATCTCAGATCTTCGCTGTGTAGATCCTCGCGACACCACTAACAAGAGGTCATTGTCCGTGATCGCCGAGAGAACACTCCGAAACAAAAGGTCAAGGTAGAGGTATCAACAAATAAAGCCACCTCTAGCTTCCGTGAACGGAGTAAAATCGCGGATCCACCGATTCGATGTACAAGAGCGAATGATAAGAGTAGTCGGATGGTGATCACCCATCGCGCACCCAAACCATTACTCGGCACCGAATAGGCGGATTATGCAACCAACTCGGAATCGATCAAGATCTCGACAATCGAGGTTCGGAACAAAGGAGTGATGCGCATCAGATCGGATCAAGGAGAGGATGTCGTCGCGTCGGAAAACACCTAAGGCACGAAGGAACAAAGGAAAGTCCATCGATTTAAGGGTTCCTGATAGCATGAAGACCAGATGTAACAACACCGCTACTAAAGGAGGAAGCAAACTCTAAAGATACGACGGAAAACCCAACCACGAGAAGTCCCGACTCGGAGAGAGAGAGAGCGGATTCAAAACACGCAGAGGTGAGAGGAGAGCAGAGGGTAAGGAGTAAATCAGACCTAATCGTAACTATCCAACCGATTTTGCAAAATAGTTTTGACACTCTACTGCCGTTAGCTAGGTTATCCTACAGTCGGACTTGTGGGTATCGCGAATCGCCGAGCTCGATACCACTCAGTAACACCTCAGATCGACCCTATGCAAGTTTTAGCGAAACCCGCCAAACCCGCATATAAACGATTCAAAGGTGCTCACCAGCACTTTCGTATGGGTGGAAACGGTAATAACATTACACAACAGTCCTTGATGGGACCCACGAACAGATATATATATAACGACTCAAAGAGTCAAGAATACAGATATAATATACAAAGATCCAAATCACCTTGAAAGCGATAAAAGGCCCAACTACGGACAAGATGCAAATGGGGCTAAGAGCCACAAGAATAACTAATGGCGCCCATAACCGCCTGTGCCAAAGCGGAAGGGTAACCCCGCTAACGACGATCTCAAAACCCGCTTAAACAAAAAGGGTGCCGACAAAGGGCAAAGTAAAAGAGGAGCGCCAAGATCGAGGCCAAGACAGCGAGGCTAGAATTCGGTCCTCGCCACATAGGTATGGTGATCAAGCGGCAGCATGCACTAAACAACCTATAGAGACTCGATACAACTGGCGGCTATCAGAGAGGGGTAAGAAAGACCTATTCGGAGATAACCTGATACTACCATCAAACAAACCCATCCTGGTGTTTCCCCCTCGAGACCACACGAGGAAGTCAACCGAGGAACTCACACAGTTGGCAGTTTTATTTATTCAGTTATCGTTGCAGCAATTACTAGTCAGGTATAGATAGTCATCCTGAGAAAATAAGCAGTGGGCACTTTTATTTAACCATTCCATTGTAGTTGCGACACTTACTAGTCAAGTACAATTAGCATGAGATATCCCAAAACCCAGCAGTTGTTGGTACTTTTATTTAGCCATTTCGTTGTAGTTGCAATACTTACTAGTCAGATACAATGGTCGCAAGCGACAACCCAAACAAGCAATTGTTGGCAGTTTTATTTAGCCATTCCATTATAGTGAAGCTGATTACTAGTCATTATAAAGTCAAATTTATAGCACTACTTTAGTTATAGTTGTCTATGATCGAGATATCGTCCAAGTCGTCCATAACCGCGGACACGGCTTTCAGAAAGTTTTACCCGGCCGGGGTGCACCAATAGCAACACACACTCGATCAACCTCGGAAAAACCAAATCAAAACCCAACGAGGCCTTCACGACAAAGCAATCACAGGATTCAGAAATATTTCAGGGGGCCACCCCTTAAAGTAGACCAAGAACGAAGCCGGCTCGAGACGGACTCAAGGTTGGGGACGGCCAGGAACGATCGGGAACCCAAACTGGGCTTGTCGACACCGCGGAATCGTGCCACGATCCTAACAAGACTGATGTGCTCCTCGCACAAACGTAAATAAATAAAGAAAGCATGGCATAGGTACAGATAGTAAATAAAACCTCAAACTAGTTTGTGGCCCCAAGAAATAAGAATGAATCAAGCTCGCTCAGGGGTCCCATAATCCTCCGGATGTGGATAGCGATAAATCAAGGAACAGTATCAAGCACTCGGGGTCCCACGGGACACAAGTGGACGGTTAACAACCAAATAACATCTATTGCCCAATTGCCTTTTGCTTACTTACTTCAATTTTAGTTGTTAAACAAGAATTAAAGTGAACGATAAGTAAAGCCATGATCATCTCCAGCACCAAACATGCGGCAAAACACCACAATGTGGGCACTTGACGACACGCATAAAGACTTGAGCAAGCGACTACGACGCGCAAGTCCAACCATCTACCAAACAACAGGTAATAGGGTGTGTACAAGGCAATATAAGGTTGCAAGGAATATCACGGGTACGAAAACTAGAGCATCGCAACACAGATAGCAATAGATCAACAGGAGGGAAATAAATACTATAAAAGTAAGATAGGTAGAAAGGGGGAGATGCTCGCCTGAAAACATTGTCGAAGGTTCAACCGAAGATCGGGTCGACACTCGCATCAACTCAACGGCCTTGTCCGCGAAGATATGACAACGGTTCGATGCACAAATTTAAATGAGGCCAATATAAGGCTAGATTTGCCCGCATATGGGCCCCATATTTAATTATTAGGTGAATCGGCATAAGGCCCCCAAACCACACAAATATGCATGCGAGATGAATGATTATCATGCAACAGGTTGTATTATATGATAAAATAGGGTTTCGAGAAGGGGTTCACACATTAGAGTTCGGCGATCTTGGTCCGGGGTTCGGGGTTCGGTCTCAGGGTTCAGGGTTCGACGGGATCGGGGAATCGGCGGAACATTCTCGGACAACGGAGTAGGTCTTGTTGCATCCGGGAAGAAGGACTTGGTTGGCGTCGGGGGCATCGGATTCGCCCTGGTCGGTGTCGTTCTTGTCGTCGGGAAGGTCTTGTCGGGTCCGCGTATCGGGTCGGTCTTGGCGTTCGGGAAGAAGAACTTGTCGTCCTCGTGGCGATCTTGGCGTTCATCAGGTTCAGGTTTTGGCGTCCGAGGGAAGTACTTGGCGTCCGGCAGTAGATCTTGTCGATTCCACTCCAACGGCCTTGTTGTTCCGCAGCGTAGATCCTGGGGAGGTTTCGGGGTTCCACGGGTTCGACTCGACAATCGGAATCCGGGAACGGGTCTTGGCGAACTTGGCGTATCCGCGTCGGTCTTCGGGGTCCGGTCTTCAGAAAAGGTCTTCGGGTTTGGGCATCGGTCCCAAGTACAATGACTCTGATGTTCCGGGATGAAGATCTTGGTGCTCCATCTTAAACATCGGTTGCAGGCATCGGTTGACGCTTACAGAGTAGATCTTGGCGGCTTCAATGCACTAGTTCAGACTAGTTCGGGTCGAGGGCACCTCATGGAACAGACGAGGTGGAGCATCGCAGCTCATGGCGGAGATGACGAAGAACACTCTGCGTCACGCGGCGCAGCAGAGGACTGGAAGATGCGGCTCTGGCCGAGCTCCTGACAGCCGGGACGGAGGCGAGGCTGGCGAGGTCTGGGCAGAGGCGAGAGGCGGCCGACGGGAGACGAAAGCCAAGGCGCCGACGGGAAGTGAGGGGAACTGCGAGGGCCGGCGAGCGGGAGGACGAGGGCGGCGCAGGAGCGGTGAGTGAGGAGGGCGGCTCCGAAGAGGGAGGCGCTGGCGAGAAGGGCCAGACGCGCGCTGGCCTTGAGGCGAGCGACGGGAGGCGGACGCCATGAAGGAGGAGGAGCCTCGAGCTGGGCAGCGCGGAGAGGATGCGAGGTGAAGCGGCTGGCGGCGACGGCGAGGAGGAGGCCGGGCAGGCGAGGGCGAGGACGAGGACGGAGGTCACATGGGCCGGAGAGGCACCAAGTGGAGGAGGGAGGCGGTGGGCCACGGTGGAGGAGGGTCGCGATCTGGGAGGGAGGCGGGCGGGCGAGGCTGGCCTGAGAAACGGGGGGAGGCTCAGCGGGAGGCGGAGGAGCGCCGGGGGGAGGAGGTGGGTCGTGTCGGGGAAGGAGAGGGAGGGGGGAGGAGAGAGGTGGTGGGGGTGGGGCTTCAGTGGGGCAGGTAAGGTGGACCGGGTCCAGGGGTGGGAGTGGGGGTCAAAGGGAGTGGCTCAAAGGCCAGGGGCCGGTGAGGGAGAGAGAGAGTGGGTAGGTGGGACTGGGGTGAGAAGAGAGAGAGAGAGAGGGGATGGGGGATTGATGAGGTGGCGGGGTGGGTAGGGATTGGGGCCAGGGGTGAGGTGGCGAGCTGTGAGAGGTGGGTAGGATAGATTTGGGCAGTTTTAGGATTCGGATAGGCTGGTTTAGGTGGACCGATTTTATACCGGGGGTGGTCGACTGGGTCGAATCGGCCTCGATCGCCCACTAAAAATAATTAAATATTTTATTTATTTCAAACAGGGCTTTTGCAAACCGATAGCAGACGAAACAAAATAATCCGGAGACCCGGATTTTGCGTTTGAATAAAGATGGGGCGTTTAGAAAACAAAATAGGTTTTCCCGAAAATAGTTTTATGCGAACAAATGCAAGATGATGACGATGCTCAGATGCAATGTGGCATGATGACATGAGCATGCGGCCATGATGATGCAATGCACAAAAACTACGCGATTTTCTAGTAGTTGTTTTGCGGGATGCCACAGTGTGTCTCCCTACGGTTCGTGAATTATGCGGACATGATCGAGACACTTCTCCGAACAATAACCAATAGAGGAATCTGGAAATTCATATGGCTCCCACATATTTCTACGATTACTTTGCGATCGAATGAACCACTTACATACGATACCAATTTCCCTTTGTCTCACGATAGTTTACTTATCCGAGGTTATGATCGTCGGTATCTCTGCATACCTAGTTCAACCTCGTCGATAAGTACTCTTTTCTCGCTCCGTGATATGTGATACCTTGAGCTAGTCACATGCTTGCAAGCTAATTGGATGACATTCCACCGAGAGAGCCCAGAGTATATCTATCCGTCATCCGGATGGACAAATCCCACTCTTGATCCATGTGTCTCAACCAATACTTTCCAACACTCAATGCCACCTTTATAGCCACCCGCCACGGTGTGGTGTTTGATGTCATCAAAGCATCCATCCAGAAAGGTGATATGCATGATCTCATGGTCGAAGGAATTAGGTTACTATGTATCAGAAAGCATATAGCAATTGAACTATTGAAATGACTTGATCTTTATGCTACGCTTATTTATAGGAGTATGTCCACCATATCATTCTCCTAACGACATGATCTTGTTGTTGATAACATCTCAATGTTTATGATAGGGAAACCACAATCATTAATCAACCAACAAGCTAGTGAAGTATAGAGGCTATACTAGGGACTTCAAATTAAATTTACAAATCACACAAGTATCAATGTTTCCTTGTTAATACTATTATAGCATGAATGTAAACATTTATCATAAACACAAAGATATAATAATAACTATATTTATTATTTCCTCTAGGGCATATCTCCAACACATCTCTCCTAAGAAGTACTACATTTTTCACCGCCTCACGGATAGATGAATCTTTTTCAATTTTTTCACGCACACCTAAAATATAGAAGATTTAGTACATATAGTAATCAAGAATGTTGAAATACTAATAAAAACTTTAGTCACCTTGGAGCAAGTCATTTTGTCTTAAGCTCTGATGAAAGGTGATAGTGGATGCAGTCGTACTTAGAAGACTTCCTGTTTATGAAACCTCCGGTAAGTAAAATATAAGAAATGAATGAGGAATATCGGTTTTCATAATTCAGGCTTACTTGAGGCTTGGTCAACCTTCATAGAGGTTGCCATGACAAATGTAGCATGCCTTTCGTCATATAATAGTTGTTCCCAGTGGCGCTCAGCAAGTTCACCCAAAAAGCGGAGGAACACAGTATAATTATTGGAATCGACCATAGCTACTTCCCTCATGGATACAGGGAAATATGTCTCGTGCTCCAGAGGAGTAACAAACATGATAACGCCCACGATATCTACAATTCATAAACTGTGTTATTATATAAAATATGAAGTTGACACCGGCTAGAAATAGTGTATTGATGTATGAATATGCACTTGGTGTTACGAAGCTCTCAGGGGCCACTTGTTTCATAGCTGAGTTGCTCTCTGACATTTGAACATCCCTGGTCATTCGAGAATATGCAGATCCAATCTGCGCAGTACCTAAAGTAGAATTGCTGTGAGGTCATGAGAATGAAGGGTTTCATGTTTGAGGCCGTTAGCAAGTGTCAGTTTGAAGAAGCATGGTACACGCACCAAGATCCATAGCCTTTTTTGTTGCCACGACACCCGCATCTTCATTAGGTGATCTGATTTATGCTGCTTGGTTAGTTGTGCATACCATTTTTGGCCACTTAGTCCATTGCCATCTTCAATAATTTCCAGAGTTGGGTGATTTGTACTCCCTGCAGACAGAAATAAAAAAATGAAGTCATAGATCATTATTACAGCTTGTTACCAAATTTGGCCTTTTTACCTTTTGTATAGGTGAAAGTCCTATTGCTAAATGGGGTGCATGGTAAGGTCGGTAAAGTCGCAGCTGATGTTTGACACACCTCGATAGCACTACCTGCTGCAGCTTTCTTTTTTTGTCAGGGCTATATGCTGCCTTTATAGGTACTCAGCTTTCTTCGCGTTAGACAATCGAGCATACCACCCTTGACCAATGTGTTGTATTTTAACTGGAGAACTGCGGTACTGGCGATTTTTTGTTAGGTCTGTTAGTCGGTCACCCATAGCAGATCGTGAAGAAGTTGCACCCATTTGTTGTAGTGAAAGATTATTGCTGCCGACGATATCTTCAGGACCTGAACACCTCAATCATTAGTAGAGTTGCGAGAGCTTATTTCAATCAAACATTGGTACATAGAAATTTGAGCATATTTCTTAGTGGAGTACAAGAACATGATGTCAGTATTATCTTACCTTTTAATTGGGTGGATGAACATTCTTTCAGGGTGGTTGTTTGGTCTATATGATTAGGTATCATTCGTCCTTGTATTTCATGCATCTTGTATGCATCGCATCTGTGCAACCATTCTGACTCATCGTCGATGCCTAGAAAAGAGTTAGAGCCATCATAACCTTGAGATGCGTAGTGCTGAACATCGAGAGCCACATCTATAAATAGATTGCAGCAATAAAATCAGTTTTCCTTATATATATATATATATATATATATATATCAGTAATTAAGAAAACATAGAAATTTTCATCACGGAAGACCTATATGTTGCAAATACATATCACATAGGAGCTGCAAGTATAGAACACATGACCTTTGGTAGCTATGTATTGTATCTGGGTGACTATAGAATCTTCAATGGCATGTGTATCAATTAATGTGTTTTTGTCATTCACAATCGCCGTTGGGAGTTTTTTGAGTTTATGCAATTGCCGACGGCGCTTTAAAATCTCATCTTTATTTTTTGCATACCGCTCCCTATCACTCTGCCTCTTCAATTCTCTAGCATCTGCATACAACAAACACACTTTAGTATATTATAACGTATAATATAAGCTGCGGTTATTATGAAGTACCTTTGTTTCCCCGTTGGTAATATCACTAAATGGAGCGCGGTTGGAAGATGACACAGGGTATTCTGCTTGATATACCTGGGGAATAAACACAGATATTAAACACTACTGACTTTCTGATGTGAGAGAGTTTACGTAGGAACAAGTTTAGCACTGAAAGATTAAATCAAATTTTAAGGAGGTAAACAACATGATTTACTAATAAATGTGTTGCATGGATTGTGAGCTGTTCCCAAAATATATGATCTGTAGGCTTGTTTAGCTGACTGTTTGAGGACTTTGTTGTCCTACTGAACTGACTGGGTTATGAATTTGACGGGTAGAAAACAGATTTTGGTGATGCATCAGTTCCGTAACAACGAGTTTTTTATTTTCCTGAAGCATTCAGCAACCTCTAGCGACGGTTGATGTGTGAGAACATCCTAGGAAACTATCGACATCTTGGTTGAAGGAAATGAGGTGTCAAAATTGGATATGAAAGTTCAGTATTTTATAAAAACTGAGCAGGAATTAGTACTGCTCCATTTGACAGAGATGTGAGTTTTGTTGGTGTTTTTATTTGGCCATCAGAAGGTATACCCATAGAAGTTTAAAGTAACATCCTCAAATGTAATGCTTCTAGCAGGTTATTAGTAAGCACATGATTAACATACCGAGGAAGATTATACTGAATTGGGAAGCACATAAGCAATATCCTAAAATCTAATTCGTGTTGCAGGACAATAATACGCGCGTATGGATACGCCGCCCCAATTCCCTTCCCGATGTCTCCATCCTCACCAGCTGCTCCCCTCTCTGGTTCTGGTTGTATGAACTTGCTGATGTAGTTGTATACATGCAAACTTTACCACCGTTTTGTTCCCTGTCCTCTTCTACCCCGCGAGAGAATCGTCAAAAAAGTTAGCGAGAACAACTTCCGTATGGGTAGGCTACTCAAACTCACATGATTTAGTTTATTTCTCCACTTGGAATTGCCATGCATTTTTTATTGAATGTTACCAATCACGAACAGGCCTACAATTTCCCAAGGAAATGTGCTCTCTCTCTCTCTTCACATGAAGAAACCATCATGTTTCAAGAACAAGAGTGGCATGTATACCTATTTGTCAAACGCCCTGATGTCTCACCTTTTGAATGGTACCATTTTATCCTGGCTGCAAATAAGAACCAATATACAATTTGTCCAAGGTTCTTGATTAAGGCTGACTATGAATATGCAGGAATCCGTTCTTCATCACTTCTGTACCCGGAGATGACTAACTGAGCATGATATTCATACACTCTGGACATATGAACTCGTGGAATCAAGAAATTGTCGGCTGCTGGAAGGCGTCTTGTCCGGATGCGCTGGCCACAACGCTGGCTACGCGGTGCAATTTCTTGACTACCGGCCGCGGTGCTTATGCCGGCTTGCGGTCATAGGTTTGCGGCGGGGCAGAGCAGAGGTCTTGCGGGGCTTGCAGCAGAGATGGCGGGCTTGCGTGGGCGACATGCCATGGCGGCTTGGCTGGATGTACGTAAGCAGGAGAGGCGGGTTTGCGCTTGTCAAGCGCAGGAGGCTACAGGGCAGGCAGCTGCAGAGTGGCAGTACGGGTTTCTTGTGGCGCCAAGGCGGGGTTGGGCACCGCAGAGTGCGGAACTTGCGCGAGGGGCCGTCGCACGACGACGGGCTTGACGGCACCGCCAGGCGCTACGCGGGCTAGAGGCTGACAGGCGGCAGCTGGCCGGACGTTGCTTTTGTTGGAACTGTTCGTTTGTCTTGAGGAAGAACGTGGGTCATGGGGTGGTCGTGTGTGGGTGCTAATCCTGGAATAGTCCGCTCGTCCGATGAGTCCCGTTAAAGACGGAAGTAACATGGAGCGTTGGATAATCGCATCTTACGGACTAGCTTTGCTGGATTAGACCCTCTGAATCTTTTAATATTAGTTTAGATTTAGATATAGACATGAAGGAATCTGGACCATACAGAGAACAGAGTGACGATTTGTCCAACTCCACCGCGTGGAGTTTAGTCCAACTCCACGGGATCCAAACCCGCGACCCGGGGATCGCGAGGCGTTATCCCCAGAGGAACGGTTGAGTCGTTGACCCTCATTCCTAGGTGGAAAACAAGCTACCTGCCGGCGACGGCGACCATGGCGAAGTCTGCGACCACGAGAACAGGGAGTACCCATGGAAGCAGGCTCCCGGAGGAGATCTTCGTGTGGGAGATCCTCGTCCGCCTCCCCCACAGAGATCTCATCCGGTGCCGTGCCGTCAGCCACGCGTGGCGCCGTGCCGCCTCCGCCCGCGACCTCCTCTTGGAGCACCACCGCCGCCAGCCATACCTCCCACTCATCAACCGCAGAGGAACACCCAGCGCCTGCGGACGCCGCTGGTTCAACGTCGCCGCCTTGGACCCCCATCAGCAGCTGCAGCCCGTCGCCCGGCTCGACGGATTCCACGTCTGCGTGAAGGCTTCCTGCGACGGCCTCCTCCTTCTGACGGAAGGACTCCGTGGAACCCCTTTCGGCATGCGCGCCTCCATCTGCAACCCGGCCACGCGCCAGATCGCTCATCTCCCGCAGCTCAAGGGCTACGTCGCCGTGGGGCTCTACCGGCACCGCCCGACGGGCGAGTACCGGCTGCTACTGCGCTGCGGGGTGTTTAGGCCGCGGAGGACGATGTTCGTCTTCGAACTGGACCGCCACCAGCTGCCGCTGAGGCGCGTCGAGTGTCTGCCGGATGCGTCGCGCTACAAGCTCTCCCCCTCCGCGCCCGTCCTGCTCAACGGTAACCTGCACTGGACATGGCACCCTCCGGCTCTGCCTCATCAGACAGAAACCAAGAATATACTAGTGTTTGACACCACGGCCGAGTCATTCCATCAGATGTGTTCTCCACTTGTTCACCGCGCCGATCTATTTGAGATGGACGGCGTTCTCGGCATGTACAGCTGGGATAATGGCATGACGGTTGTTCGCATCTGGGCGATGGAGGACTACGAGAGCCAGGTCTGGTCTTTCAAGTACAGTGTCGAATTGCCAGTGCCGGAGGTGCCGCTGATTGAGGAGCGTCGGAGTCTGATGGTTATGTACCAAGAGGGGGCTATGCGCCTGCTGGTCGCTTGTGGAGGATTGCTGCTTTGTGTTGATACCCAGGGCAAGTTGCTGGCGAGTTCTCGCGACGATGGCCATAGCCTCTCAATCTCTAAACAGTTCCTGAAACAAAGCCTTGTTTCACATACCTTCTTCTCAACACTTCAGGGTGACACGGTTCCTCCTTGGCATTTCATCTGAAACTGTCATGTCTGATTGGTAATTCTCTTACAGACCTTGATACTGTTAGTCAACGGCGCAAGCGCTTCTGCATTATGAACAACAATCTCTTAATGTTCTGCATCAAGTTTAATTAGGCCACAACTTTTCCTTTTGGTGTATGCATCAAGCATCAGGTAGCAAGAGTTGTGATCAGCAAATTATGGATGCAGTTTGGTATCATGACATTGTAATTCCCTGCTTGTTCTCTACTAATGTGTGGATATTGAAATTCTAATTTGCTACTCTGCTTGTCGATGATTCTGAATTGGTGTGTGGTCAATGCTTTGCTGCCAGTATGTTCTCATCTACAAACTTCACAGTTGCTAGCATCAGCCATTATATTGTCAGACTGTACAATTAATGCCATCTCTTTTTTACTTTTCACATATGTTTTTTTGGAAATGTTAGGGAAAATGGTTGCGTCGTAGCGAAATATTTAGTGAATTCCCATCCTTGCTCCATTTTTTAACTCTGCATTGTATTGCATTATGTACAGAACAGTTTCTATGATCTAGACACAGTTTAGGCCCCACAAGTTCCCTTTCTAGATTTATCAATCATTTCCTTTATGCAAACTAGCATAGCTGAATTAATGTCAACAAGAGTTATTGTCAGGAACGTATGAGTGTTTTTTGGGTATCATGTCACCAAATAGGAGTATTTTTAAAATTCAAAGCTTTGATATAAAAAGAGTGTAAAGTCATATATCGAGAATGCAAGAATAACATTATTGTATTGGTCTTACAAAAAAATCATGTAGTGATGATTGGTGTTTTCGGTCTCATGTGGAATTTATGGAAAACAAAAGGAATAATGCTTCTTTACAAAGAATTGTGTCTAATGACCCTACTAATGCCATCTTTTCCCTTTGTCTGATGCTTGATGATTGGTCCAACATTCAGAAAGGAAAGGTTCCAGGAGTGCTTAGTATGGTGGTAGGGATGCTATGGAAGATTGCAAATGAAGTTTCAGAAGAAGACATGGATGGGCACCTGCTGTTAGGAGGCTGTGTGACGGGTGATGAATTTCTAATATTCTGAGGCATGGACGACGGCTGATGATGTTGCAGCTGGGAATAAAAAGAAACAAAGTAGTAACCGGGATGATGTTGCAGCTGAGACTTTTGGTGTTTTGGCTAGCTGTAATCGTGTGGTTTTTAGAGTTATGCTTTTGCTGTAGTTACTTTCTAAGTAGAAGTTAATCTGGCATAGTGCCATAGTGGTAGTTTCCTGGCATCACATAGAAAATGTTACTATAATGTTTCTGTAGCTGGATGTAATGGTTTGGGAGTGTGCTGTAACGATGTATTTCGAAATTGGAGGCCGTGTGGTCCCTTTGATCAAAAAATAATAATCAGATCATCGTGCTAGTTAGTTATCTGGATATAAGTAATGTACTTTTGACTGTTTGATCAGAGTGTGCCTGAACTAAATTCAGAATGTTTGAAGTATAGTAAGAGCATGTACTTTGTATGCTCTCAGTCTTTTCTTTCTAGCTTTCCGTTCTGCTTTATGCTAGCTAGCTCTATGGGCTGGAGTGCTGGAACCTTTTGTTTAAAAACTTCAGTGTATCGTCTGAATTTTTACATACAGAATGTCTAATTTGGAAGTGAACAGTGTTACTAGTAAAATGCAGGTTCTGATCAACTTGCACAAATTTACTGGTATTTCCATAAATCCAAGGAATCCAAATCCTGAAGAAGTGATGTCAGTGTGTAGGCTTGCTTAAAATTTTGGTTCTGTTGGTTCAAAATCTCTTGTGCTTAAAAATTTGGTTCTGTTGTGCCTATGCCTGTAGCTCTATCTGCATGGCTGGAGTGCTGGACCACTTTTGTTTAAAAAGTTCAGTGTATCGTCTGAATTTTTACAGAACGTGCAATTCGGACGTGAACAGGCATCGCCGTTAAGGTGTGTAGGCTTGCTTAAAAATTTCTCCGGCTCTTGTGCCACCCTGCTTCTGTTGGTTCAAATCTCTTGTATTACATCATGTTTTCATCTCAACAATTTTACTCAAGAAAACGTAGCCTAATCAAGAAAAATTGAACACGTATTGAACTATTTTGTTCCTTGTTTCAGTATGGACATTTTCTTCTGCTTGTAACTTTCAGGCTTGGCACCGTCAACTTGAACTGATCGGCAGAGTTCAATCAGTTTGCTTGCAAAAACAAGCATACATATACTCGTGAAGACAGGCCACAGTACATTGTGCACTTCGAATCCTTACGCATCATCTCTCTTTCCTTTAATTCGTGAAGCAATAATACATGAAAGTCTGATCAGCTGGCCGTGGCAGCAGTAGTGAAACTGCCATCCGTGGTCGTTGCACTCGCACCGTTGTAAGATCTCAGGTACTCCACGAGCTCGTCGATGTACCTCTCATGGCGATCGGCATCGGCGACCACCTCCTGCATCCTCGCCGCGCCGGCGACGAAGCCCCTCCTGGCCTCTCCCTCCAGCATGACGGCCCGCACCGCGCTCGCGACGCCATGCCGGTCGAACGACCCGTCCTCCTCGTCCCTCTTCACCTGCAGCCCCACCTTCTTCGCCTCCATTTGCCGCGCGTTGGGGCCCTGGTCCCCGAAGATGGGCAGCATGACGAGCGGGTGCCCGAACAGGAGACTCTCGATGAGCGAGTTCCGGCCGCAGTGCGTCAGGAACCCGCCCACGGCGGCGTGCGCCAGTATGCTCATCTGGGGAACCCACCCGTGGTCACCAGCCCATGGCCGTCGGTGCGGTCGCGGAAGGAGGGAGCATGTCGCCGTCGTCATCCGCGACGGCGGCAGCATGGGCGCCGCTGGGTTTTCTGAGGGCCCAGAGGAAGCGTGTCCCGGCGAGGTCGAGCCCAAGAGCCAGCTCGTGCACCTGGTCCGCGCTCAGCGGCACCTCGCTCCCCAGCGCCACGTACAGCACCGAGCCGGGCGGATGCGCGTCCAGCCACCGCACTGTGGCGTGCTCTCTGTTCGTGCCGGCTGCGCGGCGTGCTCCGCCCGGTGGCGGTGGCAGGAGGCCGAGGGGCAAGGCCGGCTTGCCGAGGAGCGGCGCCACCAGCGGGAACGACTCGGGCTCCCACTCGACGCAGCTCCGGATGGCCGTGACCGCGCACCCCTGCGCCGTCAGGATGCTGCGCTGTCGGGTGGACATGCCCGACGACGCGCCATCGTTGGCGAACACCTGCGCCATCCCTTCCCGCTCGTATCGTGGCACGGCGCGCGCGGCCGCGGCCGCCTGCAGCTCGAAAGAATAGGCGGCGCTCTCCGGCGACGGCGGCGGGCGGGGCACGGCGGCGACCATGGCGGCGGTCGGGAGGAGCATCGCGAGCGGCACGTCGTGCTCGGCCGCGGCGGCGGCGGCCCAGTGGTGGAAGGAGTCGGCGACGACCCAGTGGGGGCGCGTGGCCTCGTCGGCGCAGGCGGCGGCCAGGAACTCCGCGAAGGGCGCGGCGAGGCCGTCGAAGGCCTTCCAGTGGAGCTCCCGCTTGTCGTCGGGGACGTCGTTGGTGGACTCGGCGCCGTCCGGCAGGCCGTCGACGCGCGGGAGCGGGAGCGCGACGAGGTCCACGTGGGAGCGCAGCGGGAGCGGGAGGCGTGCGAGGTTGCGCGGCGTGGAGACGTAGGACACGCGGTGGCCCCGCGACGCCAGCCGCTCCGCGAGCTCCAGGTACGGGAGCAGGTGGCCGAACGCGAGCCAGGGCACGATCACGATGCGCAGCGGCGCCGGCGGCGAGGACGAGGACCCGGCGGCGTCCATGGCGAGCTGATCACACACCGCGGCGTCCACCGGCGGCCTGCGTGTGCGTTGGGATGCAGAGAGAAGCGTGGACTTTCAAAAATACCAACAGATGCTGTTACCAGATGCCCGCGCGGCGTGCGCTTTGTTCCCTTGTCGATCATTAGCCTGAATTTTTGAATTAAGATAGGAAAGCGAGTTGCATTTGGGGCTGCCACGGCAGGCGGCTGCTTTGTTTATCACCCCACCATTGGATTAGATGAATTCCCTGATTTGCATTTCACTCTTTTTCTTCTGATGATTTACAAAGATCAGCATAAGGATCCAGATCAGCGCGTCGTGCTCTCTCTTTTCTTTGGTCAAGTTTTATGTCTGATACCACCATGGTGGAGTGAAGTGACACAGGTACTCTCTCCGGTGAGTTTAGCAATAAACTACCACTTTGAGAGCAAAATTCCGACCACTTAACGTTTTCATAACAAAAATCTACCACTTTACGTCTCAGTTTTTTTAAATCTCACTAAACTCGGTCTGACCACGAATTGACATGGGAACCGAGAAAGCTGGCCCACTATAAGCGTTGATGTGGCTCCTCCAGACGGCGGCCGTTAATTTGCTGTTAACATTAAACTACCACTTTCCGAGCAAAATTCCAAAAATCTATCATTTTACGATTTCGCAGTAAAAATTTACCAGATTTCGAGACAGTTCTCTCAAAAACATTAATGTTGCTCTCAACGTGAATTCACAGGAAATCTGACATCAATAGAAGGCTTCAACAACAAAAGGTACAACATTCAGGCGAAAACAAGCAAATCTCTTTTTAGAAACAAACGATGACAACAACCAGAAGGTTTAACGGCCAACTATACGGTGTGTCGCCGCCTTCGTCTTGTCAAAAGGAATAACTTTCGTGAAGGAGGCATACGCAAAAATAGAACATAGCAGACGTCGTTCCATTCAGAAGGGAGAAAGAAGAGATCCAGAGAAGAAGGGGAAGACGTTCTTCATCTCGCTCCACAATCTTCAACCTCCTAGCCACCACACCCCCATAGCCATTACTTGTACTTGAGAGAGATCTTCACCTTGCAAGATTAGGGTTTGAGATTATTTCTTCCTATCTTGAATTGTGTTGGGTTGATTTTCTATTCTTATTGTGGATCTCGACGGTAATATTGAGACGAACTCCTTTTATTTAATTATATCAATGATACTTTCTTCTCTCATGTGTGAGTAAGTTCCTTTGGGCATGTGAAATGTAAGGGATTGGTGATATGTGACGTGCCTATATATTTTGCATTAGTTTGTGATTGATTTTAATTACTATATTATGTGTGCTTGACTATCTGTGGAATGTCTAATGCTTGTTGTACAATTAAGGGCCAAACAACATGATGCTTTGTTCTACATAGATAAGATCTTGTTTGCTAGCTGACCGGCGACCCCCGAGTGACACGGGGATATCAATGAAAAACTAGTTGAACTCGAGGATCACGAGTAAGCACTATGCTTATTGCATTAGTCCGATCCAAGGAGCTTAATTGCTAAGCAATCTGAAGGATCATAATCGCCTAGTGTCTGACCATGATTTTGGTAACAGACTAGTACGATTATTGAAGTTGGGATGAAATCTACCAAGAGGAGTTCCGGCTAATTATGGGTTGCTCGCCTACACATATACTTATAAGATTATAATTGTTACATTTATCGCTCATCCACTTGGCACAATCACTATCACCATGAACTGTATCTCCCCGCGCCTGCTTTGCCATCTGTAGAAAACAACAAACAATCGAATTGTAATTTACTTTTAAGCTTTTTATTTCTGAAGTTTACATTTTAGTTTTATTTAAATACATTCAGTTTAATCCAAATTTATTTTTATTTCAACACTTCCAGTCAATTCACTCGAAGACCTGTGACAACTTTGAGTGTGATAGAGACTTCATTCATAAACACTTTCCTTTGGGCTCCCGGTGGGATCGATATCTTAACTTCGAAACTAGCTAAAACTGATCTGTGCACTTACAGACATCACTGGCCATAGAGGCACTCCCTAATATGTGAAATTAGTTAGTTCCTAGGCGTATTATCTAGTTAGAGAAATTATAAACTGCAAGATGGTGTACGAGAGCAGGGACAACACTACGACCAACTCTATGGACAACACTATCCAGTCCCGGTTTCCTAAATGGGACTACGGAATCAGAACTAAAGGCCCCCCTTTAGTCATGCTCATATATATCCATGTAGTACACAGCTTCAGGGTCGTTTTCGTCTTTGTCATCATCGTCGTTGCTAGGCGCTGATACGTCGAAAATGTATCTATAATTTTTTATGTTCCATGCTTGTTTAGTATCTACTTTGTATTGCTTTATCTACACTTTAAGGTATTTTTATATGTTTTTGGGACTAACCTATTAACAAGATGCCACGGTGCCAGTTGCCTGTTTTCTTCTGTTTTTGGTTCCAGAAAAGGCAGAAAATCAATATTCTCGGAATTGGACGGGACAAAAGCCAAAGTTAATATTTTACCGTGGGGAACACGGAGCCAGAAGACGAGATGGAGAAGGGCCTCGAGGGGGCCTGGCCCGCGCCTGGGGGGTGCATCCGCCTCGGGCACCCCCTCGGCCTCCTTCTTCGCATATAAGAAGCCCCCGATACCAAAATCTTAAGTACCCGATCAATCTTCCACAAAATAGTCCGTAGCTGCCGCCACCATCGTCCCTAGATCGAGGGGATCTGAAGCTCTTCCCGGCACCCTGCCGGAGGGGAGAGATCATCTCGGAGGCCTTCTTGATCACCATACCAGCCTCCGATATAATGCGTGAGTAGTTCCACCTTGGACTACGGGTCCATGTAGTAACTAGATGGTTGTTTCTCCTCCTTTGTGCTACCATGTTTAGATCTTGTGAGCTCCGTTCATGATCAAGATCATGTATTTATAATCATGCATGTTGTGTTTGCGGGGATCCGATGGATATTGAGATTACTATATCAGATTGGTTAATGATTCTATCTTATTGATTCTATCATGTCTGTGTTGTTTGAGATCTTGCATGCTCTCCATTTCTAGTAGCTATCTTGGCCAATTAGATGCTAGTGACTCCAAGAGGGAGTATTTATGCTTGATAGTGGGTTCATGCCTCTATTTAATCTGGGGAAGTGAGAGGTTATAGATGTGTTGTTGCTACTAGGGAGAAAACAACGATCTCTTGTTCATGGAACAAGTGGATTGTTTACCTTCGACACTTTGCTTAAAGCAGTTATCTGTTGTTTGCAACTTAATACTGGAGGGGGTTCGGATGATAACCTGAAGGTGGATTACTAGTCATGGATGCAGTTGGATGGCGGTATATGTATCTTGTTGTATTGCCCAATCAAATCTCATAGGATCATGAATGTCTAGTATTGCATTGTTATGTCTTGCTCTGTCCTATCAATTTCCCCGTTGTAATTTGTTTACCTAGCATGCCATGTTGTTTATCTTAAGGAGAACACCTCTAGTGAACTATGGACCCCGGTCCAATCTTTACCATTGATACATCTTCCATTGTTACTGTTTACTTTCTGCAAACCATCATTACCTTCCACACCATACGATTAATCCTTTATTTATAGCAAGCGGGTGAGATTGACAACCTCAGCATTTACGTTGGGGCAAAGTCTTAAGTTTGTGTTGTGCAGGTTTCCAAGTTGCTAGCAACACCTTTCTGTTGTTTCCTTCCTTCTATTGGTTCGATAACCTTGGTTTCTTACTGAGGGAAAACTTGCTGCTGTGCTCAACATACCTTCCTCTTGGGGTCTCCCAAGCAAGCTCTCTGATGATCAGAGCTACACATCATCAAGCTATTTACGGCGCCTGTTGGGAGGATAAGGACTTCACAAGGAGTCCTTCACAACCTTTCTCTTTACTTTGTTTTGTTTTGCTTAGTTTATTTTGCCTTGTTTTGCTTGCTTATTTTTATCAAAACTCCAAAATAATTAGTTCCGTTTGGTTTGCTTTATCTTATAAAAAACACACAAAAAATTAGTTCCTACTCTAGTTGCTGGTCTGTTATTGCCTTGCTTTGTCATGCTTTCTATCAATGGATGGTTTCTTTGAAACTAGTTCTTATTGGCAAGGTGGATTCACGGAAGAACAAAAGTATTATTATAAGGAATACCGTTTGTCATAAAAAAGGGAAACACTTACGGGAAAAAAATGATAAATTGAACACTATTGCTAGAGAGGTGTGCTCTACTTATAATGTTACTTATTGCTTTGATAAATCTTGTTGTTGTAGGAGGTATAAACACCTCCCTTTTCAATGTGAGTATAATGATAATGTTACCATATATTCTTATGTTAAAAGAAATTATGACTTCTATGATGTGGAACAAATTGAAGAATGTATTGCTTTCAAGGGTGCATTTGAACTTGCTAGCTTGCTTGAAAATACTGATGATGCACCTTATAAATATGAGGTTTATGATATATTAAAAATTTTCTTTGATAATTATAAGGAAGAAAATGGCTATATTCTTGAATATATTAATAGATGCTTTCCACAAATAGAAGAGACTAATGCCTTGCAGGAGCCTATGGAAGACGAAATTGCTGAACCTGAAAGCTCATTAGATGAAAAAGAGGAGGAGAGTGATGGTCAAGAGGAGGAAGAATGGATCTACTCATGCCTACCTTCTAATGAGAGTAACTCTTTACCTCTCACATTATTTGATTGTCCCCCATGCTTACCAAAGGAGGATGAATATTATGTTCCTGTGGATTCTTTTGAAATATCTGCTATGGATAAAACTTGTGATAATACTTATGCTCCTGTTATCTATGATAATCTTATATTTGTGCCTAACTTTGAAATGCATGGTACTAAAGAGTTTTGCTTAGAAAATGTTTATGATAAATCTCTAGATGATGGTCCTATATTGAATGATCTGTCTTCTTGTTATAAAATTGTTAAAAGTGGGTTTGAAGGTTTTAATCCCACTATTTTTGAGCTTGATAAAAACTATGTGTTTGTAGATCATGAAAAGCATACTTTATGTGATGGTTATATTGTTGAGTTTATTCATGAGGCTACTGAAAATTATTATGAGAGGGGAAAATATGGTTGTAGAAGTTTTCATGGTACTGAAACACCTCTTTATGTGCTGAAAGTTTTGAAGTTGCTCTTGTTTTATCTACCAAATATTGTTACTATGTGCTTCTTTGATTTATTATCTTACAATATTCCTATGCATAGGAAGTGGGTTAGACTTAAATGTGTTTTGAATTTGCTTCTTGATGCTCTCTTTTACTTCAATTCATATTTCTTATGTGAGCATCTTCTCAAACTATCATGCCTAACATAAAGACGTTAAATAAAAGTACTTCTCGGGAGATAACCCAATAGTTTTCTTGAGTCTTGGAAGTTATTACTTCTGCAATAACCTCTCGTTATCCTTTTTATTTGATTTTTGTGCCAAGAATAACCTCTAATGAGAGGGAAGTGATATTTGGGGAGATGTTGTCCTGAAACAGATTTTTGTGCTCCACCGTAAAAATTCGTGTAAAATCTCTGTAAGTCGGATTGAGATGTAATTTTCTGAATAAATCCCCGGGTTGTTATCTAACTTTCGTTAGTTCAACACTTTTTGATTTGAGCAACAGAAGGTCTTCAAAAAATCGATTTCTACCTGCTGATCTGTTTTGACAGATTTCTGCCATTATTTGCATTTGCTTCTTATTGATTCCTTTTTGGGTTCTTTTTTGGGGAATTGAGCTTTTTGAGGGAATTGCTACAGTAACTTGTGTATTTAGTGAAAGGTTTGCTGTTTTGAAACTAAACCCCAAAGGTCTATTACCTTTTGAATGCACTAATGTTGCTAATGAAGATTGTGTGAAGTTTTGTATGAAGGAAAATTTGCAGGTGTAGAGGAAGAATGATGTAATAAGATGAGGAATGGACAAAAGCTCAAGATTGGGGATGCCACCCCGTGTCACGCCAAGAAATATTCAAGAAGTACAAGCGTCAAAGCTTGGGGATGCCCAAGGCATCCCCTTCTTCATTGATGATAATCTCAGGTATTTCTAGACACTTCATTTTTATTGTTGAATGCACAAGTTGTGTTGTTCTTGGAGCATCTTAGTTTTAGTTTTTGGTTTTTGTTTGCTTAGTTTGCTTGAGTAAAGTAGTTTGGACCCCCGTTCTCGTCGTGTTGTTTAAATAAGTTGATTGGTGTTGGAAAGGAGTAGGAAGTTCTTGATTTAGTAGTATAAGAGGAGCTTGCTTTGACTGTGACTTGGAATTTATCGTGTCATGCTAGATGTTGTTTTGACCTTATGCTTAGTGATTATTGTTGTAGCATGACTTGTTCCAAACAATCAGGATTGCTTAATGTGCCTTGAAAGAATCATGCGTTGTTTTAGCATACAAAAGCATAGTATTGTGGTATTCTCCTTTGATGCTTTATTTGGGTTGACTTGGCACATGCTCACACCATGTTATGACTATGAACAAGTCACCATAGACTCTATGATCATTTATTTTTTGACTTGTGGTACCACTTTATGCTTTGATTAGTAATGTTTTGTCGCTCTGCATGATTATGGCCATTGTTGCTCTCTTAGTTGGTCGCTCCCAGTATTTTGCTAGCCTCCACTTGTATGAGTAAGCTTTACTCATGCAGCCAACTCCCAAGAAACCAAGTTATTCCAAAGTGTCCACTATAAATTCCTATGCATGGTGTGTTACACCATTCCAAGTATATTCTTGTTTCATTTACCTTCCAATTAAAAATTCACTTTGTTATGTGAAAACTTAGTGTTAAAGCTCTCACAAACTTGATGGCACACTTTATTTTTCTTGCCCCTAATAAACTTGAACCATTGTGTCATCTATGTTGTATATGCTTGCACTTATACGTTAGAATTAGTAGAACCATGTTGTCATGGGGAACGCTTTCAACATTTCACTTGTACATGTTACCTAGTTGATATCATGATATTTTGTTTGCAGATGTCATCGGTGTGAAATGAAAGGGGAGCTTGTAAGTCCATGGAGTCATGTATGTGTGTTAGAGAAACGCCTGGGCCGCTAGCCTAAGCCATGCCTAATCATGGTGGAAACTTGCAGCATCACCATAGTGAGCAATCTATGAAGCATTCTTCTTATAAAAAAATAGATAGAGATTGAGAAAAATAAGGAAAAAGAGATGAGAAAAGAGGAAAGAGAGAAAAAGGCACCATTTTTCCATGGTAAGTAAGAAGATTGCTGAGATGCTTATTGTCTGCTTGCCTTGTCATTTTAATTATGGGATAGCTCTTGTATCATGTGCAAGGGGTACCCCATTGGCAGTTCTCTAGGATACACATGTACTTACTATGATAAGAACTTACTGGTAACTAAACTTGAGTAGGATGAGGAGCGTCCCTCGTATTCAAGGGACATGAGATTGCCAACTTATACTTTGTCAAGCATATACTCCATAGTTTGTTCACTTTAACCTTAATCACTTCAAGATTCTTATGATAGGGGCAACGAGAGCTAAAAGCTAACAAGTACCATAATTTTTGGAAGCTCTTTTTGAAACTTGAAATCCCTACTTCCCTTTATGAAGGGCCTTTCTTCCACTATTATATTAAGTCTTCACCTTCTATCTTTAGGCACCAATTAAGAGAGCATAGTTGCCATTCTTAGTTATGTGTGCATTGTCCCAAAACTTATTAATTGATGCATATTATTGATATTGCTTGTTCTTGTGCTACTTGTATCTAGTCACTCTTATGAACTTTGAAGGTGTCCTATGCATCTATTTACTACTCCATGAGGGACAAGCTGAATGCCACTATGCTATGTTTTCTGTATGTGAAACAAACAAACGTTTTTAATGCATGTTATTCATGATCTTTGTTTGTAACCTTTCATGTTGCATGCATAGTTACTTTGTCTTATTGTTAGAATTACATCTTTCATGCTCATGCTTAGAGTACTTTGATCCCAGCTTTCAATGCTTGGAAATGGTTTGATCTTGATTTTGATGGTGCATGTCACCTCAAAAATTATTCTTTTTATCACTTACCTACTCGAGGACGAGCAGGAGTTAAGCTTGGGGATGCTTGATATGTCGGAAACGTATTTATGATTTTTATGTCCCATGCTTGTTTAGTATCTACTTTGCATTGCTTTATCTACACTTTGAGGTATTTTTATATGTTCTTTGGGAGTAACCTATTAACAAGATGCCACAGTGCCAGATGCCTATTTTCTTCTGTTTTTGGTTCCAGAAAAGGCAGAAAATCAATATTCTCGGAATTGGACGAGACAAAAGCCAAAGTAAATATTTTACCGTGGGGAACACGGAGCCAGAAGACGAGACGGAGAAGGGCCTCAAGGAGGTCACACCCCCTGGTCGCGCGGACAGGCCTGGCCTGCGCCTGGGGGGTGCAGTCGCCTCGGGCACCCCCTCGGTGTCAACACTCAGATTTTTAATCCCAGATGCCTGCTATGCCATACATCGCAATCCCGGGATTACCATTTTTGCGAGACATAACAGATTTGGATATCACAGTACATCATCCATTACAAACCATACATAAGGTCTTACACAAATAAGGATCTCATGATCCAGTTCTTAATACAACTCAAGCAGCGAAATAACGTAATAATAAAGGTAGTGTAGGCGAAGCTCCATCTTCGGGGTCACAGGCAATGCTGACGATGGGAGATGATCCTAGTTGTCGTAACCTTCCTGGGATCCATCATCCTGGTACTCCTCTTCATAGTCTGGCCACAGGAATAGCCAGGGACAAAGCCATGAGTGCTCTTTAAGTACTCACAAACTAATACTAACAAGTGAAGGGGGTTTTTGTATTAGGACACTAAGCTCTAGGGTTGTTTTGCAAAAAGGCCAGATTTACCTCTACTAAGTTCAGAAGAAAAGAGAACTAGTTGCAATTTTATAACACCTAAGTGGGAATTTGAATTTCATATCACAACTCTGTTGTGGTCAAGTCAAAGTCTCAATTCATTTCACAAGTTATTTTGAAAACATCTGACGGGGGAACAGTATGGCCACTCCAACTGTCCATAACCGCGGACGCGGCTATTCGAATAGTTTGACACTCTGTAGAGATTGTACACTTTCACCACAACATTCGATACATCCATCGGGCACAAATCCTAAATTCACCATACTCAGTATGCGGATAATGAATCCTAACCTTTCAATTACACGCCCTAGTATAGGCACCTCTCTTGTGAGTTTGGCCTCCCAACCATGACCAACTGTCATCTTGGAGTCTTGCATGTGGACAATCTTCACAAGGTAGCCTCAGCTCAGACCTTGGCCGTGAGGGAACCCATACTAAGGTATATAAGTTTCCAGTCAAGCCCTACCAAATTTTCGGGTATTGTGGTGTACGGTATAATTGGAATGGTATCGCATCCAGACAACCATCAGTTTTGTAAAGGGGCTAAGGCTCATGCCTCAACATTTTCATCATCAAAATCATCTGGTGTTCGGAAACACATGTCAACATCTCAGTAGAATGATTCATCATTCTAAGGTTTTCATAACCATTTTCACCAAGTATTCCCCATCTAAAGTTGATCAAGTTTTATGCTTAGCACTTGCATCTACAAGTGGGGTAAGTACCAATGAGGGGTGGTAAACAAGTGGAGTTTAACTAAGTTCAATCTCATGCCTTAGGATGACATCAAGATTATCTAGCTTGGGCCAAATTTAATGCTCTTTATGCAACCTTCAATTATCTTCCTAGGATCTACAAGTTACTTAAGTAAACTCTAAGAGAAATCTTTGATAAAGAAATAAAGTATAAAGCTTGCAAGTAAAACTAGGATGGTTTATCAAGTAGTATAAGGTTGCTAGGTTAATAGCTTGCTTAGGTCAACTTGTGTAGTAAGGCTTGAAAAGTTGCAAGTATTGGCTTGCATAGGTAAAGTATCTTGCAAGTGTTAGCTTGCCTTGTGCAGAGCAGTGGTTGAAGTTCTCCTCGGCTTCTTCTTCGTAGTGTCCTCCTTCCTCCTCGTAGCCTTGGTCGGTACTAGCGTATATCAATAAATATGAGGTACACAATCACCAAACAATACTTAACTATTTTCAATCATCACACAAAGGTGTTATATATATGATCTAGCATCATCACTAACATTACAAGAATAAAGCATTGTCTTATTTATTTTAATTTGAGAAAAGTAATTTCTACTCATTGAAAAACTACTTAAGATTTAATATTCTCCAACTCAAACATGGGATCATGTTAACACATGTCATCACCACATATTTCAGTACATGGGAATGTGATTTAAAGTGGTGTCACAATTTAATAAGGTTTAACCTTTTTATTTTAAATAATTAAAGTGACTAGAAATTCCTATGTGGCATTCTTTTATTACTTGAACATTATTTCTGTAAGTAAACCCAAATGTTTTTATATATTCTAAAAGGTATGATCAAATGTGATTTTTGAGAGTTGGAATCAACTCAAAAGCTATTATGGTTGAAATTTGAAAAATGTTTGAATGCAGAAAAGCTTCTGAATTGTTATTTTTACCAAGGTTGATCTACATATCCAAATGATTTGAATCCAACGGGCTTGGATTAATAATTTCAGTACCTTTCTAACAAAATTAGTTTCATGCAATTTGGTTCACTGAATCGAGCTGGGTTGATTTTTGAAACTAGGTACAGAACTGAGTTTGAATTAAAAAGAAAAATCTAAATTCAAACGATTGGGCTACGCGGGAGATGCTAATGGGCCGACCCAATGTCACTCCGCTTGTGGCTCGGTGACAGGGGTTCCACCCGTCGATGGCTCATAACACTTGCGTTATAGAGGCGATGTGGTGTGTTGGATTAGAAGTGAGATCAATGGCTGAGGGTCGTCGTCGACGATGAACATGTCACCGGCGAGCTCGAACCCTAGCGGCTCAGTGGGGGTCATGGGAGGCTCACCGGGGCTCAGGCGAGGGTCGGCGATGGGGGCGAACGACGAAGTCGATGATGGCGGTTCTCCGGCACGGCGGCTCGTCTGAGGCGGCTCAATCGTGGCGCCTCTCTTCTCCAAAGCGGGCTCCAGCCAAATGCAGTGTTGCTCGCCTTGCTCCGGGAAGAAGTGGGAAGTCTCAGTGAGAGGTGGGCAGTGAGATGGTGTGAAGAAATAGAGCGGGGGAGGCCTCTATTTATAGTGGCAAGAGGGGACCGACGGGCGCGAGCTGAGCTTGTCGTAGTCGATGACCGCAGGCATCTATCGGCGTGGGGACGGTAGTGATCTTGTGCTCCTTGGTGAAGCTCAGCGGCGTGGCGGCGTGGGGAGGTCTTGATCGGTCGAACGCGGTGCTCTAAGCTGATGCGATGGAGGTTTTGATGGCGCCAGTAGCGTGGTCCTGCAGCGGTGAGCAGGCGTGTCTGAAGTTCTTTGGGGTGGTGGTGATCACGCGTGCACGCTGCGAGGGCGGCGCGTGGTCTGTGGGCGTGTGTCGAGGGTGGCGCTCTGGCGCGCTCTCGGCATGCTCGCAGAGAGGTTTGGCATGGCCTGGGTGTGTGGTCCAGTGGCTGGCATTGCTCGAGGCTGGGACAGGGAGTGGCGGTGGGGTGCTGGCTAGCTCCCAGACATGGTGTTTAGGCTTGGTGCTTGCTCTGGCTAGCTAGCCATGGTCGGCTGGCAAGGGTTCCTTCGGGTTGGCATGGCATGGTGCAATGGGTATGGGCTAGGGGTGGTCAAGGCACTGGTTGGCACTAGGGGAGACAAGTGTGATCAATGGTGAACAATGCTCAGCCAAATTACTGCTCAAAACAGTGAAGTTTGGCCAATTTGATTTTCTGTCTCCAAGTGTTTGATGAAATGGCCGCAAGAAATTTATTTTTGAATTTTGAAAAGATTTTTGGTGGGTGTGCTAGGCATGTACTGGGGAGTCTGTGGATGCTTGGGTTTTGAAAATTGAGCTTGTTTGTGTGGTTTTTGAAATAGTGGGATCTTCCCATATGAGATAGATTCAATTTTAAACTATTATTAAACTTAGCATTTGAATGTTTCTGGATGATCACAAAGTGGACCTTGGTACCTTATTATGAGTACTAACAAGGGGTGCAAAGATCCATACATGTTTCTGTTGAGTTTTGAAAATTAGAGATAGCCAAAGTAGGCATGGGAGTTAATTTGGCCAAAGTGATCATTCACTTAATTTATTCATTTTGAGTTGTTTGTCTTTGGGAAAAGTTTGGGGATTGTTTAGATGATGTTTATTTCACCTAAGAATCATTATACAAGCAAATAAACACAGAATCATGGCAATTCAAAAGAATCCAAACTTTAATACACACACATATGAATGCTTTCATATTTTTAGTTGGAGAAGTTTTTGTTAACCCTAATTTTGATGATTAGAGTTTGATGATCCATGTTTTAATATTTTTGGGATGTTACAAACCTTCCCCCCTTAAACAAAATCCCGTCCCGAGATTTGAAAAAGGACAAAAAAGATTACCTAGGATTTGAAGAGATCGGGAAACTCCGTCCTGATGTGATCTTCGCGCTCCCATGTAGCTTCCTCTTCTGTGTGGTTGCTCCACTGAATCTTGAGAAACTTGATGCTTCTGGTTCAGGTGGTTCTAAAAGCTTCTTCCAAAATACGGATGGGTACTTCAGGATAGGTCAGGTCATCGTTGATTTCTATGGTCCGGTGATCAATATTCTTGAACACTTCCGTCTTCTCTGGAACTTCGTGGCACTTGCGAAGTAATGAGATATGGAACACATTGTGCACGGCTGACATCTCTTAGGGTAGTTCCAATTGATACGACACTTCTCCTCGACGCTTCAGAATCTTAAAGGGGCCGATATATCTGGGGGCTAATTTTCCCTTTAGTTGGAAACGCTGCATTCCCTTCAATGTCGACACTTTCAGGTACACAAAATCTCCTATGTTGAAGGTGAGGTCTCGACGTCTCTTGTCGGCGTAACTCTTCTGTCTTGACTGGGCTATCTTGAGGTTCTCATGAATCTTGTGAACTTTCTCTTCTGCTTCTCGTAGGATATTAGGTCCAAAAATCTGACTCTCTCCTACTTCCGACCAGTTCAAAGGGGTGTGACACTTCCTTCCGTACATGAATTCAAATGGGGCCATTACAAACTAGCTTGATAACTATTGCTGTATGAAAATTCTGCGAATGACAGACAGTCTTCCCATTTAGATCCATACTCTAACACACATGCTCTCAACATGTCTTCGAGTATTTGATTTACTCGCTCCGTTTATCCTTCGGTCTGAGGGTATAAGCGGTGATGAAATCTAGTCGGGTTCCTAAACCTTCTGGGACTTTCTTCCAAAATCTCGAGGTAAACTGAGTTCCTCGATCCGTACGATGTTCTTGGGGACTCCATAAAACTAACGATTCTAGCGATGTATAACTCCGCTAGCTTCGAACTCTGATATGTGGTTTTGACTGGTAAGAAATGGGCGACTTTGGACAATCTGTCCACTATGACCCAGATAGAGTCATTTCCCCTACTAGAAGTAGGCAATCCGGTGATAAAGTCCATTCCAACGGAATCCCATTTCCATTCCGGAATCTGCAACGGTTGCAGCAATACAGCCGGTCTTTGATGTCCTGCCTTGACTCTTTGACATATATCACAATTGGCGATATAGCTTCCGATTTCTCTCTTCATCTTATGCCACCAAAATTGCTCTTTCAAATCTTGATACATCTTCGTTCCTCCGGGGTGGATAGAATAAAGAGTATCATGAGCTTCCTTCAGAATAACTTCTTTGAACTCAGAATCTGCTGGTACACAAAGGTGTCCTTTGTACCACAGAACTCCTTCTTCGTCTTCGGTGAATCCGGGTACTTTGCCTGTACCGATACGACGCTTGATTCCGTCGATACTAGCATTTCCTTTCTGCGCCTCTTTGATCTGGCTGATCAAAGTGGGTTGAAGTTCTATGCTAGCCAAAAATCCTTCACTCACTAATTCCATTTGGAAATCTTCCATCTCCTTGTGCAAGCTTGGTTGCTCCTTCAAAATCATGGAGTTTAAGGGCACGGCAATCTGCTAAGGGCATCTGCTACCACATTGGCTTTACCGGGGTGATAGTGAATGTCCAGATCATAATCCTTGATTAGCTCAATCCATCTTCTCTTCCTCATATTCAGCTCCTTCTGAGTGAATATATACTTTAGGCTCTTGTGATCCGAATAAATCTCACAATGGTTTCCCATCAGGTAGTGCCTCCATGTCTTCAGGGCTAGAACTACGGCTGTGAGTTCGAGGTCATGGGTTGGATAGTTCTCTCATGTTGTTTCAGTTGTCGAGATAGATAAGATATAACTTTGCCTTCTTGCATTAGCACACATTCGAGACCGATCTTGGATGCGTCACAATACACGTCAAAGGGCTTCGTGATATCTGGCATGATTAAGATTGGGTCTGAAATCAATCTCCTCTTGAGTTCTTGAAAACTCGCTTCACATTTGTCCGTCCATTCAAACTTCCTGTCCTTCTTCAGAAATTGGGTCATGGGTCTGGCGATACTCGAGAAACCTTCTACAAACTTGCGGTAGTATCCCGCCAATCCGAGAAATGCACGAACTTGGGTTTGAGTGGTTGGGGCTTGCCAATCTTCCACAGCTTTCACCTTTGCGGGGTCAACGGCAATTCCTCCGGCTGATACAATGTGACCGAGCAATCCTACCTCCTGTAACCAGAATTCACATTTGCTAAATTTGGCATACAACTGATGCTCTCTAAGGGTTCCAAGAATGGTCCTTAGGTGTAGCTCATGTTATTCTTCTGATTTGGAATAAATCAGAATGTCATCGATGAAAACAACGACAAACTTATCCAGGAAGTCCATAAAAATCTTATTCATGAGATTCATGAAATAAGCGGGGGAATTGGTTAATCCAAAAGACATGACAGTATACTCGTATAATCCATATCTAGTGGTAAAGGCAGTCTTTGGAATATCCTCTGCGCGAATCTTGAGTTGATGATAGTCAGTTCTAAGATCAATCTTAGAAAACACTTTGGCATCGGTCAACTGATCAAACAAATCTTCTATCTTAGGCAATGGGTATTTGTTCTTGATAGTGACATCATTCAACTTTCGATAATCCGTACACAAACGGTTACCTCCATCCTTCTTGTCCATGAACAAAACGGGTGATCTACCTGGTGACGCACTTGGTTGAATCAGTCCAATTTCCAACATGGCATCCAGTTGCTTCTTCAGTTCCGCTAGTTCAGACGGGTTCATACTATATGGTCTCTAGGCTATGGGTCTGTTAGAGGATTAGTTCAATAATAAACTCGATATCCCGATGCGGGGCATACCGGCAAAACATATGGAAATACATCGAGGTATTCTGACTATCCGGACTTGGTCAATGGTAGGTTGGGATATACTCTTATTTCACTTGAATTGACGAGGTAAGGTTTCGGATATATGCTCGTGATATTCAATTTGTCTTGGTCATGGTTATGGCTTTCTTGGCACAATCAATTAATCCTTTATGTTTGGACATCAATCCATTCCTAGTACCACTTCCAAACCTTTAGTTTCGAGTATCATATTAGGATAGAAATCTATGCCATGGATTGAGATAGGGACGTCTTTGCGATTTTCCTAGCTTTGGTGGTTGAATGGGATTTGAACAATCATAACATGCTTGATTTGGTTGGTTGAATCTTACTAGTGCATGCAAATTCTTGGTGACAAATGAGTGCGATGCACCGAATCAAACAACACTCTAGCAAGTCTTGAATTAACGAAAACATACCCGACCTGACGTCTAGCGCTTCCTAGGCTTCTTGAGATGCATGAGAAAAAGACGGCCGTTCGCGGTTGGCGAATTCCACAGGGCAAACCTTCTTCCAGGTGAACACGACGCCGGCTGAGTGGGCATTTGCATTGGGGGCTGCGGCATTCTTCTTGGGGCACTCATTGGAGTAGTGACCCTTATTTCCACAGTCATAACAAGTCACTTGTGACTTGTCCTTTGCTGCAACAGGCACAACATTGCCTCCAGTCCTAGGGGCAGTGTTGGTGTTGGCGGCAGCATTGTTGTTGTTGAACTTGGGTTGGGCACGGTTGAAATTGTTAGAGTTGCCGGGGTTGTTGTGATTTCCTCCGGGCCTTGGGTTTCCACGGTTGGGATAGGTTGGACGGTTCATTGGGGGTCTGTTGGTTCTCGGGGCAAATCCTGGAGATCGGTTGGGGCGATACTTTGGGGTATGATGGGTTCCTGGCTAATGCATCATGCGACGCTTGCGGTTCTCGTTGGGCTTGTCTTTCCTTCCATCTGGATGGCAGAGTCGACAAGGGCTTCAATATCAGCAAAGGGGATATTGACCAAAACAGTCTGCATCTCATCATGCAGACCATTCAGGAATCTTTCTTTCTTCTTGGCTTCAGTGTCGATCTCATCCGGGACATACCTAGCTAATGACAAGAATTTGTCATGGTATTCCACTACGGTCATCTTTCCTTGCTTCAGTTCTCTGAACTCATCTCTCATTCTCTTGATCAAACCCGGTGGCACATGGGTTCTGCTGAACTTGACCTTGAATTCCTCCCAGGTCATCATCTGTCCTCCGGTCATTGCACGAATGCTGTTCCACCATGCTCTGGCATCTCCGGCTAGATAGTGTGTGGCGAACAGAACTTTATCGTTAGCTTCCACTCCGGCGACTTCCAGGTTGTTTTCCATGGTTTGCAGCCAATCATCTGCATCTAGGGGCTCTTCTGACTTAGTGAAAATAGGTGGGTTGGTGTTCTGGAAATTTTTGAGCTTAGATCCATGGTTGTCCTGATTTCGTTGGCCTTGATTGTTGTTGGACATCTGAGCTATGTGCTGAAGGGTGTCTAGGTTGGCTTGACGTTCTGCTCTTTCAGCTTCGCGGTCAGAAACCAACATTTGCAGGATCTGCAACATCGGGTCCGGGGATGAACTACTTCCTCCGCGAGGCATCTGAAGATTGAGATAGATCATGAGAAAAGAGGGAAATTTCTAAGGTTCAGGGACTTTGAAAAGTTTCTAAAGTTTGGCTCAGATTTTCTAGCAACTTGCTTTTCATTCATTTATTCATAGCACACGATACAACACACACCACAACAAAGGTAAACAGATGGTTTTAAGAACCATTCTGGAAACTACGATACAGTGGGACCGAATACAACTCACTAACGCTAGTGCTCAAGTTCTACTACTCCTCGGAGTCAGTGTAGTCATCATCCTCATCATCCTCATCGTCATCGATGAAGGCGAAATCCTCCTCATCGGTGAAGGAGTCCATGGCCCGATCCTCCAGAAAATCATCATCATCGCTGAGATAGGAGTAGGGGTCTCCACGAAGGTCTTCTCTGGCATTCTCCCTTTCCTCCAACTGAATGTCTCTCTCGTGGATGGTCTCCTCCAAATCCGAGATACGGTGGCGAAGACGAGCAATTATCCGCTCCTTCTTGTCGAGCTGATGGCGGCGAGACTTGCGATCCTTCGCTAGCATGGCGATGGTCCGATCCTTCGTCCTGATTATGGCGGACTTGTGGTTGGAGTAGTCACGAGCATTATCCAGTTCTTGTTGACGATCATACATCATGAAGCTAAGGTGGTCCAACTGAGTCTTCAGCTCGTGGTGGTATGGGGCTTCCAGTGGCTGTCCCATAGCATCACGCCTTGGACAAAACTCAAAGCGGGTACCCTTGATCTGATTGATACTCTGCCCACATAGACGGTCAAGAGCTTCCTGCATGGCCCTAGCAAGTCCATCGAGCCAGTTGTTCTCTCTTAAGGTGAACTGAATTACCTCGGCAGTGGGAGGTTCAATCTTTCCTCTGAGACTTGCAACAACTAGCCACTGCCGATCTTCTCCTTCCTGATCATTGGTGAGCTCAAGAACTCGAGTGCGGGCGCTCGAAGTTCCGAAAGCTGGTCCAAATCCCGCTCAAAGATGAGGTCTCCTCCATTCCCCAACTGATAAAATTTGTTGTACTTCACGTCCATCTATAAGAATGTAGGATGAGTAAGTTAGTAGAGTGATCAAGTGTGTCAAATTTTATATATTTTTCAAGAGTTTTGGGGAAACGTGAATTTTCGTGAAAGAATCAAAGTGATAAGAATGGGAATAAGTTTTTGTAAATATTTGCTTCCTTTGGTTTTGAAACTAAGTTTTTGATTCAAACATCCAGTCTAACTAGGGTCTCCTATGGTCAGGATGGCTCTGATACCAACTTGTCAACACTCGGATTTTTAATCCCAGATGCCTGTTATGCCATGCATCGCAATCCCAGGATTACCATTTTTGCGATACATAACAGATTTGGATATCACAGTACATCATCCATTACAAACCATACATAAGGTCTTATACAAATAAGGATCTCATGATCCAGTTCTTAATACAACTCAAGCAGCGGAATAACGTAATAATAAAGGTAGCGTAGGCGAATCTCCATCTTCGGGGTCACAAGCAATGCTGACGATGGGAGATGATCCTAGTTGTCGTAACCTTCCTGGGGTCCATCATCCTGGTACTCCTCTTCATAGTCTGGCCACAGGAATAGCCAGGGACAAAGCCATGAGTACTCTTTAAGTACTCGCAAACTAATACTAACAAGTGAAGGGGGTTTTTGTATTAGGACACTAAGCTCTAGGGTTGTTTTGCAAAAAGGCCAAATTTACCTCTACTAAGTTCAGAATCAAAGAGAACTAGTTGCAATTTTATAACACCTAAGTGGGAATTTGAATTTCATATCACAACTCTGTTGTGGTCAAGTCAAAGTCTCAATTCATTTCACAAGTTATTTTGAAAACATCTGATGGGGGAACAGTATGGCCACTCCAACTGTCCATAACCGCGGACGCGGCTATTCGAATAGTTTGACACTCTATAGAGATTGTACACTTTCACCACAACATTCGATACATCCATCGGGAACAAATCCTGAATTCACCATACTCAGTATGCGGATAATGAATCCTAACCTTTCAATTACATGCCCTAGTATAGGCACCTCTCTTGTGAGTTTGGCCTCCCAACCATGACCAACTGTCATCTTGGGTACTGCACAGGTGGACAATCTTCACAAGGTAGCCTCAGCTCAGACCTTGGCCGTGAGGGAACCCATACTAAGGTATATAAGTTTCCAGTCAAGCCCTACCCAATTTTCGGGTATTGTGGTTGTACGGTATAATTGGAATGGTATCGCATCCAGACAACCATCAGTTTTGTAAAGGGGCTAAGGCTCATGCCTCAACATTTTCATCATCAAAATCATCTGGTGTTCGGAAACACATGTCAACATCTCAGTAGAATGTTTCATCATTCTAAGGTTTTCATAACCATTTTCACCAAGTATTCCCCATCTAAAGTTGATCAAGTTTTATGCTTAGCACTTGCATCTACAAGTGGGGTAAGTACCAATGAGGGGTGGTAAACAAGTGGAGTTTAACTAAGTTCAATATCATGCCTTAGGATGACATCAAGATTATCTAGCTTGGGCCAAATTTAATGCTCTTTATGCAACCTTCAATTATCTTCCTAGAATCTATAAGTTACTTAAGTAAACTCTAAGAGAAAGCTTTGGTAAAGAAATAAAGTATAAAGCTTGCAAGTAAAACTAGGATGGTTTATCAAGTAGTATAAGGTTGCTAGGTTAATAGCTTGCTTAGGTCAACTTGTGTAGTAAGGCTTGCAAAGTTGCAAGTATTTTGGCTTGCATTGGTAAAGTATCTTGCAAGTGTTACTTTGCCTTGTGAAGAGCAGTGGTTGAAGTTCTCCTCGGCTTCTTCTTCCTAGTATCCTCCTTCCTCCTCGTATCCTTTGTCGGTACTAGCGTATATCAATAAATACGAGGTACACAATCACCAAACAATACTTAACTATTTTCAATCATCACACAAAGGTGTTCTATATATGATCTAGCGTCATCACTAACATTACAAGAATAAAGCATTTGTCTTATTTATTTTAATTTGAGAAAAGTAATTTCTACTCATTGAAAAACTACTTAAGATTTAATATTCTCCAACTCAAACATGGGATCATGTTAACACATGTCATCACCACATATTTAAGTACATGGGAATGTGATTTAAAGTGGTGTCACAATTTAATAAGGTTTAACCTTTTTATTTTAAATAATAAAAGTGACTAGAAATGCCTATGTGGAATTCTTTTATTACTTGAACATTATTTCTGTAAGTAAACCCAAATGTTTTCATATATTTTGAAAGGTATGATCAAATGTGATTTTTGAGAGTTGGAATCAACTCAAAAGCTATTATGGTTGAAATTTAAAAAATGTTTGAAAGCAGAAAAGCTTGTGACTTGTTATTTTTACCAAGGTTGATCTACAGATCCAAATGATTTGAATCCAACGGGCTTGGATTAATAATTTAAGTACCTTTCTGTTATCGCCATATTTTGGCCAAAGAAGGAGATGGGCCGTGATC
Source organism: Avena longiglumis (assembly GCA_030063025.1). Taxonomy (NCBI): domain Eukaryota; kingdom Viridiplantae; phylum Streptophyta; class Magnoliopsida; order Poales; family Poaceae; genus Avena; species Avena longiglumis. Next base: position 83,543,811 of record CP125973.1, on the reverse strand, counting down.
AAGATGGGCTTGGAAGATGTGTATATTCAACGTGTGGTTGGATCGGCCTAGTGCGTGGATTTGGGCTAAATTGCCCGTGTATCTTGTATCATAGTAGGTTTCGTGTTAGTTTAGGTTCCGTTTCAGTTTAGGTAAAGATAGAGTTGTAGAGTTATTCCAAAAGTAGAGAGTCTCCGGACTATAAATATGTACCTAAGATTATCGAGAAAAAGAGGACAATCACGTTCACAACAAACCAAATCTCGGCACATCGCCACCCCTTGTTCTAGGGTTTCTATCGGGTAAGTGTCATGCTGCCTAGATCGCATCTCGCGATCTAGGCAGTACTTTTACTTATGCGTTACTTAGTGTTACTCGTACTAAAGCCTTGTTGATGGCGAGTAACACTACTATCATAGATTTGTTGAGGCTAGCATCGGTGTTTTTCACTATAATTGTTCAAAGTTATGCTGCCTCTAGTTACCTCGCTACCTTTGCACTATTTCCCAAGTGCGAGGGTAGCATCTTGCTTGATCTTTATTTAGCTGATTCGATCTGTTATGGTTGTGCCTTGCTCGCCAAGGTTTAGTTTGACATCTAGTCGGGCCTTACAAGCGGGTTGAGCGATCCGATGATGCGTAAAGGCGTGGTTTACTCGCTCTAGAGAAGTTGTTCGGTAATTGACGTTACGTTGGTTATTAGGCCTCCTCTAGGATTAGTATTCTTCATCTTTTGTATATACCAGGCTCAATTACGTGTAGGGCGTTCGATTACATGGTGAAAGCGTTAAGCCGTAGATCGATTTAACTTGTAATGATAAAGCAAAACCCCATGTTATCATAAAATCTAATGCGAGAACCATGGGATAATCGGCTCTAGGAGCCGATTCTGAGAAACACAGGAGCCGCAGCTCGAATTTTACGTATACTTGTTTACCATGCAGAAATCAATCGGAGCAATCTTCACCTTCGACCAGGTATAGGTCGTGCTTGCATCTCGAACCAAGCCGGGGCGTGTCGGGAGTTTTGCGGACCGTTGCAGGGACGAGGCCCACCAGCGATTCAGGAGCCTCCGGCTCTTCGTGTTGCTCGTCGCTGCTGTTTGTGAGTTTTGCGAGCAACACATTCGCGCACGCCGGTGGGACATTCAACAACGCGTCTACATCAACATCCGACGCTGCAATGGAGAAACAGACCGATCCGCGTCTGACGAGCTCCTGAAGAGCACAAGGTGAAGTATGGCGAGATCGAAATCTCTTGAAGCCGATCTCATCGGCTCTTTTGAAGGACCCGTAAGCATGGCATCAAGTGGAGGGTTCTCCCGAGTGCTCTTGATGAGGTGGATCTGTCATTCCTTGGAGGAGCGCACGAGCTCTGACGGAAGTCAACTACATGGTGGCTCATTCTGCACCGCCATTCGAGAGCTGGTGAACACTTTCGAGCGGTCGCGGTTCGCGTAGTTCAGAAATCATGAAACATCGATTACTCTCCGTCGGGGCCTACTTTAGGGACTCACCGGGAGAAAGACCGCTCCAGACTAGGCCACGGTGCCATTCACGCTTGCGGCTCGAGCCACCGGGAGCGGCGTCGTCGTCTACAAGGCTGAGGCGACCCAGCGATTGCCAATTCCTGTTTGAGCCACCTAAGGAAATCCCACACGGATATATATGCACCTACGTGCGGGGCAATAACTGCACGCACCAGATTGCAACCGCAGAGTTTACTGGCGGGGTTCTGGGCGGGATCTTGAGGCGGCGTTCTGGAGCGGCGGTGTGCAGGATGGGCCGACAAACAGGCGTGGCTATCCAAGTATGACACTGGAACAAGTCATGAGAATCTAGCCCCTGCGGCTCAAACAGTGGAGCAAATCCATACCATCTTGAGAGACCAGTTCGGCTTCGTGCCGAAGAGAAGGACAATCGGCTATTCAAAGCCGTACCCCAACGAGTTTGATCTGATTCCGCTGCCACCCAAGTATCGGCTCCCTGAGTTCTCAAGGTTTAGCGGGTCGGAAGGGTCGAGCTCGATCGAGCACGTAAGCCGATACCTGGCACATCTAGGCATAATTTCGGCATCGGATCAGATGTGCGTAAGGTTTTTTGCGCAGTCTCTGACAGGGCCAGCTTTTGGGTGGTACACCTCGCTGCCCCCTGATTCGATTCAGACCTGGAAGCAACTGGAAGAGCAGTTCCACATCCAATATCATTCAGAGGCTATCGAGGCTGGCATTGCGGACACAGCAGTGCGGCGAGCGGGGAGAACGATGGCAGTACATCCAGCGCTTCAGGACCGTCAAGAACCGATGTTACTCGGCTCGGTTAACTGAGAAGGAAGCAGTCGAGCTGGCAGTGTTTGGTCTCTCAGCACCCATCAAGGATCTGGCTTTCCAGGTAGAGTACAACTCATTGGCGCACATGGCCCGAAGCGGCGATGTCTGACAGCGCCACCGATTTATACCAAGACAAGTTCAAGCGTCCGATAGGCCTGGTCGTCTGAAGAAGATGATCCTACACAAGACCAGGAGGTGGCCGTGGTGAATGGGCTCGGGGCGGACCACGTGTCCGCAAATGGGTGAAACAGAAGGGCCTGCAAAGGGTTCGACTTGACGTGAGCAAAGCTGAGCAGATCTTGATTTACTTTGAAGAAGCGGTGAGGTTACCGAAGGCCATAAAATCACGGCTCAGAAATGAGCGGAGACCATCGCAAGTGGCACCACTCGTTCACCCACACCACCAACGACTGCAAAGAGCTACGTCGCCAAATCCAAATGGCGATAGAACAAGGCCGTCTGATCCTTGGCAGTTCGCCATGAAAGTGGACACAAACCCATTTCCCGGCGTCAACATGATAGAACTTCGATCGCTCATGGCGTCAACTGGATTTTTCGTTCGGTGTTAATATGGCAGGTTCTGGGTACCACCATGACACGTACAAGGAGGAAGGTGGTCGCTCTCGGGGCAGAGAAAGAAAGGAGGCTGGTCCATGCGACCGGCCCGGCCATAATGACAGGCGGTACGTAACAGAGGAACAGGTGAGGAGAGTGCGGTATCAGAAGCCACATTCCACGCATCTCCTTAACAAGTATGAGCGTCAGTATGACCAACGTCGCCGGCGCGATCGAGACAATGAGGGATATGAGCACCTCGCTAGGGGACCGTCAAAAGAAAAGGAAGGCGTAGACAAACATTGGGATTGTCCCTTCTTCAAGTAATGCTGGGACGCGGGAATGAGCCGATTACCTACAGTCGACAACTGCCCGGAATGTGGACAGCAGAAGGAGGACACGAGGCCAGTTTCAGTGTTCAAACGTCTGGGGCCTCTCCCACCTCAGAGCTGTCACAGGGAGTCCGCTCGAGCAAAGGACCTCGAGAAGCCAAGGGATGACAAGGAAGAAGACAGATATCACCGTCCAAGGTGGTGTCCCGACGGACTCAGACATACCCAAAAGCGTAGAGTGCAGCGGCTGCGTAACTTGGAGGAAGCTGAGCGCGATATCTCACGCTTTAAAGCGCGGCCCGATCTAGAGCGTCAAAATTAGGCAGACCTTGGAAGCGGGAGACCGCCCGACAAGGAAAGAGTGGCGCCCAAACCAATAAAAGCCGATGCACGACATCGGTGGTACAAACATGGTGTTCATACCAAGTCGAGTGCGCGCCAAGAACCAATGAGCTACCGATGGCGCAGTTCGATTGCGGCCACGGGTTATCTTTGAGAAGCCACGTGAGAAGGGTTACAAACATCGAAAGCCACACCTACGAGGTTACATCAATGGGCAACTTGTCGGCAAGATGTTGGTAGAACCGGGCGGCGATCAATATCATGCCATACTCCATGCTATGGCGTTTGGGGCGCTCCACGCAGATCGAGACCAACGTCACGTTAAGCGACTTCAGCGGTCGGTCTTGAACGCAAGGCGTCTTGAGCGTGGATCGGCGATGGGCAGGAAAACCATACCCACGTCATTTTTCGCCGTGGACAAAAAGTACCTATCTTTGTCTTGCTAGGTAGAGATTGGATTCACGCTAATTGCTGCATTCCATCCACGATGCACGATGCCCTGTCTGATGGGGACGGAGATGAAGTGGAGGTCATCCATGCGATGATTCTATCGAGATTTCCATAGCTGGCATGAGCGTGCGGGAAGCGAAGACCAAGAGCCGATCTCGGAATCGTTTAGGCGGCTGTGGCGCATTGAAGCTACAAAAAGCGGGGTGAGGATGGTCTTATCCACGGCACGACAGAGTAGAAAAGTCCACGATCATCGTGAGTACGGCCGATCCTCGCGATCGGCCACAAAAATAAAAGCACCAATCCTCGACAAGCGAGATCACGTGGTAGCAGGGAGATGCCCTGCCATTGTAAAACAATAAGGTGTAAACCATCCTTGATTAATGCAATCAAAAAGGGGGCCGATTCAGGCAATCGGCCCAAAGTATTTTTGTTATCCTCACCTACTGCTTGCCCTGTGTTTAGCATCGATTTGACGGTGTGGAAAGCTAGGGTATGGGTTTACATCCGCTCATGAACTAGAAGAGATCGACATTGGTCACGGGATAAGCCACGACCAACATTTATCGACAAAAGTTAGACCCGAGTCTGGGGTCGATGATATACTGTTGAAAAAATATCGGGCCGCTGGGACTACGAAATGCAGGTTAGACAGAGCATCATTGAGCATCGACTCCGCTTAAAAAGGATTTCGCCATTTCAGCGAGCACGACAAATGAAGGCGAAATTCGAAGAAATCAAGAAGGAGGTCGAGAAAATGTTGACGCCAAGTTAATCGGGCCATGCGGTATCTTGAGTGGATTTCTAGTATAGTACCAGAGAGAAAAGGATGGCGGTGGCGTGTTGCCATAGATTTTCGGGATCTCAACAGCTACCCCAAAGGATGAGTATCCGATGCCGGTGGTAAAGCGTTAATCAATGCAGCTGGTCATAAGATCTTGAGCTTCATGGATGGCAATGCGGTTACAACCAAATTTTATGGCTCGAAGACATACACAAGGCGCATTGAGTCGAGGTTCGGTGGGGTTGTTTGAGTATGTAGTCATGGCGTTTGGTGAAGAATGCGCCACGTACCAAAGGGCCATGAATTATATTTTCCATGATCGATCGGCAAGTTTGGTGGAAATCTACATCGATGACGTGGTGGTCAAGTCGCTTGGCGCAAGGACACATGGACGATCTACAACACGTCTGGACCGAACAAGAAAATTCGCCTACGGATGAATCCAAAGAAGTGTGCCTTGAGTGACGGTCGGTTCTTGGGTTTTGGTCCATGAACGCGGAATTGAGATCGGCTGAAAAATCGAGGCGGTCACGAACAATGAAGCCACCCACCACAAAGAAAGAAGCTGCGATCTCATCGGCAAGATCAACCGTCGGAAGATTCATCTCAATCTGTCGGGAAGAATAGAGCCGTTCATGGGATTAGTGAAAATTAAAGCGGCGAGGAATTCCGGGGCGAGAACAACAACGAGCCTTTGGCGAGATCAAAGAATATCCGAAAGCCGCGGTGTTGGTTCCACCCGGCCCGGACAGAACCGTTCTACATTTACTTGTCGATGGACAAACCGTCCATCGCCTCGGTGGTGGTGCAAGTTTATGATGGTGGAGCGAGTCGTATTTTACATAAGCGAAGGATCTGGACGCGAGACAAGGTATCCGATATCGATAAGGCGTGCCTCTGCTGTTTTCACCGCACTAAGCGCCACATTTTGCTATCGTGAGATCATCATCATATGCAAATCGGGCGTCATAAAGCACATTTGTCGGCTCCTATGTTAAAAGGCCGGGGCAAATGGATGTTTGCATTATCGAGTTTGACATCCGGTATCAACCCGCGAAAGCGATTAAGGGACAGGCGTTGGCGACCTTATCTGAAAGGATCAACACTAACATAGCGACCGTCTATAAGGCGTGGGCTATGTTTTTCGACGGATCGGTTTGTGACGATGGCTGCGGCATTTTACGGCATGTTACTCGGGGCAACATTTTCCTTCTCCATCAGATTATCTACCTCTCGCACCAACAATGTTCTTTGAGTGCGAGGCGTCGCAAGGGAATGGAGTTACTCCTCGAGGCTGGAGCGAAGCGGTGGAAATTTTGGAGACTCAAGTTGGTGATTTCCCAACTCACGGAGGAGTACAAGTGTGAGCGAGTCCCTCTTCCCATTATGGGTGCCTTGAGCCGATGGCGATTCGGTACATAAACTTCACTGGATCCATGGTCGCAGAACATAGAAGCGAATGATCTTGCACAATGGCTTGGGCTACAAGGATGTAGCGAGGGAGCCGATGTTGGTCTGAGTTCTGAAGGCGGATCGGAGCCGATATCTTCAATTACTTGAAGGATTCGGCTCGGGGCACCTAAGCGGATAAGGTACAAGGCCATGAAGTATGTGCTTATTGGGGATGACATGTTTCTGAGGACTCGAAGGGTTATTGCTCAAATGTCCGGGGACGCCGAGGCTAATCGGCTCCTACACGAGGTACGAAGGCGCTGTGGAACTCACCAATCGGCTCACAAGATGAAATGGTTGATCGATCGAGGTTTTATTGGCCCACCATGCTTGAGGACTGTTTCAAGTACTACAAAGGGTGTCAATCATGTCGAAATTTGGAAAAATTCCGGATGGTACCAGCGTCGACAATGAACCCCATCATCAAGCCTTGGCCATTCCGAGGTTGGGGCATGGATATGATCGGCAAAATCAATCCTCCATCAAGCAAAGGCCACATGTGGATTTTGGCCATCACTGATTATTTCACTAAATGGGTGGAAGCTGTCCCGATGAAATCAGTAAACTCAAAGGATGTTATCAACTTTGTGAAAGAACATGTCATCCATAGATTCGGGATTCCCCAAACTATCACGACCGATGGAGGTTCGGTCTTTATTTCTCAGGAGTTTAGAAAGTTCTGCGAGGACACGGGGATTAAGCTGATCAGATCATCTCCATACTATGCTCAGGCTAATGGTCAAGCTGAAGCATCCAACCAGAGCCTCATCAAGCTGATCAAGAGAAAAGTCGATGAGCACCCTAGGCGTTGGCACGAGATTTTGTCAGAGGCATTGTGGGCTTATCGCATGTCATGCCATGGGGCGATTAAAACCTCGCCATACCATCTAGTATATGGACAAGAAGCCGTATTGCCCTGGGAAATTACGGCTGGATCGAGACGTGTCACCTTTCAGGACAATCTAACAACTGAAGAATATGCAACCCTGATGAGTGACAGTATTGAGGATGTAACTGAGCTCAGGCTGTGGTCGCTTGAGAAGATCAAAGAGAACAAGGCCAAGGTAGCTCGTGCTTATAACAAGAAAGTGAAGCCAAAGGAGTTCCACGCTGGTGATCTGGTATGGGAAGCTGTGTTGCCGTTGGGGACTAAGGATGCAACATATGGTAAATGGTCTCCAAATTGGCACGGACCGTACAGGGTCGATCAGGTTTTAAGAGGAAACGCGTACATGCTTGAGGAGCTAGACGGCGTGAAATTCCCAGTGGCGGTCAATGGTCAACATATCAAGAAATATTTCCCAAGCATGTGGGATGATGGACAGTGAAACTTGGGGGCCGATACATGAAATCGTCCAAGTAAAGGCACGTGAGACGTTGGACAGTAAAAATGTGGGGGCCGATGCTGAAAATCGGCCGAATAAAAACAAAAAAATATATAGCCGATGCACGGTCATCGACTCTAGAGGTTCACACATGTTACAAACAGGTGCCAGTTCGCACATACAAGCTACTGAAGAATGCTTCGAAGGCGTGAAGCGCGTCAGCACGGACACGATCCATTTCGGCGATCTCGGCTTCGTCATCTTCATCCTTGCCCATCACTAGCTAATTGTTCAGGGCAGATATTTCGATGGGCAATTGGAGATCTGGGTCGCCCTTCTTGAAGAAGGTCGCAGGTTACCGTTTGAAGCTAAGAAGTGGTTGTTTAAGTGTGCCTAAGTATGCAACCAAGTTTTGACCTTGTCAACGTTTTTGGGAAAGCCGATGTGCATCGGCTCTTTGTAATGGCTTGGTTGTTGTCTGAGCGTAACAAGGTGAAAGCCGATGCGTTGCTATCGGATTCTGGAGCATCGACCTATTGTGGCTATCGACAAAATTAGGAGCGAACAAGGCAATCTTTGGGAAACAAATTCTCATTCATTCGAAAGATGATTGATTATAAAAGGATGATTGATTACAAAAGGGAGCCTGCTACTACTACTACTAATACTGGTTCCTAATCTAAAGGCCGAGATCGTCGCCGTTGTCGTCGCCGCCGTCTTGTTCGCTGTCTTCGGCCACGGCGTCGTCTTTTTCTTCTTTGAAGAAGCAGCGAGGGCCTCCTCGTCCTCGTTGTCATCTTCGGTGTCTTCGCTGGACCGGCGAAGCGCTTCATCGCGGTACTCGTCGGAGGAGGTGTCTTCCCGGTTCTTCCTCCTCGTCGGAGGACTCGGCCGCGTCCCGACCGCGTCGTCACGCTCTTCGCCTCGGTTCCCGTCAACGAGGAACAGAGGCTCTCCTCGCCGTCGATCGGGGCGCGTCCTCCGACGGGCGAAATCGATCCCTTCGTCCCACCATCGTGGGCGAAATCTTATCACGCCACCGTGGCGGGTGTTACAGCGTCGGCTCTCGGTCACGATCTTTGTTGGGCGTGGGAGGACAGCGAGGAAGCGAGAGGAGGCCATGGCGAAGAAAGAGGGTTTTTTTCAGCGGAGGAAGAAGGGTTTTTGGTGTTGGAGGAAGATGGGGATTCGAATCGCTTAGATGAATTTAAATAAGGGAATAGTGGAGACGGTTCAATGCCATAGCGGTTTCCCGAATGTCTTGCCAAAATCGTCAAATCATGCCTTCGCGAAGGAGTTGAGAAGACAGGGCATCATGATGAAGGGGTAGCGTGTGATTCGATTACTCGCCACGATTACAACGCAACCCGATAAAAAAAAGAGGGGGGAAGAAAAAAAAACACAGAGTGGTTTTGGAATTATCATTGCCAAAACCAGGGGGGGCATGTGTTATCGCCATATTTTGGCCAAAGAAGGAGATGGGCCGTGATCAAGATGGGCTTGGAAGATGCGTATATTCAACGTGTGGTTGGATCGGCCTAGTGCGTGGATTTGGGCTAAATTGCCCGTGTATCTTGTATCATAGTAGGTTTCGTGTTAGTTTAGGTTCCGTTTCAGTTTAGGTAAAGATAGAGTTGTAGAGTTATTCCAAAAGTAGAGAGTCTCCGGACTATAAATATGTACCTAAGGTTATCGAGAAAAAGAGGACAATCACGTTCACAACAAACCAAATCTCGGCGCATCGCCACCCCTTGTTCTAGGGTTTCTATCGGGTAAGTGTCATGCTGCCTAGATCGCATCTCGCGATCTAGGCAGTACTTTTACTTATGCGTTACTTAGTGTTACTCGTACTGAAGCCTTGTTGATGGCGAGTAACACTACTATCATAGATTTGTTGAGGCTAGCATCGGTGTTTTTCGCTATAATTGTTCAAAGTTATGCTGCCTCTAGTTACCTCGCTACCTTTGCACTATTTCCCAAGTGCGAGGGTAGCATCTTGCTTGATCTTTATTTAGCTGATTCGATCTGTTATGGTTGTGCCTTGCTCGCCAAGGTTTAGTTTGACATCTACGTAGTCAGGCCTTACAAACGGGTTGAACGCGATCCAGGTAATGCGTAAAGACGTAGTTTACTCGCTCTAGAGAAGTTGTTCGGTAATTGACGTTACGTTGGTTATTGGGCCTCCTCTAGGATTAGTATTCTTCATCTTTTGTATATACCGCTCAATTACGTGTAGGACGTTCGATTACGTGGTGAAAACGTTAAACCGTCAGAGATCGATTTAACTTGTAATGATAAAGCAAAACCCCATGTTATCATAAAATCCAATGCGAGAACCATGGGATAATCGGCTCTAGGAGCCGATTTACTGTGGAAACACAGGGAGCCGGTCACGGCTCGAATTTTACGATACTTGTTTACCATGCAGAAATCAATCGGAGCAATCCTTCACCTTCGACCGGTATAGGTCAGGTGGCATCTCGAACCAAGCCGGGGCGTGTCGGAGTTTTGCGGGCCGTTGCCCGAGGGACGAGGCCCACCAGTTACGGGAGCCTCCGGCTCTTCGTGTTGCTCGTCGCTTTTCGCCGGTGAGTTTTGGCAGCAACACATTCGCACGCCGGTGGGACATTCAACAACGTCTACATCAACATCCGACGCTGCAATGGAGAACAGACCCGATCACGTCGACGAGCTCCTCAAGAGCACAAGGTGAAGTATGCGAGATCGAAATCTCTTGACCCGATCTCATCGGCTCTTTTGAGAGGACCCGTAAGCATGGCATCAAGTGGACGGGGTTCTCCCCGAGGTGCTCTTGATGAGGTGGATCTGCTGTTCCTTCCGGAGCGCACGAGCTCTGACGGAAGTCAACTACATGGTGGCTCATTCTCTGCACCGCCATTCGAGAGCACGTGAACGCTGAAGGGTCGCGGTTCGCGTAGTTCAGGAAATCATGAAACATCAGTACTCTCCGTCGGGGCCTACTTTAGGGACTCACCAGGGAGAAAGACCGCTCCAGACTAGGCCACAGCTGCCATTCACGCTTGCAGCTCCAGAGCCACCAGGAGCAGCGGCGTACGTCGTCTACAAGGCTGGAGGCGACCCAGGCGATTGCCAATTCCTGTTTGAGCCACCTAAGGAAATCCCACACGGATATATATGCACCTACGTGCCGGACTGCAATAACCTGGCACGCACCAGCCAGATTGCAACCGCAGGAGTTTCTGGCGGGGTTCTGGGCAGGATCTTGAGCAGCGTTCGGAGCAGCGGTGTGCAGGATGGACGCCGACAACAGCGTGGCTAGCCAAGTATGACCTTTGGAACAAGTCATGAGAATCTAGCCTCGGCTCAAACAGTGGAGCAAATCCGTACCATCTTGAGAGACTAGTTAAACCGTGCGAAGAGAAGGACAATCGGCTATTCAAAGCCGTATCCCCAACGAAGTTTGATCTCGATTCGCGCCACCCAAGTATCGGCTCCGAGTTCTCAAGGTTTAGCGGGTCGGAAGGGTCGAGCTCGATCGAGCACGTGGCCGATACACCGCACTAGGCATAATTTCGCATCGGATCGATGCGCGTAAGGTTTTTGGCGATCTCGACAGGCCAGCTTTTGGGTGGTACACCTCGCTGCCCCCTGATTCGATTCAGACCTGGAAGCAACTGGAAGAGCAGTTCCACATCCAATATCATTCAGAGGCTATCGAGGCTGGCATTGCAGACACTGCACAGTGCGGCGAGCGGGAGAAAGATGGCGAGTACATCCAGCGCTTCAGGACCGTCAAGAACCGATGTTACTCAGCTCGGTTAACCGAGAAGGAAGCAGTCGAACTGGCAGTGTTGGGTCTCTCAGCACCCATCAAGGATCTGGCTTTCCAAGTAGAGTACAACTCATTGGCGCACATGGCCCAGAAACTGACGATGTACGAACAGCGCCACCCTGATTTATACCAAGACAAGTTCAAGCGTCCGATAGGCCTGGTCGATACAGAAGAAGATGATCCTACACAAGACCAGGAGGTGGCCGTGGCTGAATGGGCTCGGGACCACTGTCCTGCAAATGGGTGAAACAGCAAGGGCCTGCAAAAGGGTTCGACTTCGACGTGAGCAAAGCTGAATAGATCTTCGATTTACTGCTGAAAGAGAAGCAGCTGAGGTTACCCGAAGGCCATAAAATCCCCACGGCTCAGGAAATGAACGGGAGACCAGCAGTTCTGGGAGCCTCCCGGCTCTTCGTGTTGCTCGTCGCTGCTCGCCGGTGAGTTTGGCAGGCAACACTTTCTAACAAAATTAGTTTCATGCAATTTAGTTAACTGAATCGAGCTGGGTTGATTTTTGAAACTAGGTACAGAACTGAGTTTGAATTAAAAAGAAAAATCTAAATTCAAACGATTGGGCTACGCGGGAGATGATAATGGGCCGACCCAATGTCACTCCGCAGCGCGGGGCTCAGCTGACAGGGGGTTCCACCCGTCAGTGGCTCATAACACGCGAAGCGGTATGGGGCGATGTGGTGCGTTGGATTATAAGTGAGATCAACGGCTGAGGGTCGTCGTCGACGATGAACATGTCACCGGCGAGCTCGAATCCTAGCGGCTCAGTGGGGGTCGTGGGAGGCTCACCGGGCTCAGGCGAGGGTCGGCGATGGGGGCGAATGACGAAGTCGACGACGGCGGTTCTCCTGGCACCGACATCTCCTCCTGGGGCGGCTCCAATCGACGACGCCTCTCTTCTCCAGCAGCGGCGGGCTCCGGCCAAATTCCGGTGATGCGATGCTCGCCTTGCTCCGGGAAGAAGTGGAAAGTCTCAGTGAGAGGTGGGGAGTGAGATGGTGTGAAGAAATCGAGCAGGGGAGGCCTCTATTTATAGTGGCGAGAGGGGACCGACGGGCGCGAGCTGAGCTCGTCGTAGTCGACAGCACAGGCATCTATCGGCGTGGGCGACGGTAGGGGCGGTGTTGTGCTCCCTGGCGAAGCTCAACGGCGTGGTGGCGAGGCGTGGGGCGGTGTTGATCGGTCGGAACACTTCAGTGCTCTGAGCTGGTCCGACGGAGGTTTTGATGGCGCACAGCGCGCGTGGTCCACACGGCGGTGAACGGGCGTGACTACGGGGTTGCTGGGGTGGCTGTGATCACGCGTGCATGCGGCGAGGGCGGCGCGCGGTCTGTGGGCGTGTGTCGAGGGTGGCGCTCTCGGCATGCTCGCAGAGAGGTTTGGCATGGCTTGGGTGTGTGCTCCAGTGGCTGGCATTGCTCGAGGCTGGGACAGGGAGTGGCGGTGGGGTGCTGGTTAGCTCCCAGACATGGTGTTTAGGCTTGGTGCTTGCTCTGGCTAGCTAGCCATGGTCGGCTGGCAAGGGTTCCTTCGGGTTGGCATGGCATGGTGCAATGGGTAGGGGCTAGAGGTGGTCAAGGCACTGTTTGGCACTAGGGGAGACAAGTGTGATCAATGGTGAACAATGCTCAGCCAAATTACTGCTCAGATAGTGAAGTTTGGCCAATTTGATTTTCTGTCTCCAAGTGTTTGATGAAATGGCCACAAGAAATTTCTTTTTGAATTTTGAAAATATTTTTGGTGGGTGTGCTAGGCATGTACTGGGGAGTCTGTGGATGCTTGGGTTTTGAAAATTGAGCTTGTTTGAGTGGTTTTTGAAATAGTGGGATCTTCCCATATGAGATAGATTCAATTTTAAACTATCATTTAAACTTAGCATTTGAATGTTTCTGGATGATCACAAAGTGGGCCTTGGTACCTTATTATGAGTACTAACAAGGGGTGCAAAGATCCATACATGTTTCTGTTGAGTTTTGAAAATTATAGATAGCCAAATAGGCATGGGAGTTAATTTGGCCAAAGTGACCATTCACTTAATTTATTCATTTTGAGTTGTTTGTCTTTGGGAAAAGTTTGGGGATTGTTTAGATGATGTTTATTTCACCTAAGAATCATTTTACAAGCAAAGAAACACAAAATCATGGCAATTCAAAAGAATCCAAACTTTAATACACATATATATGAATGCTTTCATATTTTTAGTTAGAAAAGTTTTTGTTAACCCTAATTTTGATGATTAGAGTTTGATGATCCATGTTTTAATATTTTTGGGATGTTACACTCGGCCTCCATCTTCGCCTATAATAAGCCCCCGATACCAAAACCCTAAGTACCCGATCAATCTTCCACAAAACAGTATGTAGTCGCCGCCACCATCATCCCTAGATCGGGGGGATCTGAAGCTCTTCCCGGCACCCTTCCGGAGGGGAGAGATCATGCCGGAGGCCTTCTTCATCACCATAACAGCCTCCGATATAATGCGTGAGTAATTCCACCTTGGACTACGGGTCCATGTAGTAGCTAGATGGTTGTTTCTCCTCCTTTGTGCTACCATGTTTAGATCTTGTGAGCTTCGTTCATGATCAAGATCATATATTTGTAGTCATGCATGTTGTGTTTGCTGGGATTCGATGGATATTGAGATTACTATGTCAGATTGGTTAATGATTCTATCTTATTGATTCTATCATGTCTGTGTTGTTTGAGATCTTGCATGCTCTCCGTTTCTAGTAGCTATCTTGTCCAAGTAGATGCTAGTGACTCCAAGAGGGAGTATTTATGCTTGATAGTGGGTTCATGCCTCTATTTAATCTGGGGAAGTGAGAGAAATCTCTAAGGTTGTATATGTGATGTTACTACGAGGGAGAAAACAACGATCTCTTGTTCATGGAACAAGTGGATTGTCTACCTTACACAATTTGCTTAAAGCAGTTATCCGTTGCTTACTGGAGGGGGTTCGGATGATAACCTGAAGGTGGATTACTAGTAATAGATGCAGTTGGATGGAGGTCTATGTATCTTGTTGTATTTCCCAATCAAATCTCATAGGATCATGAATGTCTAGTATTGCATTGTTATGTCTTGCTCTGTCCTGTCAATTGCCTCGTTGTAATTTGTTTACCCAGCATGCCAATCTTTACCATTGACACATCTTCCACTATTAGTGTTTACTTTCTGCAAACCATCATTACCTTCCACACCATACATTTAATCCTTTGTTTATAGCAAACCGGTGAGATTTACAACCTCACTGTTCGTTGGGGCAAAGTATTGAGTTTGTTTTGTGCAGGTTTCCAAGTTGCTAGCAACACCTTTGAGTTTTTCCTTCCTCCTACTGGTTCGATAACCTTGGTTTCTTACTGAGGGAAAACTTGCTGCTGTGCTCATCATACCTTCCTCTTGGGGTCTCCCAACGAAGCTCTACAGTGATCTGAGCTACACATCATCAGGCGCACGCGACTGGATCCTCAGCCCAGCCATGGCATATTCCGGGGGCACCTGCCACTCCCGCCTGGATTCACGATGCATGGGGAGGGGGCTCCTAGATGACGACACTGCTACACTCATGGCCTTCACCACCGCGACCCTTCTTATGGCTCTGCGGCGGCTGCGGGCACTGCAGGCGAGGATCATCTCCCTGCGCGATGTAGTGCATCATGCCGATGATAGTCTAGTTCGCCCACCATAGGCGGACGCCGGCTTCGTTGTGGTTCACCGGGGAGGACCGTCACCCTCGTACCTGGCGAGCTCCCTTTCCCGCTGGTTAGTGAAGAAGGCATTCCCAGGTGTCGTAGTTGTCGAGATCCTAATGGGGATCCATCCGCTGCTCCATCGCGAGCTCGAGGTAGAAGTGGTTCGTGATGGCCGTCTGGCATGCGGAACCTTGAGGCACAGGATGTATAGGAACCTTTCCAGCGCTCAGCATCCAGTCGGCGGGCATCCGATAGTCGGACGAGCATGCATAGATAGAGGCGCACAGCGCCTCGGTATCCTCGAGGGTCACAATTGCACAGTATGCACTGTCCATTGTTGTGAGATACGAAGGTGTGGATGTATGGATAGCCATGGCGCAGTCGGCCTAGATATAGAGGGAAATGGTGGGAAAATTTGGCGGGAAGCGGTGGGAAATGGCGGGAAATACTTTAGTCCTGATTGGTGGCTACAACCAGGACTAAAAGCTCCGTCAGAGGGAAAGGGCGGGAAAACTTGGCGAGAAACGGTGGGAAATATCCTAGGATGGCTTACGATGTGATTTGGCTGTGTTATGGCTAGAATCGCGGCATATATAATTTGTGAAGCAACAACCGAATTAAAGTTTCACATTTATCAAAAAAACAAAACCCTTCGTGTGCCATCATGTTATGTGTTATAGTTGCAACAAAAAATATTAAACTTGGAAAATTGCAAATATCATAAAATATCCTTAACAAAATGAGCTATGATGTCTCATGGCATTTAGGTTCACAATATGCGTTGGGCCGGCCATATTTGAACTAGAGGTACACAATATGAGGCCATGAACTTCTTGGCGTATGTCCATTGCTTATGACCGCTTTGGCCATAACCATGGAGCATCTTCTTTACTTAACGGGATGCTTGGGTCAGTTTTCACTATGAAGGGCGGAATTTCATCAAACTTATTATAATCTTCTAGCATGTCTGTCTTGTCCTTGACTCCCACGATATTTCTTTTCTCTGAAAGAACTATGTGACACTTTGGATCATTGTATGATGTATTCATTTACTTATTTTTTTCTTTTTTCCAATCTAGAGGACATGTCCTTCACATAGAAAACCTAAGCCACATCATTGGCTAGGACGAATTGTTCGTATCTATAACCAATACTGTTGAGATCCACTGTTGTCATTCCGTACAACTGGTCCACCTTTACCCCTTATCCATTTAGGTTGACCCATTTGCAGCAAAACAAAGGACCTTAAAAGAAACTCCATAGTCAAGTTACCATATCTCCTCTATGTAACTATAGTATGTGTCTTTCTGCCCATTCTCGTATGTTGCATCAAAGCGAACACCACTGTTTTGGTTGGTGCTCTTTTTATCTTGGGCGATCGTGTAAAATGTATTTCTATTTATTTTGTACCCTTGGAAATTCAATATAGTAGAAGATTGTGAGCCGACCAACAAGTAGAGCTGATCTCCAACAGTGGTGTCATTCATGAGATGTGTTCGCAACCAACCGCTGAAAGTCTTGATGTGTTCATCTCTAATCCAGGAGTCAGGATTTCCCGGGTTGTTGGAGCGTACAATATTCTTGTGTTCCTCGATATACGGAGCTGCCAAGGTGGAATTTTGTAGAACTATGTAGTGTGCTTGAGTGAAAGATTGCCCGTCACCACATATCATTGCTTCCTTTCCCTGCGTGCCTTTTCCACTCAGTCTCACCTCATGCCGTGAGTCAGGAACACCAATTGGCTTAAGGTCAGGAATAAAGTCAACACAAAACTCAATGATCTCCTCTGTTCCATATCCCTTGGAGATGCTTCCTTCTGGACTAGCACGGTTATGCACATATTTATTTAAGACTCTCATGAACCTCTCAAAGGGGAACATATTGTGTAGAAATACAAGACCGAGAATGGCAATCTCTTCCACTAGGTGAACCAGGAGATGCGTCATAATATTGAAGAAGGATGGTGGGAACACCAACTCAAAACTAACAAGACATTGTACCACATCCTTCTGTAATCTTGGCGGAATATCTGGATTGATTACCTTCTGAGATGTTGCATTGAGGAATGCACATAACTTCACAATGGGTACTCGAACATTTTTCGGTAG
This sequence comes from Avena longiglumis, assembly GCA_030063025.1. Classification (NCBI taxonomy): domain Eukaryota; kingdom Viridiplantae; phylum Streptophyta; class Magnoliopsida; order Poales; family Poaceae; genus Avena; species Avena longiglumis. The sequence goes on along the minus strand of CP125973.1, from coordinate 83,526,638 downwards.
AAGCCCCCCTCAATGCAACTGGAAGCAACTGCGTCATAATCACGTGACAATCATGAGACTTCAGGTTTTGGAATTTTTTCTCTGCCATATTTATTATCCCCTTTATATTAGATGAGAATCCAGATGACACCTTGATACTGTAAAGGACTTCAAAAAGATTTCGTTCTCTGCTTTGGTAAGAGCATGGCTGGCATGACTTAAGTGACGCTCTTTATCCGTCTTATTCTGTGTATGCATGTTCTTTTGGTCTTTCATAAGTTATTGGTCCTCTCGTGCTTTTGGTGTATCTTTTGTCTTCCCATACACGCCTAGGAAGCCTAGTAGGTTCACGCAAAGATTCTTCTTCCAATAGGGTAGCTCCCAAAATATAGATTTTTTCTTTCACATGGGCGCATTTACGGTAGCAATGTCGTTCGGAACAGATTGACCGCCAGGACCCTTTCCAAAGATTACTTCTATATCCTTGACCATAACAAATACATCATCACCAGTAGGGAGGTCAGGCTTCTTCCGGTGATCTGCCTCACCTTTAAAATGCTTGCCTTTCTTTCTTACATGATGATTGATCGGAAGAAATCGTCAATTACCCAGCTACACAACCTTCTTGCATTTATGCAAATATGTACCTTCAGTCTTATCTAAACAGTGTGTGCATGCCTTATATCCCTTGTTTGTCTGTCCTGAAAGGTTAATAAGAGCAGGCCAATCATTGATGGTTACGAAAATCAATCCTCGTAGGTCAAATGGCTCCTGTTTGTGCTCATCCCACACACGTACACCTAGTTTGCCCCATAGTTGTAAGAGTTCTTCAACTAATGGCCTTAGGTACACATCAATTTCGTTGCCGGATTATTTCGGGCTTTGGATGAGCACTGAATCATAATGAACTTACGCTTCATGCACAACCAAGGAGAAAGGTTGTAGATACATAGAGTCACAGGCCAGGTGTTGTGACTAAAGCTCTGCTCTCTAAAAGGATTCATGCCATCCATACTTAGACCAAACCTTAAGTTCCTTGCGTCGTCTCTAAAGTCTGGGAAGTATCTCTCGATTTTTCTCCACTATGACCCATCAGCGGGGTGTCTCAACTTCCCGTCTTTCTTACGGTCTTCTTTGTGCCATCGCAATAACCTGGCATGCTCTTTGTTTCTAAACATGCGTTTCAACCATAGTATTATAGGAGCATACCACATAACCTTAGCGGGAACCCTCTTCCGGGGAGGCTCGCCCTCAACATCACCAGGGTTATCTCGTCTAATCTTATAACGCAATGCAGTGCATACCGGGCATTTATCTAAATTCTCGTACTCCTCACCGCGATAGAGGATGCAGTCGTTAATGCATGCATGTATCTTTTGCATATCTAATCCTAGAGGGCGGAGAGTCTTCTTTGCTTCGTATGTACTCTCCAAAAATTCGTTATGCTTTGGAAGCTTCGGCTTCATTATTTTTAGCAACTTTTCAAATGTGGAGTCAGCTAGACCACACTCTACATTCCTTTGCAGCAATTCCAGTGTGGTACCGAGCTTTGTGTTGCCATCTTTGCAATTTGGGTATAATATTTTTTTGTGATCTTCTAACATGCCCTCCAACTTCAACTTCTCCTTTTTTGTTTCATAGTCTCGCTTTGCATTCGAAATGACCCGACCAAGATCATCAGCAGGCTCATCTGATGCCCGTTCTTCACGTCCTTCCTCTTCATTGTCTTCCATTGCAGTATCACCGTATTCAGGAAACATATGATGATAGTTGTTATCATCATCCTCTTCTTATTTATTGTCTTCCATGATAACCTCTCTTTCTCTGTGCTTGGTCCAACAATTATAGCTAGGCATGAAACGTTTCATAACCAGGTGGCCGCGAATGGTTTTCAAGGAAGAGTACTCCTTGTCATTCCGATATTTAACACATGGACAACGTATAAAACCATTATCTTTATTTGCCGTAGCCACATCGATAAATTTATCCACGCCCTTAATGTTCTTGGATTCACGTCGGCCACCGTACATCCATTCTCGCATGTTCATCTACATTATATAATTAAGTTTATCAAAAACCATTACAGAACATCATAAATAGTGAAATGACCACTTCACATCGAGACATGCATTGTATCAATGATAGATGAAAAGATAAGTTGCTAACCTCAATTGAGGAGGAAATAAAGAGGAGAAAGCTCAAGTGTGGCTCGGGCACCTCATATCATTTTTGTTTTGTGAGAAATCAAGCGGCACCATTCACTCAAGCATTTTATCGAACACCTTGCGTGCATATAAAAAACTAGCACATACATCTCACACCTTTCACCAAGAAAAAACAAAGGAGGGAGAGAGAGGGCTGGATGCGCATTTATAGGGAGGGACTATATTCGTCCCGGTTTGTGACACAAACCGGGACTAAAGGTGTGCGGCAGGACATGTGGCCTACCGCATATCTTTAGTCCCGGTTTGTGTTACAAACCAGGACGAATGCCCCCTTACGAACCGGGAACACCCGAACGATGCTCTGGCCGCTCGAACCGGGACGGATGCAAGCATTAGTCCTGGTACGTGGTGCGACCGGGACAAATGTTTCGGGCGCTTGAATGAAAGGCCGTCTTTCTACTAGTGATCATGATACGCGTGAGTAACAGGTTAGACAATTTCTAGAAAATTCTTAGCGATGTCATGAGTAACAATTTTGACTTGCCATGAATAGAAGTTGGTACGACGACCTTATATGTTAGAGTAAGATAGAGAGGGTCTCTTACACCTCCTTTATATATTATGGAGTATAATAAGGGGTTCACTTGGAGGATCAATCTTGCTATGGTGTAATAATGGGTTCACTTGGAAAAGAGCCTGTTGCCTTGGGAAAGAGCAATCTTCATGGATCATGCCTATGGTAGAGAGAGAAGGGACGATGGGAGACATGAACTTCTTGGTTCTGCACGGCGTACACGAATGGGGTTGTGAGAGAGATCAATAACGATGATGACGCGAGTCAAAACGAGGAGTCATGTCAACTAAGGGTGGATATATTTAAGGAGATATTTGTTCTCATAATTAGGGGAAATACTGAAAATTTTACCGTGATCGCTGCACCAATTTCTCTTCCTAAATATCTACGCTATTTTTTTACGCCTTAAGCATGAAAACAGACAGATATATTTATAATTCTTAAACACTTCCGATAATTATTCTAAACACTTTTAGTGACTCCACAACATGAAATCAACTCCAGAAATATTCCGATCGGTGAACCCCGAAAACACTTTTGATGATTCCGGAACCAGCTTCCTAGTTTAGGTCATGTCGCTGGAACAATTCAATTATCTCTCTAGAACTATTTCAATAACTCCAAAACTTAATTCAGATTACTATCAACCACATACCATATATGAAAATATTGCAACTTGATTGTAAGACATTAAGCATGTGACCTGGCCGGGCACGGTAATATGCAGACATGCCTCTGAAAAGCTCTTTCAGGTCAATAACAAACAACACGACTTGAACGTCCATGATATCTCCTTTATATTACATGAATCATCAAGTGAACCTATGCATTATACAAATACTAATCCTTCTGTTTCACGATAACTATGACAGCCTGAGATGAGATTATGATACCCTTTATGACTTTGTGAGTCAACCCCCTAATCACTATATATATGTTATCCTCATCTCAATCCCACTTTCTTTAACTCGTCTATATTCCATAACTTGTCTGTGCAAACGATATGGTGACATTGTAATACCAGGCGGGCCTAAAGTATATCTCTCTATTGTCAGGAGGAACAATATCCCATTCTTGAACTATCATGTGCCTAGACATACATTTCAAATGTACCTCAAGATCTAGACACTTGGTTAAAGGCAACATTTGATAATCAAGACACACCTTCCAGTATGAAGACATTTGATATTCTCATGGTCTAAAGATTTATGCATAAGATAATGATGATTAATTATTAACTTAACACAAAATTTTGATCTCGTAGTTAATATCTTGTTGGATCGATTTAGTGCCCTTGTTCATCCAATAATGTATTCCCATTGTTGCTAGTGAATGGAATGTGCCCTAGAGGAAAATAATAAATGGTTATTATTGTCATATTCCAACAAGTTCGTAATAGTTTCATATTGTGCTATAACAGTATCAAGTGAAAATATTGCTACAGGTGTGATATGAAACAGAAGTCCCCAATAGCCTCTATTCCTACTAGTTCGTTGGACAACATATGATCAAGGTTTCCTGATCATGGGTGTTAGTGCCAGTTGACAACAAGGTCATATCATTGGTGAATGATGTGACGAATATTACCCAAACATTGCGACATGATCAAGTCACGAGGTTCATTGTTGCAATAGTCAGAAACATAGTCTCCTTCTCCTTAGACCGTGAGATAATACTATTTCCCGAGGCTGCTTTAACTACATCAAACGTCACTCAGTGAAATGGTGATTATAAAGGTGTACGTTGGGTATTCCAGAGGTACAGTTGAGGCCTATGCATCAAGATCAATATTTGTTCACCCAGTGACGGGTAATATACATAAGACCGATTTGGTAAGATTACATCCATAATGTTGCAACATGTGACTAAGTCACGGGGATGTAATATCACGGTAACAAGTGAAACAATACTTGTCGGCAACGAGATTGAACAAGGTATGTGATACCAAACGATCGGATCTCGGACAAGTAGTATTGAAGAAACAAAGAGAACTGGACTCGACGCTTATGGTTCAAATGACATCTTCATCATGGAATATATAGGGGTCAATATGGGCATCCCGGTCCCGCTATTGATCATTGATGGAGATCATGTCTATGTGATTCCCGAGCCGTGGGGAGATACACTTAAGGGTACGATGAGCTAGAGATCATTTGTAAGTTGGAATCACAGTAGATAAAGAGAAAGTCGGAATTGTTCCGCGGAGAGATCCAAAGTTGTTCGGAGAAAGAAAAGGAATCCGAAAAATTTCCGTGAGAGAACTAGAATCATTTTAGAAAGTTCTAAAGTCATTCGAGGGAAATTGAAGGGGAACCAAAAGGTGTTTCGGGTCAAATCGGATTTTGTAATATGTATTTACATATTATTTAATGTAATTAATATTAAAATCTAATTTGAAAGGGTATTCCACTAATGGGCCAAACTTCCTAGGGAAAAAGGTCCCATGAGGGAAACCACAAGAGGTAGGGCCCATGCGCCTAGGGTTTGGGGCGCCTAGGGCTGCCCCCTCTTGGCCGTCGGGTAGGGTTAGGGTTTGGGGCTCCCTAGGCTTCCCCTCCCCTTTTGGCCGCCACCCCTTGCTGTAACACCCTAGTTTTAGTTAAACTTAAATTAGGGTTTTGATTGTGCATCATGAGCATCATCTCTTAAAAATGCATGTAAAGAAAAATTGATGAAAATCCTAATGTAACATCCCTGGATTAGTACCTCAAAATAGACAGGACATATGTTTGTGCATTGCATTCATGCATAAGAGAATCCGGGAAATTTTCGCGCAAAACTAAAAAAGCTATAGAGGGATCAAGATCTCTCTTGCTCTGATGGAAACATCAGGGCATGTGTGATGGATTTTGACATGACCTCTACTGTACTTTTGTGTTTGAGAGGAAGGAAATTCAAATTTGAATATGCAATTGATGAATTTGAATTCTAAAACAATTTGAAATGGAATAATAATTGGAAATTAAATTGTAATATGAAATAAGAGGTGAACTCTTATTTATGAATAAGATATAATCTTTTATTCAAATAGAAAAGATAATTGAAATTTAAATAAAATGAAATGAATAAATGAGTAATGTAATATGATATGACAATAATGAAATAATAAACAAGAATTGATAAAGAACGATCTTATTTACGTCACACATCATTATATTATCTTTACAATTATGAACAAAAGGGATAATAATATAATGAAATGGAGAAGAATCATTTTATTACAATAATACAAACATTACACTATTTTTATTAAGTTCTAAATAAAAATGAAGAATTACAATAAAGAATAAAAGAATAGAAGGAATATTAGAAATAATTCGAAAATAGATAATATAAGGTTACACTGTTCTTTACAATAATAAAATACAAGAATATTACAAAAATTAAATAAAATTACATTTTGAACAAAGGAAACACTTCCTAAATCTACTCCTGATCCTTTATCTATATATTTTCTTCTATTTCTTCTGTACCTGCAAAACAACACAATAGATAACAAAACAAAATAAAAAGGATAAGAGGGGGTTGATGATACTCTCAGTTGTAGCAGTGTGGTGTACTACTTAGACACATCATTGAGTTTTTATCAAGGGGCCAAATAGAATCTGTTCTTATCATCACAAAAAGAATGGGCCTCAAAGCACCATCATAGGCTGGTACAGGGGCAAGTTTCACCAAGGGCAGGTAAGAGGCAAAGAGATAATATCCAAACCAGCCGAGCACATCCATATGGAATAGCTTCCAGGCTAGGAGAATATCTTGCAATGTGACAAAACACTTGGAACATGCAGGCAGCTTACACACACAGCTGCATGTGATGTGTTGTCTATTGATCAAGGGAAGTGACCAAGGTAGAAAAGGCAACTTCAGCCACTACTGGGAGAGGTGACGCTCACACATCCATTCTCTCCCAGGAAAGCACAAGCTAAATCAACCCAAAGCACAAGACGACATCTGATATAACTCCATCTTTGGTTCTCAGCTAAACCAATCAATCAACCATTTCAATTACCATAGTTACCTAAATTCAAGACAAGGCCAAGCCAGGAGAACAAGTCTGGGATCAAGGTCAACCACACAAATACCAAGAAATCATCATCTACAGCAGCAACATCAGCTACCTTTCCAAAGTAGGTTGCAACACTAAGATTCAAACATCTTATTTACTTTTTTTTGTTTTAAACAATAAACGTAAGTAGTAATGAAGAATAGTTCTCTCAGTCTTGCATAGAGATGCTATGCGATATCATCATCGATAAGTTACCAATCTATCTTAGCATCTGTTCTTAACAAATATACACCTCAGACTGAGCATCATAGGTTAGGGACAAATCCACCTGAAACTTTGAAGGCAGCAAAATGGATGAAGCTATATTCAGAGCATCTCACAGTAGCAAGTCATACTACTTTGGGATCTGCCACTGTGCACACTCCTAGAGGGGGCACCACAGTAGTAACCCAACAAGTAGTAGAAACCACTATATTATTGATAACAGAAAGAAACTTGCTAAGTCAGATCACAGTGGGTTACTGGAGTAGCAAAAGAAGTAATCATCTGCTAGCAAGTAGAACATGTGTCCATATCATTTTCCCAGACAAAGAATCTAGGAATCATTTGTAAGATCACCTTATTTATACAAGTTAACATGTGCTTCTAAGCCTCAGCATGTGCATCACAGGCTATATTTCAATCCACAAGGTGCGATATCATCCAGGAAATCAATAGTTAACTAATCCAAGTAGCAGATCATAATATTAGAAACACCACTGTGCACACTCCAGATGGAGGCACCATAGTAGAAATTTCCAACATCAGAAGCCACTGTATTCACTAGCTAAGATCAACATCCAATACTCATGTAAACAGAATGAGTTACAACCACAAGGTATCACTTCAAAACATTTCCTTACCTAGTTTTCATGAGAATCATTCTTGCTGGAAAATATATCATTCCATCTGTTCAAATCCATAGCCTAAATCTCAGCCTATACATCACTGACTTAAGCTAGTATTCACTAGTTAAATTTGATAAAAGCAAATACATTCATGATCTTCTATTGGGCACATTCCAAATATTAGGTAGCACCTCAATAGTAGTCAAGGTAATAATCATCTGCTTATTATTAAGATCCCATTTGCAAGCTTTCATAAACTAGATACATCAAATCATTTTCCTAACAACAAGCTTAGGAATCAGATCTTTATGCAATTACTGCCAAGAATAACAGCAGAGAGTGTTCTTTTAATAGGATCATTTACTTATCACATAACCAATGTCATTAAGCTTTACCTATTAAGCTTATCATATCAGATAACAACTCGATTTCCTAGAACTACTTCTAGGAACCATCCTTATATGCAAATCTGTAGTCATACTGTACATACATCCTATAAAGGACATAATTAAACCAGCCAAGCTATAATTTTAATGAACCCTAGGAACCACCCACTGAAGCAAGCTTAAATATGTCATCACCTGAGTATTAATTCATCAAATCTCACAAAGCATCACTAGTAATATATCCCCAATGTCACAACGCCTGTAGGAAATGGATCCATAAGGGGCTATAAACCCAATCACCAACACTAGCAGTAGAACCACTAACTAACTTAGTATCGCTAGAGCACCTACTCATACAAATTGGGGAACCTTAACTAGCAATACATCGGCAGTAAACAACAATAGCAGCACCATGGATTCTAGTCATCAGCACGAAGGCCGGTCACAAAGAATTGGAACTCATCGGGGTGCCGAGCACCTGGAGAGTAGGCGTGACGAAGTCAGGGCATAGCGCACCAGCAAGGTTGCAATGACGGTATCACCGCCGTCCCATAGGCTAGCAGCCGCAACATCACGGCCAACCAGGGAGACGACAACCCAAGGCAGCCATAGTACCACTACCATGGGAAAGATGGGCAAGCCAGGTCGAGCAGAAGTACCATAAGGCGAGACTGTTGGAGAGGGGCTCACGTTCTTCCACGAGAAACAACCGGAGGCGCCGGCACGGGAGCCGCATTGTGACCTTGAGCCATGGCTGCTAGGGTTTCGGCCAGGAGCACGCGGGTCCGCGATTGAACCCAATCGACAGAGAGAAGGGGAGAGGAGGCGGCGACGAGCCAGCGCCAGTATCCGGTGGCACGGATTTAGCCGGCGTTGGTCAGGTAGGCACCTCTGGTGGCGTGTGCAGGAAGAGTAGAGGAACGAGGAAGAGCAGGGGTGTGTGCGTGTGTGCGGGAGATAAGAGGGAGGGGTGAGATGGGCCGTGGTCTGAATGACCCGAGCCAGGTCCAATTGGGCCAAGCTGGCCCATATGCCCAACAAAATGGTCCAGATTTAATAGGATAATAAATAAAATAAAACAAAACAAATGAATTACCAAAATCCCCTCTAAATAATTTTAACTTTAGAGAATTATAGAAAAATCATAGAAATTCATCTAATATATTAAAATCATCATAAAAATAAGATCTACCTAATAAAAATATAACTCTATTTGTTTAAAATAAATATAAAGCAAATAAATATTAACACCATTAAGTCCCAAGTGAAATCTCATAAAATAAGGAAAAATCCTAAAAATTAATAAAAATCATTTTTGTGTAAAATAAATCTACTATTTTATAAAAATACTAAATTAATTCTTTTATAAATAAAATTTTAAATTGATATTCAAAGACAATTGATCCTTTATGGAATTTTATAAACATAAGATTAATACTTAAAAACAAATAAAAATCATTTTTAAGATCTTGAATAAATATATTACACTAGAAAAATATTAAAAATACTACCAGAAAGGTTTTTAATATTTTAAAATAATAAATCCTTGTCTATTACCTATTTTGAAAATTATTTAAAAATATTTCTTAAATAAGAAATAATTACATTTCTCTAGAAATATTAAAACCTTAAAATCTCATTACTAAAGTTCTAAACCATAACTAAGATTTATAATAAAACTTAAGCATAAATCATTAACTTTATAATACTCTTTTAAACACTAAATCAAAATTCAAAACCATAATCTATAAGATAATTTTATACATCATTCACTAATATTAAGAAGGAATTATCTTAACATCTAAATAATAGTTAACATGACTTTAAATCTAACACATTAACAGCATCATCCAAATTATACTTTTATTGAATAGTGGCATGTTATTTTCATAATAGCAAAACAAATTTAATCTAATCATTCACTTAACTGTAAAGTGAATAATCTCACACTTTAGTCATACTTATCATAAATCCAAAACTTAAGAATAATTAAAACAAAGTACACCTTAAGTTTAATTACCCTTTTAAAGTTAACTTTAGTCTCAAAAGCTTATAAACATCATGACTAATAAACTACTTATATTTTTATAGTTAACTTTGGTCTATTTCAATTAAGACATAAAGTATCTCAAGACCAAACTAATAGAAGAAACACTAATATGTCCAAAACGTATCTACTTTCCCGAACACTTACGTTATTGTTTCTCCTCTAAACTTGTGTGATTAAGATACAACTAACACAGACTGACGCTGTTTTCAGCAGAATTGCCTTGGTGTCTATTTTTGTGCAGAAAATCAACTAACAGGAAAAATCCCGAAAAATATGCCAAAAATTATATTTCACCAGAAGATCCACGAAGCCAGAAGGGGAGACAGAGTGGAGGCCTGGGGGGCCCACACCCCTGCCATGCACGGGTGGGACCTGCCCCGCGCCTAGGGGGTGCGGCCACCCTAGGCACCCCCTCGGCCTCCCTTTGTGCCTATAAGTTACCCCTTGACCTAAAAATCGAGGGGGGTTCGACGTTTTTCCAGAAAGAGTTCCGCTCCGCCGCCACCATCAGAAACCAAGATTCAGATCCAGAAACTCCGTTCTGGCACCCTGCCGTGACGGGGGATTTGGAGAGGATCATCGCCATCATCATCACCAACGCCTCTCCATCAACCATTGATGTTTCCCTCATCCATGAGTGAGTAATCCCTCGCTGTAGACTATGTGGATGGTAGGGATTGGATGAGTTCTATCATGTAATCGAATAAGATTGTTAGGGCATAGTGCCTAGTATCTCTATTAGTGCTCTTTGACTTTTTTGCAACTTGTTGTGCTTAATGCTTGTCACTAGGACCCGAGTGCCATGATCTCAGTTCTGAACTTATTATTGAATCATTATGATAGTATTGTTTGTGATCTTATCTGCAAGTTGTGTACACATATCATTGTCTGGATCCAAAGGCCCCAAAGTGATAGAAATTGGGACAACCGGAGGGGATGGCTGTGGTGTGAGGATCGCATGTATTCACGGAGTGTTAATGCTTTGCTCTGGTGCTCTATTAAAAGGAGCACCTTAATTGCCAGTAGTTCCCTAGAGGCCCCGCTGCCACGGGCTGGCTGGACATAAGATGTAGTGCAAGTTCTCATTGCGAGCACGTATGACTATATATGGAGCACATGCCTAGGATTGTTTAGTACTTGGATGCTTGTTATTATTTATCTGTAATGCCATAGATCTTGAAGTTACATGTTTAGACTCATCCATGCAACACCCGTCCATCCATCCCTATGCCTACCGCACTCGAATCCCACTGTTTACTGTTACTATTACTATTGCTCATGTTTTACTGTTGTTGTTGCTTTTCTGTTGCTACTACCAAACTGTTGCTACTGATAAACTTCTGTGAGCAAGAACTATTTCTAGGTGCAGCTGAATTGACAACTCAGTTGTTAAGCCTTGCAAGTATTCTTTGGCTCCCCTTGTGTCGAATCAATAAATTGGGTAATACTACCCGCAAAGACTGTTGCGATCCCCTATACTTGTGGGTCATCAAGACTATTTTCTAGCGCCATTGCCGGGGAGCATAGCTTTATTTGTAAGTTCGCTTGAATTTACTATTGTTCACTGCTACTTCTTTCATCATGGGGAAGTATCGTGATGGAAAGTTTCCTATTTTACCATCCACTACAAGAAGAGGTACAGTCCTAAACACCTCTGTTGCTCTTGATTCACCGTCTGTTATAAGTAAGCTTGTCACACCACCACCACATACACATGCTACACACACTCCTACTACTGCTGGGTCTGAAACTGCTTTTGATGCTCATGATGTTACTTCTAGTGTGCTTGATGCGAGTGGTTCATTAGGTCCTTTCCTAGATGCTACTATGGCTAGTCTGGGAAATACTTAAACTCCTAGTGAAGACACTGTTACACCTGTTAGCTCACCTGAGTCTAGAGAGAGTTATGATATTAATGATGGTTACATTGAGTTCATTGATGAATTTGTTGAAGAGTGCCGAAACACACATGGTACTAGTGCTATTAATAGTCTCCTTGCTAGACGTACTATTATGCCTAAACTGTCCTCTAATCCTAAGTTTGCCACCTCTCCCATAGATATTAAAGATAAATATTATGATTTCTCTCTTGATTTGTCCTATTTAGATATTGTTGAGAAAGAACCTTTTGTGGGACTGAAAATGAGAGTGTTGTGGCTCATATGAATGAGCTTTCTACTATGAGTGCTTTATTCTCTGATGATTTTAATATGCACAAGTACTTTGTTACAAATATTTTCCCTTTTTCACTAAAAGGAGAAGCTAGGGCTTGGTTTAATAGATTACCTCTGTTTCCATTGATAGCCCTGATTGCTTGATTGCTTCTTTCTTCCAGAAATATTTTTCTCCTAGTGCTAGACATGCTGCTTTGCAGAGACTTTTTGATTTTAAACAATGAGAAGAAGAGAAATTGCCTGACTCATGGACAAGGTTTTGTGCCTTGATTCATGCACATCATGGATGTCCATTGCCTAAGAATGAGCTTCTTGATATTTATTATAATGTACTAATTGATGATTTTAGGACATACCTAGATAGCTTTGCTGATTGTGTTTTCAGGAAAAGAACTCCTACAGATGCTGAAGAATTAATGGCTAAAATAAGCAAGAATTATGATGATTGGACTTCAACTGAGCTGAATACACATGAGCCTATTACTCCTGAACCAATTGTGCCTGAACCAGATCCAATACCAACACCAAAGAAGAGGGGAGTTATTGCATTAAATGATGAAGTGATGAAGGAAGCTAAGAAATGTCTAAAGGAGAAAGGTATTAGAGCTCAATATGTGAAAAATCTACCTCCTATGGAAGAATTATGTAAGCCAATTCCCCACTCATCTACTATTGAGGTACACTCTCTCCACTTTAATGAAGGGGATATTCCCTATGGTAAGCCTCCTGATCAATGCTTAGAGGAACTTGACACATTTATTATTAAACAAGGTAATTCTAATAAACAAGTTTAGAATCATTTATTGGAAAACTCTAGAGCTATCAATGAGTTGAAATATATTGTGTAAAGAACTTCTAATGATATTAAAATGCTTTGTAAACACTTTCAAATGATTCAAACCCAACTTGATCAACTTGCTAAGGTACGAAAGGATATGCTAGTTAATGCCTCAGGAGATAAACATGCTTATGGAATTAGAACTAGGAGTGGTATAGCTACTCAAGATCCTTTATATCCTGAAGGACACCCTAAAATAATTGAGCAGGATTCTCAACAAGGTGAAAGTAGTGGTAGTCCTGTAAGAGAAAGAAAAGGAAACATAAAGTAGTTGAGGAACCCCTTGAACCTGCTGTAGATCCTGATAGTATATATGTCTCTGATGTTGAAACTGAGAGTGGTAATGATAAAAATGATGCTTCTGATAAGGAGGAAGTTGAGTAAGAACCCGAGAAGCACACTAAGAACACTAGGTACACAAAGGAAGATTTTATTGCTAATAAACATGGTATTGAGAGAGAACCTTGGGTGCAGAAACCTATGCCTTTTCCAGGTAAGAAACACAAGTCGAAGGAGGAAGAACACTACAACAAGTTTTTTGAGTGGATGAAACCTTTATTTTTGCAAATTCCTTTGACTGATGCTATTAAATTGCCTCCTTATTCAAAGTATATGAAGGATATTATCTCTAATAAAAGGAAGATTCCTAATGAGGAGATTTCTACTTTGCTTGCTAATTATTCCTTCAATGGTAAGGTTCCAAAGAAACTTGGTGATCCAGGTATACCAAGTATTTCTTGCTACATTAAGAACAATTATGTTGGAACTTCTTTATGTGATTTGGGAGCTGGAGTTAGTGTTATGCTTTTTCTCTCTACAAGAGACTCCAGCTAGAAAAGTTCATACCAACCGATATATCTTTGCAAATGGCCGATAAGTCAACTACTATTCCTGTTGGTATATGTGAGGATGTTCCTATTCAAGTGGCTCATAATTGCTTGGTTTTAACTGATTTTGTTGTGCTTGAAATGCCTGAAGATGATAATATGTCTATTATTCTTGGGAGACCTTTTCTTAATACTATAGGTGTTGTCATCAATTGCAATCAAGGAAAAGTAACATTCAATATTAATGACAAAGAGCATACTATTTATTTCCCCAAGAAGGTTGCTAAGAGCTATTGCTTGAATTCTATTGAAAATATTGAGAGCATCAAGGTTAGAGAAATTTATTGTCCCATTCCACAAGAAAATTTTGAAACTATTATGATTGGGACCATTTCTATCAAGTATGAGTTAACATAATCACCTTGTGGAATGCAAAGTTTTGTTTCATATAAGATTGTTTTGGTAACAAGACTTGATCAACCTTGTTAACAAAAGGATTTTTAATGAACAAAATAATGTTTTCACTGTGGTTATACTTACTTTCTTCTACGTTTCTCCTTCCTAGTCTTTGCTTAGCTTTAGTTTGGCTTGTTGCTTGCTGGTTAGAGTGTCTTAAAACTTCTGTAGTTTGGCTTTTGTTTGCTTTTGCTTCTTCTGAAAAGTTAGTTTCTGCGAGAAAATCAATTTTCATACCTTGAAAATTGGCCAAAAATAAGTTTCCCGAAAAATCCCAAAAAATTCAAAATAATTTTTTCCTCGAAAAAAGGGGTAGAGGGACACCTGGAGTGACCCAGGGGGACACCCCAGGCGCCCACACCCCAGGTAGGCACGGCCTACCCATGGGTGGCGCCTAGGGGGGTCTGGCCCACCTGGGCCCCTTCAAGGTGCCCCCTCACAGCCATCTTCTTTCCCTCTCCCGAAAAACACGGGAAAACTTGCTCAAGCTCGAGTTCTTGCTGTTATTGCTCGCGATTTTCGATCTCCTTGCTCAGCCCATCTTTGTTGTTGATTTTGGAGGGATTGCTCCTTGGTATGTGCCTCCTCCACTTGTCCAATTAGATTTGTGATTGGTAGATTGTATCTTGAGTATTTTGCTGCTATAGGTGTCAGGTTGTGTGAGATTGCTCCTTGGTTTTGTGAGTTCTTTGCAGGGTTCAGCCATCCTCAGTGGATTTTGGTTTCATGTTATTATTCAAGTCACACAAGTGAAGGGCAATAATGAAGATTAAGACAACTTGAGGAGTGGTAAGAGGCTGGTAACAAACTCTATTTGTTTTCATTTTTTTACATATTAAAGGGAATATGCCCTGAGAGGCAATAATAAAGTGTTTATTATGTATATTCCAAGTATATGATAGATGTTTATTTTACATGCTATAATTGTATTAATACTGAAACGTTAATACATGTGTGTTTAATAAACAAACAAAAAGTTCCTAGGTATGCCTCTCTCATAAACTAGCTCGTTGATTAACAAGATGATCAAGGTTTCCTGATCATAGACATTGGATGTTGTTAATAACAAGGTCACAACATTAGTGTAATGGTGTGATGAACATTCATCCAAAGTATAGCATTACGGTCAAAGTCATTGAGTTTATATTGCTATAAAATCATACGAAGTGATCCTAATCCTTAGACCATGAGATCATGTCAATCACTAACACCGGAAGAGTATCTTGATAACATCAAACGTCACACCGTAATAGGGTGATTATAAAGATGGGTTCAGTACTACTAAAGTGTTATGTTGAGGCCCATGGATCGAGAGTGGAATTTGTTCATCCCGATGACAGATAGATATGCTCTGGGCCCTCTCGGTGATATCACATTGATTAGCTTACAAGCAAGTGATTTGATCACTAGAATGTTATATCACGGGAACGAGAAAAGAGTACATGTCAGTAATGAGATCAAACTAGGTATGGAGATACTGATGATCGAATCTCGTACATGTAATATATCGCAAAAAAAGGATTAATATACTAGCGTAAAAGGTTCTCGCGATCACAAGAAAGTCATCGCTGAATATGTGGAAGTCAGTATGGGTCTCCAGATCCTGCTTCTGATTATTGATCCGAGAGGGGTCTCGATCATGTCCGCATTATTCGCAAACCATAGGGTGACACACTTAAGAGTCAACGACATCCATTTGGAGCAAAAGTTTCATGCCGAAAAGAATAACAAGTGCAGGAATTTATTTCACTAGATACCGAAACAGCTTTTCAGGTGAAATTGCAGAAAGTGTTTTTGCATGTGAAATGAAATACTAGCAAGGGGTTATATGTGAATGTTTGTCATTAAAGTAATTGACAAAATTCTGAATAAATAAAAGGAGTTTTATTTAATGAGAGTTTGCATTAAATTTGGTGGAAATTTAATGGGATTTTGAGTGGGTTTTTGAGTGGAGGGAATTGAAAGGGATTTTTGTGAGTGGAGTGTCCACCCACATGAATGAGTGGAGGGAAAGGGGCAGCCCCCATGCGTCGTCCACCCTTTTGGGGTTCCCCCTCTCCTATAAAAGGAGCCCCCTCCTTACTTCTCACTCACACCTCCTCGTGAAGGATCTCTCTCCCCCTCTAGTATTTATCCCCCATGGTCTCGGACTAGCAAGATACATGTTCCCGGTGGCCATTCGGCAAGAAAGAGTTGTGCTTCCGCTGCGTCGCTGGAGCGAGGAGGCAGAGGTTGCTCGGTGCCTCGGGCATGTGTGCGAGCACGGATGCGCCGCTGATTTGCGGTGCTAAGGACTTCCTCTCGATCTTGAGATCGACAAGAGATCGTCTACATCAACCACGATTTTGGACTCATTAAGCTTTGTCGGTCTTCAAGGGTATGTTCTCTACGGATGTATATCCGCCCGTTGTTTGTATCTAGTAGATAGATCTTGGTACATAGTTGTTCCCATCATAGGAATTTTTTTGTTTTCTATGTTGCGAACCCTACAGTGGTATCAGAGCTAGATATGCGTAGATGCTTTGCACGGGTAGTACACATATGAGTATGTGGGCGATGATAATCATGTTATTGCTTCTTGGTTGTACTTTGGATATTGGTGGCATAGTGGGATGAAGTGGCCTGGACAAACTTTACATGTCCTCGCACATGAGACCTGTTCCACGCTTGACATGCAACTAGTTTTGCATAAGTGGCTAACGGGTGTCTGTCTCTCCTACCATAGTCAATATCTAATTTGCAACGAGTTGTCAACAATTTGTTATCCTCGTTGTGGTTCATGTTTGTCGGTAAGAACGGTTCTATCTTCGAAAGCCCTAAGCCACGTAAAACTTGAAATGGATAAATTAGAGGCGTCTAGTTTAGATTGTTGCTGGGCTAGTGTCATGATATGGTGATGTTGTAAGTAGAAGTATAAGTTGATACTCTTACAACACACATAACGTTTAAGTTACATAGACCTTGGCCTTACACATAGAGGTATGATAGTGATCATACCACGATGCACATGATGGAGATCAAGTGCAAGAACCATATAATTTCACTTATAAACATGTGATGTTTGATTGCATCTTTGATACGCCCAATTAGTGTTGGAATTATGCCCTAGAGGCAATAATAAAGATGTTATTATTATAATTCTTGTTCATGATAATGTTTATATTCCATGCTAGAATTGTATTAAGCGGAAACTTTAATACTTGTGTGGTTTGTGAACAACACCGTGTCCCTAGTACGCCTCTATGGACTAGCTCATTGATCAATGATGGTTAAGGTTTCCTAACCATAGACATGAGTTGTCAATTGATAATGAGATCATATCATTGGGTGAATGATATGGTGGACAGACCCAAACTAAGCGAAGCAATTAGATCGTGTCATCGTGTTCGTCTTTGCGAAGCTTTTCTTATGTCAAATATTGTATTCCTTACACCATGAGATAATACAACTCCCTGGTATCGGAAGAAAGCTTTGAGGTCATCAAACGTCATCCTATTAGAGGGTGATCATAAAGGTGTCTCTCAGGTGATCGGAAAGTATCTGTTGGGTTGTATGTATCGAGATGGGATTTGTCCCTCCCAAGTTGAAGAGATATACTTCGGGCCCACTCGGTAATCGATATCAACACCGCTTTCAAGCATGTGGTTAAAGAGTTAATCACAAAGTGATATCGGATTACGGAACGAGTAAAGTACTTGCTGTGAACGAGATTGAACTAGGTATGGCCAGTGCAAGCGATCGAATCTCGGGCAAGTAAAATATCGCGAGACGAAGGGAATATACATATGGGATTGATTGAATCCTGGCATCGTGGTTCATCCGATATGATCATCGATGAATGTGGGAGTCAATATGGGTTTCAGACCCGGTTGATTATTGATAGAAGATCATGTTTGCATATTCTCGAACCCGAGGTCACACACTTAACGTGTCTCGACGCTAGGATAGATTGGATAATTGGTTTATGAGTTTTTGTTGAGTCTCGGATGGTATCCGGGACATCACGAGGTTCCAGAGTGGTCGGAGAATAATATTCATATAAGGCGGTGCAGTTTTGGAGTTCGAATTGTTCCGGTTAATCGGTATTGTACCGTAAGCTTCTAGAACCTTCTGGAAGGGACCAACGTGGCCCCACCTTCCGGGAGGGGCATGGGCCTATGAGGAGTGCCCTGCGCTTTGGGCCAGGGCACAAGGCCCCATAGGGCCCAGCCGGCCTAGAGAGTTTTAAACTCGAGATAGACCTTCTAGAAGGGGGGTTTCCTTGCCCCCCACTCCTTATCCTTTGGGGCCGCCGGTTTGGGCTTGGGGGAGGGGCTAGGGCTGCGCCCCCCTCTATATAAAGAGGGGTGGGGGCGCACCAACCCCCCACACCTTCCCCTCCAACCCTAGCCGCCGTGCTGCCCTCCTCTCTCCCTCCTGACTGCTTGTAGGCGAAGCCCTGCTGCAGAAATTCTCCACCATATACACCACGCCGTCGTGTTGTAGATCCAATCCGTCTCTCCACCATACTTGCTGGTCCGAGGAAGGAGGAGACGTCGAGGTGCTGCACGTGTGCATCTCACGGAGGCACCGCCACTTGTGGTGCTAGATCGGATCGGATCGCGAGGAGGAGAAGCGAGTACGACTACATCACCCACGTTCGAGCGTTCATTGCTTGAATCTTCCAGGGTATGAAGATCTAATCCAATCTCTCTAGTTGTTTGCATCTCCTAGATTATATCTTGGCTTTCCCTCTATTCGCATCCGTAGAAAATTTTGATTTACTATGCCGCGAAACCCTTCAATTAGCATCACCTTTCTATATCATAATTTACCTCTATTCATTGATATTTGTCTTATTATGAGGTATTACTTATGGCTTTCCATCTGTTTATGCATGTTGGATGATTCTTAGAGGATGGACTACCGGAGTCTGGATTCTGATGGAAAAGAAGGTGTTTCGGTGCAATTTCGTGAAGATCAGAAAAATACCAGAAAAATATAGAAACATATTATTTTCCAAGATGACGAAGGAAGCTAGAAGTAGGAGCGAAGAGGGGACACAGGGGGCCCACAACCCCTAGGTGTGGGCCCCACCTAGGTCGCGCCTAGGGGCAGGTGTGGCCTACCTGCCCGGCCTCCGACTTCGTCCCTTCGCCTATATCTTCCCTACGGAACCCTAAGCCTGGGGGAGGCCACGGATAGATTTCCGCCGCCACTAGGGGCGGAAAACACCGAGAGAGAAATATCTCTCTAGCAGACAGATTTCTACCAGGGGGATTCCTTCCCGGAGAGGGGAGACCATCTCCATCAACACCATCATTAATCTAGGCTTCATCGGGATCATCATCCACACCATCATCTCTACCAGTACCATCATCACCACTTCGTACCGCTGTAACAATTGTGTTGGATATTGCTTTAGTTCTTAGGGGAAACTTTCCCGATGTTGATTACTATTGTAGTTGATGCTTGTGAGTGGATCCATTGGATTATTGTTTATATTCAGATTGTTATCCATTACCATATCATCTTTGATCTTGATCCATATGATGTCTTGTGAGTAGTTCGTTGTGTTCTTGAGGACATGGGAGAAATCATGTTGTTAGTAGTGGATTTGTGTTGAGTTATTATTCAATGGTTTAGTATTTAAGTTGTGGTGCTATTCTTCTAGTGGTGTCGTGTGAACGTCGACTACATGATACTTCACCATTTATGGGCCTAGGGGAATTCATTGTGTATTTGGATACTAATTGTGGGGTTGCCGGAGTGACAGAAACATGAACCCCCATTAGGACACCTTTGCACAAGGGAGTGTAGGATCTCAGAGTTTAAGGTTGTGGTTAGATTTATATCTTAATTACTTTCACAGAATTCTTGATGTTTGCGGGGGTTTAATCACAAGTATGTATTAGTCCAAGTAAGGTCGGTACATTAGCACAGTTCACCCACACAACACTTACAACACCAAAGAAGAGTACTCACTAGTTGAGCGAAAGCACTTGATGTAATTCCCATGTGTCCTCGAGAACGTTTGGTCCTTATAAGTATTTCCACCGGCTTGTCCTTTGCTAAGAAAGGATTGGGCCACTTGCTCCATTTGTTCGTTACCTTTGTTACTTGCTCCTTGTTTTGTTGCCTTGTCAGAAAACCACTAAAAATCTGTTTGCTAAGTATTCACAGGGATTTCCTGCTCCATACCACTGTTCAACACCTTCTGCTCCTCTTTGGGATCGACACTTCTATTTATCAAAAGTACTACGATACACCCCCTATACTCGTGGGTCATCAATATTATATTGCTTGTTTGGCTTTTTATTAGCATAATAAGATGATCCCTCATTTAAATATCAAGATAAGAATGTGTTCTTCCTTAAGTATGCACCAATTATGTTTCGTCGCTCCAAGACATCACGTGATGATCGGATGTTCTTGGATCCACGATCATATTTTAGGTGTAAGACAGTTACACACGCGAATACTAAGGTTCTTACTTGGCGAGCCTAGCATGTACAGACATGGCCTCGGAACATGGATCGAAAGGTTAAGCATGAGTCATATAATGCCCATTTGATGCTCGCCTTTGAAGCTACACCGACTCACGTGATGATCGGACTTGGTGTAGTGGATTTGGTTCATGTAATCACCAAAAAGGCACGAGGGATGTCGTTTTTGAGTAGGAGTTCATTCTTAATCTGGATTAGTTGAACTCAATCTATCATAAACTTAGTCTAAACTTTACAAATTATGTTGTAGATGGCACCACCTGCTTTTAATTTCAATGTGTTCATGGAGAAAGAGAAACTTGCAATGAACGGTAGCAACTTTACCGAATGGTTCATGAATTTGAGGATTCTCCTCTCTGCTTCACAAAAACAATATGTGCTAGAAGCGCTGCTAGGCCCCCTACCGTTTGATGATGCCCTTGACGAGGAGAAGAATGTCTATCAGACTCGTCAGGAGAACCACAACTTAGTTCATTGCGGCATATTGTATGGGCTAGAGCCAGAACTTCGAAAGAGTTTCGAAAACGGCAATGCATTTGATATAATGGGTGAGTTGAAAATGATTTTCGACACACATGCTGCTGTAGAGAGCTACAATGCTTCAGAAAAGTTCTTTAGTTGCATCATGGAAGAGAACAGCTCCGTAAGTGAGCATGTACTCAAGTTTTCGGGTTATGCCGATAAGCTTGTGTCATTGGGAATAACGATTCCCATTGACTTAGGCATCCATCGTTTTGTTCATTCTCTGCCACCTAGCTATAAGAGCTTCGTGATGAATAATAATATGCAAGGCATGAAGAAGTCTCTCCCCGAGCTTCTGTCAATGCTTAAAACTGCAGAAGTGGAGATCAAGAAAGAACATTAAGTGTTGATGATCAATAAGACCACTGGTTTCAAGAAAGACAAGAAGGGAAAATGGAAGGGAAGTAAGGGCGGCAAGCCAGTTGCCGTGCCTAAAAAGAAACCCCGAGTTGTCCCTAAGTATGATACCGAGTGCTATTATTGTAAGGGGACTGGCCACTGAAGCGCAACTGCCCCAAGTATTTGGCAGACAAGAAGGCCGGCAAGGAAAATAAAGGTATATATGATATACATGTTATTGATGTGTACTTGACTAGTACTCACATTAGCACCTGGGTATTTGATACCGGTTCAGTTTCTAATATTTGTAACTCGAATCAGGGGATGCGGAACAAGCGACCGCTAGCAAGGGTTGAGGTCAAGATGCGTGTCAGCAATGGATCAAGTGTTGATGTGATCGCTGTCGGAATGCTACCTCTCCACTTACCGTCGAGATTAGTAATAAACTTGAATAATTTTTATCCGGTGCCAGCACTGAGCATGAACATTGTATCTGTATCGTGTTTGATGCGAAGTGGTTATTCATTTAAATCCGAGAACAATGGTTGTTCTATTTATATGAATGAAATTTTGTATGGTCATGCACTGATGATGAATGGTTTATTTCTGTTGGATCTCGATAGTAGTGTTACACATATTCATAATGTTGATGCTAAAAGGATTAAACTTAATGATGATATATCCACATATATGTGGCACTGCCGTATAGGTCATATTGGCGTTAAACGCATGAAGAAGCTCCATTCGGATGGACTTTTGGAATCATTTGATACATGTGAGCCATGCCTTATGGGCAAGATGACTAGAACGCCGTTTTCCGGTTCAATGGAACGGGCGACAGATTTATTGGAAATCATACATTCTGATGTATATGGTCCAATGAGTGTGTCGGCACAAGGTGGATATCGTTATTTTGTAACTTTCACTGATGATTTGAGTAGATACGGTTATATCTATTTGATGAAACACAAGTCTAAAACCTTTGAAAAGTTCAAGGAATTTCAGAGTGAAGTGGAAAATCATCGTAATAGAAATATCAAATTTCTACGGTCCGACCATGGAGGTGAGTATCTAAGTTATGAGTTTAGCACTCATATGAAAGAGTGTGAATTTTTTTCACAACTCACACCTGCCAGAACACCACATCGAAATGGTATGTCGGAATGTCGTAATCAAACTTTATTGGATATGGTTCGATCTATGATGTCTCTGACAGACTTGCCACTGTCATTTTGAGGTTATGCACTAGAAACTGCTGCATTCACTTGAAATCGGGCACCATCTAAATCCATTGAAAATACACCATATGAATTGTGGTTTGGTAACAAACCTAAGCTGTCATTTCTTAAAGTTTGGGGATGCGATGTTTATGTGAAGAAACTTCAACCGGATAAACTCGAACCCAAAGCAGAAAAATGTGTCTTCATAGGATACCCTAAGGAAACTATTGGGTATTCCTTCTATCACAGATCCGAGGGCGAGGTTTTTGTTGCCAAGAATGGATCATTTCTAGAGAAAGAGTTTCTCGCGAAAGGTGTGAGTAGTAGGAAGGTAGAACTCGAAGAGGTTGTTGAACCTTCTCTTCATAGTATAGCGAGTAGCGCAGCGTCGGAAGTCGTTCCGGAGTTGGCTTCACCAATTTAAGAGGGAACTAATGATAATGATCATGAAACTCCGAAAGAGAGTACTACCGAACCTCGCAGGTCTAGCAGGACGCGTGCAGCTCCCGAGTTGTACGGAAACCCTGTTATGAATTTCATGGTTGATGAAATTGATGACCTTACGACGTATGAAGAAGCGATGATGAGCCCGGTTTCCAACAAATGGTTAGAAGCCATGAAATCCGAGATGAAATCCATGTACGAAAACCAAGTTTGGAACTTGATGGACTTTACTCACGACTGAAAGGCCGTGGAGAATAAATGGATTTTCAAAAGTAAAACTGATGTTGATGGTAATGTGACCGTCTATAAAGCTCGAATTGTCACAAAGGGGTTTCGGAAATTTCAAGGAGTTGACTACGATGAGACATTCTCTCCCGTAGCGATGCTAAAGTCAGTTAGGATTATGTTAGCAATTGCTGCATATTTCGATTATGAGATATGGCAGATGGATGTCAAAACCGCGTTCCTCAATGGTAATATTGAGGAAGAGTTGTATATGATACAACCAAAGGGTTTTATCGATCCTAAGGATGCTAACAAGGTCTGCAAGCTTCAGCGATCCATCTATGGACTGAAGCAAGCATCACAGAGTTGGAATCTCCACTTTGATGAGGCGATCAAAGAGTTTGGATTTTTCCAAACTTATGGAAAGGCTTGTATTTACAAGAAAGTGGGTGGGAGGATTGTGGCATTTATAATATTATATGTGGATGACATATTATTGATTGGAAATGATATAGATCTTTTAAACAGTGTTAAAAGTTATCTAAACAACAAATTTTCAATGAAGGACCTAGGTGAAGCGTCATACATATTAGGCATAAAGATCTATAGAGATAGATCTAGGCGCCTAATAGGGCTATCACAATGTACATACCTTGATAAGATTTTAAAGAAGTTTAAAATGGACGGAAGTAAGAAGGGGTTCTTACCTATGTTGCAAGGCAAGACATTGAGTAAGACTCAAAGTCCGGCTACGGCGGAAGAAAGAAAGATAATGTACAAAGTCCCCTATGCTTCAGCCATAGGCTCTATAATGTACGCCACGCTATGTACACCGGATGTGGCACATGCTATTAGTTTGACTAGTAGGTACCAATCAGATCTAAGTTTGGAACACTGGATATAGGTCAACAATATTCTTAAGTACTTGCGAAGAACTAAGGATATGTTTCTTGTGTACAGAGGTGAAGAAGAGCTCTTCGCTAAGTGTTATGTCGACGCTAGCTTTGAAACCGATCCGGATGACTCTAAGTCTCAATCCAGATACGCATTTCTCATGAATGGCGGAGCGGTTAGTTGGAGGAGTTCCAAACAACTTGTGGTGGCGAGATCAACAACGGAGGCCGCATATGTTGCTGCTTCGGAAGCGGCTCAGGAAGCGGTTTGGATGAAGGAGTTCATAACCGAACTAGGTGTGGTTGCGAGCGTGTTGTACCTAATGGTGATCTATTGTGACAACAATGGTTCCATTGCCAATGCCAATGAACCAAGGTCTCACAAGAATTCCAAGCATATTAAGCGCCGGTTTCACTCCATCCACGAGCATGTCAAGGATGGAGATATAAATATTTGCAAAGTACACACAGATCTCAATGTAGCAGATTTGTTGACTAAAACTCTCCCTAGAGAAAAACATGATCAACACCAGAACTCCATGGGTGTTAGATTTATCACTATGTAACTAGATTATTGTCTCTAGTGCAAGTGGGAGACTGAAGGGATATGCCCTGAGAGGCAATAATAAAGTGTTTATTATGTATATTCCAAGTATATGATAAATGTTTATTTTACATGCTATAATTGTATCAATACGGAAACTTTAATACATGTGTGTTTAATAAACAAACAGAAAGTTCCTAGTTATGCCTCTCTCATAAACTAGATCGTTGATTAACAAGATGATCAAGGTTTCCTGATCATAGACATTGGATGTTGTTAATAACGAGGTCACAACATTAGTGTAATGGTGCGTTGAACATTCATCCTAAGTATATCATTACGATCAAAGCCATTGAGTTTATATTGCTATAACATCATACGAAGTGATCCTAATCCTTAGACCATGAGATCATGTCAATCACTAACACCGGAAGAGTATCTTGATAACATCAAATGTCACACCGTAACAGGGTGATTATAAAGATGGGTTCAGTACTACTAAAGTGTTATGTTGAGGCCCATGGATCGAGAGTGGAATTTTTTCATCCCGATGACGGATAGATATGCTCTGGGCCCTCTCGGTGATTTCACATTGATTAGCTTGCAAGCAAGTGATTTGATCACTAGAATGTTATATCACGGGAACGAGAAAATAGTACATGTCGGTAATGAGATCAAACTAGGTATGGAGATACCGATGATCGAATCTCAGACATGTAATATATCGCGAAACAAAAGGATTAAGATACTAATGCAGCGCTGAGTTGATGTAGGAGCGCTTCGTTGGGAACCCCAAGAGCAAGGTGTGAAGCGACCTGAAGGCAAGTTTTCCTCGATGAAGAAACCGAGGTTATCGAACCGAAGGAGGAAGGAAGCGTCCACACGTGTGTTGCAACAAGCGGAGACACCACAAACTCAAGACTTTGCCCCAACGAATCAGTGAGGTTGTCAAGCTCACCGGTTTGTTGTAACAAAGGATTAAACGTATTGTGTGGAAGGTAATGGTTTGAAGCAAGTAAACAAGTAACAGTTGAAGATGTATCAATGGTAAAGATTGGACCGGGGTCCATAGTTCACTAGAGGTGATCTCCTTAGATAAACAACATGGCATGAAGGGTAAACAAATTACAGCAGGGCAATTGACAGGAACTGAGCAAGGCATAACAATGCAATTACTAGTCAGAAAGATCCTATGAGATTCGATTGGGCAATACAACAAGATACATAGTCCTCCATCCAACTGCATCTATGACTAGAAGTCCACCTTCAGGTTATCATCCAAACCCCCTCCAGTATTAAGTTGCAAGCAACAGATAACTGCTTTAAGCAAAGCGT
The DNA here is from genome assembly GCA_030063025.1 of Avena longiglumis. NCBI lineage: Eukaryota > Viridiplantae > Streptophyta > Magnoliopsida > Poales > Poaceae > Avena > Avena longiglumis. Next base: position 83,500,286 of record CP125973.1, on the reverse strand, counting down.
GTAAGGTAAACAGTCCACATGTTCCATGAAGAAGATACCGTTGTTTTCTCCCTAGTAGCAACAGCACATCTACAACCGAAGAGATTTCTGTCACTTCCCTTGGAAACTAGAGGCATGAACCCACTATCGAGCATAAATACCCCCTCTTGGAGTCACTAGCAACTACTTGGCCAAGATAGCTACTAACAACGGAGAGCATGCAAGATCACAAACAACACAGAGATGATAGAACATAAAGACAAAACCATTAATCAAACCAACATAATAATCTCAATATCCATCGGATCCCCGCAAACACAACATGCATGATTACAAATAGATTAGATCTTGATCATGAACGGAGCTCACAAGATCTATACATGAAAGCACAAAGGAGGAGATACAACCATCTAGTTACTACATGGACCCGTAGTCCAAGGTGGAACTACTCGCGCATCATACCGGAGAGAAGGCCTTCGGGATGATCTCCCCTCCGGCAGGGTGCCGGGAAGAACTTTAGATCCCCCCGATCTAGGGACGACGGTGGCAGCGGCTACAGAAGGTTTCGTGGAATATTGATCGGGTGCTTAGGGTTTCTGCATCGGGGGCTGCTTATAGGCGAAGGGGGAGGACGAGGCGGTGGCTACGGGCCCCACACCCTGCCTAGGCGCGGGGCAGGGCCCACCCGCACCTAGGGCCCTGTCATGTCTCTCCGTATCCCCTCTAGACTTCTTGTTCCCCACGGAAAGTTATTGACTTTGACGTTTGTCCCGTCCAATTCCGAGAATATTTCCTTACTAGCTTTTCTGGAACCAAAAACATCATAAAACAGGCAACTGGCACTATGGCAACTTGTTAATAGGATAGTACCAGAAAACATGTAAAAAGCACCTCAAAGTGTAGACAAAGCAAATCAAAGTAGATACTAAAAAAGCATCGAGCATCAAAAATTATAGATACATTTCCGACGTATCAAGCATCCCCAAGCTTAACTCCTGCTCGTCCTTGAGTAGGTAAGTGATAAAAAGAATAATTTTTGAGGTGACATGCACCCTCACAATAAATATCCAACCATTTGCAAGCATTATAAGATGGGATCAAAGAACTCTAAACATGTGCATGAAAGATGGAGTTCTAACAACAGGACATAGTAACTATGCATGCAACATGAAAGGCTACAAACAAATATCATGAATAACATGGATTAAAAAATGTTTGTTTGTTTCACATACAGAAAACATAGCATAGTGGCATTCAGCTTGTCCCTCATAGAGTATCAAATAGATGCATAGGACACCTTCAAAGTTCACAAGGGTGACTAGAAACAAATAGCACAAGAACAAGTAATATCACAATACGCATCAATCAATAAGCTTTGGAACACTGCACATAGAATGACATTTGTGCTCTCTTAATGGTGCCTAAAGGTAGAAGGTGGAGACTCAATAGTGGTGGAAGAAAGGCCTTTTATAAAGGAAGCAGGGATTTCAAGTTTCAAAAAGAGCTTCCAAAAATTATGGTACTTGTTAGCTTTCAGCCCTCATTGCCCCTATCATAAGCATCTTGAAGTGGTTAAGGTTAAGTGAACAAAGATGGAGTATATGCTTGACGAAGTATAAGTTGGCAATCTCAAGTCCCTTGAATACGAGGGCCACACCTCATGCTACTCAACTTCAGTCACCTGTAAGTTCTTGTCATTGTAAGTATTTGCATATAATTGAGAACCGCCAACGGGGTACCCCTTGCACATGGTACAAGAGCTTTCCCATAACCAAAATGAAAAGGCAAGCAGACAATGAGCATCTCAGCAATCTTTTTATTTACCATATGGATAGCTTTTTATTGAGGATGCTTCATAGATAGCTCACTATGGTGATGATGCAAGTTTCCACCATGTTTAGGCATGGCTTAGGCTAGCGTCCCATGTGTTTCTCTAACACAGAATACAAAATCCATGGACTTACAAGTTCCCTTTTTATTTCACACCGGTGACATCCATAGACAAAAGAGCATGATATCAACTGAGTACAAAGTACAAGTGCAATGTTGAAAACGTTCCCCGTGACAGAACGGTTCTGCTAATTCCAACGTATAAGTGCAAGCATATACAACATAGATGACACAATGGTTCAAGTTTATTAGGGGCAAAGAATATAAAATGTGCCATCAAGTTTGTGAGGGCTTTAATCACTAAGTTTTCACATAACAAAATAGTTTTTAATTGGAAGATAGCTAAAAACAAGAATATACTTGGAATGGTGTAACACACCATGCATAGGAGTTTATAGTGGACACTTTGGAATAACTTGGTTTCTTGGGAGTTGGAAGCATGATTAGAACTTACTCATACAAGTGGAGGCTAGCAAAAGACTGGGAGCAACCAACTAAGAGAGCATAATGGCCATAATCATGTAGAGCAACAAAGCATTACTAATCAAAGCATAGAGTGGTACTACAAGTCAAGGACTAAATGATCATAGAGGATACGGTGACTTGTAATAGTCATAACATGGTGTGAGCATGTTCCAAGTCAACCCAAATAAAGCATCAAAGGAGAATACCACAATACTACGCTTTTTGCATGCTAAAACAACGCATAATTTCTTCAAGGCACACTAAGCAATCACAATTGTTTGGAACAAGACATGCTACAGCAATAATTACTAAGAATAATGCCAAAACAACACCTAGCATTTCATGCTAAAGTCTAAGTCACAGTCAATGCAAGCTCCTCTTGTACTTACAAGCAAGAACTTACTACTCCTTTCCAACACCAAGTGACTTATTTGCAAAACAACACAACGAGAACGGGGGTCCAAACTACTCAAGCAAACTAAACAAACTAAGAAAAGCAAACAGAAACTAAGACGCTCCAAGAACAACACAACTTGGCATGAAACAATAAAAACGAAGTGTCTAGACAGACCTGAGCTTTTTATTGATGAAGAAGGAGATGCCTTGGGCATCCCCAAGCTTTGACGCTTGTACCTCTTGGATATTTCTTGGGGTGACACCATGGTGGCATCCCCAAGCTTGAGATTTTGTCCATTCTTCATCTTATTACATCATTCTCTCTCTACACGTGAAATTTTTCCTTCATACAAAACTTCACACGATCTTCATTAGCAACATTAGTTTATTCAGAAGATATTATACCTCTGGAAAAGCTTTGGAACAGCAAGGCTTTTCACTAAAAACACAAGCTACTATAGTAACTCCTTCAAAAAGCTCAATTTCCCAAAAATAACCCAAAAAGGAATCAATAAGAAGCAAATGCAAATAATGGCAGAAATCTGTCAAAACATACCAGCGGGTAGAAACCGATTTTTTCGAAAATCTTCTGTTTCTCAAATCAAAAAGTATTGAACTAACGAAAGTTAGCTAACATACTGAGGAATTTATTCGTAAATGTTGAGCTCAATCCGAGTTACAGAGACTCCTCGCGAATTTTTATGGTGGAGGACAGAAATCTATTTTGGGACAGCAACTCCCCAAATCTTAGTTCCCTCTCATTAGAGGTCATTCTTGGCACAAAAAACAAATAAAAAGGATAAGGATAGGTCACTACTGAAGTAATAACTTCCAAGACTCAAGGAAACTCTTGGGTTATCTCCCAACAAGTACTTTTCTTTAACGCATTTAAGTTAGGCACAAGAAGCAAGGAGAATCAAGTATTTTCAAATGAAGAAGCATTCACATCAAACCTTGCTTTCAAAGGAGGAGCAAAAACCAATTTCTCTCTCCTCATAGGAAAGTATTCAATGCCTTTCTTGAATGGAAAATGATATTTAATGGTGCCTTCTTTCATATCAATGATGGCACCAACTATTCTAAGAAAAGGTCTTCCCAAAGTAATAGGACAAGAAGCATTGTATTCAACATCCAAAACATAGAAATCCACAGGGACATAAGCATTGTTAACCATAATGAGAACATCATTAATACTCCCCATGCGTTTCTTCTTATCATCATCATTGAGTGAGACATTCAAATAACAATATTCTAATGGTGGCAAATCAAGCATTTCATAAATCTTCCTAGGCATAATAGAGACACTAGAACCAAGATCACATGAAGATTTGAGATCAAAGTCATTCACTTGCATATTAATAATGGGTTCCCAACTATCTTCTACTTTCCTAGGAATAGAATCTTTGTGTTTTAGCTTCTCTTCCTTGATCTTAACAAGAGCATCTGTAATGTGTTTAGTGAAAGCAACATGCATATCACTAGCATCATGACTTCTAGCAAGCTTTTGCAAGAACATAATCACTTCAGAAATATTGCAACCATCAATATCAAAGTCAAACTTAGCATCACTAGTAGTAGACTCAATAGGCTTAGGCATAGTAGAAGGAGGAATAGGGACTACTTGTGGATTAGTGGTGATGGTGCACACACTATTGTTTCTATCTATTTCAGCTTCCCTTTCCCACCTAGCATGAAGTTGAGCTAACAGCCTAACATTTTCATCAATAGTAACTTGTATGGCATGAGCAGGAGAAAATGTGTTTTCCATAGTTTCAGGTTTAGCAGCCATTTTATTAATCAAGGAGGACCGAGCTTTAGACAGAGAGGATATATTCTTCTTAGCACTCAAAATTTTTGACTGTAAACTAGGAATTTCTCTATTCAGATTCTCAAGCTGATGACTAATGTTTTTCAAGGTAATAGATTGTTCCTCCATAGTTTTAGTGAAAATCTTGTTTTGCTCATATTGCATTTGCATAAAGTTTTTAGTGGATCTCTCAACTTCTAGAATCCTATCTTCACTAGGCATTCCAGATCTACCCTGATAAACATTTCCACTAGGAGGATAAGGCCTATAATTACCATAAGTATTGTTGCCAAAATTGTTGTTTCTAATGAAGTTCACATCAACTTGCTCTTCTTGAGCAACCAAAGAGGCTAAGGGCACACTATTAGGATCTAGAGGATCTTTCCCATTAACAAGCATAGCCATAATAACATCAATCTTTTCACTCAAAGAGGAAGTTTCCTCAACATAATTTACCTTCTTACCACGTGGTGCTCTCTCAACATGCCATTCATAGTAGTTAACCATCATATTATCAAGGAGCCTTATTTCAACACCCAAAGTGAGGCCCATGAAGGTACCTCACTGTCAAGCTGGAGCAACATGTTCACTATCAAGTTGTTTAAATTTGACCAAAGATTTCATTCTTTCCCAAGCTGGAGAAACATGTTCACTATCAAGTTGTTTAAATTTCATAATGTCACTTCTCATAGATATAATCTTAGCAGGAGGATAGTACTTTCCAATAAAAGCATCTTTGCACTTAGTCGAAGAATCAATACTATTTTTAGGCAAGGATAGCAACCATTCTTTAGTTTTTCCTCTCAAGGAGAAAGGAAAAGGCGTGAGCTTAATAATATCTCCATCTACATCCTTATACTTTTGCATCTCACAAAGTTCAACAAAGATATTGAGATGAGCAGCAGGATCATCAGAACTAGCACCAGAAAATTGCTCTCTCATCACAAGATTCAACAAGGCAGGCTTAATTTCATAAAAAGTAGCATCAGGAGCAGGTGGAGCAATAGGTGTGCTAAGTAAATCATTGTTGTTGGTGCTAGTGAAGTCACATAACTTTGTGTTCTCAACAGAGTTCATTTTGCAAAGGTGGGCAAGCCAAAAACAGCAGCAGCTAGAGCAGGAAGTAATTTTTTTGTGTTTTTGAATAAATCAAGCAAACCAAACTAGACTATTTTTTTGTTGAAAAGAGGCAAACAAAACCAAGCAAAACAAACAAAGCAAACTAAAAACAAAGTAAAGAGAAAGGAAGTGAAGGACTCCCCTAGTGAAGACGTCCTTAGCCTCCCCGACAATGGCGCCAGAAAAGCTTGATGCAGTGCTGAGTTGATGTAGGAGCGCTTCGTTGGGAACCCCAAGAGCAAGGTGTGAAGCAGCACAGCAGCAAGTTTTCCCTCAGTAAGAAACCGAGGTTATCGAACCAGTAGGAGGAAGGAAACGTCACACGGGTGTTGCAAGCAACGCGGAGACCTGCACAACACAAACTCAAGACTTTGCCCCAATGAATTAGTGAGGTTGTCAAGCTCACCGGTTTGCTGTAACAAAGGATTAAACGGATTGTGTGGAAGGTAAAGGTTTGCATCAAGTAAACAAGTAACATTGGAAGATGTATCAATGGTAAAGATTGGACCGGGGTCCATAGTTCACTAGAGGTGCTCTCCTTAGATAAACAACATGGCATGAAGGGTAACAAATTACAGCAGGGCAATTGACAGGAACTGATCAAGGCATAACAATGCAATTACTAGTCAGAAAGATCCTATGAGATTTGATTGGGCAATACAACAAGATACATAGACCTCCATCCAACTGCATCTGTGACTAGAAGTCCACCTTCAGATTATCATCCGAACCGCTCCAGTATTAAGTTGCAAGCAACAGACAACCGCTTTAAGCAAAGTGTATAAGGTAAACAGTACACATGTTCCATGAACAAGAGACCGTTGTTTTCTCCCTAGTAGCAACATCACATCTACAACCGAAGAGATTTCTATCACTTCCCTTGGAAACTAGAGGCATGAACCCACTATCGAGCATAAATACCCCTCTTGGAGTCACTAGCAACTACTTGGCCAAGATAGCTACTAACAACGGAGAGCATGCAAGATCACAAACAAAACGGACATGATAGAATCATAAATACAAAACCATTAGTCAAACCAACATAATAATTTTAATATCCATCGGATCCCCGCAAACACAACATGCATGATTACAAATAGATTAGATCTTGATCATGAACGGAGCTCACAAGATGTATACATGAAAGCACAAAGGAGGAGATACAACCATCTAGGTACTACATGGACTCGTAGTCCAAGGTGGAACTACTCACGCATCATACCGGAGAGAAGGCCTCCGGGATGATCTCTCCTCTGGCAGGGTGCCAGGAAGAACTTCAGATCCCCCCGATCTAGGGACGACGGTGGCGGCGGCTACATAAAGTTTCGTGGAATATTGATTAGGTTCTTAGGGTTTCTGCATCGGGGGCTTCTTATAGGGGAAGGGGGAGGCCGAGGCAGTGGCCAGGGGCCCTACACCCTGCCTAGGCACGGGGCAGGGCCCACCCGCGCCTAGGAGGGTGTGGCTGCCCTAGCACGCCTCTCCATCTCCCCTATGGACTACTTGTTCCCCACGAAAAGTTATTGACTTTGACGTTTGTCCCGTCCAATTCCGAAAATATTTCCTTACTAGCTTTTCTGGAACCAAAAACAATAGAAAACAGGCAACTGGCACTGTTGTTAATAGGTTAGTACCATAAAACATGTAAAAAGCACCTCAAAGTGTAGACAAAGCAAAGTAGATACTAAACAAGCATGGAGCAGCAAAAATTATAGATACGTTTCCAACATATCAGATACTAGCGTAAAAGGTTCTCGCGATCACAAGAAAGTCATCGCTGAATATGTGGGAGTCAGTATGGGTATCCAGATCCCACTTATGATTATTGATCCAAGAGGGGTCTCGATCATGTCCGCATTATTCGCGAATCATAGGGTGACACACTTAAGAGACACCGACATCCATTTGGAGCAAAAGTTTCATGCCGGAAAGAATAACAAGCGCAGGAATTTATTTCAATAGATACCGAAACAGGTTTTGGGTGAAATTGCATAAAGTGTTTTTGCATGTGAAATGAAATACTTGCAAGGGGTTATATGTGAATTTTTGTCATTAAAGTAATTGACAAAATTCTGAATAAATAAAAGGAGTTTTATTTAATGAGAGTTTGCATTAAATTTGGTGGAAATTTAATGGGATTTTGAGTGGGTTTTTGAGTGGAGGGAATTGAAAGGGATTTCTGTGAGTGGAGTGTCCACCCACATGAATGAGGGGAGGGCAAGGGGGCAGCCCCATGCGCCGGCCACCCCCTTGGGGTCCCCACTCTCTCCCCCTCTAGTATTTATCCCCCATGGTCTCGGACTAGTGAGATACATGTTTCCGGTGGCTATTCGACAAGAAAGAATTATGCTTCTGCTGCATCGCTGGAGCGAGGAGGCGGAGGCTGCTCGGTGCCTCGGACGTGTGTGCGAGCATGGATGCGCCGCTGATTTGTGGTGCTAAGGACTTCCTCTTGATCTTGAGATCGGCAAGATATCGTCTACATCAACCACGAGTTTGGACTCATTAAGCTTTGTCGGTCTTCAAGGATATGTTCTCTACGGATGTATATCCGCCCGTTATTTGTATCTAGTAGATAGATCTTGGTACATAGTTGTTCCCATTGTAGGAATTTTTTTGTTTCCTATGCTGCGAACCCTACACATATACTCATCATTGTGAGCATGCTTAGTCTGTTCATTGTAAGGAGTATGTTACTGATGGATGCTTAGTAGTTCTTGTTTGTCTATGATTAGCTCCAACTTGCTAATAGTTTGTAGCATGTCATATGAATGTTTGCTTGCATTGTTTTATTCATATTTTGGTATGATATTGTGGTATCCTCCTCTAAAAATTTCATGTGAATCGACTTGGCACATGCTCACGCATGCATATGACTAAACAATAGTCAATAAGCCTTGATGATTTATTTTGCCTTAGAGCTCTTGTATCACTTGTATGCCATAATTAGTCTTGTTTTTGTTGCAAGCATGATTATGACAATTATTGATCTCTCGTTTTTCGCTCCCTCTCTATTGCTAGCCTTCACTTGCATTGGGTATGAGCTCTACTTGTGCATCCAACTCCCCAAAACCAATATTGCCAACAGTGTCCACCATACCTACCTATTAGCATTTGTTGCTATTTCAGTGCATATTCTATATGCCTTGTTTACTTCCAAGTAAAATGTTTGTCTGTTTTGAGAAAGTTAGTTAGTAAATCTCTCACGAACTTGATGGCACATTTTATTCCTTGCACCTAATAATCCTGAACCATTGTCACTTGTCCATGAAAGTTATATGCTTGCAAATTATATGTTGGGAGTCAGCAGAACCGTGCTGTCACGGGGAACGCTTTGAACACTTTTTGGATATTTTAATCCAGTTGATACTTTGCTCTTTTGTTTGTGGATGTCGATGGTGTGAAATAAAAGGGGATCTTATGAGTTCATGGAGTATATGTGTGTGTTAGAGAAACGCCTGCCGCTAGCCTAAGCCATGCCTAATCATGGTGGAAACTTGCAGCATCACCATAATGAGCATTCTATGAAGCATCCTCAATAAAAATCTATGCACATAGTAAATAAAAAGATCGCTGAGATGCTCATTGTCTGCTTGCCTTGTCATTTTGATCACGGGATAGCTCCTATATCATGTGAAAGGGGTACCCCGTTGGCGGTTCTCTATGATATGCATGTATGTACAATGACAAGAACTTGCAGGTAACCAAAGTTGAGTAGCATGCGAAGCGACCCTCGTACTCAAGGGATATGGGATTTCCAGTTTATGGTCTCTCAAGCATATAACTCAGATTGGATCTCACTTTCACCTTAACCATATGAAGATGCCTATGATAGGGGCAATGAGAGCTCAAAGCTAAGGAGTGCCTTCCTTTCAACATTAGGAAGCCTTTCAAACTTTTCAAAACCTTTTCACTTCCATGTTGAGTCACCACTTATTCTTTGATCACCTTATTGAGAGCATAGTTGTCATTCTTGTGTTTGTTCCAAAACTTGGTTAATTATGTCATGACTTTGATGCTTGCATCTCTGATATTTTTACCTCTAGTCTTCACTTGAACTTCAGAGGTGCCTTGGCATTTATATTGTGCTCTGCAAACAAAGGCAAGCGAGATACCACTCTATCATACCTTACTATGAGCATTGCAATGTTGCTTATATTTATGTTCCATGCTACTTATTATTATTGAGTTGGTTTTTCTTCATAGCTTGCAATGACTAGTGAGTAGACTTGGCTGCATACTTCTTATTATGAATGGTTTAAGTATCTACTCATGTGCTGAGAATATATACATCATATGAAGCAAATGTGTTTGTGAAAGTTCTTTTATCGCACTAAGTCTTCAACTGAATTGCTTGAGGACAAGCAATAAGCAAAGCTTGGGGGAGTTGATACGTCCAAAATGTATCTACTTTCCCGAACACTTTTGCTATTGTTTCTCCTCTAAACTTGTGTGATTTGGATACAACTAACATAGGCTGACACTGTTTTCAACAGAATTACCTTGGTGTCTAGTTTTTGTGCAGAAAATCAACTATCAGGAAAAATCCCGGAAAATATGCCAAAAATTATATTTCACCAGAAGATCCATGGAGCCAGAAGGGGAGACACAGTGGAGGCCTGGGGCGCCCACACCTCTGCCAGGCGCGGGTGGGCCCTGCCCCGCGCCTAGGGGGTGCGGCCACCCCAGGCACCCCCTCGGGATCCCTCTGCGCCTATAAGTTACCCCTTGACCTAAAAACTGAGGGGGGTTTGATGTTTTTCTAGAAAGAGTTCCGCTCCACCGCCACCATCAGAAACCAAGATTCGGATCCAGCAACTCCGTTCTAGCGCCCCTGCCAGGACGGGGAATTTGGAGAGGATCATCGCCGTCGTCATCACCAACGCCTCTCCATCAACCATCGATGTTTTCCTCATCCATGAGTGAGTAATCCCCCGTTGTAGGCTATGGGGATGGTAGGGATTGGATGAGTTCTATCATGTAATCGAATAATACTGTTAGTGCATAGTACCTAGTATCTCTATTAGTGCTATTTGACTTTGTTGCAACTTGTTGTGCTTAATGCTTGTCACTAGGGACCGAGTGCCATGATCTCAGATCTGAACTTATTATTGAATCATTATGATAGTATTGTTTGTGATCTTATATGCAAGTTGTGTACACATATCATTGTCCGGATCCAAAGACCCCGAAGTGATAGAAATTGGGACAACCGGAGGGGATGGCTGTGGTTCGAGGATCACATGTGTTCACGGAGTGTTAATGTTTTGCTTCAGTGCTCTATTAAAAGGAGCACCTTAATTGCCATTAGTTCCCTAGAGGCCCCGCTGCCACGGGCTGGCTGGATAGAAGATGTTGTGCAAGTTCTCATTGCGAGCACGTATGACTATATATGGAGCACATGCCTAGGATTGTTTAGTACTTGGATGCTTGTTATTATTTATCTGAAATGCCCTAGATCTTGAAGTTACATGTTTAGACTCGCCCATGCAACGCCCGTCCATCCATCCCTATGCCTACCACACTCGAATCCCATTGTTTACTGTTACTGTTACTATTGCTCCTGTGTTTACTGTTGCTGTTGCTACTACCAAACTGTTGCTAGTGATAAAATTCTGTGAGCAAGAACTATTTTCGGGTGCAGCTGAATTGACAACTCAGTTGTTAAGGCTTTCAAGTATTCTTTGGCTCCCCTTGTGTCGAATCAATAAATTGGGTAATAGTACCTGCGGAGACTATTGCGATCCCCTATACTTGTGGGTAATTAAACACCAAGAGAGATCGACCATATTCTATTAACTCTTAAAGATTGTTTAAACCTTATCAAAGAAACCTTTTCTTCGAAGGTTATTCTTTTTGCCACTTGAAACAACAACTCTATAATAGTTCCTCCAACTCTTAACAACTCAACCCAAGGACTTTTATCATAGTCACCATATAACAATTGATCATAATCACATTATTCTATCCTTACTTGTATATTTTGGTTTGTTAACACTTAAGTTCTTTATAAATGTCATTACTTGTAAAGTAAAAATTGAAGATAAATCAACTCTTAAAAGAATCACCCAAACTCACTTCACTCAAAGTATTGGGGATTCACTTTAGGAGTTTTACAAAATGCATAGCATTACTTATGCATAATTGCATATTGCTTCTTTAAACATTAGTCCTTACCGGACCAATGATGCTCATTTCAGATATTGGATCTTATATTGTCTCGAAGACCGTGAGTGCATAATCTTGCAATCACAAAAGGCAAGTTCACACTTGCTCATGTCCTTTGATTAATTTATTTAAAGTATTTTGAAGATCTAGTGTTGTCGTCACCTGCATTTCAAAAAGGTCAGAAAACACTATTTTCATAATAATATGATTATAGGTTATTTACCATGAGGTAATAACCTACTATGAAAGTTCCGGTGGCAAAGGAACATATTATCTAGGACTTAACAACCAATGTCGCCAGTGATTCTTGCGCCGTATATCACGCGTTAACCATGAGATTTGGAATGGGACGGGGAGGTCAGCTGTATCTTCTTCCTCTCGCATGTAGCCGGATGTGCATGTCGACTGTTATCCTCGTAGCGTGCATTAATTGGTAATTCGTAGAGGATATGCAACATATGGGTGGGAACCCTCAACGTCCCACGATAGTTGTGGCATCTAACGGTCTGTACTAACCATTGCCGTAATTCAATGGGTGGGCATGGCGTACACCAAGGAGACATGCGGGGTCGCGAAGGGGGCAGTGATTGGCTTGGATCTTAGACTGGGCCCCATACCAAGGAAGAAAGGACAAGGTAATGACTTGGTTGTGCAACAAGGCTGAGGTCTCTCATGGGTAAAGTAACGCACCTCTGCAGAGTGTAAGAACTGTAACTTATTACTCCCTATTTCGGGAAGGAGTTGCGAACGCGGCGGGAAAGGAACTCCATGAAAGTTCTGGTAAACCCATGAAGGCTGACGGACATAGATTTTCAGAATAAAAGCAACCTTTGAAGAAATGTTTGCAAAACTTGCATTGCCTATGACCTACGGTTTGTGGCTATAGATATAGTGCATCAAACACTCCTTTTTAGTGAACTTGCTGAGTACGCTCGTACTCAACGTATCTTCTTAACCCTTGCTAGATTCTGAAGCCAATACAGACGATGTCTATGTTAACTTCTGCTCTAGGAATCATCATCAACATCTCAAGTTCCTCAATGAAGTCAAGAAAGTCAACATATACATCAACTCAAGTGAAGACGAAGTTGTTGCTTAGTTAGAAATATAATCTCTAGCCATAGAACATATTTCTGTGGAGTATTGCAATAGCAGCAAAGCAAGCCCCTATAGTTCAGATACTAGTCTATTAGTATGTTAGTTATGAGTTGTTTGTTTCTAATTCTTCTTTGTAAGAAGTTTCTTTCTCTCTCTTTATCCTAGAGTGTTCTCTGGATCTTTTGTAAAGAGTCGAGTTGTAACCTATAGTCATGTCTTGGGCCTGCTGTGTTTCTGTTGTACCACTCTGAGGGATGTAATACTAGTGGATGGTGTTTCATTGGTGTTATATCAACGACTATAGTATACTACATCATGCAGTGGTATGCTGGGTCACCGCACCTAAACCCTAATCCTTCCCCCTCTTTTTGAAATCCATTCAAAAGGGTTTTGAATATTTTGAAAACTACAAAAGCAATAGATCCCAAAATGACTAAAGGGCTCCCTGCAGTATTTATATATTTGCAAACCTCTGGTACTTCTCAAATGGCTCAAAACAGATTTGAAATTCAAAATACAAAAGAGAAACAGATTATAGAAAAAGAAAAAAACTTTTGCAAAATAATAACAGAGACAGACCATTCCAGGCCCGACCCAGTTGGCCTCTCTTCCTCTCCCCTTCTCTCCATGCCTCCTTGTGCAGCAAATCGCAGCCTAGCTCGGCCCGTTTGCATCCCACCATCGGCCCGTACTGATTCGTCCCTCCTCTTCTTCGTCTTCCTCACGAGCGGCAAGCAGCTGCCTGTCCGCCCATTGGCCGTCGATCGTCGCCACACCAAGATCCTCGCCCGCCACCCCTGGAGCTGAGGATAAGACCCCCCGCGATTCCCTCTCTCGCCTTATCCTCTTTTCCCTCTCCCTTTCGCTCTCTGGAGCTCATTCACGTAGAGCTCCGAAACCTAGCTCGGTCTCGCCGTCGTTCCTTGCCCGCTTCGTCTGTTCTGAGCTCACGGGGGTGACCACCGTGGTAGACTCCGTCAATTGCCCTGGCCAGCGCTAGAGGAAGCCGCCTCCTTCGTTCCAATCGATACCTCCTTCCCCGATGTTGGCCACCATCTCCACCATCGCTCTCGGCCACTTCCGAGCTCGCCGACCCCTCAGTAAGCATCTAGGTGAGCTCCTGGGTCCCCTGGTGTTCTTCCCTTCCTCGTTTGCTTCCGAAATCATCCCCACGACGTGTGCCTATCGCCGCTGCCGCTGGCCGCCGTCGTACTCCCTTCTCCAGTGACCAATTCAAAGCGACGCCACCGCATTTTGGCTCACCATGTCCTCCTCTATCTAACGCACATGCTCGCGCGGCCCAAATATTTCTCCTTCGCCGTTACCTCGCCGTTCTGCAGCTAACCGCCAGCGTGAAGTCGCGCTGACGTCATGCTGACGTCAGCAGCTCGCGGTCAGCACAGTCAAAGCAGCCCCTGACCCCACTTTGCGTGCGTGGCTATTGATGTGTCCTAGGGCCCAGTAGTCATTCACTGTGTATAGCCTCTGTCGTTGTGTAAAAAGTATCTGTTCGCTCTGATGATGTCAGCCTTGAGTCATGCTAATGCAATAAACCTCTTTAATAATTTCAGAAAAGGTTTAAATATTGTAAATTCAATAACTAATTATTTATAAGTCAGAAAAATGTGTATAATATATCAAAATGTTCAGAAAAATGAGATCTACCTATTTAAGATATAATCATGCATTGTTCAACAACTTTCAAGACAAGTTTAATTAGAAGAACATAGTAACCCCTCATAGGTGATTCCGGAGTTTCCCGAGTTAGGGTTTTCACCCCCCGGAACCCTGATTAAACTGCCACACATGCCTTTGGGTTACTTTTCAATACAATTTAACTTGTCATATCATCATCCTTGATTGAGCATTGCATCGATGCCATTGTTGATTGTTTCCCTTTCTTTCTGGTGTCTGGTTCTTCCCGATAGAATACGATATCAAGATCGAGTTTGAAGACCAAGTCAAGACCGTCGAAGTTCGAAGATAATACTTGTCCAACTGTAATCAAATCAAGTACAAGGTTTTCAAAGATCCGCCTATCTGTTATCAACAGGCAAAGGCAAGCATAGCCCCACCATGATATAATCCTATGATTTCGAAAGCATTTCAATTCCTGCCATGATGCATACGATTCTACTATGGTCTTTTATCAATAGATAAAGTATCCTATCTGTTGCATTACTCCCTTTGAGCTTATATTACCTGATCCACTGCTCCTAGCATAACTAGGTTTGGCTTGTGTGCACTGCTAAAGCTTATATCTGTGTCCTCTTACCCATGCATAGCTTTTAGTGCTGGTTCATCCATATGATGTATCAGATGCATCGAATCTAGTATGACAGGAGAACATGATGAGATGAGATCAGAAGTGATATGGGATTAAACATGCCAAGGCTTGTATGGGAGGCCATGGTGGGATGTGGTTTTTCTAGTCCCATGCTCGCCACCACTAGGACCCGAGTTCTTGCCTTTGGAACCGAGACGAGTGTATAGCCACACGGGGTTTATGGGGACCCCTCGATTGACTAACTTGCCCAGTAGATTCCATGAGTCAAATAGTTCGGGCATTCCATGCGACATACGCATTGAAAACATTTTCGAAAGAGGAGGTGAAGGAGGTGCATTCATAACAGGTAGGGAAGCGTGGACCGGGTTGCTTGGGATTGATGTCGCCCCTGGTAAACCAACCTCTCCTCACATCTTTAAGGACCGACTTAGGGATTTGACCCATTACGGTGGAACCATCCTTATTGCGTGACTCATGGTCTCGGCGAAAGCAAGGTAAAGGTCGTGGCCAACCACCCTTTGTCGGCCTTCCAAGGAAGAGGGCTAAAACGTTGGCATTAAGAGTCAGTTGGTACGTGGGTAAGTTTTACACCCTTGCAGGGTTAAATCTTTTCAAAAATCCGTGTTCACGGTTATGAATGCTTGGTGACCAGATTCTAAGATCATAGAGAACTTTAACCTAATCTTAAAACTTGATAGATCAACATGTGCTTAAGGATGCTTCCTCATGGGTATGAGGGGGTGATCCTAGATGAGGTTCGATGATGACTTGGTGGATATCAAAAGATTATGATCAATACTCTGGAGATGTCGCTCTCTTATCCCTTTTAAAATATTCTGAATAGACGAGCTTCTTCTCTCCCTCTTGTTTTATAAACAAAGATGGCTATACGCAAAACAACTCCACCAGCCATAAGTCTTACGGAGTACACCCTGTACTCACCCTTGCTTTGTTGATACTTTTGTAGCAGAGTATATGTTCCCCTAAAGACGAGTTCTGAACGACATCGACACCGACGAGTAGCTTGGGGTTCCCGACCGACAACCTGGAATCTATGGGCTGAGACGTCATCGTTATGCTTCAAGCCTCTTAGGCCATTTGTTAAGTTTTCTATACTTAATAGTATAATTTGCCTTTTGTTGTTTGATGTCTGTGGTCAGTGACCTCTGCTTGTAATAATTTGGTTCTTTTCTTAGTTATGAGCTTGCTGTAACAATTTTTGTGTCGTAGGGTCACTGCTATGTTATCGATTCTTCACTGGATATCCTCGAGCTCAAGGTGAAGCTTATGTCAGGCAGAGGTCTGGGATTAGTTTAGCCCTGATCCCGGTGGTGTCACACTTGCCCCCTCTTGGCCGCCCTAGGGTTGCCTTGGTGGTGGTGGGAGGGGGGTAAGGATGCCCTGATACGTCGGAAACGTATCTATAATTTTTGATACTCCATGCTTGTTTTGTATCTACTTTGCTTTGTTTATACTTTGAGGTGTTTTTATATATTTTCTAGAACTAACCTATTAACAAGTTGCCACAGTGCCAGTTGCATGTTTTCTTCTGTTTTTGGTTCCAAAAAGGCAGAAAATCAATATTCTCGGAATTGGACGAGACAAAAGCCAAAGTCATTATTTTCCCTGGAGCAACACGGAACCACAAAGCAGAGCCGGAAGGGGGCCATAGGGTGTCGAAACCCCCTAGGCGCGGGCAAGCCCTGGAGGCGCCTGGAGGGGCTGTGGGCCCCCTGGACCCCTACCGACCTTGATTCCTGCGCCTATAAGAAGTCTCCGATGAGAAAACCCTAAAGAATCCAAAAGAAATCCATGAAAACCTCTGTAGCGCCGCCGCCATCGAAGGGGAGATTCGGGGGACAGAAAGTCTCTGTTCCGGCACCTTGCCGGGACGGGGAAGTTCCCTCGGAGCCATCTCCATTGATCTCCATCGCTATCTCCATCACCGTTGCTGATTCCCATGATGAGGAGGGAGTAGTTCTTCCTCGAGGCTAAGGGCTCTACCGGTAGCTATGTGTTCATCTATCTCGCTATGCATGATCTTGTGGTCATGAGCTTTGTAATCAACTAGATCTACCTTGCTACTCAAGTGCTTCATTAGATCTCTGCTCTCCCCATGCGTGTGAAAGTGACAGCGTGCATGCCATGGTGGAACTTAGGTTTGAGTCTACATAAATACTCTTTGTGCTTTAATAGATCTATGCTTTTCCCCACGTGTGTGAAAGTGACAGCGAGCATACCGTGTGTGGCACTTTGTCTAGATTGAATATTTGTTATGAGTTATAATTGGAGTTGGATGTCTCTATGAAATTGTGGTGTTTGTTGGAACCATCTAGTGCTCAAGGTGACACTGTGGGGTTATCTAGATTGGGGAAGGCAGACTTTGAGGTGTGCTGTTATAGCCCTACCAATGATTAGAGTGTCCAATCGGAGAGTAGTTAAGAGTAGTATCATGAAGAGAGGATATTTACATGAGAGAGTGTTCACTAGTGAAAGTAAGACCCCTAGGCCTTTTTTCTAAGCATTGAAACACCATTTGCTACTAGATATGTTGCATGTTTGCTTGCTTCCATCTTTGTTCCGTTTGCCGGGGAGGTTTTGGGCTTTTACCTTTCCTCCACGCCATCAGCTCTTTTCTGGCACCGTTACCCCACGTCAACAACAAGTTAGAAGCTATTTTCTGGCACCTTTACCACTTGTATTTCACTATCTCTTCGCCGAACTAGTGCACCTGTATTGGGTGTATTGGGGACACAAGAGACTTCTTGTATCTTGATTTGCAGGGTTGCTTGAGAGGGAATACCTTTGACCACTTCCTCCCTGAGTTCGATAAACCTTGGGTGATCCACTTAAGGGAAAATTGCTGCTGTTCTACAAACCTTTGCACTTGGAGGCCCAACAACTGTCTACAAGAATAAAAGTGCGTAGACATCAAGCTCTTTTCTGGCGCCGTTGCCGAGGAGGTAAGGTAAAAGGTACTCACATCCTCCAGTGTGAGTGCTCGAAGTTATTTCCTTTAGTTCTGCAATTTTGTCTTTTTGTTTCTTGTTTTCACTAGTTAGGCTTAATGGAAAACAAAAAAAAATTAGAGAGCTTTATAGTGTTTATCTTGAGTTAGGACATGAAGTGTTTGAAGAGAAAATTAAAAAACCTATGGAGCTTTATTTTCATGCTAATATCAATGTTATTAGTATGAATTCTTTGGACACCATTGTTGCTAATGCTATGTAAACGTCTAAGCTTGGGGAATCTAGTTTTGATCAAAATGATCTTTTTAGTCCCCTAGCTTTGGGTGATAGCTATTCTATTGGTTATGATGATACCAAACCTCCAATATATGATGATTACAATGATGAATATGATATTTTCATTCCACCTACTATTGAGGAGGAAATTAATTGTGATTACAATATGCCTCCTATATTTGATGATTATGGTGATCAGAATAGTAATGATAGCTATTTTGTTGAATTTGCTCCCACTACAATTAATAAGAATGTCTATTCTTATGTGGAGAGTAATAATTATTTTATGCATGTGGCTCATGATAAGAATGTTTTATGTGATAGCTATATTGTTAATTTTATTCATGTTACTACTGAAAGTTATTATGAGAGAGGTAAACATGGTCTTATGTATCTCAACAATATTAAGTTTTCCCTCTTTATGTTGAAAATTTTGAAGTTGCACTTGTCTTGCTTTCCTATGCTTGTTGCTTTGTGTTTTCATAACTTGTTTCTTTATAAGATTCCCATGCATAGGAAGTGCGTTAGACTTAAATGTGTTTTGAATTTGCTTCTTGATGCTCTCTTTTACTTCAATTTATATTTCTTATGTGAGCATCTTCTCAAACTATCAAGCCTAACTTAAAGGCGTTAAAGAAAAGTACTTGTTGGGAGATAACCCAAGTGTTTTCTTGAGTCTTGAAAGTTATTACTTCAGTAATGACCTCTCCTTATCCTTTTTTTTGCTTTTTATGCCAAGAATGACCTCTAATGAGAGGGAAGTAAGATTTGGGGAGTTGCTGTCCCGAAACAGATTTCTGTCCTCCACCAAAAAAAATGTGAGGAGTCTCTGTAACTCTGATTGAGCTGAAAATTTATGAATAAATCCCCCAATATTTTATCTAACTTCCGTTAGTTCAAAACTTTTTGATTTGAGCAACAAAAGGTCTTTGAAAAAATTGTTTTCTACCCGCTGGTCTATTTTGACAGATTTCTGCCATTATTTGCATTTGCTTCTTATTGATTTCTTTTTGAGTTCTCTTTAGGTGAATTGAGATTTTTGAAGGATTTACTACAGTATCTTGTGTTTTTAGTGAAAATTATTGCTGTTCCAAATCTTTGCCTAAAGGTCTATTATCTTTTGAATACACTAATGTTGCTAATGAAGATTGTGTGAAGTTTTGTATGAAGGATAATTTGCAGGTGTAGAGAAAGAATGATGTAATGAGATGAAGAATGGATAAAATCTCAAGCTTGGGGATGCCACCCTGGTGTCACCCCAAGAAATATCCAAGAAGTACAAGCGTCAAAGCTTGGGGATGCCCAAGGCATCCCCTTCTTCATCAATAAAAATCTCAGGTCTTTCTAGACACTTTGTTTTTATTGTTTCATGCATTGTTGTGTTGTTCTTGGAGCGTCTTATTTTTGTTTTTGGTTTTCGTTTGCTTGAGTAAGTTGGTTGGTTACACCTGACTTCTTTTGAAGAGAGACGCACTCTGTTTTCATTGCCTAAAACACTCTAGTTTTCACTCTTATTGTTTTGTGAGTGTTCTCTTTTTCTAGCACTGTGTTTAGCCTTAGTTTTCAGCTTAGAACTTTTTTAGTTATTCTTTGTGGATTTGTGAGACAATCTCACTAATATTTATTGATTATTATCTTTGTGAGCTGTTTCAAATAAGTTGTTTGGTGTTAAAAAGGAGTAGGAAGTTCCTGCTTGAAAGTGCAAGAGGAGCTTGCATTGACTGTGACTTAGACTTTAGCATGACATGCTAGGCATTGTATTGACCTTATGCTTAGTGATTATTGCTTTAGCATTTCTCGTTCCAAACAATTGGGATTTCTTAGTGTGCCTTGAAGAAATTATGCGTTGTTTTAGCATGCAAAAAGCATAGTATTATGGTATTCTCCTTTGATGTTTTGCTTGGGTTGACTTGGCACGTGATCACACCATATCATGACTATGAACAAGTCACCATAGCCCCTATGATCATTTAGTCCTTGACTTGTAGTACCACTCTTTGCTTTGATTAGTAATGCTTTGTTGCACTGCATGATTATGGCCATTATTGCTCTCTTAGTTGGTTGCTCCCAGTCTTTTGCTAGCCTCCACTTGTATGAGTAAGCTCTACTCATGCCTCCAACTCCCAAGAAACCAATTTATTCCAAAGTGTCCACTATAAACTCCTATGCATGGTGTGTTACACCATTCCAAGTATATTCTTGTTTTCATCTATCTTCCAATTAAAAACTATTCTGTTATGTGAAAACTTAGTGATTAAAGCCCTCACGAACTTGATGGAACACTTTATATTCTTTGCCCCTAATAAACTTGAACCATTGTGACAACTTTGTTGTATATGCTTGCACTTATAAGTTGGAATTAACACAACCGTGCTGTCACGGGGAACATTTTTAACATTGCACTTATACTTTGTACTCAGTTGATATCATGCTCTTTTGTCTATGGATGTCACCAGTGTGAAATAAAGAGGGAACTTGTAAGTCCATGGAGTTTGTATCCTGTGTTAGAGAAACGCCTGAGCCGCTAGCCTAAGCCATGCCTAATCATGGTGGAAACTTGCAGCATCACCATAGTGACATCTATAAATCATTCTTCTTATAAAAAAAGAGACACATTGGAAAAGAGGGAAGAGAGAAAAAAGCACCATATTCCCATGGTTAATAAGAAGATTGCCGAGATGCTCATTGTCTGCTTACCTTGTCATTTTGGTTATGGGAAAGCTCCTGTACCATGTGCAAGGGGTACCCCGTTGGCGGTTCTCAATGATATGCAAATACTTTACAGTGACAAGAACTTACATGTGACTAAAGTTGAGTATGCATGAGTGTGGCCCTCGTATTCAAGGGACTTGAGATTGCCAACTTATACTTCGTCAAGCATATACTCCATCTTTGTTCACTTTAACCTTAATCACTTCAAGATGCTTATGATAGGGGCAATGAGGGTTGAAAGCTAACAAGTACCATAATTTTTGGAAGCTCTTTTTGAAACTTGAAATCCCTGCTTTCTTGATAAAAGGCTTTTCTTCCACCATTATATTGAGTCTCCACCTTCTACCTTTAGGCACCATTAAGAGAGCATAGTTGTCATTCTGTGTGCAGTGTTCCAAAGCTTATTGATTGATGCATATTGTGATATTACTTGTTCGTGTGATACTTGTTTCTAGTCACCCTTGTGAACTTTGAAGGTGTCCTATGCATCTATTTGCTACTCTATGAGGGACAAGATGATTGCCACTATGCCATGTTTTCTGTATGTGAAACAAACAAACGTTTTTCAATGCATGTTATTCATGATCTTTGTTTGTAGCTTGTCATGTTGCATGCATAGTTACTATGTCCTATTGTTAGAACTCCATCTTTCATGCACATGTTTAGAGTTCTTTGATCCCAGCTTTCAATGCTTGCAAATGGTTGGATCTTTATTATGAGGGTGCATGCCACCTCAAAAATCATTCTTTTATCACTTACCTACTCGAGGACGAGCAGGAGTTAAGCTTGGGGATGCTTGATACGTCGGAAACGTATCTATAATTTTTGATGCTCCATGTTTGTTTTGTATCTACTTTGCTTTGCTTTGTCTATACTTTGAGGTGTTTTTATATCTTTTTTGGAACTAACATATTAACAAGTTGCCATAGTGCCAGTTGCCTGTTTTCTTCTGTTTTTGGTTCCAGAAAGGCAGAAAATCAATATTCTCGGAATTGGACAGGACAAAAGCCAAAGTCATTATTTTCCCGGAGCAACATGGAACCACGAAGCAGAGCCGAAGGGGGGCCACATGGTGGCCAAACCCCCCTAGGCGCGGGCAAGCCCTGGAGGCGCTTGGAGGGTGTGTGGGCCCCCTGTACCCCACCGACCTTGATTCCTGCGCCTATAAGAAGCCTCCGATGAGAAAACCCTAAAGAATCCAGAAGAAATCCACGAAAACCTCCGTAGCGCCGCTGCCACCGAAGGGGAGATTCGGGGGGACAGAAAGTCTTTGTTTCGGCACCCTGCCGGGACGGGGAAGTGTCCCCGGAGCCATCTCCATCGATCTCCATTGCCATCTCCATCATTGTTGCTGATTCCCATGATGAGGAGGGAGTAGTTCTTCCTCGAGGCTAAGGGATCTACCGGTAGCTATGTGTTCATCTCTCTCTATGCATGATCTTGTGGTCATGAGCTTTGTAATCAAGTAGATCTACCTTGCTACTTAAGTGCTTCATTAGATCTCTGCTCTCCTCATGTGTGTGAAAGTGACAACGTGCACGCCATGGTGGCACTTAGGTTTGAGTCTACATAAATACTCTTTGTGCTTTAATAGATCTATGCTTTTCCCCACGTGTGTGAAAGTGACAACGTCTAGGGTTCGTAGCACAGAAAACAAAAAATTTCCTACGATGGGAACTAAGTACCAAGATCTATCTACTAGATACAAACAACGGGCGGATGTATATCCGTAGAGAACATACCCTTGAAGATCGACAAAGCTTAATGAGTGGAACTCGTGGTTGATGTAGACGATCTCTTGCCGATCTCAAGATCAAGAGGAAGTCCTAGCGCCGCAAAGCAATAACGCATTCGTGCTCGCACACACGTACAAGACACTGAGCAACCTCCGCCTCCTCGCTCCAGCGATGCAGCGGAAGCACAACCCTTTCTTGCCGAATAGCCACCGGGAACATGTATCTCGCTAGTCCGAGACCATGGGGAATAAATTCTAGAGGGGGAGAGAGATCCTTCACAAGGAGGTGTGAGTGAGAAGTGAGGAGGGGGTGCCTTTTATAGGAGAGGGGGGACCCCAAGGGGGTGGCCGGCGCATGGGGGCTGCCCCTTGCCCTCCCTTCATTCATGTGGGTGGACACTCCACTCACAAAATCCTTTCAATTTCCTCCACTCAAAATCCCACTCAAAATTGCTATTAAATTTCCACCAAATTTAATGCAAACTCTCATTAAATAAAACTCCTTTTATTTATTCAGGATTTTGTCAATTACTTTAATGACAAACATTCACATATAACACCTTGCTAGTATTCCATTTCACATGCAAAAACACTTTCTGCAATTTCACCCGAAAACCTGTTTCGGTATCTAGTGAAATAAATTCCTGCGCTTGTTATTCTTTCCGGCATGAAACTTTTGCTCCAATTGGATGTCAGTGTCCCTTAAGTGTGTCACCCTACGGTTCGCGAATAATGCGGACATGATCGATACCCTTCTCCGATCAATAATCAGAAGCGAGACCTATAGATCCATACTGACTCTCACACATTCAACGATGACTTTCCTGTGATCGTCGGAACCTTTTACGCTAGTATATTAATCCCTTTGTTTCACGATATATTACACGTACGAGATTCGATCATCGGTATCTCCATACCTAGTTTGATCTCGTTACCGACATGCACTATTTTCTCGTTCCTGTGATATAATATTCTGGTGATCAAATCACTTGCTTGCAAGCTAACCAATATGATATCACCGAGAGGGCCCAGAGTATATCTATCCGTCATCAGGATGAACAAATTCCACTCTTTATCCATGAGCCTCAACATAACACTTTAGTAGTTCTGAAGCCATCTTTATAAACACCCAGTTACGGTGTGACGTTTGATGTCATCAAGAAACTCTTAGGTGTTAGTGATTGACATGATCTCATGGTCAGGATTAGGACCACTTCATAAGTTGTTATATCAATATAAATTCAATGACTTTGTTCGTAATGCTATACTTGGATGAATGTTCATCACATCATTACACTAATGTTGTTATCTTGTTATTAACAACATCCAATGTCTATGATCGAAAGCGTGATCATCTTGTTAATCAACGAGCTAGTTTATGAGAGAGGCTTAACTAGGAACTTTCTGTTTGTTTATTAAACACACATGTATTAACGTTTCGTATTAATACAATTATAGCATGCAAAATAAACATCTATCATATACTTGGAATACACATAATAAACACTTTATTATTGCCTCTCGGGCATATTCCCTTCACGATGGGCATACTGTGTGGCACTTTGGCTAGATTGAATATTTGTTATGAGTTATATTTAGAGTTGGATGTCTCTATGAAATTGTGGTGTTTGTTGGAACCATCTAGTGCTCAAGGTGACGGTGTGGGGTTATCTAGATTGGGGAAGGCGGACTTTAAGGTGTCTTTGTTATAGCCCTACCAATGATTAGAGTGTCCAACAGAGAGTAGTTAAGAGTAGTATCATGAAGAGGATATTTATATGAGAGGGTGTTCACTAGTGAAACTATGATCCCTAGGCCTTGTTTGTAAGCATTGAAGCCGTTTGCTACTAGATCTTGCATGTTTGCTTGCTTCCATCTTTGTTCCGCTTGTCGGGAGGTTTTGGGCTTTTACCTTTCCTCCACGCCATCGACTCTTTCGCACCGTTACCCCATCAACAACAAGCGAAGCTATTTTAACCTTTATTACCACTTGTATTTCACTATCTCTTCGCGAACTAGTGCACCTATATCGGTGTGTTGGGGACACAAGATACTTCTTGTATATTGATTTTGAGGGTTGCTTGAGAGGAATACCTTTGACCACTTCCTCCCGAGTTCGATAAACCTTGGGTGATCCACTTAAGGGAAACTTGCTGCTGTTCTACAAACCTCTGCACTTGGAGGCCCAACAACTGTCTACAAGAATAGAAGTGCGTAGACATCATGCCCCTTTCCCTATATAAATGCCCCCCATTGGAGGAGGAGACACACACCAAGGCCACGAGTTGGGAGCCCTCCTCCGTCCTCTATGCACCTCCTTCCTCCCTCTCCTCTCTCTCTCTAGTTGTCTCCTTGTGCTAGCATGGTACCATGATAGGACTGCTTGCAAAAGATATGATGGACTAGCAGCACATCATTGCACTGCAGAGATTCCAATCCGAAGATCTACTTCCGCACTTCCGGCAGGGATCGGTGAGCCCGAGGTCATCATCATACACCCTATGTGTATGAAACCACGAGGGACCACACTTGGAGCACCTTGAATGTCGTGAGCCAGACTGTTGGACGGTGATGGAGTAAGGGGTGACCTGTGAGGAGCTCCGCGACCTTGAGGTCGGCTACGATTACGACTACTTCAATCACATTCCCCTCGAAACGTTATCCGCTTTCGGACTATAAGGATATGCATCTGAAACCTTCAGCCGTTACTGCATTACTAATAGATAGATCTTGGGCATTAGGACGATCCATCGTAGGAATTTTTTGTTTTTTTTGCACCGGAACCCTAACAGCTAGTATCCCTTGTTAGTATAATAGCTATAGCCACGATCAGGAAACTAGATAATCAGAGAACACATGAGCTAATCCTAGAGGCATGGCCAGGAACAACCTTCTGTTCATCTTTCTATAGATGCATATGAGTTTTCCATTCTTGCAATCAAGACACGTAGCAGTTTTAGCTTAGAATGATAAACATAAATAATGAACTTAGAGTTATATAATAATTATTATTACTATTGCCTCTAGTGCACTAACTCCTTGAGGAGTTTGACCACATAATGGTCTAATTTTCTTTTTGTCGAATGCACTAAATAAGTTAGCAATGATTAAAATAATGCCAACTTCTACAGTGAGATCAATTATTTATAGGTGGCATAAAAACGATTGTGTCCTTCTTTTAGTTTCATATAACGGTTGGATCTGAGCCATATAATGACACGTCTAATTTATGCGAGTCATATAGTGTTTAGTTGTTGACTCATCTTGAGGTTTTGGGCTCATGAGATTGCATACATGCTTGCCACACACCGTAATGCAGTTAGTTTGTTTGAGATACCTCGATTAATTGCTCTTCCCCATATCAGGTAAATGATTAGTTTAAAACAAAAACATCGCCTTACAACATATTGTGGAAGCAACCAATGTTAATGTTTTTAAGGTCATATTGTCTTGTTTTGCAAGAAGCAACCACGAAAACGAAGCATGCCAAGGGATGATGAGAGGAGGAGGCCACCTGGTGTCCAAGTTTTCGCAACGATGTACCTGAAGATGAATGCATGATTTGGTAAGTACTCTCCCTTTTATCTCATTGGCTCACGTGTGAGCTCAATTTTACGTACAATGATTCGGTAAAAAGTGTTAGACGGGTACCATGAATCATATACACAATAAAAATGGAAAATATATTTTGTATTCTTATAAAACAAAACAAAATGTATCTTATCTCTATCTCTTCGGGCTGAGGCAGGCCCCTGGCGTGTATATATATACATGCGACCCGATAAAGATTGCCACAATTAATGGCTACGAGGGGCTGACCTGTGGGTCCTACCAAACACCATATATACACAATATAAATGTAAAAAACATATCAATAGTCTAAAAAATCAAATTAATGCGTCCCATCTCTATCTCTCCGGCTGACATGTTACCCGGGGGAAGATTGCCACAATCAGTATCGTACCAGCCACGCCAAAATCAGCACAGCAGCAACAACACCCAACTACCCAAGCCCCCTGGCCCTCTCTGACACGCGGAGCCCGCCGCTCCCGCGCCCCACCTTCCCGAGGCCGCCGTGGCGTGGCGCCTCCCGGTCCCGGAGGAGCGCCGCGGCACGAGATGAAGCACGCGCCCCTGTGCTCTCGCGTCAGCACAGCCATCCCATCACATCCATCCACAGCGGCCCGCCCACCGCCAGCAGTAACGGACGTCTCCTTCCCCCAAAAGGCCAAACCTTCCCCCTCTCCCGTCCACGGCTCCAATTCACCACACCCCGCGCCCCCTCCCTCCTACATGCCCATCCCCTCCTCCTTCCCCCTCCCCGGAATCTCCCAGACATAAACCCTAGACTAGAATTTCCCCCTCTCCCGCCCAATCCAAAGCGCGAATTGGAGGCGCACCAAGGTAAGAGATTCCTCCCTTCCCGCTCTCCACTCCTCTGTGTTGCTCTCTGGTGCTGCTCTGGGCCGCTGGCTGTTGCTGGGTTTTTAGGCGGCGGTGCTCGCTTTGCTGCCGGCGAGGGAGGGCGCCCCTGCCTTCCTAGGCGGTCCCCCACGGGGAATCTCCCCATTCTGTTGGTGCTGCGGAGGCCGGGATCGTAGAAGATCCCCCTCTTTTTTCTAGTCTATTAGCTGCTCTGTCGGCGCATATGTTGATTAGGGCCACAAAGTTGGGATTTTTTTTCGCTAGTCTACCTGGGTGTAGAGGGCACGAACTTCCCAGTGCGCTGCTCTGGTCTAGTCTAGTCCAGTCTCCATGACAGCACCTGGCAGTCCTACCCCTGCTGCTGATTTCCATGCCAACGAGGAGACACAGCCTTTTTCATTTACGGCTCCATCTACCTAGTTCTGTGCCACACTGGGGGCTGGGAATACGATCTTGCGCGAAGATTACATTTTTACTGGCCCTCTTTTAGAGGTTCTCTATTTGTGTGTGAGCAATTAATGTTCCCCAGATATTTCTTGGCACATGTCCATGCTAGTTTATCTTTTTTTTTTTCTCGTGGACTGTACTTATCGACATAAAAGGATTTTTTTTACAAGGGAAGGAATGTGTGCCGCTTTCATCATTACCATATGATTTTAATGCTAGCTTATTGTTTCCTTGTAGATTTTCATGTTTCATTTTATAGGGGTCACTGATTTTCCTAATGTGCTTGCGTATTTTGCAGATTTCTCTTTGATGTGTCATCTGGGAGTTTCTTAAAGAATAAGCCAGGGCATCTAAGATGAACACCGGGTTCAGCTCAGAGGCCTTTGCGCAGAAGCTTGCCAAGCTCAATATTTCACAACAGAGTATAGAGAGTATCCTTACTCTCATCCAGCATTAACTTGGTGGTTTCTTTTCCGCATGTGCTTTAGTATAACTATGGCCCAGCTAGCGTTTCTCACAGAAGAGACTGAGTTGGATTTTTCTGGTTGCACTCTGTACAACACACAAACAGCACAAATCAATCATTTTCATCCTACTTTTTCAGTTGACTTGATCTCGCAATCCACTGGCTTCTGTGGTTTTCGAAGCAAAATTCAAAGCAGACAACTTATGGAAAAGGAAACTACTGACTGTTTTCTTAGTTGTTACTGATCATTTAATAGCACTATGCTAGTCTTTCACCAGTGCTTGCTCAAATATGCGCCTTCCTGAAATGTGTGCAAGTAGACCATTTTCTGTTGGTTTGTCTATTTTGTTATTAGCTCACTGCTCAGCCTGTCATTTTGCTAATAACTTATTTGTTATGCTTAACAAAAAAAAGCTTTGTCACACTGGTGCGTCTTTCATCATCGTTGCTGCCAGCAAGTTGTTGAAACATGGGATAGAGATTTTCACTCTGCTCCTCAAGAGAGAAAGATATCTTTGCTGTACCTTGCAAATGATATTATGCAGAATAGTAAGAAGGACGGCATGAGATATATACATGAATTCTTCAAGGTCATTGCTGCTGCCTTGGATGACTTGTTCACCAACGGTGATGAATATGGGCGGAACGTCATACAAAGACTGGTATGTAAATTTTACTGATGTTTATTTACATAACCACATAGTATCTCACATCCTTCAAATCTACCATTTTAGCTATTATCTTATATCTTATATTGTTGTGTCTTTGGGGCAAGGCTGCTAAATTGCTGAGTTTAGCTATTTCAGTACTTTTTTGTGCATATAATGATATGCATGCAATAGGCAACCACCAGTTGCTTTCCTTTCGAAATTATAAATCTGAAGGCCAAGTAAAAGTGGGTGGCTTTTTAGTCAATCCACTTTGCTATAAATCAGAAAGGTTCTTGGGTTCAGCTGAGTTTAACAAAAGACCAGGCTGACCAGTTACCTATTTCCTAATTTCTAAAATTACCCATCTGTCAGCATGCATCCGTTAACTTCCATGTTTCCCTTTTTTCTGTTTGTGCCCTCATTTAGTTGCTTTGGTAATTGTTGATTGGTTGCAGTATGTCATTGAAGGTTGCCTTGTATTAGAATTCTTGTTAGATTTATGTATTCTCCCATCGTGTCACTATATTTGTCCCTAACCTTGAGAAATTCTTATTCAATATGTCAACCATTGAGGGAATCGAGAGTGTACATATTGCAATCTTTTCACTTTGTGCCCTCATTTAATTGCTTTGGTAATTGTTGATTGGTTGCAGTATGTCATTGAAGGTTGCCTTGTATTAGAATTCTTCTTAGATTTATGTACACCCTGGAGTCCTACTCATACACCAAGAGGAGACCTGCTTAGAAGGAAGGAGGACCCAAGACCTCGTAGGAGGACTAACTTCTTCAGATCCACCGAAGCTCAAGCCTTCAAGTCGCCAGAATCCAATATCGATCTAGAGCTCTCTGCCTAGTTCCGTCGTCATAGATTTGTCGAGTTGCCAATTTAACTCACTGGCTTCACCTCTGTAACCCCCATTGTACTTTGTTCCCGATATATAATATAAATCAAAGGCAGGAGTAGGGCTATTACCCACACAAGGGGGCCTGAATTGGGTAAAACTCGTGTCCTGTAGACACATGGTGCCGCAAGTGTATCTCCACGACTAAGAGATCACGTACAATCATCGTGCCCTTGCGAGGTTCCGATATTTAATCCTCGACACCTTTCCTTCTTTGCGACAACTTTGGGGTCTTTGTCCAACCTATTGCCGATGGAGTTGGGTTAGACTAGACATTGTTGAGGAGCAAATGACGGTCTAGACCTCTTGAGTCTCTAGTGAAGACACAATCCTTGCGTAGGTGGGCCATGGTCTCAATGAATTGCAAACATATTACAAAGTGACTAGTGCGATCAACCTCTTTAGCCTATATTAGCCATCAATAGTCTTTTTCTATGAAGCATAATCCAAGCGAAGTTGCACTTTGGCGCTGATTGTGCATCTGTTGGGATGTTTATCTCTGGTATGAGCCTCATTGTGCTAGCCAAGTACTGCCCCATTTTGTTACATTTTTATCTAGTTTTTTCTGGCTCGAGAGGTTGCAAGCGAATCTCGAGTAGGGAAAGTTAATGGTCCACAAGCTCCCTCAACTATTTGTGGTTGCTTAGCCTTGCCACCATTTTTATCCGGTTTTCGGTTGACATTTTCTAGCTCCTTTCATTCAATCCTCCCTGTCCATGAGGCGATCTTGAAAAGTTTGAGAACTTGTCATGCCAAAACAATGGCTTTGTCAGAATCGTCGATCGGAATTTCAATAGAAGGCTAGAAGACCGCGTTATCCACATTGTTGCAAGGGTAAGTCTGCTCATGGGAAGCCCGAAATTCCTGGACCGGGCTGGGTTAGTCCACACTTCCGGGTCAACTACCGGGCCTGGCTCGGGCCTAAATTGCAGCCCGAACATTGGCTGAGCCAGGCTGGGGCTTGCAATTTATGTGCCATATAAGGTAGGCTGGTCCAACCATCCTTTTCCTCCATTTTGGACAGGCTCGAGCCTAGAAAACGTGGATCTCCGTCGAGCCAGGCTTTTTATGGCCCGACTCGATATATGGTCGGGTCTAGTCATGAGTCCCTATTCTTTCATTTGCCAAGTTGATTCTACTCATCTTGTTGCCTTCCTGCTCCACAAAAAAGGCCAATGCATGTTCAATACTCCAACCTACTCTATTTGTCTACTACATGCACTTCTTGTGCCACTGATGGGGAATGAAATGTTCAACTGGTATTAACAGTGTGCTTATTTTACTTCTAATTGGATCACAAGGCCTTTGATTGTGGGCACACCACCTTTCTATAACTAATGTTGTAGTTTGGGACTGCTATTGTGTATAAATCTCAATGGACTTACAGTTGCAGGTCATGCTTTCAGGGTGTATATGCCGATAGTTGACCTACATGTGAGGGGTAGGTTTGTTAGGTTTAGTCCCACATTGGTTGTCGGAGGAGGCAGAGCATGACTTGTAGGGGTGATGGTGGCCCTTGCTATCACGCTAGTCTTGTACGGGTAGATGGCCCAAAACATCTTAGAAGTCTGATAAGTTCGGATGGGCCTAGGTGGGCCCAACCAATAGCACAGAGGACGGCACAACAAGGGCTTGGATACTGATTTGGGTTGCGTAACAGGGTCGCCAATTAATAAGTTCCGAGCAAACCCCAGCTGCCAGGTGCCAGCGTCTAGGCCTTGGCATTTGGTTCCACCGAACCAATCGGTTTGGTGTCTCAGGTTTTAAAGAATTTCAGTTTCTAGATTTTACTGACCGATTGGTTTCCTTGGAAAACAGTAACAGAACGTTCGGTCCCCTGGATCATCTGTTCAGCCTTTGGTTATGACCGAGCATAACCGATTCTAGGCAATGCGTCACAGATACGTTCTACAGGTGCCAGCATGTCAAGTCGCTGCGCACAGGAGGGCATGTCCATGTGCTCAGGTATCACCGTTGTTGCGTCCATGGAGCTACAGCCTTGCCAAGTTACTAGTGCAACCAGAACAGAGTGCGTCCATGGAGCTACAGCCTTGCCAAGTTACTAGTGGAACCAGAACATGGTGTAGATGCAAGGTAGAGAAGGAAGGAGGGGCGAGGGAGAGCATCAAAGAGGGACGAGATGTGTCGTCTGTCGCCGGAAGGAAGCCGTTGTCAGCCACCAGAAAA
The DNA here is from genome assembly GCA_030063025.1 of Avena longiglumis. NCBI lineage: Eukaryota > Viridiplantae > Streptophyta > Magnoliopsida > Poales > Poaceae > Avena > Avena longiglumis. The sequence goes on along the minus strand of CP125973.1, from coordinate 83,468,308 downwards.
GAGCCGCCATGGTAGAGAGCAGGAGGAGGCACATGTGGAGTCGGCCAGGATTAGGGAATCGGCCAGGATGGGGATTGATTGGGGGTGCATGGTTTGATTAGTGAGACTGTGAGAGAGCCCAGTTTGTGACTTTGTGTAATGGGCTGGGCTGATATTTGGGCAACTCTAGGAATTACTCGGTTCCCTGGTCAGTTCGGTTGGCCCATGCGAAATAGCTGAAGTAATTTTGGTTTTCCCAAACTGGGAACCAAGAAAGCGACCGAAATAGTCAGTTTCGGTTATTTCGGTCTCGGTCCCGGTTAATTCGGGGCAGGTTTTTGGTCCTCGTTTTATTTGCCCACCCCTACCAGCGTCCCGCGCTAGTCCTATTCATCCCCGGCTACCTTCTAGCCGCCAGGAGGTCGGGGAACGCCTGATCTTTGCATTGCATGTAGTTTTGCCTTTTTTGTCTTGGTTTTGTGTCTTTAGCGGCAGTGTCTCGGTGGGGGAGACAATGTTGTGTGGAATAGTGGTCTCTCCGTATGGCCTTTGGCCTTCGTGGCTGATGTCGGGGAGCTAGTGTATCTTATTTTTTCCCACTTCATCCTATCGCCAACACGGTCTTATGCTTCAGCAGTTTGGTGATGACGCAGCAGTTCGACAACCTGTCTTGCCAGGGGTGTATCTTCGGCCACGGTGCGTTCAACTGTCAGTTTCTCACACCTTGTGGTGGGCAGCTAATGCGGCTATTAAAACCTCCGAAATTAGTCAAGTTTGTGTAGGTATGGTCTTCTGGGACTTATTTGACGGGTGCATGGAAGAACATCGATATGCGATTGCCGGGGTTAGAGATGACGGCTTCAAAGTGCTTTGATGTAAATTTAGAGTTTGACAATGTTCTATGTTGGTCACTTTACGTCTTCAATTGATTAATGAAGTCAGATCATTGATCTAAAAAGACGTGGTTATTTAAGATAACTCGGACTGAAAGAAAACATCTTTGGGTGTATATACTGAATGTGAAATACATAGATTTAAGAGTGGTAGTTTATAGTTTTGTTGTCACTAAATCTCGCTCACCTATAGGTACGATGGGTTGGAGATGATTAATATTTTTCCAGGTGGGTTGGAGATGAAATGACTAGCAAGGAAAGTAATCAATTTACTTGAACTGTAATCATTTGTTGTGCCATTAGGTCATGCGGACAATAGGAAAGTGCCATAGTGCTGTGAGTGAAACAAAATCTGTCTATCGAAAACCTTCCCAAGGATGCAGTGTTGTCTATGAGCCCTTGCTCATCGTTTCTGTTTAGCCACCATCTCTTTGGCAACAAATGGACCTACCAAATATAATGGTAAACAGGACGAGTTGATCAACATATTGACATGTCTCCAGGGAACAAAAATATCTGGCATCTGCAAAATGCCAAAATATGACCCACGTGTTCCTTTTTTAGTAGCTCATATATCACATGCATGGGTATTTGGTAGTGGAGGTTCAAGGAAGGTGTGAATTGGGGTTTGATCTGGATTGGCATGGAGACTCACTGCCGTTTGTATGGTTGGTGCTTGTCCCTTGTTATAGCACGAGGCTCTGATCTTTCAAATAGCCAGGAGCAGATTTTTGGTTATTTATCTCATTGCACACCATCTCTTTGTATGTTTCTAAATTTCTTGCTTCTGCTCATTCAATTTTGGTCATGTATCTTTTTGCATGTTGATGTACGGTCGAGGCATCCTTTCAAAAGTTTCTAATTTTTTCTTGCTTCTGTCCATTCTCCTTTTCACCTGTGCTTGCCTGCTATAACCACCATTTCATAATTATCTTTACTCATTCTTGCTTGGACCACTTATGCTTAAGCTTATTGAAAAGCACCGTGATCTTTGCTAGATCATCCTGACAGGTCGTTGATGTGCAACCGTGTAAATTTACATTAGAAAATATTGATGTCTTATGACATTCTTGTGTTATTGGCGCCCTGGTTAAGTATTGCGGGTAAAAGCAGAGAAATAGTCTGTGCGTGTACATCTCAGGTCTTAGGAAATTCACTCACTTTTGAAATTATTGGGTTTGCATTTATATGTGACAGTGATGCCTCATCTTACTACTTTACAGTGTGTGAGACTAGCATATAATTGTTTACTAGCTCATATTTATTGCACTTCGGAGTTAACTATTTTTTGGGTGAAGCGAGTATGAAACACACAAGTGTGATCTACCTGGGTGCTGGAATTGGGGCCCTGTGGTGTTACATTATGTTGCCCTTTCCTCTGTTCAGTTTCATGATTTTGTGTAAGCGTTGCAGGTTGACATATGGGAAGATCGCAAGTTGTTTGGCACCCAAGGACAACTTCTAAAGGAAAAATACACGCGCAAATTTAAGGAGCTAAAGTCGGAAGTAATATGAATTATGTCTTTTGATATTCATATCATTCCTGTATACCTGTTGTATGTACTGTGCACAACTTATTATGGTTCCACGTATTTACAGAAAAAACCTGGTGGGGAGCTAATGGAGAAGGTCATATCGAGCTACAAGCATATGCTACATGCACCTATAGATGAGGACAAGTTAATGAGAAAATGTAACAGTGCTCTAAGCTTTGTTGACAACCTCAACAAAGAGTATGGAAACTCACACTTAGGTAAGATGTATGTCTATTAAATATTATTTTACTTCACATCTGGTATTAAGTATTATTCCGTCGCTGCGCAAGCCGGTTTCAGTATTATTTTAGATATCATCCAGCTTTTTGTATTATCTGGAGCTTCAGCGTTATTCTGTCGCTGTGCGTATTATTAACTAATGGCCTGCTTCACATGTGGGTTGAAGAATGAGACTTTTGTCTCTTTAATAAGGTGGTACTATATGTATAGCAATCTGCTGTTCTTTGGATATCATTATTCATTACAGTATTTGTCTCCTACCTTGGAAAAATGTAGCTTCATAGGTGGTGTTTGGTCCTTTTCCTAAAAATTATTCAACCCGTCAAAATTTTGCTGGCACGACAGAACACACTGGCCAGTTCTTGCGTGCCAATCCATCTAAGCCAGCCAACCTGGGTGTATCCAGCTGTGTATGACTGAACACCCCTAAACATCAGTAGTTACGTGTAAGGCCACAGTGATCATAGCTTTGTATTGTCCTTTCCATTAGACTGCCTCTATTATCAGTATTGTACGCTTTGTAGCTCAAATATCTTCACTGGCATATTGTCAGGGAGCAGTAATGGATCTAGCTATGTGGAGGAGCTGCAGGAACAACATAGTATCCTGAGAAACACCATTGAACAATTCAGAACGGCTGAATCACTCAGGGCCACACTGGTTTCTCATTTGAAGGAAGCACTCCATGAGCAGGTATGTAGAAGTAAATGCATATACTAAAGTTTAAGATCTATTTGTTCGAACAATTTATTTGTTTCATGGATATTCAAAAGCTCCTTTTAATGTTTGAATTGTTTTCAGGAGTTCAAAACGGAACTAGTCAGACACCACCTTCGGGTATGTTATTTCTAAGTTGTATGATTCTGCTGAATTCCAATTATGACCACTTAACGGAAAAATAATTTCAAAAGAAATAAAAATTATACTTCATAGAGAGATAAACGTTTTACAGCATAAAAGCATCAATGCATGGCTGGGTCCTCAGGTGTTCTGTGCACTAGACTATTACCTCCTGGTTCCTAAAACCTGGTAGCCTGCTTCCCTCTAAAAAATGGATATAATATGTCGTTTTAGGGCTGAAACGGGAGTCCCGAAATGGGCTAATACCTCCTTTCTGTGACTTGTATAACTGGAATATTCGTTTACAAGCATCTGACACCTTTTTTATAAGCATGTTTCTTCTAAGAAAAGAATTAAAGCTTCTTAATTCCTGATCTTAGGTCAAATTGGTATCTTTTGTGCTAGGGCTGTACATAATGGTTTATGCCTAATCTGTTCAAAATCAGGCTGGTAAGCAGCTGAGCTGCGTTCTCTCAGCAAGACAGCCAGTTATGCATGGGTTCTTAAAACCTGGTTTGAATAGCCGTACTTTGTACTAATGTTTCCATTATTTACCAGGCAGCTCAGGTCCGGTATAAGAAAGCTGACGATCTCTGCCAGAAGCTTGGAATAGATGTAGCAAGGCAGGAGCCATCTAAAGGGCTTGAGAACTCCAGTTTCTCTGAAGTGCCTGTTACTTCTTTCCCAGTTTCAGCTAATGGTGATTCTTTTGAGAAGAGACAATCAAATGGAGTGATGTATTCACAGGAAAGAGATGGAAGCGCACGAGACCCTCAACGGTGTTTTTCTTCACGAGCCACCAGTGACAACATTGAGCTGAAAATAGAAGAGCACTCTTCTGGTAATAAGAGGCAGAAGCTAGAGAACGGTGTATCTGTTCCTCAGCCTCAAGCACCACCACCACCACCGCCACCCCCATTCCCGTATCCTGATTTTGAACAGCCACCACCACCGCCTCAGTACCCTCCATCGCCAGAGTCTAACCCACCACCACTTCCACCTTCAATGCCGCCCCCGATCCCACCACCACCACCTACAACAGATGTATTTATGCCAGTTCCTGTTGCTCCAATGGGAGGAATGCCATACAACGTTTTCCCACCATTTCCTCCGACTGTAAACTACCCCATGATCAGCATGCCGCCGCCTTTCCCTGGTGCTCCAAACCCTCCTCATCTGGGTTTCCCTGGATTTGGGGGTCCCTTCTATGGCCCGCCTTTCCCCTCGGCACCCCACCAATAAACAGAAATTCCATATCAGCAGATTAGTAGTGCCAGTCAGCCAGCATATGAGATCGTGGTACATGGAGCTTTGGACGGTCTGTCATAGGTTCCATTTCATTGAAGAACATGGTTCGTGATGATTCATCACTGTATGTGTGTTGTGGAGCTCGCAAGGCTGTCCCAGTGTTGTACATTTTAGTCAGTTAGCCAGATATTAGCTTGCTCAGACAATTAGTTAACTGATCTAGCTGTTCCTGCCTCTGTTGTGGGGTGAATATAGATTTCGATGTGTGTGGATTCTGTTGCTCTGTCAGGCAGAAGAATTGCGTGTCTGGCAGTCGAGGAAAGATGCTGTCTAGCATGACATGTTGTAACTTGTTATCGCATGTGTTGGTGGTTATAAGATTATCGGAAATTAGAATACATGGCTGTTCCTGTGATGTAACAGCTAACGCTGCTGGTATCTGAATCTTTTGCCCCCTTTTCATGCTCATTTATGTGCCGCTGGTGCGTATTTATGCTACAGTATTCTTCTTGAGTCGGTCTTTGTTATTTTTTGTTGCTTCAGCCTGTCTTGGTTTTTTGCTGGCTTCCTTGGGGCAGGGATGCTAGCTTCAGTTGCAGCAACTGGAATACCGTTTTGTGTAGATACCTGATGCAGGTTGCTTGTTGTCTTTCCTGTCTACTTCAGCGGTAGGATATGTGCTCTTTAAACCATGCTATTAGCCATTCTGATTTCTGATTCTTAAAAACCCAGGTGGATAAGTCCACATAAATTAGAGCATATTAGGCCCTTTTTGATTCACATGATTCTTGAAAAGCTAGGAGTAGAAGCCCTACATGGATTTGAATGAAAGAGTGTTTGACAAAAAACATAGGAGTTCTATGAAGAGGTTCTTCCATGCTTTGTCGAATCTCCACGCAATCTGGAAGTGACGAAACATTCTGCAAATCTACTCCTGTACACATTCAACTAATACGGCTGCACTGTGTCAAGCACAGAGCTTTCAGGCCCTGCAAATTGCCAATTGCTGCCAAATGTTTCCTCCTTGAAGTCATGTTTCATCTCACACTCTAGCTAGCTAGCAGCATGGTCCTCACATTCGATGTGTGCGTGTTGTCTGACCGTCAGCACACAGCCTCTTTGTTTGACACACAGAATCTAGCTACCTAGGTTTCACAGTCACGGGCACTTGCAAGTCATAGCAACAATAATTTGTGGATTTGAGGGAAAGCAACACTTCATGAAAGCCAGTTTGTTTCACTTTCACACTTTTTCAAAGTGACTCCATGATTGCCTTTAGCAGATATAGAGTGCTACATATTGCCATCGACTATCGGACTGTTTGGGTCCTGTACACATGAAAATGATACGCGAGAATACTAGGGACAACGGTGTTTTTTTTTGTAGATTTAGCTAAATATTCCATATGTACCGTCGCTTTTATACTCCATTCTTAATCCTCTCATGAGTCTCAAAATCATCCAAAACCGGGTTCCACTTTGAGGGGTTGCTCTTTAGAAGGTTTTCAGTCTGCGATGAAAGTCGAACACCACCGTTGAAAGTTGGAAAAATGGATATGTTTTCCATTTCACATTCCAAATCATAGTCCCTATTCATATTGCTGCAGGTTTGCTGATGTGAACAGTGGAGCACCCCAAAATGCATTCTTTGCACATAAAGTCCATTAATCAAATATTCAAACAGTGACATCGGAGACACATGAACCAAGTCAAACACATACATTTGACACTGAAAAATGCAGGGCGTAGGCAAATGCATGTGCATCTCTCCATTATTCTCCACTAATTTGTGGTTCAACTGCAAACTTTTTTTTTTGGCACTTTCTCAACCGCAAGCTAGGATTGGCCTCCTTGAAGCAGCTCATAGTGCTCTCTGCAGTGCACATCACTTGCCTCGACAACTCACATGACCTTGAAGACACCGACATTCTTCTTGAAACCACTAGATTCCCTGGATTGTTTTTGGTCAAAGATCATGCGCCACTTTCGATGAAAAGTGCATGTAGAAAATCTTAGGATATAGCTTTGGGGATGACTCCATCTCTTGTACATATGGAGCACGGGTATTGCTTGAGGCAAGTCTTGGTGCACCCATACATAGTAATTGAGATGTTGTATACTTTTATGGTGTCTCTTGTTCCGAGACCAGCGGCGGCTATGGTTAAAAACTTAGAATCCACAAAGGCCAAGCCTGTAATTTTTCTTAGAATGTTCATACGCAAGAATGTTCATATGTTGCTAACCCTGGCTATACCCACCTGGTGTATTATTTTTCTGTTCCAAGTTTCCATGTTTTCTTATGTAACATCTAATGTTTTTCAAAATGGAGGAAGATCACCCCGGCCTCTGCATCCAAGAGATGCACGCAGCTTATTTTTATTAGATTATTCTCAATATCTTAGGATGTGTTTGCTTGCTCGGGCTGGAATTTCTCGTTTTTGCTAGTTGGCCCAGCGGATGCTGCATATGGGGAGATTGGGCTCGGGTCTGGATGGGCGTTTTATTTGGCAGGCCGTGTTTTTTTGTTTCCGAACGAGGGGAGCACATGATCGCACTTTGTTTGGTTTCCCAAAATGGGCTCGGCTGATGCAAAACTGCACGTTTGGGAGCCCGTATAAGGTCTGATATGGTTACCTCGCATGGCAAATGGTGAGCTTACCAACGGCTAGGGTTTAAGGGTTCAAGCAACTACTCATCAGGGTTTGCAGGTTCAAGGTCTTACATCATCGATCACACGAATCAGAACAACTAGTAGTACACAATCCACATGATAAGGCCGATGATGATGATGATATCTTTGATCATGCTTTCATCTTATATAGGTGCAAGCTGTTGTTGTGGATGAACCTATTGAGTTGCAGGTTATGAAGCGACATTGTTGTTCATAACTTGTGGCGTCTGTGCCTCATGTAGACCCTCTGCTAAGAACTTATACTAGGCTATTTGTGCCTGCTCTAGAGTCTTAAACCCCTTATGAAGGTTGTGCTGGTAACCACTCACTTGTTCGCTGCACTCTTTCCATGTCTTGTAGATTCCCGGCTTCTTGCCGTAGTACACCACATACCCGTTGTATCTCTATGAGATATAACATATGAACATAAGAATCACAACTAAAGCAGACAAATCAAGTTCACAAACACAAGGTAATCAACATAAGCAAGTTAAGGTTGCATGATAATATGGGAAAAAGCATCAGCATGTCAATCTACCAAGCTAGTGTGATCCTACCAATCGCCACCAACTTATATGGTGTCATCCTACCACCACACCTAAAAGGGTTGTAATGCTACCACCGCAAGTTCTCTATCATGTGAGGGGTTAGTATATACCACCTCACAATAAACATGCATTGGAATAAGTTTTCATAAAGTCCCTAGCTACTTCAAAATATACAACCAATAACTATTCTTCGTCATGCATGCACCATCGGCCCCATCTCCATGATCAGGGAGCAAGAACTACACATAGTAGTTGTAGTGCTTGGTCAGGAAGGTCCTAAGACAAAGCTGCATGTGGTCCTCCGCCATCTGAAAAATCCATTGCCCTGGGCCCTGTTGTCAAAGAGGTGGCTCAACGCCACCATCAGAGCCTCAGGGCCGAAGCCGGTGGCGCTCATGATGGCGTCGTAGAGAGCTGGGTGCACATCGGGAGTGGAAGCAGTGGTGATGGATGCCGCCACCGCATTCACGGCCTCGGTCATGCATGTGATAGCAACGACATCCTCCTCTCCCAGAAGCGACCTCTTCCTCTTCTTGTGCTACCGCTAGGAGCGATTCCTGGAGCGGCAGAACCACCGACGGCTTTGTTCTTGCCCTCGTCATCAAGCACCACTTTCTTGGACTCCTGGGTCTACATGTAGTCAGGGCTCTCTGTGCCAAGAGGCTCACTAGATACTATGGCAAACCCGCCAATGGCAAGGCCGATGGAGAAGATGGTCTGCATCTGCACATAGTTGGCGATTGGCTTGTTCAGATACTCAGCATCGTTGGCGTGATCCCGAGATAGGGAATTGCAGGGAGGTTAATGCTAGTTCGAACAAAAGGGAGGTTAGTAGTGCAATAACTCAATTAGTTAGTACCGAGATATGGCCTTTGTAATGGGCATCCTCCAAGATGATGGTGCAGGTCTCCTCATCCCAGCTAGCTCCGTTAAGGTATATTAGCTTGGAAACATGGATCCACCTGCTCCTCCACTTACGCAGGTGGTTGTACACCTATTGTGAAGACAGCTTGATGCCACAAAACTCAAACACCTTGCGGGCACAAGTGTTCAAGTGCACCTCCTTGAACCCCTTCTCCGTTCTCACGCCACTCTTGATGATTTCACACATCTTATTCAACATGAACATGGAGAGGAACAATTCCCACTTCATACTGCCCTTCACCCCTTATGATGGCCTGTGTTGTGGGCTTTGCCAGCCTTGACGACCTTCTTCTTGGCCATGATGGCGACATCTTGCTCCGCAATATTCTCCACCGTGTACGCAGTCATCGGAGGCAGAGAAATGATCTCCGAGCGATGCAGATAGGTGAGCCTCAAAGCCGGGAGATGGGGTTGGGTCTCAGCAACAAAGGTCTCCTGAGAATCCATGAGGGCCTGGTTGAACTCATCAGGGGTCATGTCCTACATGTATCACTGTCGCACATATGAGGACCTAGCCTAAATAAACTACACATGAACACAAGCATACATGATGTAGGAAAAATAACCTAAATAAGAATTAAAAAAAAGAAAAAATCCCCGCTACAATGATCTTTTCCTTGTAGCAGCAGTAATAACATCACCAAGACAACACTAGAAGTATAGCTCCTCCAAAAGCGATGTCTCCAAGAAGGAAACATTGCATAGTCGCTGTCATCGCCCGATTATAGATCTTATGTTTTGACCATGGAGGAAATCCTCGATCACAAAAAATTCCTTCAACAAGGCCATTGCCAGGCACAAGCAATTAAGGCCAGACCTTGTATTTTCACCCTAAAAGGTAAGAATTTGAACTTTTCCTGTGTTGTCGCCCCTACTTATGATGTTGTTGCTTCGAGTCACGAATCACCAAGCTAATTTCTCATCGCCATAAAGACTCGAATCATCATTGCTAGTCCTCAAATCTCGGCTTCCATGACATTCTCTGACAGCTGACTTCACCATGGAACAAGAAGGCATGCCCCATGATGGTAACGGCCAGCAGAGCTTCACAACGCTACCTCTAAAATCAAACGGTCAGAGAAAAACATGGGTGCGCACGGGCGAATCCCACCTGATCCAGCAATTTCTAGGCATGAATCACCCATGGAGTTCGCCGGTGGAGCCTTCCGGAACACGACACGCCAACTAGGTCGATGGGGATAGGCATCCGACAAATCATCATCTTGGCACGAGTTGGAACCCTATGACCGTCTGACGACTGTCTACGCACAGCCTGTTGGGAATCCCAAGAGCAAGGTGTGAAGCAGCAAGCAGCAAGTTTTCCCTTAGTTGAGACCGAGGTTATCGAACCAGAAGGAGGAAGGAAACGTCATACAGGTGTTGCAAGCAACACAGAGACTTGCACAACACAAACTCAAGACTTTGCCCCAACGAACAGTGAGGTTGTCAAGCTCATCGGTTTGCTGTAACAAAGGATTAAACATATGGCGTGGAAGGTAATGGTTTGCAACAAGTAAACAAGTAACAGTGGGAGATGTATCAATGGTAAAGATTGGACCGGGGTCCATAGTTCACTAGAGGTGCTCTCTTTAGATAAACAACATGACATGAAGGGTAAACAAATTACAGCGAGGTAATTGACAGGAACTGAGCAAGGCATAACAATGCAATTACTAGTCAGAAAGATCCTATGAGATTCGTTTGGGAAATACAACAAGATACATAGACCGCCATCCAACTGCATCTATGACTAGAAGTCCACCTTCAGGTTATCATCCGAACCCCTCCAAAGATTAAGTTGCAAGCAATGAAACTTTAAGTAAAGTGTGTAAGGTAAACAGTCCATGTTCCATGAACAAGAGACCGTTGTTTTCTCCATAGTAGCAACAACACATCTACAACCGAAGAGATTATTGTCACTTCCCTTGGAAACTAGAGGCATGAACCCACTATCGAGCATAAATACCCCCTCTTGGAGTCACTAACAACTACTTGGCCAAGATAGCTACTAACAACGGAGAGCATGCAAGATCACAAACAACACAGACATGATAGAATCATAAAGACAAAACCATCGGAACGGAGCTCACAAGATCCATCGGATCCCCGCAAACACAACATGCATGATTACAAATAGATTAGATCTTGATCATAAACGGAGCTCACAAGATCTATACATAAAAGCACAAAGGAGGAGATACAACCATCTAGCTACTACATGGACCCATAGTCCAAGGTGGAACTACTCACGCATCATACCGGAGAGAAGGCCTCCGGGATGATCTCCCCTCCGGCAGGGTGCGGGGAAGAACTTCAGATCTCCCGATCTAGGGACGATGGTGGCAGCAGCTACATACGGTTTTGTGGATATTTGATCGGGTGCTTAGGGTTTCTGCATCGGGGACTTCTTATAGGCGAAGGGGGAGACCAGGAGGCGGCCAGGGTTGGCAAACCCTATCCAGGCGCGGGGCTGGGCCCACCGGCGCCTGGACTTCTTGTTCCCCACGGAAAGTAATTGACTTTGACATTTGTCCCATCCAATTCCGAGAATATTTCTTTACTAACTTTTCTGAAACCAAAAACATTAGAAAACATGCATCTGACACTGTTGCAACTTGTTAATAGGTTAGTACCCGAAAACATGTAAAAAGCATCTCAAAGTGTAGACAAGCAAAGCAAAGTAGATACAAAACAAGCATGGAACATAAAAAATTATAGATACGTTTCCAACGTATCACCGCCACCTTTATTCAAGCCAAGCTAGTAGCCCCCACGCCACCCGCCGACACCCTGTTGGATCAGCCGCTCCGAACCTCACCGGCCATGCCAGCATCGAGGAGAAGATGACAGAACATGCACGATCTTCTGTCGGATCCAGTCGAACCACACAGCAAGGATAAGCCCTGCCGCCGGTCAACGCACCGCATTGAAAGACCTCCTCCACCACCCATATTCCACATGTGTCGCTCCGGTGATGGCCCGCCTCGCGCGTAGGAGACCGCTCGCTCACCCTCAACCCCCATCTTTGACAGGCTGGGCGTGGCCGCCGCCACTAACAAAGACGACGGCAGCAGCCGTGAGAGTAGATCAAGCGATGGCTCGCTAGGATGGGAGATGGGCCTTTGGAGTCACCCTACGTGAGGCGTCCCCGGAGGGAGGGGAATGGATGGGAGGAGAGAGGCGAACGGCGGTGGGATGGTCATGGTAGCGCTGGTCACATGGAAGTTGGGCGTTCCGATCTGGGGAGTCATTCCAAAAACTCAGCTCTACCTCGCGTTTTAATGTATAGTTACACGCAAATTTAGACAAATCTATAATATACTCTACTACAATCACGCATACCACTTTTATTTTCAATTAGGACAGAGAGCCTCTGATTTATCTTTTCACAAGTGCGCAATTGATTAGGACAGCGAGCAAAGTAAATTACTCAATTTTTACTATATAAACCTAAGGTATCAAGTGGGATCCTGCATTCGAACTCGTATCTAGAAAACTAGAAAAAGGAAATAAGCTCTTGCGACTCGAGCCTGCTCCCCCTCGGGGCGGCCGGGTCGCGCACCGCCATTGTCTCCTCCGACCCTCCCTCCCCCACTGTTATTGGCGTGTGCCGCCGGGCAACGGCGGCAGGACTGCTTTTACCTACTCTCGTGGCTCCCGCGCGGGGTAGTGTCGCCGCTGAATGGTGCAGACTCGGCGGCGATGAGACGTGTGCAGCCTCGCAGCAAGTTGGCGGCGGCGGGGCAGCAGGTTCATGGAGCTTGCCCCATACGGGCTTACAGTCTTGGGCCCGATATGGGTCAGGCGGGTCCTAGGGGAAGGGAACTAGCTCGATGCGGCTTTGGCTCGGTGGTGCTCCATTGGCGACATGCGGTGTTGGTCGGCAGCGTGGGTAGGGTGAAGATTAAAAATGAATACTACTACGTTCGGCGACCACTTCCGGTGGTGGAGGACAGAGCTCCTCCGATTGACCGCGACGCATGGCTGGAGGCCGGATCTTGACCTGCGGGTTTAGATCTGGCTATCGATGGCTGCCTGCCGACTGCACTTCTGTTGTCCAAGTGAGTTTGGTCCGTCGCCGACACCAATCGACTTGCCGATCTCATGGTGTGTTTATCGCCCTGCCTCGAGTTCACGAATGTTGGGCGGCGGTCCCGGAAGGTGGATCGCACGCGCGTCTCACGGCGGGAGACGCGGCGCGGTGATGGCTCACCCTTTGGGTCATGGGTGACGAGTAGTGGGCGTCGGGGGCTGCTGGAGTTGTCGGCGCTTCGGTATGGTCAGTTCCTAGATCGCGGGTTGGAAGCTCGGCTCCGGGACAATTGGTGGTCCGAGGTACCAAATGTGGTGAAGGTTTTTCTAGGTGAAAGCTCAACGCTCTGGCGCCAATGACGACGACGTCTGCGGGCGTCGTGACCCTTTTGAGGGCGTCATTGTGGCTACTCTCTCCGTATTAGGCCTCCGGGTGAAAACCCTAGACCTTGCTGGTCTTGATAATTCAAGACAAAGAAGTTATTAGCCACAAGATATCAAAACAATGCGACTAATATGAATATTATATACGGAGTATGTAAATATTCGTGAAAATATCGGATCCGGTTAGTACTCCAAACAATCACAGATTACTCTCCTATTTAGTGTACAATTGAGTAAAAAATCTCCTAGTTGTTCCTGCATCGATTGACCATTGACCAAAGTATCGGAATCACGATTCTGAATCGAATTGGAACCCGTGCAGTAAGATCGCAAATCAGATGATAATTGTCTGATCCAAAATCGTTGATTCTACGGAGTCGAGAGTACTAGAGTCGTACGTTGAATCAGTCTCATCAATTTCACGGAAGAGATTCTATCCATGGCTAGCATGGCTACCGGCGGCCTACTCGGGATGCAGATGCGGTGCTCCTTGCACATCAACTTCGGAAGGCCCGCATTGACCACGAGATCGAGCACGCACTTATCAAGACAATTATTTCGGATTTGATAAGATCTCCTACGGTTTTCGAATGAAGTCCCTAGGTCAACATGTACCTTTCCTTATTACCCTTTTCCCTACTGTGATAAGAAAGCCACTGCTTCTTCTCTGTCGATGGAATTGTGGAGTAGGACACAAGCAACTGGATTGTTATTTCTTTAATAGTGCATCATTTTAGGATTTCCGCCAAATCTACCCCCGCGGGCGATCGCGTTGACAAACCTGCGCCTCCCTCCTTCCCTCCTCCCCCAGCCGCCACCTGCGAGCGCCGCCGCGAAGATCGCGCGGTGCCAGCGGTGGCGGGTCTGCTTCTACCCGTGTGCAGGGGGGCCTCGTTGGGCGGCTTGGCCTGGCAGCGGTGCGGTGATGGCGTGGAGGTTCCGGGCTCTTCGGCCAACGTGCTTGGCGGCGGTGGCTATGGATGGGAGTTCCACGGATGCTGGCAGGAACCGTCGAGTGGCGCGGAGCTCCACGAATGCGGGCGCGTGGACCAGATCTTGGTCGTATGGGCCCGAAAGCTGGCAACGGTGGTTCCTCGACCTGGCGGCGGCGGTGGATTGCAACGACGATGGCGGCCTAGCGGCGGTGATGGAGGAACGACGCAACGCGCCATGAAGCAGCGACATGCGGTAGTTCGCGCAACAGCGGGCGGGCCAGGTGGGTCAGATCTGAGCCAGTGAGGGACCGATCTAGGCCTTGTGGGCCACAACTGCCATGTCACGGGCTTCGTCCAGGAGGCTGCATCTTACTCCCTGGCAGTGTCTGAGGCCAGATCCGGCCAAGTGAGCCCCGATCTGGTGCTGGTCTGGCGGATCCGACTAGGGTATGTTGTGTGGGGTGGCTGGTAGCCCGGAGGCGTCGTGGCTGTCCTATCCATCACAACTCTGCTGTCGTGTGCGGGCTCATGCCGTATTATCTCGTATATGTCGTTGGTCTCGTCATGTTTGTGGATATCGCCCTGGTGAGCCCGGCAGTGGTCCGGTAGGCCCAGGTGAGCACCATGGCAACGGTGCTGCTTCTTGGCGGCGAGGATCTGTGGTGGCGGCAGGTCCAGTGTTGGACGGAGGAGTAGGAAATAGCGCTAGGGTTGGCGGCATCGTGACACCCTCGTTGCGGTGGCGGTAGGTGGGTCGCGAGTCCATTTGGGCTCGTCGCCAGCAAGGGCCTTATTTGCCCATGGTGCGACATCTGAGCAAGGGCCTTATTTTCCCATGGTGCGACATCTGGTCGGCTATCATACGTGCTCCGATGGTGGAGGTAGTTCCCTCCCGCGTGTTACTGTATTTTCGACCCCCACCGAAGTTTCTTCTTTCCGGTCATACCAGCTTCACATCATGAGTCACGGTGAGACGACATTGGTGACTGCAAGACCGTGGGGGCGTGTGCTGGTAGGCAGCAAGCTTGGTGGAGCAATTCGAAGTGTTCAGGAGTTTGGTTTTTTGAGGGGTCAGGAGAAATCCTTGTCGTCTAGCCACTGATGTGGCGACGCCTACGTGTGTCACTGTCCTTCCTGAAGGGTATCGGGTGTATCTCTCTCCCATCTCATGTAGCCTATCGGGGGAAACCCTAGGACCAGTCTGAGCAGCAATGTCGTTGTCGTCCCTTTCCTTCTTGGAGTTGCTGCTTGGTACGCGATGCTAGCGTCGTGCTAGGAGAGTGGTGGAAATTCTCCCGAGGACACAACGGTTGCGGGTCATCCTTGTTTTCTTCGAGCCACTATTATCGGCTTTGTTTTCTCTTTCTTTTCTTTTTGTTGTTGTTTCTTTTGGATGTTGTGCTGTCTGGCCTAGCAACAATCTCAATCATGGTTGCTATATTAATATAGCTGGACGCAAGCCTGTTTCGAGGAGGACACAAGGAACTAGAGATATCTCATATCCGTACATCTTATAAAGCAAAATCATACAAACTATAATTCATGTTAATCTATCCCTTCATGCGAGTTATCTATACCATCTATTTCTTTAGGCAATCAGTAGTCCATATCATGTCGCTAATGTTTTAATGATGGTATATCTCGACATGCAAGCTATCAGGTTACAAATATTCCTCTCTCTTTTGCAGTAGTGGTACCCGCTGTGTAGGAATGCTAGTAGTGGGAGAGGCTGGACGACATGCTTTGACACCTGTCTCATCTCTCCCCCATCCACACGATCTTGAGCCCTAGACGGGCTATCGGATCACCTTTATCGCCATCTAAGACTTGTTTGTAGTTCTACTGTTTGGGCTGGTTTGTGCCATGGCCACATCATCCGTTATTTACGTTTTGTACCTTGTAAACTCTGTATGGATGATCGCTTTATTTATAAGCAGAGCGAAAGCCTCTTTCGAGGAGGTTGTGAATATTTTCCATCCAATTGTCCTCACCACCCAATTTTAGCCATCAAATGTACAACAATTTCATATCCATAGTTCGCCATCTCATAAATTTATCCTCTCGATTATTTTGATCCATGAAATCTTGCATATTTCTTTAGACAACTTAGGCTTCCATTTATATGATAGAGTTGCCTACAAGATTTTCGGGTGCACTGTGGTATTCTTTTTAATTTGTAGTGTCTACTCTACCTAGGTTATTAGCCCGACAAGCAAAATAAGTCAGTTAATTGTTACTTGTACCATCCATCTCGTCCTTTTCTCCAGATCACCCATATTTTTTTATATCTGTAGATGCATCATATGAGATATTCCCTCTGATCCATATTGCTCCCTGTATTATGTTTGGTCAAAGTTAAATTTACAAACTTTGGTCAAAGTATATAGAAAAATGTACTTAACAACATTATAATACCAAATCAGTATTATCAGAAAAATAATAAAATATACATGCACATCATGTATATTTGAATATTATATATAGTATGCATATACTACTTTACACACTATAATTGGGTAAAACATAAAAATAATTGATTTTAACCGAACCTTTTTTTGGACATGATTTTAACCTAGTATGCAGGGTAACGGGGGAACAAAAGGGAGTATGACCCTGTGCTAGCTGCTCCCGGCAAGTCAATGCCCCTACATGGCTACATCAGCATGAGGCCTACGCACCATGTCACAACACTTACGTCTTCAGCCAGACCACTTACATACCTACATCCTACGCGCATACCTAGGTGGTTAATTTGACCAACAAAATATAACTTGTATATCACAAAAATTATACCGTTAGAAAATATAACCTCTAAAGTATCCATTGGTATAATTTTTATACTATATTATTTATATTTTGTTGTTTAAATTAACAATCTGGTTATCCGTGCGAGACTTATAATCCCAAGGAAGGAAGTATCTTACGGTGCATAGCTCGCGTAATTATATACACACGCTTGCATGCATTAGCTCGGCCCCGCCATCGATCTTGGTCACCCTCCCGTCCCTCCGTGCTAACAAATTTGCTCGCGCCGGCATGGCGGCCGCAACGGAGAAGGGCGCTAGGAGGAAGAGCCTGGTGTCGAGGACGCTGGAGCGGTGCAGGTCCGGGCTCACGAGCGGCCGCAGGAAGCCGTCCACGGCGGCGGGGTGCTTCTCGGTCTACGTAGCCACGTAGGGCCGGAGCGGGAGCGGTTCGTGGTGCGCGCCGACCGCGCCAACCACCCGCTCTTCCGGCGCCTCCTCGACGATGCCGAGCGCGAGTACGGCTACGCGGCACAGGGGCCCCTCGCGCTGCCCTGCTCCGTCGAGGCCTTCCTCGACGCCCTCTGGCACATGGACAACGCCCACGACGGCGGTGATAGCGCGGTTGCGCCGACGTCGCCGATCTGCGGCCTCCAGAGCTGCGGAAGCGGAGGCAACAAGGGCCGGGCCGCGGGGTACCGGGTGCTGAGCCCAGCCAAGTCGTCGCCTGCCTTGTTCTTCTTCTCGCCCAAGGCTTCTCTTCCGACGACGACGGATGGCAAGAGGAGGTGATCGAGAGAGCAACTAGTATCTGCGCGTGGTGCGTCGAGCAGTAGCGTGCGTAACAACTTAGCTGATTTAGGTTGATGGGAGTCAGAGAATTGTAGGAGTCAAAGAGGAAGATCTCTATGCATCAAGTGCACTGTTCTATTCAGTTTTATTGCGCATAAATCGAACACAGATTTTTCGAACATAATAAAACTTACTAAAACTTGGCAGCACGAATCGTATCAGTAAACGAGCTATATAAACATGCAATTGATTTAGCATGCATGCTTGAATCATGTTCATCAAAGCACACATGCAAACATCTGGATGTTTTTCTTTCGGATAAAACAGTGCATTTTATAGACTCCTATCGAAAGCATCAAGCGACACGCCTCTCCATAGCATGCATACAGCCAACACACACACGCACGCAGGACCACGTCTGCAAAAAGCAAAGTCATTTAGGGCCAAAGCTATTCCAAGGAAGAAAAAGGAAAAAAAAAATCCAAAGCGATCGACGAAATGCAGCAACGGCCATCAGCACCAAGATATCATGACAACATAAAGACTAGGAATAAGGTTCCCCAATAACAACATCTCCGGAAAGGGAACGATGCTGAGCGCCGCCATCACCAGATCCAACCGACGAAGGCTAGATCATGGGTTTTCACTCCCAATATGAGGTTTGAAAAAACTTCAAGCAAAGCCTTCAACAAGGTAACCATACAAAGCATCACCATTGCCAGGTAAAACAAAGTAGAGTCATACCTAGGGTTTTCACCCAGAGTTCGAGACTTGGTACTCGAGAAAGCACCACCAGATTAAAGTCCTCTCTGCATTCCCAGCAGCGACATACACGTATGGTCATGACATAAGGTTCCACACAAGCAGTGACCACAGCTACATAAGCAGGCAACCGATCCACGACAAGAGCTGCTCGGCATCATCATCACATGATCGACAAAGCCATTGGCGAGGGGGAAGGTTACAAGCAACGTGAAAATACCCAATTCGGTACACTCGGGCAATCTCGCACCATCCTCCCAAGTGGCAGCCGATGGCAGATCTGTATCAGACAACACCACCCCACACTGCCATTTGCTCCATCGCCCTCACCTATGATAGCCATAAAATCACCAATCGACCATCATGCCAAGGTCTCGGCAGGAAGGGTCAGATGGTACCCTTGCTGGCTATTCTCGACACCACTGTTCATACCTTCACCACTTCCTCAAGTCGTAGCACACACACATCACCTCGTGGTGTTGTGTAGCACACACCATGACACTCGAGGGAGGCATCCCACATCCACTTATCTAGAGCACACTGGATTAATTCCATGACGATAAGGAAGCTCAAAGTGCTGAATCCTGGGTGTGCACAATAGACTGGCGATGGAGTTGTTAGCATAAAACTACCATTTTACAAGTCAATTTCCCAAATGGTACCAGTCAACCCCCAAATCGCAAAAAAACTACCAGATTAAAAACGAGTTGTCGCAAAATGCACTGATTATCGTCTGATCATGAATTGACACGCTAATTGGCAATGGAGCCCACCTGCCAAGGCCACATGGCACACATTAGGTGTCGCTCTGACACGCTAGGTTATCAGTTTGAGCATGCACATAGCTGTCCCGTCTCCCACCCTCACTGGCGATGGCGGCGGCGACTCCCGACGGTGATGGTGAGCTAGGCGGCGGAGAGTTTTACGGAGCGGGCGGTGGCGACGGTGATTGGGCCGGTTGCTCACGCGGTGGTGGTGCATGGGAATTACTCCCCCAATGCCTCGCCGCTGCATGTTTCTGCAGCCGCGCTAGCCAAGGCGGTGCTAGCCTTGCCGGCAAAGAGGACCATCGCTGGGATACGTCCTTCCACAGAGGAATCGAGTAAGTTCAGCCCTCTCCCTCATCCCCTGTTCTTCTCCATCATTTTCTTAGAGATCCAAAGATAGCATTTTTCTGTCAGATTTGGAAGTAATTAGGGTTCATCCTTTAAATTAGCTAGGTGAACTTGTTTTTAGGAAATGTTAGTTTAGGTAATTGACTGTATTTAGGAAAATTCGAATGTGATTTTGTAATCAATGGTGCACATTTAGCTGAAAATTAGGTAATTGACCATAGTTACGTTTTTTATTTTATTTCTGCAGTTTATATGATGACATATGGGAGATAAGGTTCCATTTTCCTGGGCTAGACAATATAGAGAGAACATTGGAAAAGGGCATGGATATGGAGGAAACAATAAGATGTATTATGTTAAAGAAAAATGAAAATGAAATACTGGAATAGAGACAATTGATAGATGTTGAAGATATTTGACAATGACAAGGTACTCAACATCACTTTACTGGATTAACCTGCCCCATGGCCTATTGAGTTAAATATTGAAGTCACAAAAGCTCAGTCAATGCATGAGGATGTTGTGTTTTCAGCTGACAAAGATGTTGTCAATTATTTGTCAGATGAATAAGAAATAATCCATGTTGCAGATGATCAGTTTTTTCCAGTTGCTATTGATATTTCAGATGCCTTATATTTTGGCACACAACAAAGCTCAAATTTACATAAGGGAAAGGCAATTGATGTTGATGTCATTATTGATGAAGAAGAGAACTGGTTCCAATACACCAATAATAAATTTAAACCTAAAGATCACAATATTGTAGTTGAAGCTAAGCTAGCCATAATTAGAACATTGAGGGAGCAGAAGCAATAGAGACAACAAGATGATGATGAGCACAATATTGCAGTTGGAGGAGAGGTTGACCTTGTTAGGAAATTGAAGGAGCATAAGAAACATAGAGAAGAAGAGGATTATGAGGAGGCAGTAATCTTAGAGCTTCTCAATGAACAGGGGAGGCAGAGAGAAGACCCTCTTCTTCACTATGAAGGAGATACTGAAGTTGAGGAGCTCTTCCAGGATGAAGAAGGAGATAAGGAATCGTATGTTGAATAATTACCCGAACCAGATATATTTGCAAAGAAGAAGCCAACAAAGAAGTCGGGTCCTACTACTAGGTCTCATCATGAGGCTGGTTTTGAAGAACCTTTATTTCTTTATCCCAAGTGATGATGAGATGTGCAACCCTGATTAGTTGTTCTCTGATGATGATGATGGATTTGTGCCAAAGTTTTTTGTTGGTAGTGGAAGGAGGAGGAAACTGAAGAAACCAGAAAAGAGGATATGGTATGATCCAAACAGAGATAACCCCCAAGACCAATTCTATCTCAAACTATGCTTCAACTCTGTGTATGATTTTAGAATTGCTCACAACCTAAGAAATTTTCACTATCATAGAAATAGTAGTGAAAGGATCATTGTTGACTGTACTGAGAGAGGATCCCCTCATAAATGTCCTTTCTATATATCTGCTTCCAAGATTTCACATGAGCAGATCTTCATAATTAGGAAATTTAGAGCCTTGCATACATGTATATGTCGTGGTGGTGGCACGACAGATGCCATGGGTAGGCTAAAGTATGGGGCCAATGGATGCTAGTGGGATCTGGGGAGGGAAGATGCAACTGTCTTTACACTCAAGCTGCCAAAGTGATGATCTTTATTTCTCTCTTTTTGGATTAAAAGTGCTCCTTGAGCTGTATACAGGGGGACAAGATGAATCTCCCCAGCCTAACGGTGCTCAAAGAATCGATCCCTCCCTCAGGGTCCAAGCCTCCCCTTATAAAGGAGTGCCTTGGGTGCCCTTAGGGCTGACGAGGCAAGCATATTCGTGGAATATGCTTGTCCCAAATTAGTAGTTCGGCGGCCTCCTTTCCCTGTCGCCCTTCTAATGACGGCAAGGCTCCAGTGGCCCCCTCCTGCGTGCCTCGGGCTCCAGGACTGTCACCTCGTGACCTCCTTCCGCCCTCGACGGCAGTGCATCCTTGTCTCTTGTGCTTGGCTCTGCTCGATTCCTTCTAGCCCGCAGCTATAGTTTGACCTTGGGCTTCTCCTTCCCCGCAAGCTTCACTCGGCCTTACCTTGTGTTACTCTCGTTCTTCACCGCATCAAGATCACTTGGGTAACCCGCCGATTCTCTCATCAGCTCGGCCGGTAACTACTTGATACATATATGTGGGCTTCTTGCCTCGTTCATCGGCCGACATATCCATGATTCGGCCGACTTGGACCGTAACTTCGGAAACTAGACGGGATAGTACCTCTGTCTTTCCCGCCTCGACCTACCCGAGGTTAACCCCGACATTAGTCCCGTGGTGTGAGGCCTCAATAGCTTTGGCGGGTTATATCGGCTTCATTATATTCTTGATTCTGTTTCCGAGTTATGGCCTTGTCCGAGGTTTCCTCGTTCCTTCCTTGTACGCCATGTCCCACGTGTCATCCCATCATTGTTCTTCTAGTTTTAGGTCCTTCTATAGTGCTTCTTGACAAGCTACGTGAACCACAGCCACTGCGCCGCCGCTTGCAGCCGCTCCTTGGGGATTGTAACGACCTTTTTTCGTGTGTGGCTGGTGTGGCTCCACTCACCGTCGTGCGTTCGCTGCTCCCACGATCTACGGATAATCGCCACACCCACGATCCCACTTCCTGTTCATGTCTTGACTATAAATAGGGAACCGCGCCGTGGGATTCACCTTTCCCTTATCGCCGCCTCCGTTCTCCTTCTTCCTTCCGCCGTGCGTTCTCTTGCGATTGCCGCCTCGTCGACGAGCCTCCGGCGAGGATTCCGCCGTCGTTCGCCTTTTCTTGCTCAAGGCTCCGGCTTGGCTCCGCCGCCGGTGAGTCCTCTCTGGCCGTCTTGCCCTGATCTTTCCCTAGATTCATCTGCTTCGTTTTCGTGCTCGGGCGACGGTTCCTCCGTTTCTTCGCCATTGTTTTCGTGCAAAGTTCCGACGGGGCCTTGCAGTTCTAAACTCCCCTCCGCCGCCAGTTTTTCCTCCGGCGATCTTTCCGGCGCACATATGTCTAGTTCGTTTAGCGGCGCTCTTGTTGAGGACGACGACGCTGGCTCCGGGCCCGAGCGAGGCTCGTGGCAGGGCTCTTCAGTCACGCGCCGTGAGATTGAATGGCTCATCCGGACTCGACGGATTCCCGCCGAGGTTTCTTGCCGTTTACCCGGCAGCGAATCCTCTCCAGATATCAGAGAGGGCGAGTATGTGGTTTTCATGTCTCACTTCGCCCGCGGCTTCGGTCTCCCTCTTAGCGATTTCGCTAGAGAATTCCTCGATTACTTCGGCCTTCAGCCGCATCACCTTCCTGCGAACGCCATAGCTTCTCTTTCTGCTTTCATCTCCGCTTTGGAGGGTTACTTGACCGTGGGCCGGTGAATGTCCGGAAGTTCTTCCAGATCCGCTCCAACGTTGTCCCGACAAATCTGCACCTTCCGAGAAGTTGCTCACCCAATGTGGGGCGTCTATCACACCTCGGAGGAAATCCGTGTTCCTCGTGTCCTTTGGGTTGGAGTCGCAAGAAGTGGCACAAGTCATTCTTCTACGTCAAGAACAGAGGGGTGGAAGACAAGATTCGGCTTCCTCCATTCTCAATTGGCCCACCTTCCAAAGTGAACTGGCTCTATAATCCGAGGAAAACTCACGCCTTGGCCGAGGCCTTCGAGATTCGGCTAAAGAGTTGATCCGGGCGGGTTATGCGGCGAATACCGATGGCAACTTTTATTAGTAGCGGATCGCCTTCCACCAGCGGACCCACAAGCTGTGCTACATGAGTGGTCCCCTTGACCCTAACCGAGTCTCGACCGTGGAGCTGGATAACTATCTTATTCATAAGCGCGTCCGAGCTATCTTCAAGACTGAGATGCCTGAGGATTGGTCTTGGGGTTAAAACCATTCACCCGCGACCGTCGCCTCCCGAGGTAAGCTTAATCAGCATTGCTCGTTATTCCACGTTTTAGAAACTGGTTTACATGATTCTCTTTCTCCTCGTTTTGCAGAGGTTCGCAGAGCATAAGAACGAGGACGCCGAAGTTCTGCAGCTCCCTTGGCCCATGCGAGAGCACCGGATACTAGCGAGCCGGACCAAGAGTTCGCCCTAAGTCGGATCCTGCCCGGCTCGAGCTCATGACAAAACTTCAGCATGAGGAGGAAGGTGATTGGACGAGGTCCAAATTCTTGAGGTAGTTGCCGCCATGCCTATTTCTTATGCATTTCCGGCTTCTACTTTCCCAGCTAATCCGGCTGGTCAGGTTCACGAGGCCGAGCCTATTGCTTTCCGGCCTCCCGTTACCTCGGGGAAGCGCGGGGCTCCTGCTAGTGCCTCGGAGGCGGTTCCTAAGAAGAATGAAGAAATCCGCTCGAACCTCCCAGCGCAAGACTATGCCTGGGTCGCGGTAAGTTCTTTTGCCTATATTTCTTGTTTCTCTCTGCTTTCTCATACTAACGAATCTTCCTTCTTATTTTTGCGGTCCTCTTCTGTTAAACCCGGTCCTAGTATGACTAGCCATCCGATTGGCCGCCATCTCCTCCTCCCGCGATGATACCGAATTCCTAGTCCTATTCGTCCTGCTTCTCCAGCTCCGAATCGCCGCCTGCTCGTCGCGATCTCCCGAGACCCCTTCCATTGACTTGGATTCAAACCAACCCTCCGAAGTCTCCGTCGAGCCCGCCACCCCTTCTATGGGCCCCAGCGCTGCTACTGAGCCTCCATCTATTCCGACAGTTTCTACGGCCATCCCGACCTCGGCCGAAAATGTCGTTATCCTGGCGCCCTCTGCGACCTTATCCTCCGCTGCTCCTAAGGACCCTGTCCCTACTTCTGAGGCGCCACTTCCTGCTGATGCCTCTTCTAAGGCGAAAAAAGCTATTGCCACAAGACTTCTTCTTCGAAAGGTCTTGCCGGCTCTTCTCACCGATTATTGACGTCTTTGCGTAAGGGAGCTGCGCCTACCAAAGTCCCG
Source organism: Avena longiglumis (assembly GCA_030063025.1). Classification (NCBI taxonomy): domain Eukaryota; kingdom Viridiplantae; phylum Streptophyta; class Magnoliopsida; order Poales; family Poaceae; genus Avena; species Avena longiglumis. Next base: position 83,443,698 of record CP125973.1, on the reverse strand, counting down.
TTACCTCGGCCAGCCTTGCACTCTTCATAAGAGCCCTACGCGATCGTGGTGGACCGCCTGCCGGGTAAAGTTTTAACTCGGACACTAGTGGGAACACCTTGAGCGGGTTGAGTATGCCAATAATCGGAATGTCATTGATCGGTTTGAGGAAATCGACAAACCAGCCCTTTCACTTTTCGACATCGTAGACGTTTGACCATGCTGCCCAGTTCATCATTGATACCAACAAGATGAATGAGGTAATTATTTTCTCTGAGTCTTAAATTACTCTTCGGATGTTACCATATGCTCTAGTCCCCGAAAATTGCAAGGAAATAACTTGTTGTATACTTGGAAGTTTGACTTAAATTTGTTTCTAAGGTTCGTTAATCCGGCCATCTAGATCCGAGTTTAGTTGTGTTTTATTCGGACTTGGTTTAGCTTTGAATATCCAGCCACCTAGAGCCGAGTTAAGCTTAGCTTGATTCGGATATAATTTAGCTTTGAATATCTAGCCACCTAGATCCGAATTAAGCTCTGCTTGACTCGGATCTAGTTTAGCTTTGAATATCCAGCCACCTAGATCTGAGTTAAGTTCTGCTTGACTCGGATCTGGTTTAGCTTTGAATATCCAGCCACCTAGATCTGAGTTAAGTTCTGCTTGACTCGGATTTGGTTTAGCTTTGAATATCCAGCCACCTAGATCTGAGTTAAGTTCTGCTTGACTCGGATCTGGTTTAGCTTTGAATATCCAGCCACCTAGATCTGAGTTAAGTTCTGCTTGACTCGGATCTGGTTTAGCTTTGAATATCCACCACCTAGATCTCGAGTTAAGTTACGCTTGACTCGGATCTGGTTTAGCTTTGAATATCCAGCCACCTAGATGCGAGTTAAGTTCGCTGACTGGATCTGGTTTAGCTTTGAATATCCGCCACCTAGATCCGAGTTAAGTTACGCTGACTCGATCCGGTTTAGCTTTGAATATCCAAATTACCTAAAGCCGAATTAAGCTTTGCTTAATTCGGATTTAATTTAGCTTTTACTCGTTGACTTATCATTTTGCCTTATTACTCAGGTTGCACATGACCGGCGGACTGCCGAGTTCCAGAGGTTGCTTTTTCGCACCGCAAGCTGGAAGAGAAGTACGAGAAAGTTCTGCCCGTGGCAAAGAAGGCTGGTATGTCGATAGTTCCTTTTCCGTATTCCCAACTTTCTCATGTATTCGTCCATGGAATGCCGGCTTACTTCTTGTTGAATAGGTAATATTAATAACCTCAATATTCGCCTTGAAAAGAAGATCAAGAACCTGGAAGGTTAGTTTCCTTTCTATTTTACTCCTTCTCCTTCTTAATATATATGCTAAGGTTCCTTATTGCGTTTGGCTGTGGTAAAGCCGAGTTGCAAGACTTCGCAGTGTCACATCAAGATTGCGTGCCCATGCCTGACGTGATGCTGCATTTTTTAGAACAAAATGCAGTTCATTCGGCGCAACTACAAGAGAAAGACGATGAGATAGCTCGCCTGCGATCCGAGGTGGATACCCTTAAGCTCTCTCAAAAATCCGAACTAGAGAAGGTCGACCAAGAATTTTCCGAGGAAAAGAATCGGCTGACTCTGGATCTGCAGAAGAACAAAGAACTCCTTGAAGCTGCCGAACTTAAAACCCGGGGTTTGAGCGAGGAAATTGCTCGTTTTGAGAAGATTAAGGCTGATTGGGCCAAAGACCTTCAGATAATGATGAGCTACATTCATCGTAAGCTACTTGGCGTGGCGAATTATATTTTCTTTTTGTCCTGCTACCCTTTGACACGTTCGTGCTTTTCGCAGATCATTTCCCGAGGCTAAGCCCGTGAGTTCTAAAGATTATTGCAGCTCGGCGCGCCGAGGTGAACTCGCATCGTGATTCGAATATTCCATGGAGGATTACTTGGTTGTCGTTGCCGCAGCTTGGTCCGATGAAAATTATGGGCGGGACTTGGTGCAGCCGCTATCCGAGCTTACCATGTACCGCCGAATACCTCGGGACTCGATATCAACGAAGTCAAGTTATTGGTGATAAGGTGATGGCATCCGAGAGGCGGTTGAGTCTTTGGAGAGAATCGGCTGGGCGTGCTGGTGCCGACATGGCCCATACTGTTATCATGTCATGGTATGAAGACATCTCTCTGGACATCCTGAGAAATTTGCGCACTGGCTCCCGCTGGGTTGAAGATCCCACTTTTGTTGCTCTTCGGCAAGCTCGGCGTTCCAACTCGTCGAGTACGCCGACGTGCACACTTGGAATGAAGGGCCGAGTTTTCTCCCAGGCCCAGATCAGGAGGTTGCGGAGGGTGCCTCGGATGATGATTCAGCGGAGCAGGGGGAAGGCGAAAATGATTCGGCCGCATCTGATAGCTCTAGCTCAAGCTCGGACAGCAACGGCGATGCGCGGTCCTCTTCCAAAGGTACCGGGCATTCTACCGCAGATCGACGCCTCGAACCTCGGACTTCGCCGAAGTTACCTGGTCGGCGGATGGCGAGGCAACCTCGAGGTCCTCCTACCTCGGAGTGCCCCGCACCTGAGCAAGTAGCTGCCTCTCCAACGAACAACGCCTAAGTTATTTCCGATCCCTGGTATGCCGGGCGTATGATGTAGGCGAAAAATTTGTTAACTCGCTGTATGATCTGAATTTCTTTTGCCATGTCGTTGAGACATTTGGTTAAGTGGATGCTCGTCCAATTCTTGCTTGCTGGCCCTTAATTTCTTGACCTTTTAGGGCTTAATTTTGCTGTTATTTTTATAGTCTTATCCGCATGAGCTGAATACCTATGATATTGATCTGTTACGAACATAAGTTAACTACTTCGTTGTGGAAGTATATAGCACGCTGGATCGTTGTTTATTGTCAAACTTCCTCATGTAAACCAAATTTGAGGTAGTATAAACTGATATGAGTGCGTTCAAAGATAAGTTTGAGGTAGCATACGGTAGTCCCAGTCGCTGCTTTAGATGCAAGTTTAAGTATCAATACAAAATTGATATATCATATGATAGTCCCAGTCCGCTCTGGCACCGAGGTTCATATTAACATGAAAGAAATACAACATACGGCAGTCCCTTTAGTTATTGCTCCGGGCGCCAAGGTTCAAGCACGTAACGAAAGAAATAAATATAACATATGGCAGTCTCGAGTCATTGCTCGGTGCCGAGGTTCAAACATATAACACGAAATAACATAACATATGGCAGTCCCGAGTAATCGCTCCGGTGCCGAGGTTCAATACATAATGAAATAAATATATCCTAAGGCGTCCCGAGTCATCGCTGGGTGCCGAGGTTCAAATACATCATTGGATTTTGACCTTGAGATATAATGCTACGAGTAGAATGGCGAAGTAAAGCCACATTCCGTGCGCCGCTTTCTTCACCAGCTTTGTCGCCTTGTTCTCTCCGGGACCGAGCATCGATCGATAATATGCATCGTGCAATGCTTTGCTCACAATAAATGGTCCTTCCCACGGGGTGACAATTTGTGCATGCCGGCCGCATTGCACTAGACGGAGGACCAAATCTCCTTCTTTGAATACTCTTGGATTCACTTTCTTGTGCGGATACCGTAAGTTCGTTGATAAATAGCCGATCGCGATAATGTCAACTCTCTGGCTTCTTCCAACAGGTCTACGGCGTCTTGCCGAGATATCTCATTTGTCTCTGCGGTTGTGTACTGAGCAACTCTTGGCGAGTCATATATTATGTCGGCTGGGAGTACGGCCCGCCTGCACACCGTAAAAGAATGGAGTGTAACCTGTTGATCTATTCGGAGTAGTCCGAAGGCTCCATAACACGGCTGGGATTTCTTCGATCCAACATCCTGCCGACCTTTGCAAAGGTTCAACAAGTCGTGGTTTTATTCCTGATAGCACCAGTCCATTAGACCTTTCCACTTGTCCATTGGATGCTGGGTGAGCCATCGAGGCAATATCTAGTCTTATGTGCTTCTCTTGGCAAAATCTACCGAAAGCTCCTTCTGCGAAGTTTGTGCCATTATCCGTAATAATACTATGTGGGTACCCGTATCTCAAGATGATATCCTTGAGAAATTTCACTGCTGTGTGCCCATCACACTTTTTAATCGGTTTTACTTCAATCCATTTTGTGAACTTGTCTACCATAACCAACATGTGGGTCATTCCTCCTCTGGCCGGCCTGAACGGTCCCACCATATCTAGACCCCATACAGAAAATGGCCAAGTGATGGGTATTGTTTTTAACTCGGCCGACGGCATATGTATTCTGGTTGCGTATCTCTGACATCCATTGCATTTCTTAACTAATTCTTCTGCCTCTTTTAACGTTACACAAGAAAATCCATGCCTAAATGCCTTGGCTACTAAAGCGCGAGATGAGGCATGGTGCCCACATTCTCCTTGGTGTATTTCGAGAAGGATTTCCTGACCTTTTGTGGAACTCACGCACTTCTGCAATATGTTTGTGACGCTTCTCTTATATAACTCATTGTTTATGATTGTATAGGCTTTTGCTCTTCTTATGGTTTGTCTAGCTAATACCTCATTACTCGGCAATATCGGCCTTTTAGGTAAGAAAATATGGGTTGCGCCCATATCGGTGTTACTCTTTCGCAGTGATCTCACTGTCTATCTCCATGTTTTCTGCCGACGATATACCTCGCTCTTCCATGATTGTTATTACCGGCTGTCCCCTCTTTAGGGTTCAATCTTCTGGATCTACCTCCATTGGCGTGATTTTCTGCAGAACTTCTTGGGATAAAGATTGATTCGGATTACGGTGATGGGTTTATTGATGGTTTCTGAGGTGCTCCAGGGCACACAGCGGAATTGACTGCGGGTTGATCCTAATTTTGACAATGTGTCGAGCGTCATTTTCCTTCGTGGTATGTGGTGGAATTCACATCCTTCAAAGTATCCACGATCTTTTGCACATGGAATCAGACAAAGCCATATTAGCATCTAATGCGTCCCAACCGCCTGATACTTGTCAGCTACTAGATCCGAGTCACCGTAGCATAGGATTCGGCGATACCAATTTCTTTTGCCACTTTTAATCCATGGACTAGTGCTTCATATTCAGCTACATTGTTGGACGCAAAGAAATATATTTGCGACATATTTCAATTGATCTTTTTAGGCGAGGTTAGCACTATTCTGCTCCCAAACCATTCCTTAGTTTGGAACCATCAAAATGCATTGTCAAGAATTTGGGTCCGGCAATGGTGGCTCATATCGCACCTCGGCCCAGCCTTTACGAGAAAGTCGGCATGACCTGAGATTTGATTGCATCTCTTCTATCAAATTGTGGAGCATATGGTGATAACTCGATCGCCCATTTTGCTATTCGCCACTTGCATCTTTGTTGTTCAATATGTCGGCTATGGGTGCCTCATGATTACTTTGATGGGGTGCTCTTCAAAGTAATGCTTAAGCTTTTTGCCGACATATATACTCCATAAGCCATCTTCGATAGTGCGGATAATTACGCTTTGAAGTGGACAATACTTCACTTAGATAATATCTTGGCCTCTGAACCGACTTACCATCTTCAAGTCGCTCCACTACAACCACAGTACTAACTACTCGATTGGTAGCCGCTACATAGAGTAGCATAGGTTCTTTCGATAATGGAGAAGCTAAAATGGGTGCCGTAACTAGCATCTTTTTCAACTCATGAAATGCAAGGTCCGCCTGCGGAGTCCAGCTGAATTTGTCCGACTTTCTCATCAGCTGATAAAGTGGCAGTGCCTTTTCTCCTAGCCGACATACAAATCAACTAAGCTAGGCCAGGCAGCCCGTGAATTTTTGTACATCGTTCAAACATCTCGGCAATTCCATTCTTTCTATTGCCCTTATCTTTGTTGGATTAGCCTCGATACCTCGGCTGGACACAAGGAAACCGAGTAGTTTTCCTGCCGGCACGCCAAATGTGCATTTCTCTGGATTAAGTTTCATTCGGAACCTTCTCAGGTTCGCGAAAGTTTGCCGTATATCTTCTAGCAAGGTTTTGCTCTCCTTCGTTTTGATGACTACGTCATCCACATACACTTGTACATTTTTTCCTATCTGATCATGTAGGAATTTTTGCATGCATCTTTGATATGTTGCTCCTTCATTTCGTAGGCCGAATGGCATTGTGCGATAACAATAAGCCCGTGACGGGTAATAAATGCAGTCTTTATTTGATCGGCCGGATTTAACGATCCGGTGGAAACGAGAATACGTGTCACAAATGATAACACTCACACCAATGGTCGAGTCAATGACTTGGTCTATTCTAGGCAATGGAAAAGGATCTTTCGGACACGCCTTGTTCAGGTTAGTGTAGTCGATACACATTCGCCACACAATGGCTACATTGGGGTCATCTTTTTTCTTTTCTACTAGCACCGGATTTGATATCCAATCCGGCTATAGCACCTCCATGATGAACCCGACTGCGAGGAGCCGAGCTATTTCATCCCTATTACTTTTCTCTCTGCTCGGCGGTGCGGCGGAGGTTGCTTCACCGGCCTTGCTCTGGCCGACGTTTAAAGAGTGCTCAACTCCCCTAACACCTTGCAGATCTTGAGTTGACCATGCAAATATGTCCCGATTCTCACGGAGGAAGTTGGTGAGCTCGCCTTCCTATTTAGCGTCAAGGCCTGCACCAATAGTAACAGTGCGCTCTGGGAATTGCTCATCAATCTAAAATTTCTTCGTCTCTTTGGTTGGTGAAAAGAAACACGCCATGAGGGTTGGCGGTCCGGCATGTTTAATCAGGTCGATCGAGCGAGGGCTGCTACCTCTGAATCCTTTTCTTTTCTCTTGCTATAACCAATGACTCGACCAATTTGACCCGCCGAAGCACACTCCATTGACTTCTTGTAATCCCACCAATATTATCACCCTTGTGGTCCGGTAACTTCATCTTTAGATAACTTATATGACATTTGCTCATGAATTTGGACGGGCCGTCCGAGTAGAGCATGATAACAACTTTCCAGATCCACCACTTCAAATTCTAAGTTTTCGCTGCGAGTTATCTCTTATCGAATAATACGTCCACTCGGACTTTACCGATGGGCTCACATGAAAGCCTGCACTATCCCATGGAAAGTTGTCCTCGTGGACTGCGGCATATTCTGCGATATTCCGAGTTTATGCATGGTATCTTTGTACATGATGTTGATCTGCCCATTGTCGATGAGTACTTTTGAAATTTTACATTGATGCTTGGTCCAACAAATGTCGGATCCAACACAAGTGCATATGATCCTGGACTCGGCATTATTCGGGTGGTCTTTCATGCTCCAGTCACCTCCCGATCGACCATGGCTGGTATCTTGGCACCGCCAAGACAACTGCATTCACTTCCATATGCCGTACCGCACACTTTGCTTGTCCTGTTGCTGCTAGAACACACAATAAGACCGTGATGTTCCTGTAATCATTACGTCCAAGATTTGCGGATTCATCCTTCCGTCCCGCCTGGTTCATTACTTGATGCCTTGCATCCTTCGATCCGAGTTATCGCATTAGGGAGGGGCGGTAGCATCGCTTCGTGTATTTGCTCCATTAATTGCGGTGATGTCTGCTGCTGATGGGGAGCTGAACTCGCTGGTTCCCATCGCATTTTCATCCAGCACATTGGCGGGTTGTATGATTGGCTGGTGCGGATGGGTTTGATGTGTGAAATTTGCACGGCTGATCTAACATGGATTGAACGTATACTTCGCCTCTCTTTCCATTGCTTCTTTTGCTCGGGGTCCATTGCCTTTTCCTCATTTCTTGATGTCCACCGTTGAGGTCCATTTTTACGTCGTTGAGCTGCTCGACTCGGTGATCTTGTGCTATCGTGCCACACGGGCCGAATTATATCTATAATCCGCCTCTCCTCTCTTCTTCTTCCTCGAAATCACGCTGGATGACCCGCCAATTCTCTCGCGTCTTGGTCCTGTTGCTCACGATGATCTCGACATTAATTCCGGTTGGGTCGGGTCGCCCAATGCATAGGAGTCTGCTATTCGATAGTTTACGCGGTGGTTGGCATATCTCTTGCGGCGTTGCCACAACACACCGGGCATAACGGCAGCCTTTGCGCGAACCAAGCGATTGCTTGCGATTCGATAACTCCTCACATGAGTTTCTCAGTTACACCATCGAGTTAAAACTCTCTATCCGTTTCATTCGCCTCTTGCACATGGCTAGCTGTTGAGGTCTATTTGGTCTCTTGTATGTCTTTGGTAAAGTTGTCGACAAACATTTCCTCGAAATCTAACCAGCGTTGATACCGCCTGGTTGATTATTCAACCATACCGCTGGTCCTTCCAACATCGTGGGACATACCTTGCCCATCTTAGGTTACCACCGCTATCTTCACGGTGGCATAATCAATCAACCAGTCTTGTGGCTTGGTACTTCCATTGTATGCGTTTTGTGCCTCTTGCCAACTGAAAATTGCATCGGTGGTTCGCCCATGATCCGTGGTCCAAAACATGTCGGACCTGGTGGACCTTGCTCTTCCAACAACTCGGACCGGTATAGCCGATCCAACTTTACTCTTGCATCATTTGCTGGCAGATCTCTGTACAGGATTCTATCCTGTATCCCATAGTGATTGTTTCCACCCTGGTTTGTGTATTCCACCTCGGAATATCCATCATTATACCTTTCATTCATCTGATTGTGGCGAGCTGGCCTCACTTCTCTTTCCTGCCGAGGCTCATGTCTTGGTTGCGGGTTGTGCGGCACTTCTCTCCTTACTTCGGCCGGGGTTTGGTTTTCATGATTATCTCTTGCGGGTTCTCTCCTGCCGAGATCCCCATTGCCTCGGCCGCCATCCTTCTCCATACGTGGTTTCTCTCCCATCGTTACCTCGGCTTCCATTGCCTCTGTTCTCATTTGCCTTTCCAGCTATCGGGTCATATGGAACAATTTGCTTGTTCCTCTTCCCCGAGGTTACCGCTTTCTCCTTTCGAGCGTTGTTTCGGTGAAGATGCCGCTGCATGATAAAGCGAATCTTGCCCTTGAATGAACCATCCGTGAAGCCCCTGGTCTTGCCGGTTAGTTCTGAGTATTTCATTTTGCTGGTTCATGCGCATAGCTCATTCACTCTTTCTTGTTGTTTCGCGAGCTTCGGTTAACCCTCTAATTCCAATGCTGCATTTGTCGCTCTCGTGTTTTTCGCCGGTATCAGTACTCGGCAAACCCAAATCACCCGACCGCCTGTGAGCTTCATGCTCTTTGTTAATGTCATTCATGAGGTTCTTCCTCTTAACCTTAGTTCGTCCACCCGCAAAGGTGCGATATCAAGCTTATTAGATTTTGCATATTCTCTCGTGGTCCTCAAGGATTCCGCAGAGTGATACTTTTTGGCCTCTACCAGACCTTTTTCCTGGTTTCTTCTAACTCTGCCGAGCATTTGCGGATCAAGTATCGGCGCCAGTGTGGTTAAGTTTTCTATAGTAGCTTTGAAGAATGTTCTCTGGTCTTTCGAGGTGGCCCTCACTCTTGGTGCCTTTGGGGTGGTGTCATGCAGCTCGCCGGGTTTGTTCTTGGCGGAATTACCTCGGCGGTTTGCAGTGGTCTGCTTGGGTGGGCTCTGTGCTGCATGGGCGGTTCTCTGCTTGACCCGGCTCTTGCTCCCCGCTTGGGCTCCTGCGACCATCACCTCGACGCTGCAAGATGCTCTCGATGGACAGCTCGCGCTTCTAGGTGGCTCTCCTGCAACAACAACTGGTGAGGATAAATGCCGTGATGTCGACGCCGACGTAGACCCTGTGCTCGCCCAGGCCGATGAAGATCCCGTTGCGCAGGGGAGTTTTCCCCCTGAAGCTCCCTGCATTGTCTCTGACATAGTCGCAGAGACCAAATCTCTGGACCAAGCCAGAAACAACGCGCTCGCCGGTGTTGATGAAGTTTCCCGTCCGGATCACAACTCCAGCTAGCACTTTGGCCCCACTGTGCGCCAACTGTCGTGGTGGTGGCACGGCAGATGCCATGGGTAGGCTAAAGTATGGGGCCAATGGATGCTAGTGGGATCTGGGGAGGGAAGATGCAACTGTCTTTACACTCAAGTTGCCAAAGTGATGATCTTTATTTCTCTCTTTTTGGATTACAAGTGATCCTTGAGCTGTATACAGGGGGACAAGATGAATCTCCCTAGCCTAACGGTGCTCAAAGAATCGATCCTCCTCGTGGTCCAAGCCTCCCTTATAAAGGAGTGCCTTGGGTGCCCTTAGGGTGACGAGGCAAGCATATTCGTGGAATATGCTTGTCCCAAATTAGTAGTTCGGCCTCCTTTCCTGTCGCCTTCTAATGACGGCAAGGCTCCAGTGGACCCCTCCTGCGTGCCTCGGGCTCCAGGACTGTCACCTCCGTGACCTCCTTCTGCCCCTCTGACGTTGTGCATCCTTGTCTCTTGTGCTTGGCTCTGCTCTGATTCCTTCTAGCCCGCAGCTATAGTTTGACCTTGGGCTTCTCCTTCTCCCAAGCTTCAGATCACTCGGCCTTACCTTGTGTTACTCGGCTCGTTCTTCACCTGCATCAAGATCACTTGGGTAACCCGGCCGATTCTCTCATCAGCTCGGCCGGGTAACTACTTGATACATATATGTGGGCTTCTTGCCTCCGTTCATCGGCCGACATATCCATGATTCGGCCGACTTGGACCGTAACTCGGAAACTATACGGGGATAGTACCTCTGTCTTTCCCCGTCTCTGACCTACCCGAGGTTAACCCCCCGACAGTATACCTAGTGGAGAGAACACCAAGGTCACTATTAATTGGGTATCTCATCAATCTGAGCAGGCTATGAGAATTGATCTTAATACATGTGTGGATACTCTCATGGACAATGCTAGGTACAAATTTGGTGTGCAAATTCCAAGAAGAGCTTATAGGGCTAGGAGTAAAGCATTTAAGGCAGTGATTGGTGATCAAAATAGACAGTACACACATCTGAAGGATTATTTGTAGGCTATGATTGATACAAATCCAGAAAGTAGGTGTGTGGTGACAACTAAGCAGCTTGTTGAGCATCCTATCCCAAATCCTAGATTTCATGGGCTGTTTATTTGCCTAAATGCTTCAAAGGAGGGATTTTTAAATGGATGCAGGCCTTTTATAGGTAACTTTAATGCTACTTCTTTGTTTGGATTGGATGTTTCAAAATATCAAGATGAGATTAATTTGGCTAATTTTCCTTTGTTATGCAATCTAGGTTTGGATGGATGTTTCATAAAGCTCACCACTGGACAACAAATTCCTGCAACTGCTGGAAGGGATGGGAATAAAAACATTTTTCCCATTGCCTTTGGTGTAGTTGACAAAGAAGAAACAACTACCTGGATATGGTTTTTAACCCAGCTAAAGTATTGCATAGGAGAGGCTTCTAAAACTTCCCAATGCATTTATTTTTATAGTATTGCATTACTACATTTACTAAGGATGAATTAAAAATAATTTTGTAGGGACCGCTCAAAGCAATATCCAAAGTAGTCCCAAACTCACCACAGAGATATTGTCTTAGGCATATATATGCAAATTTCCGGTCAGCTGGTTTTAGAGGAGAAGAACTTAAGAAACACATGTTTGTAGGTTCATATTCATACACTAGAGCAGGTTTTGACCTTGCAATGCAAGCTATAAAATATGACTATGAAGAAGCTTACAATTGGTTTGTGCAAATCCCACCTGAAACTTGGGTTAGGCATTTGTTTAACACAACATGTAAGATAACCCTAGTAGTGAACAAACTTAGTGAGGTTTTTAATAAGATGATCTTTAATGTTAGAAACAAGCCAATCAGAACAATGCTTGAAGGGATAAGAGACAAATTGATGGTGAGGTATAGTGGGATTAGGGAAAATGTGGAGAGAACCTATTGGGAAATTACACCTACTTATTCTAAAATTTTGGTAGAATCCAAGAAGTATTCTAGGGATTGCATGGCTAAGAACTCTGAGATTGGTTTATGGCAAGTCACATCTGGGGCTAGAATCCATGTAGTGGACCTGAGGGCAAAAACCTGCTCATGCAGGAAATGGGATGTCACAAGTATTCCCTGCAATCATGTAGTGCCTGCAATCATGAAAATTAGGCAACAAACTGAGGATTATGTGCATGACTTCTTCAAAAAACAAACTTACCAAGCTGCCTACAAGAACATAATTTACCCTGTACCTAGACCTGATGATTGGACAAAGACAGAAACTCCAGATATTGATCCTCCTGTCTTTAGAGACAAACCTAGAAGGAAACAAATAGTTAGGAGGAAAGGAGCATTTGAGGTGCCAGCACCTAAGGATACTTTTAGAATGGGGACAATAACTTGTAGAAATTGCAAGCTCACATGCCATAGGTACACCAGTTGCAATGTTCCATTGAAACCTAACTTGGAAATAAGGAAAGAAATCATCATGGTAAGTACTTAAAATGTCAGTTGTATTCAAATTTCTTTGTTTGCAGTCAGAATGTTTATTAATTCCTCACCTTGTTTATTGTTTGCAGTCAAAATGTGCATCTACATCTGGTAGTACAACAACACCTCCAATGCCTGGTACTGTAGCCATAACAGCACCATCCCCTCCAACAGCACTAGCCCCTCCAAGGGATTCTAGTCCAACAAGAATTGCACCAGCCTATCCAACATCACCAACTCCTCCAAGGTCTTCTAGTGCACCAGGTATTGCACCTCCAAGAGCTACATGCCCAAGACCCTTATCTGCACCTAGGAGTGCTACTCAAGATGGTACCAGTTATGCACCTAGGAGTGCTGCTCAAGATGGTTCCAGTTCTACACCAACAAGGCCTGGCAAAAGGCCAACCAAACTCACAACAAGGATGGCATGGTACCTTAATGCTGGGAAGAATTCAAGCTACAAGAATAAGAAATCTGATTCTGTGAAGGATGGTGATGCTATCAAGGGTGCTTGAAATGTTAGCATGTCCATTTGAAACAATCTTATTTTGGAACTGTGTTGTTCTATGTGTAAGACTATGTATTTATGTCCTGGGAAGAACCTGAGTGTGTGTTCAAGATGTTTGTAGTTTTAAGAACCTGATTGTCTGCAAAACTATGTATGAATCTTTGTTAGTTCTAGCTGTTTAAGACTATCTTTCAATCTGTTCAAGATGGTGATGCTATAATTGGTGTTTAAATATGTTCCATTAAAGAGTGCATTTACATAAACTCTTGACATATTAACTGGTCTAGCACATACATTGGTGTTTAAATGGTCTAGCACATACATTGCATTGTACAAATAAGTAGTGCACATAAAGAAAGCTTGACATCCATTACCACAATTAGTTCAACAACCATTCTGACAATGGTCCAACACATACATTGCACACATAGGTCCTTAGACAACACATAGAATAGGGTTCTTACATAACACATGGAGTAGGGTTCTTACACAACACATAGAAAAGGGTTCTTATACATGCATTACATAAATGGGCAACAAACTAGCTATGTACTCCATCACTGCCCATCACATATTGCTTTGATCCTCTTGATCTTCTCCTTACTACTATCAATAGCATTGAAAAGGTCAAATAGTCTGTACTCTAATTTTTTGTTCTCCTCTTGCATAGTCTGTTTTCATCCTCCCACTTCTTCTGTTTCTCCTTAAAAACTTCTGCTTGGGCTTTCAGCACATTCTTCAATTCTCCATTAGCTTTCTTGTACTATGAAATCCTCCTGAGGTTTTCTGCTACCACCTTCTTCTCGGTCTCATCAAAGCACTTGTTTGCTTCTGCTATAAGGCATGCATGTTTCTTTACAGCTTTCTCATTATCTTCAACAAGAACCTTCATCATCTTGGAACTCTCATACCTCTCTTCAATTCTTGCACTATTACATTCATTGTACATTTCCCATAACCTACCCAATGCATTCTTTAGAGTGTCAGGCCACTCTGGATCTATCCAACTCTGAAATCCGTAGTTCATGTCCTGTTGTACAAGTATAAATCAACGATTCAAATCAATCTACATAAATGAGTTCATGACCTTCTTGCTGTACCATAAACAACAATTATACTGGGCTTATACTGCATATATGTTCAAAGCTAAGATGATGGTCACTACAAAGATGATGGCCACAACATTTCATATAAGAATAACTTCAAAAAGTATATAGTTCTGTCCACTAAGCAGAGACAATTTAATCTACATAAATGAGTTCATGACCTTATTGTTGTACCATAAAGAAGAATTATACTAGATACAACTAAGATGATGGTCATAGCAACACATTTCATATAAGAATAACTGAGCTAAGGAAACTTACATCTCCCACTTGACATAGGTAGAACTTCATGCCTATGTTCAACCCTTCAAATGCAACACATTTGCGCGGCTCCAACTTGTGGCCACGACAGAGCTCATTGCAACCCATAGCAATTCCACATAATGTTGGGTCATCAACCATAGCAGGAGCATGGTCAAGTGCAGTGAAGTCCTAATCGAAGAAGAAATCCAATTTAATCCAGGGGAATCTGGGAGGAATCGAAGAAATCTCAAATCAGCCGAAACCTGAACCCTAACATGAAGATAAGGAATCAGAGGTCTTACTCCTAAAATCCCCCCCGCTTGAGGAGGACCCGTCATGATAGCTGGGCATGGCGACAACGACGGTGGCGAGGCGCAGATGGACGATGGCGGGCAAGCGGCGGCAACGACGCTGCACTAAGGTCGGGGACGAATAAGTGGGGGAAGAACGGAGTGAGGTCCACTCCTAGGTAGGCCCTACTTAGATGCGGCTCCGGCTAATGGCCGTTAACGGGCGTGTCGGAGCGGTGTCTAATGTATGCCACGTGGTGGCAGGTGGGCCCCATTGTCAGTTAGCGTGTCAATTTGTGATCAGACGATAATCAGTACATTTTGCGACAACTCATTTTCTGATATATTTTTTTGTAATTTAGAGGTCCACTGGTATCATTTGAAAATTTTAATTTTTATAGCGGTAGTTTTGTGCTAACAACCCCGGGCGACGGGGTAAAGCGGCCAGGAGATTGAGGAATTGAGAATCGTTTCCCGTGGATAGCAGTCAACCCCGAGGCCTCCTCATGCGACAATTATCGAGGCACATGAACTCGCGGCGGAGGTGAAGCACAGGCCTAGGAAGGCGCGTCGCCTAGCCCCTCCACTGCGATCAAAAAGAGCATCCGGCGCCTGGGGAGGCTCCTGGTCATGGTTTTGCTGGTTGGTAATTCGTCAGACAGTAGAACTGCTTCTATTAGTCTGCTCATTTCTCACTGGATCCTATGTTTAATTTCGGATTGATGCTCCTAAACTCCTAGGTGGATAAGTCTGACGCCACATGTCTTACACCATATTAGTACCTATTTGATTCACAAGATTCTAGAAAGAACAGATAAACACGAAACTGGAGTGAGTATTTGAATTCAGTAGTATTCGACACTGCAGGGTAAACAAAGGAAATTTCTATCAAGAGGCCAGTTTGAGTGGAACATTCTCTAATCAACTCATCTACGCGTTCAACAATA
Organism: Avena longiglumis; assembly: GCA_030063025.1. Taxonomy (NCBI): domain Eukaryota; kingdom Viridiplantae; phylum Streptophyta; class Magnoliopsida; order Poales; family Poaceae; genus Avena; species Avena longiglumis. The sequence goes on along the minus strand of CP125973.1, from coordinate 83,428,212 downwards.
AATTAATTTTTTTTAGCAACCGGCAGGAGCTCTGCCTTTTGAATTAGAAGGGGGAAAAACCAACGAAAGGTATGGAGGGCGTGTTTTGAGAAGGTGAAAACATGCCAAAAACACCAGCAAGTAAAAAGAAAAAGGAAAACCTAATCAGGTTCTGCAGGGATGGCAGGCCCAGAGGCCGCGAAAGCACGCTCGCGGTGCCGAATGTCCTCCCTCGCGATATCGGCAACCTCAACATAGGTTAGGCGGCGATGCGTGAAGATCCTTCTATTACGCTCTTTCCAAACGTTCCAGCAAACGCAGAGCAGACGACCGCTAATTCTTCGTTGTTCATTTGAGGGTCTTCCGGCGATGAGGCTATCCCACCAGTCCGAAATGGAGGGGAAGCCGAGCCCCGGAATCCCTCCCCCGGCGTCATCCCATCCCTGGGAAAGGTTCCAGATGGCCAAAGTGAAGGGACAGTCTTTGCAGATGTGGGCAACAGTCTCAGGGGCACGGCGGCAAGGGCGCAGATAGGGTCGTGGGTCCACCCCCTCAGCTCTAAGTTGTCGGCGGTAAGAAGTTTGCCATGCAAAGCGAGCCATGCGAAAAGCTTGCACTTGGGCTCGGCTTGAGCAGTCCAAATTTTCTGTTGGACGAACCTAGGATGGCTTCCATAAAATTGAGCATGGTATGCAGAGGAATCGGTGTTGAAGTAGCTATCAGATAGGAGAATTAATACGACTCAACCGTGTCAAACATAGAGCTGTCGGGCTCTGCAAATTCCACGTGCTGCCAAATGTTCCTCCCTTAAGTCTTATTTCATCTCACACTCTAGCTGGAAAGTAGCATGGTCCTGACATTATCTACCTGATGTATGTGTGTGTGTGTGTGTGTTGTCCTACCATCGGCACACAGCCTGTTTGTTTGACACACACAAGAACTCTTAGTCATTGGCAGTTGCAAGTCATAAGCAACAATAATTGGGGATTCAGGGAAAGCAACACTTCATGAAGACAGATCGTTTCCCCGCCGTTCCCTTTCACACTTTCTCAAGGTGCCTCCATGATTGTATTTAGCAGATAGAGTGCTACATTTTGCCATGGACTATCAGACTGTTCGGGTCCTGTACATGTAATTACACATGAAAATGATTTAATGAGGATCCGAGCTACGGACAATGACGCTTCAGTATATATACAGTAGCTAAAGATTCGATATAGCACGCTGCCGATTCGATATACCGACTCTCAAAACCATCTAGATGGATTGTTTATGAGTGTGTGGTTGAAAGTTTAGACGCCGGTACTTGTTGAAGATTCAAGGACATGCATTTTTTTTTGTTTCATACGGAGATTTATAGCTTCCGTTTACGTAGCGTGTTCGCTGACGATGGAATTGCTTAACAAAACATAACAGTAGATCACCCCAAAAGGCAGTTGGTCTTTGCACATAAAGTTCATGAATCAAATATTCAACAAGTGACATCAGACTTCAGAGACATATCAGCCAAGTCAAACATATACATTTAACACGGAGACAAATGCATGTGCATCTCTCCATTAATTCTCCACAGTTGTATGCCAAAGTGACCAACAAGGTAGTAGCAATATATATGGCTCACAATCATCCCTGGCACATTTCTAGGCTGTGGTTCAGCTGCACATATCAAGGCCTTTCCCGTTGAAGCAGCACATAGTGCTCCCGGAGGTGCACATCACTTGCTTTGACAACCCACATGTGCACGACTTTGAAGACATTGACATTCTTGTGGAACTCACTAGATTCTCTAGATATATTTTGGTCAAAGATCATGGGCCACTTTCGATGGACAGTGCACCAAATCCTAGGATAGCTTTGTGAATGATGCCATCTCTTGTAGATTTGGAGTACTTGATATAGGGAGACAAGTCCTGGTGCACCCACGCACAATAATTGAGATGTGTTATCTACATGCTCCATAAAAAGGGCAGTATAATTTCTCACCTTGAGTCGGATGGTTTGCTTTAGTCATCTTACTCGTGTTTTGCAGAATCGTTGCTATCCAGTTGTAAATTTGACTCAATTTTGTCTTAGACTAAGTTCGCCGTCAAAATGTGGTGATGTGGACGACACGTGGATGTGGGTCCTACGCATAGGTAAGCAGGTGTCCTAGAATTTTGCACGTAGCCCCTCCTGCTCAAATTTGCAAATTGCCCCCACCCCCGCTTCGTGTCCATTAAGTACCATCGCCCGTCATTTCAGCTCCACTATGTTCTGTTCAAGGGAGGGAAAACATGTGACAGGGAGAGAGGCACGGGGATTGCCCGACTGGGACGAGTAGCGACGATTCGAGGAGGGGAGTCAACGCCGAGGCGACACCGGCGGTCGCATTGTGGCAATGCACCCCATCCTCCTCCATGAATGGGGAACCAACTCCTAGTTTTGTTAAGCCTCTCCTCACCTCAAATCATCTGCCAACATTTTGTTTGCAAAGAAATTGACTATAGGATGATTTGCATATAGTAGAATGGACGTGTGCATGATATTTAGTTTGTTTTATGATTTATGGAGATATAAAGTTAAGGTTTTTGTAAACATCGAACCACTTGTAGAAAATAGATCAACTGCTACATTTACCAAATAAACAAAATTCAGCTCAAATTCCAAAATAACCGAGATAAGATTGGAAGCAAATTCTAATGAGCTCATTCTGACTAACCAAACGATTAGGACATTCTACTTTCCATTGATGTCTGTCTGGGTGGTGTACTTCTTTACATAACGAATATTGCATCGATCACACTTGACGATGGGCAGTTCCTTAGTGGGCACAAGATACTCCTTTGTACTCAAACTTGAATCACCAAAGCCGCTCGCCATGCTCGAGTTCCAAACACAGGATGCACTCCCGAGGGGAGATCGGGGCGGAGAACAATCGGGCGAACATGGGAGGAACATAAGAACTTAAGGCTAGGGGTTTTCCGTGCTGGCGAAATCGAGTCAAATTGACAAGTACATGGCAATGATTTTGCAAAACACGAGTATGATGTCAAAATTGAACCACGCGGTCAAGTACATGATGTCAAAATTAAACCATGACCCCATGGACTATTAGTGTATTTAATTCTAAGACAATTATGCAGTGCTGCTTTAGCTAGAACATGGTATCGAAATGGTAGTATGGTACTGAGTTTGGTCCTGAAATTGTACATGACACGTAGAATGCCTATCTATACATTTAAACTTTCTTCATACCTTTATTGAACTTTTAACCTTTGAGGTTTCCACAAAGAATCTGTACACAAATGTTGCTTTCTTCATCTTTGCAATATAAATAGGATTTGCTATAAATTATATGCCTGGTTCCGCTTCACAGATACCGATCTATACATCAGAAACTATATATGTAGCCCAAGGCACATGTAGCCCTTTTTTATTGGAAATTTGAAAATAACATTTTTGAAGTTTTAAAGAAATCTAGAAAAAATGTAAAAAATGATGCATTATGTTAACGTGCAAAACCTCAACTCAAAATTCTTTGCATTCTAGGCTGTGCAAAAATAACAAAATCTGGTAAATTTTGGAGGACTAAAAAGTTGCATTGTTCACTACTTCAAATTCTAAAAAAAAAATCATTTTTGCACAACCCAGAATATATAATATTTTGAGTTAATATTTTGCATGTTGATACATTAATTTTTATATCTAAGACCTTTTTTCATATGTTTGGAACTTTAATTTTCAATTTTTAAAAAGAATTGCATGTAGCTTGGGCTACATTATTTTTCTGCACTCCTGTATACATGCATTTTTATATAGCTCGCCTCTATGTAGGTAGCACCTAGGGATGTCTCTACTGAGACATGTTTACCTGGCGAAATTAAGTGAGACACGTTAAATTAAGGCAACCAAGTCAAGGATCATCTCTTTGAATTAAATAGAAGGTTGCCATGGTTCTACACCTCCGCTGATTTTTTCTAAAAGAGTTTGTTTAAGATAATTATGCAAACTATTTCAATTCTATATACCTCGTAGCTAAAGGAAATAATGCATTTGATTCATCAGTTCTCTAATTTTATAGGCAAAATAATGTGTTCGGTTTATTAGTTCTAAAACAACCGTTGGCATATTTTGATTCGGCATTCGTGTCAATCATACAATATATAAATGAGCATTTTTCTGCTCTGTTTTCTTGTATTCAATTCAACGGGAGGACTTTTTGTTTGCCTTTGTTGAATCAAAAGTGTTTCGATAATTCCAGATTCAATTGGCAACATATGATAAAGGTTGATTCGGACGAAAAGAATTGAATTGTTCAGGTCAACATATAGAGTATTATACGGCAACAAGTTTATATATTTATTAGTAACATGCACGTTAGCTTAGATATACTTTCTCATGATGTTGAGATGAAGACTGCAACCTTGATTTCTGTACTATTCCCCTGAAATAAATAAATAGGTTACCAGATTCATTCAACCGAAATGGTATCTATCCGTTCGATAAATAAATGTCATTCCGGTTGAATAAATAAATAAATATATTTGCGGGAAACATAAATGATGCATTTATTTAGAGTGGCTAGTTCGATCACCAGTATTGACATTGGTTCAATCAGCAGGCATTGCCTACACCGGTAAGGCAGTAAAGCATTCCAAGCTGGTGAATCCAGTCAGGCCCCACCTAGTGTATTCTTCTGTTTCAACATTTCGGAACGGAGGTAAAATGCAACTTCTAGACACAGATTTATTTACGGCGGTAGATTGACGGCGTCAAGATGACTCCGAGCTTTGAATCTTTCTACTTTCAACTGAATTAACTCGGAAAGCATCTTCGAAGTTTAGTGTAAAATACAAAAGGGCAGAGCCTTAACTGATATAAATAGAACACTCGGACGCTTGCAACTGTTAGAGTATTGTATGGATACTCTGACACTCTCCTCGACCTCTCATAACCATCCCATGTCGTCGTTGTTTTCACCGTCCTCTACGTCTTCGTCCACTTTAATTTTTCCGCCAGCGTCATCGTCTCGCCCCCGACTACACCACGTGCTCCTCTACTCCGACAACCGCGGACAGCATCGGCATCTCTCCCTTCGCCGCTCTGTGCCTCGCAACCGCTCTGGAGGACTCCTCTGCTAGTCTCTCTGACATAGCAACAAGTTCATGATGGTCCTGCCCCTCGCACGCCTAGTACTGGCAACACCGGGGGTGTCTTCGTCCCCGACGCGTTTCCAAGTCTGGCAAACTCGGATCGGCGCCTCATCTTCATCGGCCTCGACAACATCTTCTTCGGTATCGACCCCTCTACGACTTCCTCAACCGCATCACCGATGAGTTATTGTTTGCCTACTCTGTTCTTGAAAAAAATGAAGTGTGTGTTTGTCCCTGACGTGCGCCTAGTTCTGCCTAAACTATGGCTACACCTCGTCCTCGATGGCTCGGACTGTATCGACCCTCGGCACGCCTCCGCGGAACCTCGACGCGTCTCCGTCATCCTCCTCGCGCACTATGTGCATGCGGCTTCACGTGCGGCTACCTCGACACCGGCATCCCCAACCACGACATCGACCACGGCATCCCCTCGCAACGGCTACCCCGACCTTGGCACCGCCTAACACTCTCGACTCCCTCGACATCGGCACAAGGGCTACCACCTCGTTTTAACATCATCAACTTCCTCTATAGTCCAAGATACCGCGACGTGACACCGTCCACGACGTTCCCGCTCGGATTGTGGGGGAATGTCAGCCTACTGGATTCTACTTTGGTTTATCTCCAGTCTGACTGTCTGCGACGTTTCAGTTGTTCACGACGCTACCGCTACGACTGTGGGGGATGTTAGCGTATTATACTGACACGGTTATTATGGTAGTTTAGGATAGTTAGAACTCTAGACTAACTTGACTTGTATTTCAAGATGATCCCATGTATGTCTATATATACTCGTCCATGAGGCTCAATATACATCCAACATATTCCTCCAATCCCTCTCTATCGTTCTATAGCAACTTGAAGTGATTCCGCAGTTGGCGTCCTCCATGAATTCATGGAGTGCTTCTTCCACATACACTCGGTTGGTGTTGGCCATGAGATATCAGCACTAAGATATGCAATTATTGTCCATTTGATATCTCCTCTAGGCTCCAGATTAAGTCCCTAATCACAGCATGCATGCATGTACCTTTCTGATTAGCCTTTCCCTAGCAGCTACAACCACAAAACCACTTGCACATATAGTGATAGTTCTTCTGTCTCAGATCGATGCACATGCAGTACTCATAGTCTCCCCCATTTCCCTTCTTATTGCAATTGTAAACACAGTTGATTAATTGACCCAAGCAAGCAAAGAAATAAGTTATACCATCTGTGCAACAACCTATGCTCATTACTTCATCGGTAGCTAGTTGCACCATATGACCCTGTACTCCCAACAAGTGCCCGTATCAGGTCACAATGCACGCCACTGCTGAAATGTATTATCCACTCTTCTTTGTTCTTGGCAAAGCTTTTGTCCCGTCTCAAAAAAAAGAACTCTTCTTCGTCTGTTAAGACTTTGGGTGAACTGATCAGTACATTCAATTCAATATGCTGACACTTTGTTTTTAGCTTAATAGGTAGATTTACATAATACCAAACATTGTCTCATTGTCTTTGCCACATACAAAGGAAGACATCATAATGTGTTTCCTTAAGTGGCTCTGCAACCATGCAATAAAAATGTGATTCATGTTTTTGAAAGAGTATCAGTCAACATTACATAATTATATCTTTGGTCCCTGACCTTTCACATGGTTTATTTTTGTTCCTTTTTTCCTTATACTTTTGTCTCGTCTTTATGAACCATATGTCTTTTACCCGATCCAAATAGGCATCCTTATCATGGCATGGTTTTAACCCACCTTTTATGTCTTCGTTCGTTTTTTCAACCGGGCTTTCACCCCTTTCCATTCATATTAAACGGAAATAACCAAAGTCATAGTCTATTATTACAGTCCAGAAGAAAGGGGGTAGGGGAAAATGAAAGCGAGTTGGTGCAGTATCAGGAAACCTACTGTCAACGCTCGCCATCGAGACGTCACCGTAGGGCAAAAACTTGATACCAAAACAAAACCCAGAACGAACAGTACGATAATCCAACATACAAAGGTAGCATGAAACATAAACAAGCTCCATGAAGCAAAAGTCCAGACATGCACGCTCCACCAGCAGCAAATCTTCAAGGACCAGTGATCATCAGGATAGGCCGCGCCCTAGAGTTGGATCTTGCGTAAACCCTCGCCGTAATTTGCATCAGCTGGGACGCACCTTGAGCCAGTATCACGCTGTCATTCTCTTTCTGCAGACCTGCCCAGTACAATAGCAAAGAACCAGCAAAAAAAATTCACTGGGTGAGTGGAGTTTATGATTCTCAAAGGTAACTTTGTTACGAGTGAGCCAAATAGCCCAGCACAAGGAAGCAATTACAACCACATGAAAACTCTCGTGTTGGGGGAGAAAAGAATAAAACCAAGTCATACCTTGCCAAAAATTATTAGGAACCAAATTAGTACCCATGGCCACCCTAGAACCCCCCAAACCTCCCTAGCAATAGAACATGTGAAGAAAAGGTGATCATTAGTTTCCACCTGGTTGTAAAAGGAACATAGAGGAGAGCCAGACCACTTCCTCTGATGCATATTCTGCCTAGTGAATAGAGCATCTCTGCAAAGTTGCCACATGAAAATCTTAATCTTAAGAGGAAACTTAGATTTCCAAACCCATTTATTGCTAGATCCAGCAAGAATCCTTTCTAACCATAGATACATAGACTTAGTTGTGAAGATTCCATTTTTGTTCAAGGACCAGTAGACATTATCATTTTTAGAAGAGAGAGGAAAGGCTCTAATAACCTCACAAATGTGAGTCCATTGAACCAACATATCACCTCTAAGGGATCTCCTGAAAGGAATCCTAAAATCCATCTCAACACATTTCTTAATGGTAACATTTTGATCTTGACAGATATCAAACAATCTAGGAAAACATTCAGAAAAGGGTAAATTTCCCTCAATAGGATCATTCCACAGACTAGTTATATTCCCATTGCCCAGGGAAATTTTCCTCCCTGCTAAATAGTTTTTTCTAATTCTTAGGAGAGTTTTCCAACAGGGAGAGTCAGAACTTCTCTCCACAACAGTGACAACACTATGTTTCTTAAGATTAAGGATGGCAATTATATCCATGGATCCGGGTATCCACGGATATCCGATCCGACGGGTAAGGGTATGGAGGACTAATTACACCCACGGATTTCATGGGACGGATATCCACTAATTCATGGGTCGGACATGGGTAGTGGTTTCGCTCCATGGATATCCAATGGATACCCGGCTGAAACATGGGACCCACGTTTCTGCGAGACATTTTTTTTACATGTGCCATATTACTCACTAAAAGGCCTAACGATCCAACTTCCAAGCCCTATGTAACACCCTCAAAATCGGCCCTATGCAAGTTTTAGCAAAATTCGCCAAACCCGCATAGAAACGATTCGAAGGTGCCCACCAGGCACTTTCGTGCGGGTGGAAAAACAAAGTAATAACATTACACAACAGTCCTCGATGGGACCCACAGAACAGATATATACAGCAGCGACTCAAGAGTCAAGAATACAGATATACGGTACAAAGATCCAAATCACCTTGAAAACGATAGAGCGTCCGTCTACGGACAAGATGCAAATGGGGCTAAGAGCCCTGAAGAATAACCAATGGCGTCCATAACCTGCCTGTGCCAGCCGGAAGGGTAACCACGCTAACGACGTCGATCTCAAAACCTGCTTAAACAAAAGGGTGCCGACAAAGGGCAAAGGAAAAGAAGGAGCGTCGATCGAGGCCGACACGCGAGGCTAGAATTCGGCGGTCCTCGCCACATAGGTATGGTGGATCGAGCGCGGAAAGATGCACTAAACAACCTATAGAGACTCGATACAACTGGCGGATATCAGAGAGGGATACGAATGACCTAACCGGATCCAACCTGAAGCTATCACCAATCAAACCCATCCTGGTGTTTCCCCCTCGAGACCAAACGAGGAAGTCAACCGAGGAACTCACACTGTTGGCAGTTTTACTTATTCAGTTATAGTTGCGGCACTTTACTAGTCAGGTTTAGATAATCATCCTGATAAAGTAAGCAGTGGTCACTTTTAGTTAACCATTCCGTTATGGTGGCAGTACTTACTAGTCAGGTACAATGATCATGAGATAACCACAAACCCCAGCAGTTGTTGATACTTTTACTTAGCCATTCCGTTGTAGTGAAGCTGATTACTAATCATATCGGAAACAAGTTAATTTAAAACAGTAAACTTTAGTTATAGTTGTCTATGATCAGACACTGTGCTCCAAGTCGTCCATAACCGCGGACACGGCTTCTCGAAAAGATTTAACCCTGCAGGGGTGCACCAAAGTATCCACAGGCACTTCGATCCTTTTGCGGATCGGTTAACCCACACCCATCGGTATGTCGGCGGGCCTAAGTCACGACGTTCCTGCACCCAAAGCAAGCACCGGGGGCCACCCCACTAAGTACACCCGCAAGAAGTCCGGTCTCGAGACGGACTTAGGGTTTAGGGCGGTAACGATGATGCCCCAAACGGGACTGTCGATACCACGTAAACGGGTCACAAGTCCTAACAAAGACATGCAGCAAGACTGCACAATCGTAAATAAAGCGAAAGCATGGCATAAGTACAGGATAGTAAATAAAACCCCAAACTAGTTTGTGGCCCCAAGACAATACTTTGAAATCAGGTAATTATCAATGGGGCCCATATCTCCCCACTTTGTGGTTAGCGCTCGATCTCGAACAGTGTCAAGAACTCGGGTCCCACGGGACACAAGTGGGCGTTCGGAAAACCAAAACTTACCTATCACCCACCGATGCCTCTGCTTAATTCAATTTTAGTTGTTAAACAGAAATTAAAGTGAACAATAAGTAAACCATGATCATCTTCATCGTCAACATGCGGCAATTCACCAACAATGGTGGTACTTGACGACACACAAACTCTTGAGCAAGCGACTACGACACGCAGGTCCAACTATCTACCAAACAACAGGTAATAGGATGTGTCCGAGGCTATATATGGCTGCAAGGGATATCACGGGTACGAAACTAGAGCATCGCAACACAGATAGCAAAGATCAACAGGAGGAAATAAATACTAGAAAAGTAAGATGGGTAGAAAGGGGGAGAGGCTCGCCTGAAAACATTGTCGAAGGTTCAACCGAAGATCGGGGCGAAGCTCACATCAACTCAACGGCCTTATCCGCGAAGAAGCAAAACACTAGAAGAAACACCGGATGCAATATTTAATACAACGGCAGAAGATCGGCATGATGCATGTATGATGAATGACATGGCAAAGATGCGATGCAACCAGGTCAAGATTAAGCGGAACCGGGGTCCCGACAATTAATTAGATGGTGCAAGTTGTTTAGAACCCCCGCAAGTTAAATGTTGTTTAAACAAGGCAATATAAGATACCAGTTCGCTACACAAGTTTAAATGAAGCCGATATGAGACTAGATTTGCCCGCATATGGGCCCCATATTTAGTTATTAGGTGAATCGGAATAAGGCCCCCAAACCACATGACAAGATGCATGCATGAACAATTATTATGCGACAAGTTGTTATTATGTTGTAAAATAGGGTTCTCGGATAAGAGGTTCACACTTCAGGGGGGCTCGACGATCTTGTTAGGGTTCGACGAACTTGGGTTCCGGGGTTCGGGGTCGGTCTCAGGGTCCAGGGTTCGACGGGGGCGTTCTCGGGCTCCGGGGTTGGTCTCTTGTCGCATCCGCGGCCTTCGGGTACGGGATCGGTCTCCGGGTTCGGGGTCGCGGCGTTCCATGAAGGAGTACTTGGCCGGCCGGCATCGGGCCTTGGGGTTCCACCTTGATTATCGGGGCGACTTGGGGCTCGTGGCGCGGGGCTCGTGGTTCCTGTCGAAGTGCTAGAAGATCCGTGGTGGAGTTCTTGTCGGAGATCCTTGGACACCTTCGCTTGGTACGGTCTTGGCGTCTCGTCCGTGGTCTTGGGGTCCTTCGGTCTCGGTACTCAAGTCCGCTGGACCGGGCCGGGTCTCTCTCGATGATCTTGGGGTCCTCGATGGATAACTTGGTGCATCCGGATCGGGCCGGGAGCGGTCTTGGATTCCGAGGACGAGCCACGTTCCATGAAGACGTTCATGTTGATGGTAGGTCCCGCATCGCGTACATGGCGAGGCAAGGGTCGGCTCGGGCCAGCGGGGTGCTCGGTCGGCGACGCTGCAAGGCCCGGGCGCTGGGAGGCGAGGCCGAGGCGGTTGACCGTCGGCCGAGGCGGATGGGCGCGCGGCGAGTCGCCGTAGAGGCGCTGGCCCGGGCGACGGCGTCGGGTGCGGGCACGCTGGCGGGCGAAGCGAGAACTGGCGGAAAGGGCGGAACTGGCGGCGAGCCTGGGGCAAGGTGGGCGGAGCGGGCGAGGCGCGATGGAGGCTGGCGGCGGCGCAGGAGGAGGGGCGGCTAAGGCGGCGTGCGGCGACGGGCGACGCTGGCTCGGCGGGCGAGCCGTGGAAGCGGGACGCGCGCTGGCCGGAGACGAACTCGGAGGCGGGCACTGTATGGCGGGCTCGCTGGGACGCGGAGGAGCGGCTGGGGCGGGCGGTCGGTGCGAGGTGGCGGCGGGCGCCCAAGGGTCGGGCGAGGAGGAGAGGCGGGTCGCTGGTAGGAGGTGGAGGAGGCGGGGGTCGCGGAAGGATGCGGGCGCGCGTGTGGCGGGGCGCTGGGGGTTCGATCGAGGCAGGGCGAGGCAGTGGAAGGGCTGGGGTTGGGCGTGCGGAGGGAGGAGCTGGGAGGTAGGTGGGCGGAGAGAGAGGAGGAAGGAGGAAGAAGCCTGAGGCGGGCGGGTGGGCGGTGGCCGGCAGTCGGTGGGAGGAGAGAGGTAAGAGGGCCAGGTGGCGGGGTGGGGTGTGAGCTGACGTGTGGGTCCACGGTCAGGAAAAAGGCGGGGAGGAGGGTGGCCAAGCGTGCGCGTGGGGGTGGGTTTGTGTGCGTGTAGCTGTGTGTGGCTGGAGGGAGGTGTGTGGGCCTGGGAGAGGGAGGCTAGGCCACGTGGCGGGTTTAGATAGGTCAGGGGAGAGGGGGTAGCTGAGGTGGCATGGTGGGATTGGTGGGAGTGATGTGGCCGGTGTGGTGGTAAGTTTCGGGTAGGTTTAGGAAAGGCGACCGATTAGAAAAAGCTGGGCGATCGGTCGGGTTGGCCTGCTCGATCGCCTACTAAAATTAATATAATTTTTATTTGTTTTTAATACACTGTTTGCAACCGATATTTGTCAAACAAAAACAATCCGGCGGTCCGGGTTTTGCATTTGAATAAAAGATAGGGCGTTTTAGAACAAAACGGGTTTTGCGAAATAGTTTTGGCAAACAATGCATGGCGATGACGATGCAATGCACAAATTCAACGCGATTTTCTAATAGTGGTTTTACGGGATGCCACAATTCGACACCACTAACAAGGGATCTCGCCCTCGAGATCCGCCTCATGGTACCGGAAGGAAGGTCGGCGATCTGCGTCTTCTTGCTTCGTGTAGATCCTCACGACACCACTAACGAGGGTTCCTTCTTCGTCTTGAATTCGGCGACACCACCAACAAAGGGTCGTTGTTCCTGATCCTCGAGAGAACACTCCGGGAACAAAAGGTCGAAGGTAGAGGTATCGCAAATAAAGCCACCCCTAACTTCCGTGGACGGAGTAAATTGCTGGATCCACTGCCTCGACGTACAAGAGCGAATGATAAGATCAGTGGTAGGGTAGCTAATCCATCCCACACTCAAACCATTACTCTGCACACGAATAAGCGGATTAGGCAACCAACTCTCGGAATTTAGACTGAAGATCTTCATAGTCGATCCGAACAAAGGGATAATGCGGTAAATCGTATGAAAGACACAATGATTAGGTTCCGCGATGGTTCCATTGGCATGAACAACACATGCTCAAGGTATACTCCAACTTCACCAATGCTCGTCCTTCTCATATGTTTTTCAACGACACTGATATCCAGCAAGGAACACATATGGTTAAAGAGCTCAAGAACAAAAGATTGGAGGAAGGGTTCAACAGACAAGCTGCAGGTTGATGATCGTAGCACCTCCGTTACAAAAGGGAGAAAGCGAAGCCCTGAAGGTACGACGGAAACCCAACCACGAGATATCCTGGACTCGAAGAAAGAGAAGAGAATGGATTCAAAACACGTAGAGGTAAGAGGGGAACAGCAGAGGGGTAAGGAGTAAAATCAGACCTAATCAGAACTATCCAACCGATTTTGCAAAATAGTTTTGACACTCTACTTCGGCCGTTAGCTAGGTCATCCCACATTTGGACTTGGGGGTATCATAATCCCGAGCTCGATACCACTCTCAAAATCGGCCCTATGCAAGTTTTAGCAAAATTCGCCAAACCCGCATAGAAGCGATTGAAGGTGCCCACCAGCACTTTCGATGGGTGGAAAAACAAAGTAATAACATTACACAACAGTCCTCGATGGGACCCACAGATATATATACAAATGACTCAAGAGTCAAGAATACAGATATACGGTACAAAGATCCAAATCACCTTGAAAGCGATAGGCGTCCGTCTACGACAAGATGCAAATGGGGCTAAGAGCTCAAGAATAACCAATGGCGTCCATAACCCAAAGCCGGAAGGGTAACCCCGCTAACGACGCCGATCTCAAAACCTGCTTAAACAAAAGGTGCCGACAAAGGGCAAAGGAAAAAGAAGGCGTCGATCTTGAGGCCAAGACAGCGAGGCTAGAATTGGCGGTCCTCTACATAGGTATGGTGGATCGAGCGCAGAAGATGCACTAAAAACCTATAGAGACTCGATACAATGGCGGATATCGAGAGGGATACGAATGACCTAACCGGATCCAACCTGAAGCTATCACCAATCAAACCCATCCTGGTGTTTCCCCCTCGAGACCAAACGAGGAAGTCAACCGAGGAACTCACACTATTGGCAGTTTTACTTATTCAGTTATAGTTGCGCACTTTACTAGTCGGTTTAGATAATCATCCGATAAAGTAAGCGTGGTCACTTTAGTTAACCATTCCGTTATGGTGGCGATTTACTAGTCGTACAATGATCATGAGATAACCACAAACCCAAGCTTGTTGATACTTTTACTTAGCCATTCCGTTGTAGTGAAGCTGATTACTAATCATATCGAAACAAGTTAATTTAAACAAGAAACTTTAGTTATAGTTGTCTATGATCGACATCGTGCTCCAAGTCGTCCATAACCGCGACACGGCTTCTAAAAGATTTAACCTGCGAGGTGCACCAAAGTATCCACGGGCACTTGACCCTTTTGCGGATCGGTTAACATACACCCATCGGTATGTCGGCGGGGCCTAAGTCACGACGTTCCTGCACCCAAAGCAAGCCTGGGGGCCACCCACTAAGTACACCAACGAAGTCGGCCGGTCTCCGAGACGGACTTAGGGTTTGTGGGGTCATGTAACGACGGTATGCCCCAAACGGGACCGCCGATACCACGTAAACGGGTCACAAGTCCTAACAAGATGCAAAGTACCTCGCACAATCGTAAATAAAGCAGTAAAGCATGGCATAAGTACAGGATAGTAAATAAAACCCCAAACTAGTTTGTGGCCCCCAGTACAATACTTTGAAATCAGGTAATTATCAATGGGGGGCCCATATCTCCCCACCTGTGGTTAGCGCGCTCGATCTCGGAACAGGTGTCAAGAACTCGGGTCCTACGGGACACAAGTGGGCGTTCGGAAAACCAAAACTTACCTATCACCCACCGATGCCTCTGCTTAATTCAATTTTAGTTGTTAAACAGAAATTAAAGTGAACAATAAGTAAACCATGATCATCTTCATCGTCAACATGCGGCAATTCACCAACAATGGTGGTACTTGACGACACACAAACTCTTGAGCAAGCGACTACGACACGCAGGTCCAACTATCTACCAAACAACAGGTAATAGGATGTGTCCGAGGCTATATATGGCTGCAAGGGATATCACGGGTACGAAACTAGAGCATCGCAACACAGATAGCAAAGATCAACATGAGGAAATAAATACTAGAAAAGTAAGATGGGTAGAAAGGGGGAGAGGCTCGCCTGAAAACATTGTCGAAGGTTCAACCGAAGATCGGGGCGAAGCTCACATCAACTCAACGGCCTTATCCGCGAAGAAGCAAAACACTAGAAGAAACACCGGATGCAATATTTAATACAACGGCAGAAGATCAGCATGATGCATGTATGATGAATGACATGGCAAAGATGCGATGCAACCAGGTCAAGATTAAGCGGAACCGGGGTCCCGACAATTAATTAGATGGTGCAAGTTGTTTAGAACCCCCGCAAGTTAAATGTTGTTTAAACAAGGCAATATAAGATACCAGTTCGCTACACAAGTTTAAATGAAGCCGATATGAGACTAGATTTGCCCGCATATGGGCCCCATATTTAGTTATTAGGTGAATCGGAATAAGGCCCCCAAACCACATGACAAGATGCATGCATGAACAATTATTATGCGACAAGTTGTTATTATGTTGTAAAATAGGGTTCTCGGATAAGAGGTTCACACTTCAGGGGGGCTCGACGATCTTGTTAGGGTTCGACGAACTTGGGTTCCGGGTTCGGTCGGTCTCGTGGTCCAGGGTTCGACGGCGTTCTGCCCGGTTGGTCTCTTGTCGCATCCGCGCCTTCGGCACGGATCGGTCTCGGTTCGTCGGCGTTCCATGAAGGAGTACTTGGCCTGGCCGGGCATCGGGGCCTTGGGGTTCCACCTTGATTATCGGGACGATTGGGGCTCGGCGCCGGGCTCTGTGGTTCCCTGTCAAGTGCTAGAAGATCCGTGGTGGAGTTCTTGTCGGAGATCCTTCGACACCTTCGCTTGGTACGGTCTTGGCGCTCGCGTCCGTGGTCTTGTGGGGTCCTTCGTCTCGGGGCGTCGGGGTACTCAAGTCCGCGGACCGGGGCCGGGTCTCTCGATGATCTTGGGGTCCTCGATGGATAACTTGGTGCATCCGGATCGGCCGGAGCGGTCTTGGATTCGAAGAGGACGAGCCACGCTGCTCATGAAGACGTTCATGTTGATGGTAGGTCCTGGCGCCGGGAGGCGCAGGCAAGGGTCGGCCTCGGGCGACTGCCGCGAGGCGGATGGGAGCGGCGCGAGTAGGTCGCCGAGAGGCGGCCCGGGGCGGCGACGGCCGGGCGGCTGGCACGCTGGCGGCGACGCTGCTCGAAGCGGGCGGGAACTGGGCGGTGGCGGGCGGAACGGCGGCGAGCTCGGGACGAGTGCGGAGCGACGGGCGAGGCGGCGGGCTGGCGCGGCCGCAGGAGGAGGGCGCGGCGCGGCGGCGGGCGACGGCAGGGCGACGGGCTCGGGCGGGCGGGCGGAGCTGTGGAAGCGGCGACGCGGCCGCGCCGAGACGAACTCGGAGGCGGGCCTTGGCGGGGCTGCTCGCTGGGGAGCGGAGGGGGGCGGAGCTGATGGGGCGGGCGGTGGTGGCGGTGGCGGCTCAAGGTCGCCGGCGAGGAGGCGGGGTGGTAGGAGGTGGAGGAGGCGGGGTCAAGGATGCGGGCGGCGCGAGGGCGGAGCGTGGGGGTGGGGGTTCGAGGAGGCGGCCAGGCAGAGGTGGAAGGGCTGGGGTTGGGGCGTGCGGGAGGGAGGAGCCTGGGAGGTAGGTGGGCGCGGGCGACGGAGAGAGAGGGAGGGAAGGAGGAAGAAGCACAGGGCAGGGCGGTGGGACCGGTGGGCCAGGAGCGGTCGGTCGGTGGGGGAGGAGAGAGGTAAGAGGGCCAGGTGGCGGGGGGTGGGGTGTGACTGTGGACACGCGTGGGTCCACGGTCAGGGAAAAAGGGCAGTGAGGGTAGTGGGCAGGCGTGGGTGGGTTTGTGTGCGTGTGGTGTGGCTGGAGGGAGGTGTGTGGGCACAGGAGAGGCTAGGCCACGTGGCGGGTTTAGATAGGTCGGGGAGAGGGGTAGTGAGGTGGCATGGTGGGATTGGTGGGAGTGATGTGGCGGTGTGGTGGGTAAGTTTCCGGTAGGTTTAGGAAAAGGGCGACCGATTAGAAAATCAAGGCTGTCGGTCGGGTTGGCTCGATCGCCTACTAAAATTAATATAATTTTTATTTGTTTTTAATACACTGTTTGCAACCGATATTTGTCAAACAAAAACAATCCGGCGGTCCGGGTTTTGCATTTGAATAAAAGATAGGGCGTTTTAGAACAAAACGGGTTTTGCGAAATAGTTTTGGCAAACAATGCATGGCGATGACGATGCAATGCACAAATTCAACGCGATTTTCTAATAGTGGTTTTACGGGATGCCACACCCTAGGCCCAAAGGCCCACCTAAGTACTAACCCTAGATAATTACTCTTATTATCTCAATCCCTAATTCCCTATTCCATTTTCCCTAATCACTCCCTACGCACGGACGAGGCAACCGTCAGGGGAAGCGACAGAGCACCAGTGATGTATCCCCTCCTAGGATCCTCGCAGGACGCGCCACAACCTAGCAGACCGGAACCACCGCCGCTCTCCCTACCACCCTTACTCCTTGTCCGCTAGGAATTGCCGACGACCGCCCTCCTGCATTCTTGCTCATCTGTAAGAATTGTCAGCGGTTGTCCTATCGTCGGCGACCTCCCTGACGGTAAGAATTCCCCCCAATTCCCTACTCATGTACTGGGAAACCTCCCCGTTTTCCCTCACCCATACCTCGATTTTCTAATTGAAGGGCTTGTCGCTGATACTGCTGAGTAGACGTCATGGCGCAAGTGGGAAAGAATGGACGCATGTTATGTTGAAATGATGTCAAAATTTGCTATAATGTCACAGTTATGCTGAAGGTTGTTATGATTATGTATATAGCGTGTAAACCAATGGATATCCATGGATACATGGATATCCGGCGGGTTTGGATCTGGGGCGACATCCATGCCCATGGATATCTTCGTGGGCGGGCTAGAGTGAATGGGCATGGATGTAAAGGCTCATAACATAAGAAGGAATACTTGATAATCAGGCATTCACCAAGGCCAACCTGCCACCAGAAGAGGCAACACCTCCCATCCAAGCATCAAGCTTAACAACAAATTTAACATCAACAAAATCCAAATCCGAGTTTTCGAGAGCTCTAAAAGTGATAGGGACCCCTAGATATTTCATAGGTAATAAAACAACTTTACAACCAAAAATGTCTGAATAAAATTTAGCAATACCATTGACCCCTCCAATTATGAAGACTTCACTTTTTTGATAATTGATTTTCAATCCAGACACGAGTTCAACACATAAAGCGGTAATTTCAAATTTAAAGCTTTTTCATGGTCATGTGTTAAGCATAAAACAGTATCATCGACATACTGCATAATAGCCACCCCTTTGCTAATAAGGTCAGGAGCCAGACCTAACAGCAACCCATTTTTCTGTGCCTCAAGCACCATTTTAGTTAAACATTGAACAGCAGAATTTGATAAGAAGGGAGGTAAAGGATCCCCTTGCCTAACCCCCTTGGCACTCTGAAAATAGGGACCATTAGAATTATTAATTTTTATAGAAACAATACCATTGTAAAGGATCTTCTTTAACATCCATAGCCTCATGACACCCAACCAAAAAATCCAAATTCACCTTATCAAAAGCTTTCTCAAAATCCAACTTCAGGATGATTCCCACATGTTTTTTAGCATGAGTATGATGCATAACTTCATTAAGAGACATGATCCCATCCACAATGCTCCTTTGCTTCATAAAAGCATTTTGATTAACACTAATCAACTTGTCTAACAAGGGTTCCACCCTAATTGTTAGAGTCTTATAAATGCACCCAAGGAGACAGATAGGCCTATATTGACTAATCTTGTTTTTCCTCAGAAATTTTTGGTAGCAGAGTTATAGTGCCATAGTTCAATCTCTGAACATCAAGATTGCCAGCATGAAAATCAGGAAAAATCTCCATAATATCATTTTTAACAATGTCCTAGCAATGTTGATAAAACTCAATAAGAATTGTCAGGACCAGGAGCTTTATTCTTAGCCATGGAAAATAAGGCATTTTTAACTTCCTCCTCAGAAAAAGGTTCACGTAGTTTTATATTATCATCATCAGTAAGTTTTTCATGAGGCTCCCACATATCCATATTTATAGGAAACAAATTCCCAGGAGCAGGTCCAAAAAGATCTTTATAGTACTCAGTTGCATGTTTCAAAATGTTCTCAGTCCTAATAAAATTTACATCATCTTTGGAAATAGAAATAATATAATTCTTTCTTTTCCTCCCATTAGCCACCCTATGGAAATAACTAGTGTTTGAGTCACCCTCCAGGATCCATTTAGCATGAGCTTTATAGTACCATTGAGATTCTTCCTCAGCATATAGCTTCATTAACTCAACCAAAATAACTTATTTCCTCAAACTAACATCAGGAGGTAGCTCACAATCTTCCTCAAGGTTTTCAATGGAGGTTAAGTCTTCTTTAAGTTCCATCTTTCTTTTCTTATTATGTCCAAACAAGTTAGTGTTGGAATTATGCCCTAGAGGCAATAATAAAGATGTTATTATTATAATTCTTGTTCATGATAATGTTTATATTCCATGCTAGAATTGTATTAAGCGGAAACTTTAATACTTGTGTGGTTTGTGAACAACACCGTGTCCCTAGTACGCCTCTATGGACTAGCTCATTGATTAATTATGGTTAAGGTTTCCTAACCATGGACATGAGTTGTCAATTAATAATGAGATCATATCATTGGGGAATGATATGGTGGACAGACCCAAACTAAGCGAAGCAATTAGATCGTGTCATCGTGTTCGTCTTTGCGAAGCTTTTCTTATGTCAAATATTGTATTCCTTAGACCATGAGATAATACAACTCCCTGGTATCGGAAGAAAGCTTTGAGGTCATCAAATGTCATCCTATGAGAGGGTGATCATAAAGGTGTCTCGGTGATCGAAAGTATCTTGGGTTGTATGTATCGAGATGGGATTTGTCCCTCCCAAGTCGGAGAGATATACTTGGGCCCACTTAATCGATATCAACACCGCTTGCAAGCATGTGGTTAAGGATTTAATCACAAAGTGATATCGGATTACGAACAGTAAAGTACTTGCGTTAATCGAGATTGAACTAGGTATGATGCATCACCGATCAAATCTTGGGCAAGTAAAATATCGCGAGACGAAGGGAATATAAATATGGGATTGATTGAATCCTGGCATCGTGGTTCATCCGATATGATCATCGATGAATGTGTGGGAGTCAATATGGGTTTCCAGACCGCGCTGTTGATTATTGATAGAAGATCATGTCTGCATATTCTCGAACCCGCAGGGTCACACACTTAACGTGTCTCGACGCTAGGATAGATTGGATAATTGGTTGTAGCATCCCAGTTGTCTAACCCCTGTAATGCTACTAGTTATAATAATAAAATGGGCCACTTCCAACATATAATTGTTGCATCATCATCATATCATGCTCATGTCATCATGTCCCCTTGCATTTGAGCATCATATAAAACCTTTTTCTTGATTGGTTCTTATCTCATGTGCATAATTAATTGTATTTGCCTCTTGATATTGTATTTGGGTCTTAATAAATTGTTAAATGCCCAAGTTGAGTTGGGGGCATCTCTCTTTTTGACTCCACCACCTTATCTTTCACCACCTTATAATTCCACCATCCAATAATATGGGCTTGGCATTTTATTGAGTTATCTCTAGCCCATGTTGTTGGTTGGACCCACCTTTGATCTTTGCTTGGCCTGGTCCACATTTTTGGAATGCAGATGGATAGTGCCATATTAATATCCTTGTTCTCACAAGGATAAGTGTGGCATTAATTATCTTGCATGGGCCATGCAAGTGCCACCTCTTCCTAGTTTTTGGGTTTTGCTTGTTTTCTAAATGAATTCCTTCTTCATTTCTTGATCTTGTTTTGTGAGTATAAAACCCTAGCTCTCTCCCTCTCTTTTCCCCTTTAGCAAGGTCCCCTCCCCTTGGTCCATGCACACACTTGTGCTAATGTGGCATGCACCCTCTAAAACCCCTCTTCCTTTGTTCTTGCTTGACCTTTGTTTGGATCATGCATGGATAAAAGGACACCCAACACCATATGGCCATCTCTCTCCCTCTCCTCTTTCTAGTTTGATCTTGCTTAGGCTTGAAGCTTGTCGACCAAGTTTAGTACCACATCTCCTTCCCCCTCTTAGCAAAACACCATCATCTAACCATGCCATCTCCTCTACTCCAACTCTAAAACCTACCCCCCCAAACCATCTCTCCTTTCTACCCTAAATAAACCCTAATCTACATCTACTCTAAGCAAAAACCCTAAACTACCCTTTACCCTAAACAAACCTATCTCCTCTTCCCTTCTAGCTCCCATACATGATCATCTACACCCCACCCCACCGCCTTGCCCTCTGCCATGCAGCCCCACCCAAAGACCCACCTAGCTACCCCCATGACCAAGGCACCCTCACCCTAGCCCTAGCCCGACCATCCCCTCTTTTCCTCACCCACGCCTGTGTCCACGAGCCCACCTCGCTGTCCCCCTACCCCACCGCCAGCCACCCTCCTCCTAGTGCCGCTTTGCCTTGCAGCCTGGCCATGACAAGCACGTGAGGGAGGGCAAAAGGTGCCGAGCCGATCTGCCTCCCCCACGCAACCACCGCGCCTCCCTTCTTATCCTCTTCCTCCCCTCTCGCCTCCCCAGATCCCATCCCAGCCTTGCCTCCTCTAACCATCCTCTCCACCGCCACGCTCGCCACCCCCGCCTACCTCCCGCCTCGACGATCTAGCCGGCTGGCGTGTTCGCTAGGTGTCGAGGACGTCTCGAGCTCGCTGCGACGCTGGAGCCGGACGCGAGGAGAAGGCCAGAACCGCCGAGCCGACGCCGCCGTCGCAAAACCCTAGCGCCATCCATGCGAGCCGTCACCGATCGTCACCGCGCTACCGCCACCGTCACCGTCGGCCGCGGTGAGCAAACGGACCTCCTGACATCCTCTCTCGCCTGCCGCTTCGACGCAGCGAACGCCCGTCGAACGGACTCCAAGGCGTCGGCGTGTTCGGTTCGTCTGCGAGCTCCCGACGCAGCCAACCTATCTAGCGCTACCGCCTCCTGTCGGCTAAGCTCTAATGCTGTAGCCGGCGCTAAGCGCGCCAGAGGGCGCTGGTTCGACTCTCAAGGCTGCAGCGACGCGGCTGCCTCTGCACACGCGTGGTTCAGGCGGAGGGAAGATCCACATGCTCAGCGGCCGCTTTGCGAAAAAACCCTAGCCCTTTTTTGCCCCAACCCGGTCCACTGCCCATCTGCGTGTCTTGGCGGTTTTGCGTAAAAGGCTCTTGTTGTTTTGTTTAATCAACCCATGGTCCAGATGGTTCCCAGAATCGCGGGCTGTGGAAGAACCCCGCCCCACCTGTCATTGACTAGAGCTGGGTCAGTCTGAGTATAAAACGTTCCAGATGCTGTTTCAAATTCAAATATAGTTAAATTATTTCAAAATTCAAATCTAATTCAGATTTTTGATAACTTTGTCATACTTAATCCAATTATGGCAAATGATATATGTTTGGATATCAGAAAAATGAGAGGAATTCAAATATGCCATCCATTTTGTCTTTTGCACAAATAAAATTCCAAGTTTGTTGAAATTACAACTATTGCCACTAGAATTTAAATATTTAATAACTTTTGTTCTAAAACTCCAAATCTAGCAAATGATGAGTCTAAATTGATCAGCTCGACGAGACCTTTCTGTTTATGCTATCCATTACTTCAATTGCAGCATGCATCATATAAATATATATTGAACAACAACTGTTATGGCAACAAATGTGATTCTAAAACCCAACTAAATGTTATTTTCTATCCTCCACACCTCACCTATGCCATGCTACCTTACTTGCCATGTAATTTGTGCATCATTCATCATGGCATGATTGTTTGCTTGACGCATCTTATTCATATGCTTGTGCTCTATATTCATGTTGGCCTTGTTTGTTTGGTTTTTCTTGACAGACACGGGGGTCATATCAAGAGAACCAGAGCACTACCTGTAACCGCCCTTGCTTCAACAGAGATACCAGGCAAGCACTACCACATGCTTGCATACATACAGTACCTATTGCCTCTATCTTATTCTTGCATCATTGAGTCGCGATTGCATTAAATTGAATCCCAAGTATGCATAGCCTTTACTTTTAAACTCCACCAAGCTTGTTCCTCCATCCCATGAGCCATTACTATAGGAGTTGCTTGAGCCATGCGAGTCGAGAACAAAGATGTGTAGGGTTTGTGAGAGTCTGTGGAATAATGAGGTACCTAAACAACTTAACCTGAGTAGTTCTGGGATAACTAAAGAAAGTGGCACCGGTGAGCAACATCTGCTATTTGGTTTTTCCTGCTCACTTGTGTCCCGTAAGACCCCGAGTACTTGATTCCTGTTCCTTGATTTATCGCGCTATCCACATCCGGGAGGTATATGGGACCCCCCTGAGCCAGAGCTTGATTCCGTCTTATTTCTTGGGGCCACAAACTAGTTTGAGGTGTTTTTACTATCCTGTACTTATGCCATGCTACTTTCTGTATTTAATTGTGCGAGGAGCACACTGTACTGTTTAGGATCGGGACACGATTCCGCGGTGTCGACAAGCCCAGCCACACTTTCGGGTTCCCAGTCGTTCACAGCCGTCCACCCAAACCTTAAGACCGTCTCGGAGTCACCGCTTGCTATGGATTCTACTTAAGGGTGGCCTCAAATATTTGAATCTTGTGATTGTTCAGTGAAAGCCTCGTTGGGTTTTGATTTGGTTTTTCCGAGGTTGATCGGCGTGTGTTGCTATTGGTGCACCCGACCGGGTAAAACTTTCTCAAAGCCGTGTCCATGGATATGGACGACTTGGAGCAGTTTCTCGATCATAGACAAGCATAACTAAAGTACCGCCTTAATTTGACTAAGTAACTTGACTAGTAAATAGCGCAACACTCATGGAATGGTTAATAAAAGACTACGGATGGGGTTGTTCGTCCGCTTCCCTGTTGGTAAGGTGGAGGAGGATGGATCGGATGAGGTTACCATTATAAGCTGTACTTTAATTCACGGACATCCGTCTATCATTGGTTAGGCGGATGGTTAGCGCTTATCTCAGAGAATTGCTAGGGTTTACCTTTCGCTGCAATTCGTCACCCTGTTGTGTCCCTTTAGAGGCATTAAGACTTGCTGAGTACCCTTAGGGTCTCACACGATAAATTCTTGATTCAGATGAATGTACCTTCTCGGACGGATCGGGTGGAAGAAGTCAAGATGTGGGCAACGATCGTATGGTGTAGAGATTCCGGAACGGGATCCGTGAGACCTGTAGATGGGATGTGCTTATTTTCTCTGGCATCTTATGCCGATTTGCTTTATCCGCATCGGATCTTGTTTGCCGCCCGCATGATACCGATGTGTGTTGTATGAGGAGTTATCCTAAAATATAGTTTATCCAGGACATTTGAATCTTGCCAGTATGCGTTGGTATATTTCCTTTCTTTATAGATGGTTTGGCTCGATGTACTCTTGTATGGTGGCTTGACATACCCACTTGTGTCGTAGTTGATCCTTCGCCGACCACGCCAGACAGTCCCGCTGAGAGGGTAGTGGTTGGGGCCCTGAAAGGACTACCAGTGAGTGGCTTTTGGGACCCCACCGTACTATTTCAACCACTACCACTCATCCAGGCTTGTATCTAGGAGCGTAATTCACCGAGGTAGTTACAATTGGTATCAGAGCCATCCCGACCTTCAGGGTTTCAGCCAAACGGTCGTTGTCAGTCTAGCAAATATTTTGGTAGTTATGTATATTAAGGAAAACAAAACGCGAGAGTAGGACTGCTTCCGCTTTTTCTTCTTACCCTCCCACCCACCCTTTTCTGGTAAGGAAGTGCAACGTTTTCAATCCTCTTCTCAAAATTCAAACTAGGATTCACGTGTTCTGGGTTTCCGTAGTACCATAGGTTGTGTGTGTGTATGTGTGTAATCCCTTGTCTATCTGTTGCATCCAAGTTGTTATCTTATCTCGCCTTTGGTTATCAATCGTTGGTACATTCCATACCGATGCTTTTGCAAACCGACGCAATCTATCTTCCTTGTATCCGACGCTATCTTGTTTGGGGTGTTCGTTTCGTAGTACCAATCTTTAGGTTTCACGTGAGAAGAAGGGGTTAGGATATGTGTTCCACTTGTTCATGTCGGAGTAATGATTTGAGTGCGGGATGGAGTCGACCATACCACTACTTGTATCATTCGCTTTTGTATATTGGATCGAGAGTCACTAATCTTGATTCATAAGTAATTTTATGATCTATTGGTATTTTAATGCGAAATTTGTGGAAAATTTTTCTTTGATATGTTTGTGTACCACACTCCTTTTTCAGTCAATGCGATATGCTTAATATCTTTTAGGTGCTATGAACTTTGTTGATATTTTAATATCATCTCAAAGAATTGTATCCTTTATTCTTGGTTAATTCCATCTTGGTACTATTCTGGAATATTATCATCTTCCATTATAGTCTTGACTTGAGTTTTATATCAATGTGATGGCTCCCCACGGATGAAGAGGACATTCCTCCTAACTGGGCTCATTTGTCAAGCATAGCTAATGCTTTGGCAATGCAAGAGAACCACAAGGCTTTGAGGAGAGCGTCGGAAGGAACGAGTTTGCTCCACTTCCTCCACCTCCCAAGCGTGGTGACATCAAGAGCTTCCTCAAGTTCAACCTCGTCGCTTGATGTTTCGACCGACCTCTTGACGCGATGATTGGCTGCGAGATCTCAAGGTTTCTCGAGACCGATGTTCCGTAGGAGTGGGTTAAGTGCTACCCACCTTCTCAAGGGAGATGCAGCCTATGGTGGGAAAACTACTTGAAGGCAAGCTGCACCGGGTTCCACCTACTTGGGAGAGGTTCACTGCAGCTTTCAAAGAACAGCTTTCTCAGAGATTGTGATGGAAAGGATGAAGGAGGCCTTTCTCAACTCAAGGTGGAAATGATAACGTCAACACCTATATCAGGAACTTTATGAACCTGTCTCGCTATGGTGGTGATGAGGTATCTGATGACAAGAAAAAGCAGAAAAGATTCAGGCAAGGGCTCAATGCGTCGATCAAGTATGCAATCACGCATGCAAGACCGGCAACCTTCCTGGAACTACAGCACACAGCACTGCAAGAGGAGGCAAGTAGGCAAATGTTCGAGGAGTCCAAGAAACATAACAGGGATGCATCAAGCTCTGCAGTTATGGCAGCTCCTTCTAAGCGGCGTGTCTGGGTTCCTAACACCCCACCGCTCCGGCTCCACCAAGACACGAGTTTCACGGCAAGGCCACCAAACTTCACCACTGCGGCTTCTAGGGGCTACAACAACCCTTACCACAGGCGCTGGCGGAGTCCCCGCTACTCGCCCACGTCCTCACGGTGCTTGTTACACATGTGGAGATCATGGACATCCAAGTGGAACGCCCAATGAAGAACAAAGCTCTCCCTCAACCTCGCCAAGATGCATCAAGCTCTCCTTGGTTCGTGCACCACCGCCTCGGGCTCTCAACATCAACACCAAGCCCGGGTCTGCGGTTGTTCGAGCTAATGCGTCAACGCCTCTCAAGCTGAGCTCGCACTTTGGAGTTGTCATGGGTATGCTTTGATTAACTCGGTTCTGCACGAGTTCTCTTTGATTACGGTGCATCGCATTCATTTGTGTCTCACAAGTTTGCAAATGAGAATGAGTTAGTCATGGTTCCTCTCCAAAAGCGGTTAATGGTTCTTTCTCACAGGGCAAACATGAGGGCTGCTCATATCGGTCATGGCAATCGATTGAGATTGGTGGTTCTTCATTCTTGGCTTCTTTGATTATTCAGGCGACTCGACATTGATGTCATCCTGGGCATGGATTGGTTGACAACAAATGCATTTGTGATCGATTGTCTTTGACGCTCGATATCTCTGAAGATTCACGAAGGCCATGTAGTCTTTTCTCCAAGTCGACTCCTGTCCACTCTATTCCTTGGCTGCTCGAATAATGATGCTATGGAAGCTATTGAGTGTACGATGGTCTGTGAGTTCCGGATGTCTTTCCTGAAGAGTTGCTGGTATGCCTCCGGATCGCGAGGTTGAATTCGTGATTGAGCTTGAACTCGAACGGCTCCTATCTCCAAGAGGCCATATAAAATGGGTCCTTGAGTTGGTCGAACTCAAACGACAACTTGATGAACAAGAGAAATTGGGTTTCATTCAACACAAGACTTCTTCTTGGGGTAGCCCAACAATCTTTGTGAAGAAGCGTGATAGAACCGATAGGCTATGTGTTGACTACGGGCTCTAAATGCTAAAACCATCAAGAACAAATATCCTCTTCCTCGGATAAATGATCTATTTGATCATTAGCAGAGCTGTGGTGTTCTCTAAGCTGGACTTGAGAAGTGGTTATCACCAAATCAAAATTCAAAGAGGATGTGCCCAAAACAGCTTTCACCACCCGCTATGGCACGTATGAGTACGGTCATGTCTTTCGCCTCACCAATGCACTGCTACCTTCTCGAGGCTGATGAACTCCGTTTTCATGGAGTACTGGACAAGTTTGTGGTGGTATATCTGGATGACATTCTCTATTCCAAGTCCAAGGAGGAGCATGAAGAGCACTGCGGTGTGTCTGAACAAGCTTCGGAGAACCGCTTGTATGCAAAGTTCTCTAAGTGTGAGTTTTGGTTGCTCAAGTAACATACTTGGGTCATGTTATCTGCCAAGGGCATTGCGTCAACCCGAAACCGTGAAGACAATAGTTGAATGGCTTCCTCCTGCTAATGTCAAGGAAGTGCGGAGTTTTCTCGGCTTGGCTAGCTATTGCCGACGTTTTGTTCAGAACTTCTCAAAGATAGCAAAGCCTCTTACCGACCTCCTCAAGAAAGGCAAGAAGTACCTGTGGACACCTGCTTGCCAAGAGAGTTTCGAGACACTCAAAGAGAAGCTCACTTCCACACCAGTCTTGGTTCCTCCGGACACATCTAAGCCTTTCCAGATCTTCTGCGATGCCTCTTTGCAAGGATTGGGTGCGGTCCTTATGCAAGAGAGACAGGTGGTTGCTTATGCCTCTCGTCAATTGAAGACGCATGAGGTCAACTATCCCACACATGATCTTGAGCTAGCAGCAGTGGTCTTTGCTTTGAAGCTATGGAGGCACTACTTGCTTGGTAACCGCTGTGAGATCTTCTCGGACCACAAGAGTTTGAAGTATATCTTCACTCAGCCTGATCTCAATCTTCGGCAAAGGAGATGGATTGAAGCTATCAATGACTTTGATGTGACCATCAACTACACTCCAGGCAAAGCAAATGTCATGGCAGATGCGCTTAGCAGAAAAGCTTATGTCAACAACCTCATGGTGGAAGAGCAGCAACCTCTCTTGTGCGAGGAATTCCGTCAGCTGAACCTGGAAATTGTGGAACAAGGACATCTCCTGAACCTTCTGGCTACTCCTCTCTTGGAAGAACAGATTCGTTCTCGTCAGCGTGGTGATCCGCACACCAAGAAGCTCATCGCTAAGCTTGACCTTCCGAAGTATGAATCCTTCCATGTTGATGATCAAGGCACGCTCTTCTTTGATCACCGGATGTTTGTTCCAAACTACCCGGGTCTGAGAGACCAAGTTCTCAAGGAGGCACATGATTCGGTCCTTTCCATCCATCCTGGCAGCACAAAGATGTACATGGACCTGAAAACACAATACTGGTGGCCTGGGTTGAAACGGTATTGTGCCAAGTGTCTCGAGAATGTGATGTTCGCCAGAGTCAAGGCTGTCCATCAGAAACCATTTGGTCTTCTACAGCCATTGAAACCTCCGGAATGGAAATGGGAGAAAGTAGAGATGGACTTCATCACTGGTTTCCCAAGATCGCAGAAGGGCAACAATGCAATCTTTGTTGTCATCGACAGGCTTTCTAAAGTGGCACACTTCTTCGATCAAAGAAACAATTTCGGAATTCAGTTGAGCTCTATATCAATGGATTGTCTCTTTGTATGGGGTTCCACTTGAAACCAGTTCGCACCGTGGGAGCATCTTCACCTCAAAGTTCGGGAGAGTTTCCTAAAGCCGTTGGGAACAAATTTGAACTTCAGCACTGCTTACCACCCTCAGTCGCAAGGACAAGTGGAGAGGATCAATCAGATTCTGGAGGATATGCTTAGAGCTTGCGTCATCTCGTTTGGCATGAAGTGGGAAGAATGCCTTCCATATGCTGAATTCTCCTACAACAACAGCTTCCAGAAGAGTCTGAAGATGGCACCATTCGAGGCTCTCTATGGTTGGAAGTGCAGAACTCCGATTGGTTGGTCAGGTGGAGAAAGAATCTGGTTTGGCCTGACATAGTGACTCAGCAGGAGAAGGTGCATATCATTCGGAGAACTCGAAGATTGCTCGAGTCGGCAGAAGAGCAACTATGACAGAAGCACAGATATGGTATATGCCCTGGTGATCTCGTCTACCTTCGTGTCACCCCCATGAGAGGAACACACCCGGTATCAAAGGAAAGTTGGCTCCTAGATACATCGGTCCTTTCAAGATACGTGGTAGAAGAGGAGAAGTTGCTTATGCACTTGAGCTTAGGAAAAACTCAAAGTCCATGATGTTTTCCATATCTCTCAGCTCAAGAAGCTTCAAAGACCCCGGCAAGACCGTGGATCATGAGCTAATCGACCTCAAGAAGATCTCTCTTATTAGGAACACCCCACCAAAATCCTTGAGACCATGAGCGTAGGACTGCAACAAGTCCATCAAGTTTTGCAAGGTGCAATGGTCACACCATTACATTGATGAAGCAACATGGGAGCGTGAAGATGAACTCCGTGCAACCATCCTTCTCTCTTTGTATCTTCTTCTTCCTAGAATCTCGGCGAGATTCCTGTTTAGTGGGGAGAGTTGTAGCATCCGGTTGTTCAACCTGTAATGCTACTAGTTATAATAATAAAATGGGCCACTTTCAACATATAATTGTTGCATCATCATCATATCATGCTCATGTCATCATGTCCCCTTGCATTTGAGCATCATATAAAACCTTTTTCTTGATTGGTTCTTATCTCATGTGCATAATTAATTGTATTTGCCTCTTGATATTGTATTTGGGTCTTAATAAATTGTTAAATGCCCAAGTTGAGTTGGGGGCATCTCTCTTTTTGACTCCACCACCTTATCTTTCACCACCTTATAATTCCACCATCCAATAATATGGGCTTGGCATTTTATTGAGTTATCTCTAGCCCATGTTGTTGGTTGGACCCACCTTTGATCTTTGCTTGGCCTGGTCCACATTTTTGGAATGCAGATGGATAGTGCCATATTAATATCCTTGTTCTCACAAGGATAAGTGTGGCATTAATTATCTTGCATGGGCCATGCAAGTGCCACCTCTTCCTAGTTTTTGGGTTTTGCTTGTTTTCTAAATGAATTCCTTCTTCATTGCTTGATCTTGTTTTGTGAGTATAAAACCCTAGCTCTCTCCCTCTCTTTTCCCCTTTAGCAAGGTCCCCTCCCCTTGGTCCATGCACACACTTGTGCTAATGTGGCATGCACCCTCTAAAACCCCTCTTCCTTTGTTCTTGCTTGACCTTTGTTTGGATCATGCATGGATAAAAGGACACCCAACACCATATGGCCATCTCTCTCCCTCTCCTCTTTCTAGTTTGATCTTGCTTAGGGCTTGTTGAAGCTTGTCGACCAAGTTTAGTACCACATCTCCTTCCCCCTCTTAGCAAAACACCATCATCTAACCATGCCATCTCCTCTACTCCAACTCTAAAACCTACCCCCCCAAACCATCTCTCCTTTCTACCCTAAATAAACCCTAATCTACATCTACTCTAAGCAAAAACCCTAAACTACCCTTTACCCTAAACAAACCTATCTCCCTCTTCCCTTCTAGCTCCCATACATGATCATCTACACCCCACCCCACCGCTTTCCTTGCCATGCCATGCCCAGCACCCACCTAGCTACCCCATGCGACCAAGGCACCCCTCACCCTAGCCCTAGCCCGACCATCCCCTCTCCCTTTCCTCACACCTGCGCCCCAGTCCACGAGCCTCCACCTCGCTGTCCCCTCTACCCACCACCGCCACCCTCCTCCTAGTGCCGGCCTTGCACTGCCCATGACAAGCACGTGAGGGAGGGCAAAAGTCTTGCCGATCCGCCTCTCCCCACGCAACCACCGCCTCCCCTTCTTATCCTCTTCCTCCCTCCTGCCTCCCGGATCCCATCCCAGCAGCCCCCTTCCCCTCCTAACCATCCTCTCCACCGCTTCCTTCCTCGCCACCTCGCCGTCACCTCCTCCGGCGATCTAGCCCGGGCGTGTTGCTAGGTGTCGAGGACGTCTCGAGCTCGCTGCGGCCGAGCAGCCTTGAGGAGGAGAAGCAGAACCGCCGGAGCCGACGCCGCCCGTCGCAAAACCCTAGCGCCAGTCCGCGAGCCGCGTCACCGATCGTCTGCACCGCGCGCCTCGCCACCGTCACCGTCAGCCCCGCGGTGAGCAAACGGACCTCCCAGACATCCTCTCTCGCTCCGTCGCTTCACGCCGCGTGACGTTCGTCGAACGGCCTCCGTGCGTCGGCGGCGTGTTCGTGTCTGCGAGCTCCCAGACGCGGCCAACCTATCTAGCGCGCCCGCCTCCTGTCGCCTAACCCTGGCCGCAGGTAGTCGGCCGCTAAGCGCTTAGGGCGGGTTCGACTCTCTGCGCGTGCAGCAGCGTCTGCCTCGCAGTTCAGGCGGAGGGAAGATCCACATGCCAGCGGCCGTTTTGGCGAAAACCCCTAGCCCTTTTGCCCCCAACCCACGGTCGGCTGGCCCATCTCATCTGTCTTGGCGGTTTTGAGAAAGGCTCTTGTTGTTTTGTTTAATCAACCCATGGTCAGATGGTTCCTGAATGGCGTGTGGGCGAGAACCCCCCCCTGTCATTGACGAGCTGGGTCGATCCCGAGTATAAACGCGTTCAGATCTTGTTTCAAATTCAAATATAGTTAAATTATTTCAAAATTCAAATCTAATTGATTTTTGATAACTTTGTCATACTTAATCCAATTATGGCAAATGATATATGTTTGGATATCAGAAAAATGAGAGGAATTCAAATATGCCATCCATTTTGTCTTTTGCACAAATAAAATTCCAAGTTTGTTGAAATTACAACTATTGCCACTAGAATTTAAATATTTAATAACTTTTGTTCTAAAACTCCAAATTTAGCAAATGATGAGTCTAAATTGATCAGCTCGACGAGACCTTTCTGTTTATGCTATCCATTACTTCAATTGCAGCATGCATCATATAAATATATATTGAACAACAACTGTTATGGCAACAAATGTGATTCTAAAACCCAACTAAATGTTATTTTCTGTCCTCCACACCTCACCCATGCCATGCTACCTTACTTGCCATGTAATTTGTGCATCATTCATCATGGCATGATTGTTTGCTTGAAGCATCTTATTCATATGCTTGTGCTCTATATTCATGTTGGCCTTGTTTGTTTGGTTTTCTCGGATAGACAGGAAAGGGGGTCATATCAAGAGAACCAGAGCACTACCAGTACCGTCCTTGCTTCAACAGAGATACTGGCAAGCACTACCACATGCTTGCATACATCTGTACCTATTGCCTCTATCTTATTCTTGCATCATTGAGTCGCGATTGCATTAAATTGAATCCCAAGTATGCATAGCCTTTACTTTTAAACTCCACCAAGCTTGTTCCTCCATCCCATGAGCCATTACTATAGGAGTTGCTTGAGCCATGCAGTCGTGAAACGACATGTGTAGGGTTTGTGAGTCGTGGAATAATGAGGTACCTAAACAACTTAACGAGTAGTTACGGTATAACTAAAGAAAGTGGCACGGTGAGCAACATCGATATTTGGTTTTCCTGCTCACTTGTGTCCGTAAGACCCGAGTACTTGATTCCTGTTCCTTGATTTATCGCGCTATCCACATCCGGAGGTATATGGGACCCCAGGCGTAGCTTGATTCCGTCTTATTTCTTGGGGCCACAAACTAGTTTGAGGTGTTTTACTATCTGTACTTATGCCATGCTGCTACGTATTTAATTGTGCGAGGAGCACACTTTGTCTGTTAGGATGGACACGATTCCGTGGTGTCGACAAGCCCAGCCACACTTTCGGGTTCCCATTCGTTCACACCGTCACCCAAACCTTAAGACCGCTCTTGAGTCACCGGTGGCTTGGATTCTACTTAAGGGTGGCCTCAAATATTTGAATCTTGTGATTGTTCTCGTGAAAGCCTCGTTGGGTTTTGATTTGGTTTTCCGAGGTTGATCGGCGTGTGTTGCTATTGGTGCACCCGGGGTAAAACTTTCTGAAAGCCGTGTCCGCGGATATGGACGACTTGGAGCACAGTTTCTCGATCATAGACAAGCATAACTAAAGTACCGCCTTAATTTGACTAAGTAACTTGACTAGTAAATAGCGCAACACTCATGGAATGGTTAATAAAACTGACTACGGATGGGGGTTGTTCGTCCGCTTCCCTGTTGGTAAGCAGGGAGGAGGATGGATCGGATGAGGTTACCATTATAACTGTTGTACTTTAATTCACGGACATCCGTCTATCATTGGTTAGGCGGATGGTTAGAGTTTATCTGTAGAATTGCTAGGGTTTACCTTTCGCTGCAATTGCGTCACCCCAGGTTGTGTCCCCTTTAGAGGCATTAAGACTTGCTGAGTACCCTTAGGGTCTCACACGATAAATTCTTGATTCAGATGAGCAGTACCTTCGGGAACGGATCTTTGGGTGGAAGAAGCGAAGATGTGGGCAACGATCGTATGGTGTAGAGATTAGGGAACGGGATCCGTGAGACTGTAGATGGGATGTGCTTATTTTCTGGCATCTTATGCCGATTTGCTTCTTATCCGTACTCGGATCTTGTTTGCTTCCGCATGATACTACGATGTGTGTTGTATGAGGAGTTATCCTAAAATATAGTTTATCCAGGACATTTGAATCTTGGTATGGGCGTTGGTATATTCCTTTCTTTATAGATGGTTTGGCTCGATGTACTCTTGTATGGTGGCTTGCGTACATACCCACTTGTGTCGTAGTTGATCCTTACTTCGACTCACGCCCGTCTGGTCCCGTTGAGAGGGTAGTGGTTGGGACGTCTGAAAGGACTACCAGTGAGTGGCTTTTGGGGCCCCACCGTACTATTTCAACCACTATCACTCATCCAGGCTTGTATCTAGGAGCGTAGTTCACCGAGGTAGTTACATTGGTTTATGAGTTTTTGTTCGGAGTCTCGGATGGGATCCGGGACATCACGAGAGGTTCCGGAGTGGTCCGGAGAATAAGATTCATATAAGGCAGTGCAGTTTTTGGAGTTCGGAATTGTTCCGGGTTAATCGGTATTGTACCGGAAGCTTCTAGAATCTTCCGGAAGGGGACCAACGTGGCCCCACCTTCCGGGAGGGGGCATGGGACTATGAGGGGGTGCCCTGGCCGCATTGGGCCAGGGGGGGGGCAGCCCATAGGGCTAGCCTGCCTAGAGAGGTTTAAACTCGAGATAGAGTTTCTAGAAGGGGTTTCCTTGCCCCACTCCTTATCCTTTGGGGCCGCGGTTTGGGCTTGGGGAGGCTAGGGCTGCGCCCCTCTATATAAAGAGGGGGGCGCTCAACCCCCACCCCTCCAACCCTAGCCGCCTGCCTCTCTCTCCCTCCCGATCGTTTGTAGGCGAAGCCTGCTGCAGAAATTCTCCACCATATACACCACGCCGTGTTGTAGATCCAATCCGTCTCTCCACCATACTTGCTGGTCAGGAAGGAGCAGACGTCGAGGTGCCGCGTGTGCATCTCACGGAGGCATCACCACTTGTGGTGCTAGATCGGATCGGATCGCGAGGAGGAGAAGCGAGTGCGACTACATCACCCACGTTAACGAGCGTTCATTTGTCTTGAATCTTCAAGGATATGAAGATCTAATCCAATCTCTCTCGTTGTTTGCATCTCCTAGATTAGATCTTGGCTTCCCTCTGTTCGCATCCGTAGAAAATTTTGATTTACTATGCCACGAAACCCTTCAGTGGTATCAGAGCTAGATCTATGCGTAGATGTGTTTCACGAGTAGAACGCAACATGGTTGTTGCGGGCGTTGATGTTTTCTGTTGCAAGCCTCTTGTTTGTGTTCTTCTTATGACGCGGGATAGTGAGATTGAAGCGGTCCAGGCCAGCCTACGCGACGTCGTTCGCGAGACCGGCTCCGCACTTGACGTGTGGCTTGTTCCACACATGCGGCTGGTGGATGTCAGTTTCTCTCACTATAGTTGTCATGGGATTAACACCGGAGTTTGGAAACCATAATATCACCGTTGTGGCCTTCCGTAGGCAAGAATCGTTCTTAGCATCTACTCCCATAAGCCACGTAAAACATGCAACAACAAAGTAGAGGCGTCTAACTTGTTTTTGCAGGGAGTGTTTTCTGTGATATGGTATCGCCCAAGATGTGATGTGTATAATGTATGCGGTGATCATGTTTTGTAATGTTTCACGACTTGCATGTCGATGAGCACACAACCGGCAGGAGCCATATGGTTGTCTTTATAATTGTGTATGACCTGTGTTTCAACTTCTTATACGCCATGTAATAGTTTCGCTTTATCGCTAAGTAGTTAGCAGTAGTTGTAGTTGCTATTCGTGGTGGAGGCAATCATGGTGGAGTGATGGAGATCATGCCGGCACGCATAAGATGGAGATCATTGCGCGAATACTGGCTATACCATGTCACATAAAGTTATATGCATGTGATGTTTATCCTTTTATGTATCTTATTATGCTTAGATCACGAAGGTAGCATTATAAGATGATTCCTCACTTAAAGATCAAGATAAAAACTATGTTCTCCCCAAGTATGCACCGTATGAAAGTTAAATCGTGTCCAAGCATCACGTGATGATCGGGTGCTATAGAATCTACACTCACATACAAGGTGCAAGCCGGTTTGCACTGCGGAAATACTTGGGTCTAACTTGACGAGCCTAGCATGTATGAGACATGGCCTCGGAACACAAGAACCGAAAGGTTAAGCATGAGTCATATGAATGATATGATCGACACTTTGTTGTCCACCATTGAAACCACATCTCTTCTCGTGATGATCGGATTAGGTGTGGTGAATTTGAATCGTGTTCACTAAACAACTTGAGGGATGTTGAATTTAGTGGGAGTTCATCTAGTAATTTGATTAAGTTGAACTATTTATCATGAACATATTCTAAATTGTACTTGCAAATACTGTAGATCACATGGCCAAGTCCAACTTCAACTTCAACGTTTTTGCTGAGAAAGAAAAGCTTAAAAACAATGGGTCTAACTTCACCAATTGGTTCCGCAATCTAAGAATCATTCTCTCTGGCGGTCAAAAGGACTATGTCCTTGGGAAAGCGTTAGGTGACCCCTACTTGCAATCGCCGGTGATGAGAAAGCTTCTCGATCACGCAAAGATGATTATGGTGTGATTAAGAGCACCATGTTGTTTGCTATGGAACCGAACTTCAAAATCGTTTTGAAGACTATCCTGGCCCTTTGAGATTCTCAAGAGCCGAAACCATGTTTGAGACTCGGGCCGCTAAGAGATATGAGATCTCGAGAAGTTCTTTAATCGCAAGATGGAGGAAGGGAGTTCCGTTAGTGAGCACGCCATTAAGATGAAGGGCTACACTCAACGCCTTGAGCAAGCTGAATGCGATTCGGAGGAGCTCAAGATTGTGGTTCTGCAATCACTCCCCTCCGGCTACAAAAGTTTTGTAGTGACTTATAATCAGATTGGTTCCACTGATACGATCACCGAGCTCTTCGCAAAGCTGAAGGCCGTGGAAGTGGACATCAAAAAGGATAATCATGTGTTGATGGTCAACAAGCCCACCTTTAAGAAATGTAAGGGTGCAAAGAAGCCCTTCAAGAAAGGCGATGGCAAGCACGTTGCCCCTGCTGAGAAGAAGCTCAAGCCTGGTCCTAAGCCGGACACTGAGTGCTTCTATTGCAAGGACAAGGGTCCTTTGGGCAATCGTCCAAGTACTTAGCGGACAAGAAGGCACCATCAAAGGTATATTTGATATACATGTTATTGATGTTTTCCTTACTAGCCCTCGTTGTAGTGCCTGGGTATTTGATACCGGTTCAGTTGCTAATATTTGTAACTCGAAACAGGAGCTACGGAATAGACGGCGGCTTGCGAGGGATGAGGTGACGATGCGAGTTGGCAACGGATCAAGAGTTGATGTGATGGCCGTCAACACGCTCTCCTTAGTTTTACCTTCGGGATTAGTTTTAAACCTTGATAAGTGTTATTATGTGCCTGCGTTGAGAATGAACATTATTTCTGGATCGTGTTTATTGCAAGACGGTTATTCATTTAAATCGGAAAATAATGGTTGTTCTGTTTATATGAGTAACCTCTTTTATGGTCATGCACCTCTTGTGAATGGTTTATTTCTTCTAAATCTCGAAAGGGATGAAACACACATCCATAACATTGAGGCTAAGAGATGCAAAGTAGATAGTGATAATACTACTTATTTGTGGCACTGTCGTCTAGGTCATATTGGTGTAAAGCGCATGAAGAAACTTCATTCTGATGGACTTTTGGAGTCTCTTGATTTTGAATCATTTGACACATGCGAACCATGCCTCATGGGCAAGATGATCAAAACCCCGTTCTCCGGTATGATGGAGCGAGCAACGGACTCGTTGGAAATCATATATACCGATGTATGCGGACCGATGAGTGTTTCGACGCGCGGTGGATATCGCTATTTTCTCACTTTTACCGATGACTTAAGTAGGTATGGGTGTATCTATTTAATGAAACATAAATCTGAAACGTTTGAAAAGTTCAAGGAATTTCAGAATGAAGTGGAGAACCATCGTAACAGAAATATTAAATTTCTACGATCCGATCGTGGAGGTGAATATTGAGTTATGATTTTCTCACGCATCTTAAAGCAAGTGGAATCGTTTCACAACTCACGCCACCCGGAACACCACAGCGCAATTGTGTGTCTAAACGCCGGAATCGAACCTTATTAGATATGGTCCGATCAATGATGTCTCTTACTGATTTGCCATTATCATTTTGGGGTTATGCATTAGAAACCGCTGCATTCACTTTAAATAGGGCTCCATCTAAATCCGTTGAGACGACACCGTATGAACTGTGGTTTAGTGCTAAACCTAAGTTGTCGTTTCTTAAAGTTTGGGGATGCGAAGCTTACGTCAAGAAGTTGATGCCAGACAAGCTCGAAACCAAAGTGGAGAAATGCGTCTTCATAGGATACCCTAAGGAAACTATTGGGTATACCTTCTGTCACAGAACCGAAGGCAAAGTGTTTGTCGCAAAGAACGGTTCCTTTCTTGAGAAGGAGTTTCTCTCGAAAGAAGTGAGTGGGAGGAAAGTAGATCTAGACGAGGTTATTGAACCTTCTCTTGAATTGGAGAGTAGCGCAGCACCTGAAATTATTCCAAGTCACCGCACCAACAATAGAGGAAGCAAATGACAAGGATCATGAAGCTTGGACGATGTGCTCTTGAACGGCAGAGGTTGACAAGGTCGCGTGCCCCTCCTGAGTGGTACGGCAACCCTGTCTTGACTGTCTTGTTGGTAGAAGACAGTGAACCTGCGAACTACTAGGAAGCGATGATGAGCCCAGACTTTGAGAAATGGCTAGAAGCCATGAAATCCGAATTGGGATCCATGAGCGAAAACCAAGTATGGACTTTGGTGGACCCTCCTAGCGACCGAAAGGCCGTTGAGTGCAAATGGATCTTAAAGAAGAAAACGGACGCGGATGGTAATGTTACCGTCTATAAAGCACGGCTTGTCGCGAAAGGTTTTCGACAAGTTCAAGGTGTTGACTACGATGAGACTTTCTCTCCTGTAGCGATGTTTAAGTCCATTCGGATTTTATTAGCAATTGTTGCGTTTCATGATTATGAAATATGGCAGATGGATGTCAAGATTGCGTTCCTCAATGGAAACATTGATGAAGAGTTGTATATGATGCAACCTGAAGGTTTTGTCGATCCTAAGGATGTTGATAAAGTATGCAAACTTCAGCGTTCCATTTATGGACTGAAGCAAGCATCTCGGAGTTGGAACCTTAGTTTTGATCAAGTGATCAAGAGCTTTGGATTTGTTCCAAATTGCTACGAAGCTTGTATCTACAAGAAAGTGAGTGGGAGCTCAGTGACGTTTCTGGTACTACATGTGGATGACATATTGATTATCGGAAATGACATCAACATGCTTAACGATGTGAAGAGTTATTTGAACAAGTGTTTTTCAATGAAAGACCTAGGTGAAGCTGCTTATATATTGGGCATCAAAATCTATAGAGATAGACAAAGACGCTTGATAGCTTTAAGCCAGAGTACATACCTAGACAAAGTTCTGAAAAGGTTCAGAATGGATAAGGCAAAGAAAGGTTCAATGCCTATGTTGTTAGGTAAGATATTGAGCAAGGCTCAGTGTCCAGCTACGGTAAATGATAGGGAAGCTATGAGCAAAGTGCCTTATGCCTCGGCCATAGGTTCTATCATGTATGCCATGCTGTGTACTAGACCGGATGTGTCCAATGCTCTTAGTTTGACGAGCAGATATCAAAGTGATCCAGGAGTGGAACACTGGACAACCGTGAAGAACATCCTAAAGTACCTAAATAGGACTAAAGAAATGTTCTTAGTCTATGGGGGTGGTGAACAACTCGTCGTAAAAGGTTACATCGACGCTAGTTTTGACACCGACAAGGATGATTCTAAATCTCAGACATGATACGTGTATATTTTGAATGGAGGAGCTGTGAGCTGGAGAAGCTGCAAGCAAAGCGTGATCGCGGATCTATGAGAAGCGGAATACATGGCTGCTGCAGAAGCGTCAAGTGAAGGAGTTTGGATCAGAAACTTCATCACTGAGCTTGGCGTGGTTCCAAGTGCATTGGACCCACTGGAGATATTGTGTGACAACACTAGCGCCATAACACTCGCTAAGGAACCAAGATATCATCCAAAGACCAAGCATATCAACCGCAAGTTTCATATAATCCGAGATTATATAGCAGATAGAGATCTGAAGATTAGCAAAGTACATACAGATCTGAATGTCGCAGATCCATTGACTAAACCTCTTCCACGTGTAAAACATGATCAGCACCTCAGCGCCATGGGTGTGAGATTGTTGCCAAATGTAAACTAGATTATTGACTCTAGTGCAAGTGGGAGACTCTTGGAATTATGCCCTAGAGGCAATAATAAAGATGTTATTATTATAATTCTTGTTCATGATAATGTTTATATTCCATGCTAGAATTGTATTAAGCGGAAACTTTAATACTTGTGTGGTTTGTGAACAACACCGTGTCCCTAAATGCGCCTCTATGGACTAGCTCATTGATTAATGATGGTTAAGGTTTCCTAACCATGGACATGAGTTGTCAATTAATAATGAGATCATATCATTGGGGAATGATATGGTGGATGACCAAACTAAGCGAAGCAATTAGATCGTGTCATCGTGTTCGTCTTTGCGAAGCTTTTCTTATGTCAAATATTGTATTCCTTAGACCATGAGATAATACAACTCCCTGGTATCGGAAGAAAGCTTTGAGGTCATCAAACGTCATCCTATGAGAGGGTGATCATAAAGGTGTCTCTCAGGTGATCGGAAAGTATCTGTTGGGTTGTATGTATCGATATGGGATTTGTCCCTCCCAAGTTGGAGAGATATACTTCAGGCCCACTCGGTAATCGATATCAACACCGCTTGCAAGCATGTGTTTAAGGAGTTAATCACAAAGTGATATCGGAT
Organism: Avena longiglumis; assembly: GCA_030063025.1. Taxonomy (NCBI): domain Eukaryota; kingdom Viridiplantae; phylum Streptophyta; class Magnoliopsida; order Poales; family Poaceae; genus Avena; species Avena longiglumis. Next base: position 83,387,269 of record CP125973.1, on the reverse strand, counting down.
TACGGAATGAGTAAAGTACTTGCTGTTAACGAGATTGAACTAGGTATGACGGTACCGACGATCAAATCTCGGGCAAGTAAAATATCGCGAGACGAAGGGAATATATATATGGGATTGATTGAATCCTGGCATCGTGGTTCATCCGATATGATCATCGATGAATGTGTGGGAGTCAATATGGGTTTCCAGACCCCGTTGTTGATTATTGATAGAAGATCATGTCTGCATATTCTCGAACCCGCAGGGTCACACACTTAACGTGTCTCGACACTAGGATAGATTGGATAATTGGTTTATGAGTTTTTGTTCGGAGTCTCGGATGGGATCCGGGACATCACGAGAGGTTCCGGAATGGTCCAGAGAATAAGATTCATATAAGGCAGTGCAGTTTTTGGAGTTCGGAATTGTTCAAGTTAATCCAGATTGTACCTAAGCTTCTAGAACCTTCCGGAAGGGGACCAACGTGGCCCCACCTTCCGGGAGGGGAATGGGCCTATGACGGAGTGCCCTTACGACATTGGGCGGGCACAAGGCCCCATAGGGCCCAGCCGGCCCAGAGAGGTTTAAACTCGAGATAGAGTTTCTAGAAGGGGTTTGCCCCCCACTCCTTATCCTTTGGGGCGCCCGGCTTTGGGCTTAGGGGCTAGGGCTGCGCCCTCTATATAAAGAGGGGGGCACCAACCCCCACACCTTCCCTCCAACCCTAGCCGCCTTTGCCGCCTCTCTCCTCCCGATCGCTTGTAGGCGAAGCCTGCTGCAGAAATTCTCCACCATATACACCACGCCATCGTGTTGTAGATCCAATCCGCTCTCCACCATACTTGCTGGTCCGAGGAAGGAGGAGACGCCGAGGTGCCGCACGCAGTATCTCACGGAGGCATCGCCACTTGTGGTGCTAGATCGGATCGGATCGCGAGGAGGAGAAGCGAGTATGACTACATCACCCACGCCCGATTTAACGTCATTGCGTAATCTTCAAGGGTATGAAGATCTAATCCAATCTCTCTCGTTGTTTGCATCTCCTAGATTAGATCTTGGCTTCCCTCTGTTCGCATCCGTAGAAAATTTTGATTTACTATGCCACGAAACCCTTCAGTTAGATCCCCAACCTTTGAAATATTCTTTAAGTATTTTCAACTTAATGTTAAGCACATCAATGGGATCAGAACACTAAACATTTTTACTCCAAATCTTATCAACAGAGGGAAGGAACTCCTCATTTTTAACCAGGAGACATCAAATCTAAATTCTCTCCTACTATTAGCTAAAATAGGAATAGACCTAGTATCAAGTAGTAAAACATTATGGTCAGATATATCTCTTACCAACTTCCTAACAGAAACCAAGGGAAAAAGGTCTTACCAATTAGGGGACATCGGGACTCTATCAAGTTTCTCCAAGGTAGGTGAGACATGCTTATTGAACCAAGTGTATATACCACCATGCATAAAAATTTCCCTCAGAACATGAGTATGAATAATAGAATTAAAAAGATCAGTGGAATGAATTAATGAACAAAGTATTTTTCTCACCACTATGCCTCAACACATTAAAGTCACCTCCCACAATGTAAGGCACGAGGTTCCCATGACAGAAGGAGGCTAATTCAGTCAGGAAATCCTCTTTGTTCTCTTCATGGGCAGCCCCATAAACAACAATGAGCCCCCAATTGCATTTCTTAATTTTATCCCAAAGGACATAATGAAGCATATATCTTCCAAGTTTAAAAGCATTAACATCAAGAGTATCAGAGTTAATTCCACACAAAATTCCCGCAGATTTTCTAATAGAAGGAGACCATTTCCAAAAATATTTGTTCCCAAGATCAAGTTTCCTAAAAATACTCATCTATAGTCTTTCTTCATAGTTTCTTGCATACAAATAAAATCCAAGGAGTAACTAACCATCATATCATTTAAACAAGAGGAAACACCTTTCTTACCCACTCCTCTAACATTAAAAAAAGGCTCCTTTCATCTATATCTATGTGGTTTATCTCTGTTCCTGATATTTCTACCAGGATGCAAGGTAGAAATATCATCATTTTCCATCCTTTTCTTTTGACTTCTAGTTAAGGGTTTAGAAACCACAACACTAGGTTTTTGATAAGTCCAATTTGCATCACCATTCTATATCATAATCTACCTCTATTCATTGATATTTGTCTTATTATGAGGTATTGCTTATGTCTTTTCCACTGTTTAGGCATGTTGGATGATTCTTGGAGGATAGACTGCGGGAGTTTGGATTCTGATGGAAAAGAGGGCATTTTGATGCAATTTCGCGAAGTTCATAAAAATACCCGAACAATACGGGAAAATATTATTTTTCCAGAAGATTGAGGAAGCCAGAAGGAGGGACGAAGGTCAGGGGCCCACCCCAGGCACGGGCCCACCTGACCCCGTGCCTAGGGCATGTGTGGCCCACCTGCCCGGCTCCTGACTCCGCCCCTTTGCCTATATCTTCCCTACGGAACCCTAAGGCTCGGGGGGTGACCATAGATAGATTTCACGCCTGCGGAAAACACCGAGAGAGAAAGATCTCTCCGGCAGACAGATTTCTCCCGGGGGAATTCCTTTCCAGAGAGGGGAGATCATCGCCATCAACACCATCGTCAAGCTAGGCTTCATCGGGATCATCATCATCATCCACACCATCATCACCACTTCGTCCCGCTGTAACAATTGTGTTGGATATTGCTTTAGTTCTTAGGGGAAACTTTCCCGGTGTTAATTACTATTATAGTTGATGCTTGTGAGTGGAACCATTGAATTATTGTTCATGTTTAGATTGGTATCCATCATCATATCATCTCTGATCTTGATCCATATGATGTCTCGTGAGTAGTTCGTTTAGTTCTTGAGGACATGGGAGAAGTCATGTTGTTATTAGTGGAATAGTGTTGAGGTATTATTCAATGGTTTAATATTTAAGTTGTGGTGCTATTTTTCTAGTGGTGTCATGTGAACGTCGACTACATGATACTTCACCATTTATGGGCCTAGGGGAATGCATTGTGTATTTGGCTACTAATTGTGGGGTTGCCGGAGTGATAGAAACCCGAACCCCCGTTAGGACACCTTTGTACAAGGGGGGGGGGGTAGGATCTCAGAGTTTAAGGATGTGGTTAGATTTATATCTTAATTACTTCCCTGTAGTTACAGATGTTTGCAGGGGGTTTAATCACAAGTATGTATTAGTCCAAGTAAGGTCGGTACATTAGCACAGGTTCACCCACACAACACTTATAACACCAAAGAAGAGTACTCAGCTATTTGAAGTGAAAGCACTTGACAGAATTCCCATGTGTCCTTGAGAACGTTTGGTCTTTATAAATATTTCCACTGGCTTGTCCTTTGCTAAGAAAGGATTGAGCCACTTGCTGCGTTTGTTCTTTATTACTTGCTCTTTGTTTTGTTGCCTTATCAGAAAACCACTAAAAATCTGTTTGCTAAGTATTCATAGGGATTCCCTGCTCCATACCAATGTTCAGCACCTTCTGCTCCTCGTTGGGATCGACACTCCTATTTATCGAAAGTACTACGATACACCCCCTATACTTGTGGGTCATCAGTTTCCTCCTAGCACTCTTCTTTTTTCTACTCTCAACTAGAGTAAAGGAATAATCATCAATATCAAAAGAATCAACCCAAGCCATAGATAAAGGAGTATTCACACCAGTATTGTTTTCAATATATAACATTTGTGGACATGATTTAGGTCCATTTTTATCATGCAATCCATTCCTAGCATGCTCTAACTCTCTAAGCACATTAATGGAAGAGAAATCATTGTCAGGAATTTTAACCCCCATCATAGAAGCTCTAAGTATAATTTCATTATCAGACAAGACATCAAAAGAATTACCATTTAAGGGGTCAGGAATGTGATGATTATTACCTTCCAGGTTCCTCTTCTTGGAAACAAGATGGTGCTCTTTCTAATACTATGTTCCTGTCCAGTATCCAGTGAACAAGATGGTGCTCTTTCTAAAAAACAAGTCAAAGCAAGGAATACTTTTTCCTCGGAAGTAAAAAATGTCTCATCATTCTTGAACCGATTGACCATTGACGACCATATATGACTAGCAAATGGCACATGCTTTGCATGTTGGACCAATTTAAAATATTGATATAAAAACTTGAGCTATGAATATTTTTTAAAATCTTACCACAATTCATCACTTGATTTTTTTTGCGAAAGGGACTCTGGCATTAAAAAAACATTGAAGGTACAAAACAAACTCAACAAAACCAAAAATTATATCGAATTCCTTGAGTCCTTCATCTTCAACTTCCAGACCTTGTCAACGGCGCGCCGCCGCTCTGCTCCTCTCTGAGTCGGGCAGTACTAGTTGGTTGCAGATGGGAAGTCATCAAACGAGTCAAAAAGACCACATCCATCACATAAATGAAGAAGGATGAATTGCCGATGAAACTCCTTTACCATTTGAAGATCCTCACATCGAGAAGAAGTCCCCGAGGACCACACTACTCCCACAATCTTATTGGAAGAAACGTCGCCGCCACTACGTGAGCATCGTCCCATCGAACTTGATTCCTAAAAATGGGAAAACATAGCCCTCCCTCAAGCAGGGGCCTAGATCTGCCCGCCTCCATGGACCGAAGGCCATAGAAGCGAGGCAGATCGGCGGTGGTGCTGACAGGAGGCGACAAAACCCTAGCCGCCTTTGCAGGGAGGAGGAGAGGGAGGGGAACGACCGAGTAAAAAATCATCACTTATTGTTATACTATCAAAATATATGTAATTACTTTGGGTAGTAACAAAACCTGATACCCTTTCTGAATCACAATCAAGTGGGATCGTGTGTGGCAAATAAAAGTTATGACTCAAAAATTCCTTAATATATTTCTGATTTCCTTTCTTAATTTATACCATGGCGATTTGCTATTGTGTCCTCGGATGGGTTTATTCGTATTTGTGCTAGATTTTTTATCTACTCATCTCAAGGACTTCGATTGCGAAGTATCGACAACTTCCTTTACTGCGACCATAATGAATAGTCATGTTACCACAAGATCCCGTGTCTCCAAGATGAAAGATAAGTATGAATTAGCGAAAACAAAACTTTAATCAACATGTAATTGGAATTATAATCTTCCATTTACTTCTTATTTTTCATTTGACAAGAAACCGTTCAACTTCAATAGACATTTTTGGGGAAACTAACCCAATCTCTATACGACACAAAGTTATATTGTAAATATAGGAATTTCTATTTCTACATTGAAGAATAAATAATGCATAAATAAATATGATGATATGCACTATATTAAAGTTGCATAGATATAAAAAATAAATTTCGGGCTTCAATCAAATAGGAAATAACAATTTATCGGATGACAGAAAATAAAAATTCATTGGAAATGAATTTTTTTTGTTTTACTTTGTGTTTGACTAATTCGTATCTGTGTTTGACTAATTCGTATTTCAATCCTACGAAAAGAATTGCACTCAAGTTTGTTAAATTAATTGAACGCTTACTCTCAAACGCTAGATTTCTAGCTATCTCTTGCACGTGTGCACCAGTGTTTGCAGATCGTTTGCAGAGCAACCTAGAAGACTCTCCATAGACTCTCTGATCGTCTTGAGTATTTTTTTTCCCTGTTCTCCTTACACAGACTGTCACTCTGTCACGTGAAATTTCAGAAGGATAGGGCCACAACGCTGAGGCCCACCGCGAATCCCTGAGAACTTGGCCGTTAGATTAGCAGATCTGATGGTACAAGTTCTGCCACGTAGTTACATATTCTATTCCATGTAATACAGACCGTCGGATGGGAAAGATCTAACGGCTCATATGCTTCAATATCAGTACACTATATAGTGGTATAGATAAACATGTTCATTACAAGACAAAGAACGGAATTGTTCAGGTCAACAAAATAGAGTAGTATACTCCAGTCCAATGTTTATGTGCTACTAACATGCACGTTAGCTCAGATCCATGTTCCGTTACTTTCTCCCTGATGTTGAGATGAAGACTACCTTTTCCTACCCTACTAGCTAAGTTAGTACAAGCACGGTATGCAAATTCTAGTTTGAACTCTTCTCCTACAACAATAAACAAGTTGCTAGATTAATTCTACAGAAGTGACATAAACTCGATAAATTAATTGATTGCTAGATCAACTGTGTTTATTTCAACAGAAACGACATACTACTCCGTATTGAATACTAGATCGAATGGTGGCTGGACCGATTAGTCAATTAACTCAAGGGAATGATGAATAAACAAATTGAATGCTATATTTGATAAATTCACTAGTAGTAAATTCAACCAAAGTCATGATATTAGTTCAATGTAGTATGATCGATCACCAGAAGTCACCTACACCAGTACCAAATATCACACGTGGCACCGTCAGCTGATGAGAAAAATAACCGCATTGCTATATATTTTTCTATATTTCTTTCCTCCGTGAAAGTTGAGACAGTGACAACGTTCAAAATGTATACTTCTTTTGTGAATCGAATCAGGGTCATTGTCTAGAGTACATCTTGAAACCGCACATAAAAATATTATGAATGAATCACCATACAATAACATACGAGAGACAGCTTTCTATTTTTTAGAACAACAAGTCGAACCCAATGAACAATTCCATCGATAAAGGATGCATTATTATTTAAAAGGTTTAAGTATTATATTCGATCTCTGCATAGCAAAGATACACATGACCGTATATTGTTCAGAACAAAATAAAATGTAAAAAAGCCGAAATACATGTAATCGTTAAAATTGCAGAGGTAGAATGTCATCCACATTAAAAAAAAGTAATCATCAAAAACCTGCATGACGCCTAAGGCGATGGAGATTCAATCGGTAGATTGCGGTGTCATCCATGTTGGATAAACTGCTTAGTTGGTTAGCGAAAATTCTACGGCGAGCACAATTTATTGGACGATTGGCATACAAGGAGATAAGCCTAGCATACAAAAAACCACTCGGCATATATGGACGCTCGACATACAAACTGTCTGTCGAGTCTTTTCTGGATGTACACTCGGTGTACACACGCGCTTACCATACACATGCTAAATATCGAGCATTGCGATTGACCTACATGGGTGCCACGTGGCAACTGAAGATCAATCTTGGTCAACAACAATCACCGGAGGAGGGCACCTTAGGAGCTACGGGCATTGTCTCCAAATAAGATGCTCCCAACAGAGTGACGACGTCGGGGATGATGCCATCGTGCCGATCCTTCTCCAAATCTAGGCTTTCGCCTCAAGATAACCAACTCTAAGCGAGAAAGGGAGATGCAGGCACACCTCGGCGATTCCCGTAGGAGGCGTCGCTACCGGCCCGACCAAATCATGGTAGGTCTTTTGTATGTACCACCGCACGTAGTAGTACTGTCCATGTAGCCTCGAACTGCTGCCAGCCTGCCACCATATCACCTTGCCATCTTTGCTGCAAAGTCGCGGTCCTCCATCACACCCGTATGGCTGAGAGATGTGATCCATATTCCACCTCCATACCCGACGAGGATGCAACATCTCTGCACCTGTGGCATGGACCAGGACCGCCGGAAACAGTCATCACCTACTCCAGGAGACCTCCACGCAATGCGGCGATCCCAACACCAAATGCCCAGATCGGGCCAATGTAGGCCCAGGTAAGGACCACCTTCTCCTCCAACTCCCACATCGGCAACCACCGAGAGGGCACGACCGCATGCCCACAACGCGGAGACGGCCGACCGCTGCTCGCTAGGAGCTCCTTCCTGGCCGAACATCCTGTCGCCACCACGATGACCTTGGACCCGTGCTGACGCCTCCGGACCTTGCTATCGCACCACCCCATGCCGCCAGGCTCCGCCGCACCTTCATGTCCCTGGCCATGCGTCGGCAAGCGCCTCCAAGTATTCGCACCCCGACAAACAGACAACCCGCGCCACCCTACTAACGTTCTGTCTCTGCGCGTAGGGGACCCTTCAGGGTGTGCTGCCCTATGTGAGGCCAAGCGTGGCAGTCACACCTAAGGCGGCAGCGGCCGGCCGAGGGGAGGACATCAGGCCGAACGTTTTCTCTAGGGTGTGGGAACCTCCGGAGCTGCCCCGCAAGAGGCGATCCGGGGAGGGTTTTTTTATGAGAAGAGAAAGACTAAATCCAGCAGCCGTTACATGTGTAGACAACCTTGCTAGCAGTTAGCTTGCACTGCACATTCCACGCATCACATTCCAAAGGCCCCGCGTGGGCGCGTTGACCATGATATAGAGCTAGCACTAATCTAGACAATTATTGCCCACGATTTGATCCCCACCACAAACATCAACATGTCAACACGTACCTTTCCCGATTGCCTTTTCCCTAGGTAGCTACTGCAATCACACACACACCACTTGTTTGCTTCTGATTTCTCACATGGGAGAGCTAGCCTCTGATTTCTCTTTTCACAAGTGCACGATTGATTAGCACAGCGAGCAAATAATTTAGTCAATTATTGCTACTTACACCATCCATCTCCGCTTTGTCTTGCTCCTCCTGATGGCCCCCCAATTGTCTGCGCAGCTATAGCTGCACCATATGACCCTGTGCTGCTCCCGGCAAGTCAATGCCCCCGCGTCAAGTCCACGAATGGGGCTATCCATGTCGCGCTGCACGCCACACCACTACGTCTTGGGCCGGCTACCTGTATACCTAGCTTAGTGCCGCATACTTATATCCGCTCATGCATGCATTAGCTCCCGCCTAACTTCATCACAAACCGAGCGGCCGCCATCGATCTTGGTCACCCTCACTGTTGGGGAGTTCTGGGCCTCCCTGTTACGAGCGGCAGCATGGCGGCGAGCAAGGGCGCGAGGAAGAGCCTGGTGTCGAGGACGCTGGAGCGGTGCCGGTCCGGGCTCGCGAGCGGCGGCGGAAAGGTGTCGGCGGGGACGGCGCCGGGGTGCTTCTCGGTGTACGTCGGGCCGGAGCGGGAGCGGTTCGTGGTGCGCGCCGACCGCGCCAACCACCCGCTCTTCCGGCGCCTCCTCGACGACGCCGAGCGGGAGTACGGCTACGCAGCGCAGGGGCCCCTCGCGCTGCCCTGCGCCGTCGATGCCTTCCTCGACATCCTCTGGCACATGGACAACGACCACGACCAGGACCATGAAGACGTGGTCGCGCCGACCGCGTCGCCGATCTGCGGCATGCAGCGCGGCGGCAGCAAGAGACGGGCGGCGGGGTACCGGGTGCTCAGCCCGGCCAAGTCGTCGCCGGCCTCCTTCTTTTTCTCGGCATCTCCCGCCACCACAACGGATGGCAAGAGGAGGTGATGGATCATCGAGCGAGCTGCTAGTATCTACGCTACGCTGAATTAATTAGGTTGTTGATAGGAGGAATCAAAGGGAAGAAGGTGTCTATGCATCAAAGCATGCGTGTGGCCGAAAAAAGAGATTACTTTTTTATTTGGTGTTCTTCGATCCTTAAAACTGTAAAATATGGTTTGTGGAGAAAGAAATCAAGCAAGTAACTACGACTAGTGAATGGAGAGTCGTTAAATTTTGTTTTCACATTACCCACACTTTTATTCCTCGATCGTACATTTTGCTCTGATAATTTTCTTCCATAAACCATTCCAATTTTCCAACTTCCAAGACCATTTAACCAACAAACTGATATTTTGCTTCCTTAGATCTTTTCACACCAAGTCAACCCTTGGATTTGGATTTACAGATTATTTTCCGTTTAACAAGATAATAATTTGGCTTCCAGAATATATAGTTAGTTTCTCAATAAAATTCTTGTCAACAAAAAACATGGACATATATATACTAATAAAGAGGGATACCAAATAAGCATGATTGTAATAAAAATTAAAATGAACCTGCCACCAGATGAAGCATTGTCACAAATCAATGTTGTTAGTTTCTTCATGAATTTAGCATCTATGAAAGCCAAATCCGCATTCTTCGAAGAAGAAAAAACTTACAGGAGTCCCATATATTTCATAGGAAGGTTACCCACTTGACAATTAAACATGTCAACCATTAATTAGCATTATCCCCATCAATCACTAATACTTCACTATTTAGGAAATTTATTTTTAACCCTGACATAAGTTCGAACACACATAAAAGAAATTTGAGATTCACAGCTTTATCAAGGGCATATTCTATACAACACACAATATCATCGGCATATTACAAAATTGACACTCCATTATGACCAACCTAGCTAGTAACATGAAACAGTATGAGGTAATTACACTGGTGGTCACAAAACTAATCGCTCATGTGCATACACAATATGCACGAATAGGAACGACCCTGTAATATAAATTGATTGGTGGAGTGACATGTATAGGATAAATAGATTGATTGATGGATCAATTGTGCTTACTATTATATTCCAACATAAATGACATACACTCCACACTGAATACATATAAGTTGGTCCTTGTATTGATAAGTCGATTAATTCAACTAAAACATGTCATAATAAGGTGAGTGAATAAAATGATTGCTGGACTAATAAATTCAGCTTATGCAGAAATCTGCAATAAAAAAATTGATTGCTTGATGAATGAATCAGTAGTTCTGCAGGAAGTGAGGACAATATATAGTTTAGTTTTTGATGACTTTGATCCATCCCCAGCCGTCACCTACACCAGTACACATGTCTCTACCAGTTGATGAGAAAAATAACCTCGAGCTGGTGAATCGAATATAGCCAGTTGATCTAGTGTTTTTTTGCCTGTGTTCTATTATTATGTATACTTCTGTTCTTTTTTTAAGAAATCGTGTTCTATTATTATGTAGGGAATCTAAAAACAGATAAATATCAACACTACTCCGTAGTTAATTTTGATATCCTCCTGCATTTTTCAGTTCGTGTGTTCCGGTCGGGACCTCCCTAATCTATTAGGCTCCGGATCAGCTGTCATTGTCCCGAGGACGTGAGAACTGCCAAGGTCATTCTTATCCGGAAGTATCCTAATTTACAAGGAGTTCACTAACTATGTCTCTCTTGACACGTGTACCTTAGTTAGCTATATAAATCATCTAAACTTCAAGGATAATTTCTCCATGATGACGGTATTAGCTAATTAGCTAACGAATCATCAGTGAAGTATCGTCGTCGATGGACTAAGTATAAGAGATTCATTCCATCAGCTTTTACATGTGTAGCTAAGCTAGCAGCCTAGCAATGCAGATGCACCGCTCCTTCCAAATCACACCTCCAGTGGGCCCGCGTTGACCATGTGCCCGATCGCTGGAGCACTAATTAATCAAGACAATTATTGCCCATTTGACATGATCTCCTCCGAGGCTCCGAGTGAAGTTCATTGCCCATTTAACATGTCAACACGTACCTTTCCCGATTGCCTTTTGCCCTAGCTACCTACTAGAATCACGCACACCACTTGCTGCTTCCTCGCACATGGAGCGGCATATGCACAGGAAAGAGAGCCTCTGATTTCTCCTTTTACAAGTGCGCAATTGATTAGGACAACGCAGAAGAATAAGTTACTCAATTATTACTACTTATACCTAAGGTGTCAAGTGGGATCCCGCGTTCAAACTAAGGTATCAAGTGGGATCCCGCATTCGAACTCGTATATGAAAAACTGGAAAGAGGAAATAAGCTCTCGTGAATTGAGCCCGCTCCTGCGGGTGATCGGGTTGCGCGCCGCCACTGCCTCCTCCAGCCCTCCCTCACCCTGTCTCTCCCATCCCCATTGTTGCTGGCGTGCCCTGCTGGGCAAAGCCTCTACGGTGTCGACGGCGGTGGCCCTGCTTCTACTTGTTCTCGTGGCTCCTGCATGGGATAGTGTGCGGCCTCACAGCAAGTTGGCGGCAGCAGGGCAACAGGTCTAGGGAGCTTGCCCCATACGGGCTTACAGGCTCGGGCCCGATATGGGTCAGGCAGATCCAAGGGGAAGGGAACTAGCTCGATGCGGCTTCGGCTCGGTGGTGCTCCACTGGCGGTAGGCGGTGGTTGGTCGGCAGGTTTGGCGTGGGTAGGATCAAGATTGAAAATGAATACTGATGCGTCTGGTCGGCGACCACTTCTGGTGGCGGAGGACAAAGCTCCTCCGATTGACCGCGACACATGGATACGGAGGCTAGATCCTGACCCATGGGTTTAGATATGGCTGTCAATGGCTACTTGCCGACTGCACTTCTGTTGTCCAAGTGAGTTTGGTCCGTCGCCGACACCCGGCTGACTTGCCGATCTCATGGTGTGTTGTTTACTGCTCGCGTTCCCTGAGTTCACGGATGTCGGGGCGACGACCCCGGAAGGTGGACTGCACGGGCGTCTCTAGGGCGGGCGACATTGCGGCAGTGATGGCCCACCCCTATGGGCCATGTTGGTGACGAGGAGTGAGTGTCGGGGGCTCCTGGTGTTGGCGGTGCTTCGGCATGGTCAACGTGTAGATCACGTGTTGGAAGCTAGCTCAGGGACAATTGCTGGTCTGAGGTACCAAGTGTGGTAAAGGTTTTTCTAGGCGAAAGCTCGACGCTCCGGCATTAATGACGGCGATGCCGACGGGTGTCGAGGGCGATATTGTGGCTACTCTCTCCGTATTAGGGCTCTGGGTAAAAGCCCTAGACCATGCTGGTCTCGGTGACGACGGCGCTTTATTGTAGCGTTATCTTCTTGGGGCTGCTATCGTGGAGTTCAGGTTTCCTCTGTCTTGTTATGGCGTCCTTGGTGGCAAGCCCAATGCTTCTTAGTTTTTCTTGTCTTCTTTGATGTGCTTGTAAGGAATCTCGTCACTTGTATCGGTTCGGTTGTTTGACTTTATTTGTAAAGTAGGACAAAATACTGTTTCGAGAAGGACTTTAGTGGGATCCTACTAACACCATACATCTTGTATACACATAGCCGCACCATATGACCCTGTGCTGCTCCCGGCAAGTCAATGCCGCTCCGCGTGAGGTCAACGAATGGGGCTATCCATGTCGGGCTGCACGCCATACCACTACGTCTTCGGCTATGTACTCCGCCCCTAGTTTAGTGCTACATAGCTCGCGTACTTATATCCGCTCATGCATGCATTAGCTCCCGTCTCTCCTCCTCGCAACCAGACCGGCACCGATCTTGGTCACCCTCCCTGTTCAGGAGTTTTTGCATCCCACCAAGAGCGGCATGGCGGCGAGCAAGGGCGTGAGAAAGAGCCTGGTGTTCAGGACGCTGGAGCGGTGCAGGTCCGGGCTCGCGACCGGCGGCGGAAAGGTTTCGGCGGGGACGGCACCGGGGTGCTTCTCGGTGTACGTCGGGCCGGAGCGGGAGCGGTTCGTGGTGCGCGCCGACCGCGCCAACCACCCGCTCTTCCGGCGCCTCCTCGACGACGCCGAGCGGGAGTACGGCTACGCGGCGCAGGGGCCCCTGGCGCTGCCGTGCGCCGTCGACGCCTTCCTCGACATCCTCTGGCACATGGACAACGACCACGACCAGGACCACGACGACATGGTCGCGCCGTCCGCGTCGCCGATCTGCGGCATGTGCCGCGGCCGGGCGGCAGGGTACCGGGTGCTCGGCCCGGCCAAGTCGTCGCCGGCCTCCTTCTGTTTCTCGCCCAAGGCGTCTCCCACAACCGCAACGGATGGCAAGAGTAGGTGATGGATCATCGAGCGAGCTGCTAGTATATCTACGCTGAATTAATTAGGTTGATAGGAGTAATCAAAGGGAAGAAGGTGTATATGCATTATTAAAGCATGCGTGTGGCCTAAAAAAAGAGATTAGTTTTTCATTTGGTGTTCTTCGATCCATATACAACTGTAAAATATGGTTTATGGAGTAAGAAATCAAGCAAGTAACTGTAAAATATGGCGCTCATGAGTCATGATCAGCTCGCCTCTTTCATCGACCTCTAGCCATCCTTCGAACTAAGTTTTGATCAAACATCACTTTTGAAGAAAACTAGTTCATTATTTAAAGTTTGAACTAGGCCAAACTAGAGGGTACCCTAAATGTTTCAAAGTTCCATCTCTACCCACAGCCGCGGACTCCGTCATGATTAACTTATACCTAGATAAATGTTGATGCATCCGATCAATACAAATATTGTCATGTAAACTTGTTATTCTTGCAGTTCGATCGAAAGAAGAAAGTATATAGATCAGTACAAACATGTATCAATGTTTTTCAACCGACAAGATGTGCATGTCAGTAAACTTTCAATTCGTGAAATGGCATTCCTTTGCTATTTTATTGTCTTTATTAAATTGTATGTATATTCCACATATGTGTTCATTTCGCCTCTCTCTCTATATATTCTCCATCTTTGGGCAGGTCATATCCATCCTCTTCCCTTCCCGAGATTTCTTCTTTGGCCAACTCCGCCAGTGATGTGGCAATGTTGGGGTTTGGCTGGTGCCTCTCTGTCCTCAGTCCACCTAATCGACTTAGATGCTGGCGGCCAGGATGAGAGGGCGGTTATGGGTTGGTGGTGGCACCCAATCGCAACGGAAGGCGGGACGCACACATGTCGATGAGGCAAAGATGACGATCTGGTGGAGCTAGAAGGTGAAGATAGATGAAGCCAATGTGGGCTGTTGCATTTGGGTCCAAATTGTATAGATCCAAAATTGTGACCTTTGACCAAATGAGATGAGATGTCGTTGAAATGGATGGCCATGATTTTTTTTTTAAAAGGAGGTTGAACCCCAGCCTCTACATTAAATTGATGCACACAACCTTTTTTTATTAAGTTGAGGCAAGGCAACGAGGCATGTGACATGATCAAGGAGAGTACATAACATGGACAACTATGGCAACATCATTACAAGATAAAATTAACACCAATGACTAGGTCAACTCCGTCCACAATAGATCCTTCGAGAAGGAAAACACTTCCTTGTGCAGTATTGTAAGCAAGGTGTTCCTAAATGAAGGGACACAATTTCAGGACCCCAATATCCCGCATATAAGTACATTTAAAGTCAACATTACGTTAATATTAAGATAATGAAGAATTTGCAACAAGTTGCCTTCGAGTGTATGCGGGTTTGGCATGTTGCTCCCTTGGATCCTTACTTTGATCTGTAGTTCCATACAAATGTTACATATCATCTAAATGATACAAATCTCTCATATACTTTTTAGTGGAGAAGTCAAAGCAAGTAACTACAACTTAAGATGCCCTTCTATATTATGGGGTTATTTTTAGAATGTGATGCTATTTTGTGAACTCACAAACTGATTTTGATCGACAAGGAGATAATATAAAATGGCTTGCCTGTTTCTTGAGCATCCACCCCTCTAATCTCTTCCCACTACTCCAAGGGAACCCTTAACCTAAACCCCTTGACCTTCTCCCTCGAAATCCACCTCCATCGCCACCGCCTCTGCGTCAAACCAAACCTAGACACCATCTCGGGGAAGCAAGAATCCCAAAGAAATCACATGCCTAAAATTTTGACTCGGATTTAGACAAAAAAGGAGTAACCTCAGTTATAGCAAATGCAATATACTATACCTACCTAGCTAGATGTTGCTATGCAATCCCTTACTTTTGCGACTGAAATAATACACATACATACATACATACATACATACATACATACATACATACATACATACATACATACATACATACATACATACATACATACATACATACATACATACATACATACATACATACATACATACATACATACATACATACATGGTTCTCGAGCTTGAAGTGACATAGATATGTATGAATCCCCTCATGGTATTACTTCAAGCATGTAGTCATATGCAACTTCGCATTCATGTGTTGACCCCACCCCCTCTCCACCACCCCTAAAAATCATTGTCAAATGTACTCTTTGTCTATGACATTGCCTTCATCACCGACGTCACCGATGAGGCTAAGGTTTAGCTTGCTGTCGTCTACCCCTCCGCTCTCCTTGTAACTTAGAGGGGTGATGGCTCAAGGGAGCAGACATCTGGTTGCGGAAAAAGGCCGACATGATAGACGGAGATGGGTAGGTGACTAGTCATGATAACATGTGAAAGAGGAGATTGTAACAAAGGTAATATTTCAACAGATAGAGAGAAACTGGATAAGGAGGCGAGAACCTAATCGCGTGGCAGGGTGAAGATGGGCGAAACCAATCTACATCGTTGGTATGGGTTTGGTCCAAATCTGTCCAGATCCAATATTTTGATGGTGACCCAAAAGAAATGCAGATCAGCCGCTGAGTGCAAGAAAGGATTTGCATGCTAGCGGTACAGTTGCAAGCGGCAGCCAGCGTAATCCTGTATAATTTTTTTGTTCAAACTAGATAAACTTTGTTAAATTTTTTACACTAGACTAATAAATTTTGCCTACGAAACATAACAGATGGGGTGCCCCTTTTGCAACCCTACTGGCATGGATCCGGTGCCATTTTATTTTGTTCTAGAACCTTTTCCCGGTGCAGCATTCAAAGTCAAGGCGTGCGCGCGCGTTTGCTAGACAGCTATTGCTGTCGAAACGTCAATGTATGCGCGCGCGCATCTCTGACTCACTCGATCATCCTCATCTTCTCCATTAGTTCGTCGCTTTGTCCTTCCGGCTTCCGCCACCTGGGACCGGTCAGCTGATGCCATGCTACTGCAGAATCTGAATGCGACAACTATCCTAGGTTCTTCTGGATCAACTGTCGCAGATATATATTTGTTGAAGAATAGTACTCACGTAAATAACTGCTCGCTTGTTTACAAAGAGACAAACTGTGTCATCCCGCAAAACCACTACTAGAAAATCGCGTTAAATTTGTGCATTGCATCGTCATCATCATGCATTGTTTGCTAAAACTATGTTTGCAAAACCTATTTTGTTTTCCGAAACGCCCCATCTTTATTCAAACGCAAAAACCCGGGTCTCCGGAGTTAATTTGTTTGTTGCTATCGGGTTGCAAACGGCCCAATTAGAATAAATAAAAATTTAAATTATTTTTGTGCGGGGCAGTCGAACGGGCCGATTGACCCGATCGACCACCCCAGGAATTAATAAACGGTCCACCCTGCAACCGCCCCTAAATCCTAAACTCACCCACTAGTCTACCCAACCCACCCTCCACCTCACCGGCCAATCCACGCCACGTCGTTCCTCCCCAAACCCCACCCAACCCAGTGACACGCGTGGCCTAGCCTCCTCTCCACTCAACCCACCAACCCCCCCACCCACCCGGCCGGTCCCACTGGGCCCTTTAACCACCCACGCACAAGGCCACACACCTGGCCCCCGCCTCCCCACACTTGGGCCCCTTCCTGCCGCCATCGCCTGCACACCCCTTTGCCTGTCTTCCCCACGCTGCTCTTCTTCCCCAACCGCGGCACCCGTCTTGGCCAGGCCGCATCCTCCGCCTCCGCCCGGCGCCTCGCCTCCCGCCGCTTCGCCGCTCCGCCGCCCTCCACATCGACACCTCCGCTCACTTTGCCTCGCCGCGGCCGCCGCCTTCCCCTTGAGCCCCGCCCGCGCCCCGGCCGCCACCACCTCGCCGCCTGGCGCCCCTTCCCAGCCGCTCCACCCAGCGCCCGGCAAACCTCGCCGCCCCTCGTTCAAGCTCGCCGCCGCCCGGCTTCGCGTCGCCCAGCACCTCCGCGAGCCCGTGACCCGGCGTTGCCGGCTTCGCCGACGCGACCTCCACGCCATCCGTCCGCGGCCGCCCCTCGCATCTGAGCACCGCCTCCTAGCCGGCAGCCTCCACCGTCAGCCCGCGCCGGCCGCCCTTTGCCCTCGCGAGCCCGCCTCCGCCGACCTCGCCGCCCTCACCTCTGCCCGCTGCGTGGCCTTCGACGCAACCTCATTGTCCGGCTCGCGGCCCCGATCGCCCCTCCGTCCGTCGCCCGTCGGGCCGCTTACCCTTGTCCCCAGGCGTCTTGATCACCTCCTCCATGAGGCACCTACTCTCGCCTGACCGAGCTCGCTGCTTGTGTTCGTCCCGCGGTGCGCCAGGTGGGCGTATGACCCGTTCTCGGGACTCGGTCACGTGTCCTTGTGGTGCCGAAGATGATGATGTTGTGGCGTGGTTACGACAAAGGGTGGGCATGGCATCCGTCTGGTGAGCAAGATCTTCCGACGGCTCCGACAATTAAACAAGAGCGTCATCGAAAGTGGAGCCGCGAACCCCAAGGTCACCGAGAAGGGACCGATGACCTCGGACCAAGAACGTCGTCACAGAACGCCAAGGTCCCCTTCACGGACACCAAGTTCTTCGAACCTGGATCTGAAGCCCGATCCCGACAAGATCGTCGCAACGACAAGATCGACACCGACGCAGAACGCCAAGCTCTTTTCCCGAACGCCAAGAACGCCCCGTCCGGGAAACCCGATGCGCCCCGACGCGACAAGTGCTTCGTCCCGAACGCCATGACCGACAACGTGCCCCGAGAACCCGGATCCGCCAAGACCCTACCCCGATATCCGAGCACGACCCCGGAGGCCGAGAACGATCCCGTCGAACCCCAGATCCGAACCTCGACCACCGGACGAGATCTGCTCCCGAACCGAACCGGACCCGGAACCCGAAGTTCGTGAACCCTAACAAGATCGTCGAGACCCTAATGTGTGAACCTCCCCGAAACCCTATTTCATAACATAATAACAACTTGTCGCATATTAATTTGTCATCTTGCATGCATATCTGTGGTTTGGGGGCCTTATGCCGATTCACCTAATAATTAAATATGGGGCCCATATGCGGGCAATTCCAGCCTTATATTGGCCTCATTTAAACTTGATGTAGCGAACCGGTGCTATTTTTACCATGCTAAAACAACATTTAAATTGCGGGCCTTCTAAATAACATGAACCACCTAACTAATTGCCGGGACCCCGGTTCCGCTTAACATGACCTAATTGCATCGCACCTTTGCCATGCCATGCATCATACTTGCATCATGCCGATCTTCTGCCGTTGTATTAAATATTGCATCCGGTGTGTCTTCTAGTGTTTTGCTTCTTCGCGGATAAGGCCGTTGAGTTGATGTGAGCTTCACCCCGTTCTTCGGATGAACCCTTCGACAATGTTTTCAGGCGAGCATCTCCCCCTTTCTACCTATCTTACTTTTATAGTCTTTATTCCCTCCTGTTGATCTATTGCTACCTGTGTTGCGATGCTTTAGTTTCCGTACCTGTGATATCCCTTGCAGCCTTACATTGCCTTGGACACACCCTATTACCTGTTGTTTGGTAGATAGTTGGACTTAGCGTCGTAAGCTTGCTCAAGTAATGTTGCGTGTTGTCAAATGCCACGCTTGTTGATGTATTGCCGCATGTTGTTGTTGGAGATGATTCTAGCTTTACTTATCGTCACTTTAATTTCTGCTAACAACTAAAATTGAGATAAGCGAGAGGCATCGGTGGGTGATAGAAAATATTTGGTTTCGACGCCCACTTGTGTCCGTGAAGACCCCGAGTACTTGATACTGTTCCTTGTTTTATCGCTATCCACATTCGGGAGTATGGGATCCCCTGAGCGAGCTTGATTCCGTCTTATTTCTTGGGGCCACAACTAGTTTGAGGTTTTATTTACGATCCTGTACTTATGCCATGTTTCTTGCTTTATTCTGATTGTGCGAGTCTTGCTTGTCTTTATTTGAAGCGGAGTGATTACGCGGTGTCGACAAGCCCGTTTGGGGTTCCCGATCGCTCACAGCCATTGTCGCAGACCTTGAGGCCGTCTCGAGCTTGCCTACTCGTTCGGATTCTACTTAAGGGTGGCCTGAAATATTTGAATCTGTGATTGTTCGTGAAAGCCTCGTTGGGTTTTGATTTGGTTTTCCGAGGTTGATCGGTGTGTTGCTATTGGTGCACCCGGCGGGTAAAACTTTCTGAAAGCCGTGTCCGCGGATATGGACGACTTGGAGCACAGTATCTCGATCATAGACAAGCATAACTAAAGTTTACTGTTATAAATTTGACTTATAATGACTAGTAATCAGCTTCACTATAACGGAATGGTTAATAATACTGCCCACAATTGCTTGTTTGGTTGTCGCTTGCGACAAATGTATCTGACTAGTAAGTATTGCAACTACAACGAAATGGCTGATTAAAAGTACCAACAACTGCTGGGTTTTGGGTTTATCTCATGCTACTTGTATCTGATTAGTAATTGATGTAACTATAACGGAATGATTAACTAAAAGTGCCCACTGCTCATTTTATCAGGATGATTATCTATACCTGACTAGTAATTGCTGCAACGATAACTGAATAAATAAAACTGCCAACTGTGTGAGTTCCTCGGTTGACTTCCTCGTTTGGTCTCGAGGGGGAAACACGGGATGGGTTTGTTTGGTGATAGCTCGAGTTGGATCCGTTAGGTCATTCTCACCCCCTCGATAACCGCCATTGTATCGAGTCTCTATAGGTTGTTTAGTGCATGCTTCCGCTTGATCCACCATACATGTAGGCGAGGACCGCGAATTCTAGCCTCGCCGTGTCTTGGCCTCGATCGACGCTCCTTCTTTGTTTCTGCTTTGCCCTTTGTCGGCACCTTTTGTTTAAGCAGGTTTTGGGATCGACGTCGTTAGCGGTTACCCTTCCGGCTTGGCACAGGTGGTTATGGACGCCATTGGTTATTCTTCGTGGCTCTTAGCCCCATTTGCATCTTGTCCGTAGTGGACGCTCTATCGTTTTCAAGGTGATTTGGATCTTTGTATATTATATCTGTATTCTTGACTCATTGAGTCGCCTATATATATCTGCTCGATTGGGTCCCATCGAGGACTGTGTAATGTTATTACCGCTTTCCACCCGCACGAAAGTGCTCGGGCACCTTTGAATCGTTTCTATGCGGGTTTGAATTTCGCTCAAACTTGCATAGGTCCGATTCGAGGTGTTACTGAGTGGTATCGAGCTCGCGGCTATGATACCCCACAAGTCCAAATGTGAGGATAACCTAGCTAACGGCCGAAGTAGAGTGTCAAAACTATTTTTGAAAATCGGTTGGATAGTTCTGATTAGGTATGATTTTACTCCTTACCCCTCTGCTGTTCTCCTCTTCCCTCTACGTGTTTTGAATCCGCTCTCGTCCCTTTCTTCGAGTCCAGGAATTCTCGTGGTTGGGATCCGTAGTACCTTCAGGGTTTCGCTTCCTCCTCCGATAACGGTGTTGCTGCATCTGGTGTTCAAGCTATCCGAGGAATCCTTCGTCTGTGGTATCATTCTTTGCTCCTTGCTTGTGCCTTCCGGTGTTTTCCGACTCGACGACATCATCTACGCCAGATCCGATGCGTATTCTGCATCCCTCCTTTGTTTCCGAACCTCGCTTGTCGAGATCTTGATCGATTAGAATGGTTGCACTCTTTTCTACTGATTGTGCAGAGTAATAGTTTGGGTGCGTGATGGATTGGCCCCCATGCCGACTACCCCTTCTATTCGCTTTTGTACATTGAAGTGGACGAGAATGCATCGATTCCCTCTTCCTACCGAAGTTAGGGGTGGCCTCATTTGTTGATACCTCTACCTTCGACCTTTTTGTCCCCGGAGTGTTCTCTCGACGATCACGGACAACGACCTCTTGTTAGTGGTGTCGCGAGGGTCTACACGAAGCGAGAAGACGCCGATCGCCGACCTTTCCTTCCGGTACCATGAGGCGGATCTCGAGGGCGAGATCCATTGTTAGTGGTGTCGAATTGTGGCATCCCGCAAAACCACTACTAGAAAATCGCGTTGAATTTGTGCATTGCATCGTCATCATCATGCATTGTTTGCTAAAACTATGTTTGCAAAACCTATTTTGTTTTCCGAAACGCCCCATCTTTATTCAAACGCAAAAACCCGGGTCTCCGGAGTTAATTTGTTTGTTGCTATCGGGTTGCAAACGGCCCAATTAGAATAAATAAAAATTTAAATTATTTTTGTGCGGGGCAGTCGAACGGGCCGATTGACCCGATCGACCACCCCAGGAATTAATAAACGGTCCACCCTGCAACCGCCCCTAAATCCTAAACTCACCCACTAGTCTACCCAACCCACCCCTCCACCTCACCCTGGCCAATCCCTGGACGCCACGTCGTTCCTCCCCAAACCCCCACCAACCCGGGGCCAATGACGTGGCCTAGCCTCCTCCACTCAACCCACCAACCCCCCCAAACCCACCCCGGTCCACCTCTGGGCCCCACCCCAACCACCCACGCACACAGGCCACACACACGCCTCCCCACACTCCCCGCCTCACCCCGCCTGCCCCACATCGCCTGCACACCCCACCACTGCCCTCTGTTTCCCCACGCTGCTGTTTCTTCCCGCACTGGCACCCGTCTTGCACCCCTCAGCCTCCGCATCCTCCGCCTCGCCGGCCGCCTTCCTCATGGAGCCCGCCGCCTTCCTCCTCCACATCGACTGCCTCCGCCGCTCACTTTGCCACACGCCGCTTCCGCCAGCCCGCGCCACGCCTGCCCCTTGCCGCCACCACCGCCGCTCTGGCGCCTTTCCTGCTGCCGCTCCACCCAAAGGCCGAAGCCTCGCCCGCCCGCCTCGTGCTCAAGCTGCCGCTTCGGCCTCCGCACAGCACCTCCGCTGGCCCCGCATGCCGGCCGCGACCTTCCACGCCATCCGTCATGGCCGCCTCCGCTTGTAGCAGCACCGCCCTAGCCGCAGCCTCCACCACGCCAGCCGCCCGCCTGCCTCGCCCGCCTGCTGCTCATGACCTCGCCCGCCTCCGCACCTCACTCGCGCTGCCCTGCCGCAAGGGCCCCGGCATCCTCCTCTGCTGTCCCTCACGCCCCGGTCGCTTCCGTCTGCCGCCGGTTGCCTACCCCTCGCTGTCCCCAGGCGCCAAGGTTCCTCCGCCGAGCCTGCGGCACCTACTCTCGCGACCCGAGCCGCTCGCTTGTGTTCGTCTCGCCAGCGCGCAAGCGATGGGCGATGACCTGCTTTCGGGACTCGGTCACGTGTGCTGTGGTGCCTCAAGATGATGATGTGGCCGTGGTTACGACAAAGGGGCATGGCATCCGATCTGTGCAGCGATAAGATCTTCCGACGGCGAACAATTAAACAAGAGCGTCATCGAAGTGGAGCCGAACCCCAAGGTCACCGAGAAGGACCGATGACCTCGACCAAGAACGTCACAAAACGCCAAGGTCCCTTCACGGACACCAAGTTCTTGAACACGGATCCAAGCCCGATCCCGACAAGATCGCCGCGACAAGATCGACACCGACGCAGAACGCCAGCTCTTTCCCGACAAGAACGCCCGTCCCGAAACCCGATGCGCGCCGACAAGTGCTTCGTCCCGAACGCCATGACCGACAACGTGCCCCGAGAACCCGGATCCGCCAAGACCCTACCCCGATATCCGAGCACGACCCCGGAGGCCGAGAACGATCCCGTCGAACCCCAGATCCGAACCTCGCCGACCCTGGACCCCGAGATCTGCTCCCCGTCGAACCCCGGACCCCGGAACCCCGAGTTCGTCGAACCCTAACAAGATCGTCGAGACCCTAATGTGTGAACCTCCCCGAAACCCTATTTCATAACATAATAACAACTTGTCGCATATTAATTTGTCATCTTGCATGCATATCTGTGGTTTGGGGGCCTTATGCCGATTCACCTAATAATTAAATATGGGGCCCATATGCGGGCAATTCCAGCCTTATATTGGCCTCATTTAAACTTGATGTAGCGAACCGGTGCTATTTTTACCATGCTAAAACAACATTTAAATTGCGGGCCTTCTAAATAACATGAACCACCTAACTAATTGCCGGGACCCCGGTTCCGCTTAACATGACCTAATTGCATCGCACCTTTGCCATGCCATGCATCATACTTGCATCATGCCGATCTTCTGCCGTTGTATTAAATATTGCATCCGGTGTGTCTTCTAGTGTTTTGCTTCTTCATGATAAGGCCGTTGAGTTGATGTGAGCTTCACCGTTCTTGGATGAACCTTCGACAATGTTTTCAAAGCAGCATCTCCCTTTCTACCTATCTTACTTTTATAGTCTTTATTCCTCCTGTTGATCTATTGCTACCGTGTTGCGATGCTTTAGTTTCCGACTGTGATATCCCTTTGCAGCCTTACATTGCCTTGGACACACCCTATTACCGTTGTTTGGTAGATAGTTGGACTTGCGCCGTAGTCGCTTGCTCAAGTAATGTTGCGTGTTGTCAAATGCCACGCTTGTTGATGTATTGCCGCATGTTGTTGTTGGAGATGATTCTAGCTTTACTTATCGTCACTTTAATTTCGCTTAACAACTAAAATTGAGATAAGCAGAGCATCGGTGGGTGATAGAAAATATTTGGTTTCAACGCCCACTTGTGTCCTGTGAAGACCCCGAGTACTTGATAATGTTCCTTGTTTTATCGCTATCCACATTCGGGAGTATGGGATCCCGAGCGAGCTTGATTCCGTCTTATTTCTTGGGGCCACAACTAGTTTGAGGTTTTATTTACGATCTGCATTTATGCCATGTTTTATCGCTTTATTTACGATTGTGCGAGGTACTTTAATCGACTGCTTTTAAGCGGGAGTGATTACGCGGTGTCGATAAGCCCCGCTTGGGTTCCCATGCTCACAGCCATTGTCGCAGACCTTGAGGCTGTCTCGAGCTTGCCTACTGCTATGATTCTACTTAAGGGTGGCCCCTGAAATATTTCGAATCGTGATTGTTCAGTCGTGAAAGCCTCGTTGGGTTTTGATTTGGTTTTTCCGAGGTTGATCGAGCGTGTGTTGCTATTGGTGCACCCCGGCCGGGTAAAACTTTCTGAAAGCCGTGTCCGCGGATATGGACGACTTGGAGCACAGTATCTCGATCATAGACAAGCATAACTAAAGTTTACTGTTATAAATTTGACTTATAATGACTAGTAATCAGCTTCACTATAACGGAATGGTTAATAATACTGCCCACAATTGCTTGTTTGGTTGTCGCTTGCGACAAATGTATCTGACTAGTAAGTATTGCAACTACAACGAAATGGCTGATTAAAAGTACCAACAACTTTTGGTTTTGTGGGTTTATCTCATGCTACTTGTATCGATTAGTAATTGATGTAACTATAACGGAATGATTAACTAAAAGTGCCCATCGCTCATTTTATCGTGATGATTATCTATACGACTAGTAATTGCAACGATAATCGAATAAATAAACCGCCAACCGTGTGAGTTCCTCGGTTGACTTCCTCGTTTGGTCTCGAGGGGAAACCGTGATGGGTTTGTTTGGTGATAGCTTCGTTGGATCCGTTAGGTCATTCTCACCCTCTCGATAACCGCCAGGTTGTATCGAGTCTCTATAGGTTGTTTAGTGCATGCTTCACGCCGATCCACCATACCTGTAGGCGAGGACCGCCGAATTCTAGCCTCGCTGTCTTCGCCTCGATCGACGCTCCTTCTTTTTCCTTTGCCCTTTGTCGGCACCCCTTTGTTTAAGCAGGTTTTGGGATCGACGTCGTTAGCGTGGTTACCCTTCCGGCTTGGCCTCAGGGTTATGGACGCCATTGGTTATTCTTCAGGGCTCTTAGCCCCATTTGCATCTTGTCCGTAGCTGGACGCTCTATCGCTTTCAAGGTGATTTGGATCTTTGTATATTATATCTGTATTCTTGACTCATTGAGTCGCCTCTGTATATATATCTGTTCTGTGGGTCCCATCGAGGACTGTGTAATGTTATTACCGCTTTCCACCCGCACGAAAAGTGCTGGTGGCACCTTTGAATCGTTTCTATGCGGGTTGGCGAATTTCGCTCAAACTTGCATAGGTCCGATTCGAGGGTGTTCTGAGTGGTATCGAGCTCAGCAGATTGCGATACCACAAGTCCACTCAGAGGATAACCTAGCTAACGGTCAAGTAGAGTGTCAAAACTATTTTTGAAAATCGGTTGGATAGTTCTGATTAGGTATGATTTTACTCCTTACCCCTCAGCTGTTCTCCTCTTCCCTCTACGTGTTTTGAATCCGCTCTCGTCCCTTTCTTCGAGTCCAGGAATTCTCGTGGTTGGGATCCGTAGTACCTTGTGGTTTCGCTTCCTCCTCCGATAACGGTGTTCTTGCATCCGTGTTCAAGCTATCGAGGAATCCTTCGTGGTATCATTCTTTGCTCCTTGCTTGTGCCTTCCGTGTTTTCCGACTCGACGACATCATCTACGCCAGATCCGGCGCGATTTCGCATCCCTCCTTTGTTTAGAACCTCGCTTGTCGAGATCTTGACCGATTCGAGAATGGTTGCACTCTTTTCTCCGATTGTGCAGAGTAATAGTTTGGGTGCGTGATGGATTGGCCCATGCCGACTACCCTTCTATTCGCTTTTGTACATTGAAGTGGACGAGAATGCATCGATTCCCTCTTCCTACCGAAGTTAGGGGTGGCCTCATTTGTTGATACCTCTACCTTCGACCTTTTTGTCCCCGGAGTGTTCTCTCGACGATCACGGACAACGACCTCTTGTTAGTGGTGTCGCGAGGGTCTACACGAAGCGAGAAGACGCCGATCGCCGACCTTTCCTTCCGGTACCATGAGGCGGATCTCGAGGGCGAGATCCATTGTTAGTGGTCTCGAATTGTGGCATCCCGCAAAACCACTACTAGAAAATCGCGTTGAATTTGTGCATTGCATCGTCATCATCATGCATTGTTTGCTAAAACTATGTTTGCAAAACCTATTTTGTTTTCCGAAACGCCCCATCTTTATTCAAACGCAAAAACCCGGGTCTCCGGAGTTAATTTGTTTGTTGCTATCGGGTTGCAAACGGCCCAATTAGAATAAATAAAAATTTAAATTATTTTTGTGCGGGGCAGTCGAACGGGCCGATTGACCCGATCGACCACCCCAGGAATTAATAAACGGTCCACCCTGCAACCGCCCCTAAATCCTAAACTCACCCACTAGTCTACCCAACCCACCCTCCACCTCACCCCTAATCCTCGACGCCACGTCGTTCCTCCCCAAACCCCACCAACCCGTGACGACACGGGCCTAGCCTCCCTCTCCACTCAACCCACCAACCCCCAAACCCACCCAGCCGGTCCACACCTCTGGGCCCCACCCCAACCACCCACGCACACAGGCCACACACACGCGCGCCTCCCACACCCCACGCCTGCTCCCGCCCACCCCAAAGGCACACCCCACCACGCCTCTGTCTTCCCCCGCTGCTCTTCTTCCCCCCGCTGCCGCCTCACCCTCTGGCGCCCGACCGCATCCTTCCGCCCGCCGCCAGGCGCTCGCCATGGAGCCGCCGTCGCCGCTCCTCCGCCTCCACATCGACTCCGCCTCTGCCTCACGCCTGCCGGCAAGCCGCCCTTCCCGCTTAGGCCGCGCCGCCCTCCCAGCCGCCACCTCGGCGCCCCTGCTGGCGCCTCCCACCCGCTTCAAGGCCAAGAAGCTCGCCGCCCGCCTGTTCAAGCTGCCGCCCGGCTTCCGCCGCCCGTGCACCTCCGCGAGCACCCGCCCCGGCGTTGCGGCGCTGCGCCTGCCGCGACCTCCGCCATCCGTCCGCGCCGCCTCCTCGCATGCGAGCACCCGCCCCTAGCACGCGGCCTCTGCCAGGCCGCCCGCCTGCTGCCCGGCCCGCCTGCCCCGCCTGCGCCATACAAGGCCTTCCCTCGAACCTCCTGCTCGCTGCCCCGGTCGCCCCTCCGTCTGGCTGGCAGCCGCCACTGGCCCCTCGCCAGGCGCCGTTTCTCCGCCGAGCCTGCAGAAGCACCTACTCGCTGACCCGAGCCGCTCGCTGTGTTCGTCCCTCGCCAGCGCCAAGGGGCGATGACCTGCTCTACGGGACTCGGTCACGTGTCTGCAGCCCTCAAGATGATGTTGGCCGTGGTTACGACAAAGGTGGGCATGGCATCCGATCCGGTGCCGACAAGATCTTCCGACGGCCCGACAATTAAACAAGAGCGTCATCGAAAGTGGAGCCGAACCCCAAGGTCACCGAGAAGGGACCGATGACCTCGGACCAAGAACGCCGCACGTAACGCCAAGGTCCCTTCACGACACCAAGTTCTTGAACTCGATCAAGCCCGATCCCGACAAGATCGTCGTCGCAACGACAAGATCGACACCGACGCAGAACGCCAAGCTCTTTTCCCGAACGCCAAGAACGCCCCGTCCGGGAAACCCGATGCGCCCCGACGCGACAAGTGCTTCGTCCCGAACGCCATGACCGACAACGTGCCCCGAGAACCCGGATCCGCCAAGACCCTACCCCGATATCCGAGCACGACCCCGGAGGCGAACGATCCTCCGAACCCGATCCGAACCTCGCCACGGACCTCGAGATCTGCTCCCCGTCGAACCCCGGACCCCGGAACCCCGAGTTCGTCGAACCCTAACAAGATCGTCGAGACCCTAATGTGTGAACCTCCCCGAAACCCTATTTCATAACATAATAACAACTTGTCGCATATTAATTTGTCATCTTGCATGCATATCTGTGGTTTGGGGGCCTTATGCCGATTCACCTAATAATTAAATATGGGGCCCATATGCGGGCAATTCCAGCCTTATATTGGCCTCATTTAAACTTGATGTAGCGAAAGGTGCTATGCTATTTTACCATGCTAAAACAACATTTAAATTATGGGCCTTCTAAATAACATGAACCACCTAACTAATTGCGGGACCCGGTTCCGCTTAACATGACCTAATTGCATCGACCTTTGCCATGCCATGCATCATACTTGCATCATGCCGATCTTCCGTTGTATTAAATATTGCATCCGTGTGTCTTCTAGTGTTTTGCTTCTTCATGATAAGGCCGTTGAGTTGATGTGAGCTTCACCCCGTTCTTCGGATGAACCCTTCGACAATGTTTTCAGGCGAGCATCTCCCCCTTTCTACCTATCTTACTTTTATAGTCTTTATTCCCTCCTGTTGATCTATTGCTACCTGTGTTGCGATGCTTTAGTTTCCGTACCTGTGATATCCCTTGCAGCCTTACATTGCCTTGGACACACCCTATTACCTGTTGTTTGGTAGATAGTTGGACTTGCGCGTCGTAGTCGCTTGCTCAAGTAATGTTGCGTGTTGTCAAATGCCACAGTTGTTGATGTATTGCCGCATGTTGTTGTTGGAGATGATTCTAGCTTTACTTATCGTCACTTTAATTTCTGCTTAACAACTAAAATTGAGATAAGCAGAGGCATCGGTGGGTGATAGAAAATATTTGGTTTCCGAACGCCCACTTGTGTCCCGTAAGACCCCGAGTACTTGATACCTGTTCCTTGTTTTATCGCGCTATCCACATTCGGGGAGTATGGGATCCCCCTGAGCCAGAGCTTGATTCCGTCTTATTTCTTGGGGCCACAACTAGTTTGAGGTTTTATTTACGATCCTGTACTTATGCCATGTTTTACTGCTTTATTTACGATTGTGCGAGTCACGTAATCGCATCGCTTTTAGGCGGAGTGATTACGCGTGTCGACAAGCCCGCTTGGGGTTCCCGCCACAGCCATTGTCGCAGACCTTGAGGCCGTCTCGAGCTTGCCTACTCCGCGGATTCTACTTGGGTGGCCCCTGAAATATTTCTGAATCCTGTGATTGTTCACCGTGAAAGCCTCGTTGGGTTTTGATTTGGTTTTTCCGAGGTTGATCGAGTGTGTTGCTATTGGTGCACCCCGCCGGTAAAACTTTCAAAGCCGTGTCCATGGATATGGACGACTTGGAGCATGATCTCGATCATAGACAAGCATAACTAAAGTTTACTGCTATAAATTTGACTTATAATGACTAGTAACCAGCTTCACTATAACGGAATGGTTAATAATACTGCCCACAATTGCTTGTTTGGTTGTCGCCTGCGACAAATGTATCTGACTAGTAAGTATTGCAACTACAACGAAATGGCTGATTAAAAGTACCAACAACTGCTGGGTTTTGGGTTTATCTCATGCTACTTGTATCTGATTAGTAATTGATGTAACTATAACGGAATGATTAACTAAAAGTGCCCACTGCTCATTTTATCAGGATGATTATCTATACCTGACTAGTAATTGCTGCAACGATAACTGAATAAATAAAACTGCCAACTGTGTGAGTTCCTCGGTTGACTTCCTCGTTTGGTCTCGAGGGGGAAACACCAGGATGGGTTTGTTTGGTGATAGCTTCAGGTTGGATCCGGTTAGGTCATTCTCACCCCCTCTGATAACCGCCAGTTGTATCGAGTCTCTATAGGTTGTTTAGTGCATGCTTCCTGCGCTTGATCCACCATACCTGTAGGCGAGGACGCGAATTCTAGCCTCGCTGCTTGGCCTCGATCGACGCTCCTTCTTTGTTTTCCTTTGCCCTTTGTCGGCACCTTTTGTTTAAGCAGGTTTTGGGATCGGCGTCGTTAGCGGTTACCCTTCCGGCTTGGCAGGGTTATGGGCGCCATTGGTTATTCTTGGGCTCTTAGCCCCATTTGCATCTTGTCCGTAGCTGGACGCTCTATCGTTTTCAAGGTGATTTGGATCTTTGTATATTATATCTGTATTCTTGACTCATTGAGTCGCCTCTATATATATATCTGTTCGGTGGGTCCCATCGAGGACTGTTGTGTAATGTTATTACTTCGTTTTCCACCCGCACGAAAGTGCCTGGTGGGCACCTTTGAATCGTTTCTATGCGGGTTTGGCGAATTTCGCTCAAACTTGCATAGGTCCGATTCTAAGGGTGTTACACAAACTCTGTCAGCAAACTCAAACTCAGCGATGTTTCTGCTGGATTATCTATGCTGCACCGTAGGAATAGCACTAAGCGAGGTAAACAAGTCGACGCTCACGTATCGGATCACATTGAACACCGCAACACTTTGTTTTCAGTTTTATTTCTGATAAAATTTAAATCTATCAATATTAAGCTGTTTTTTTTTTGAAATTTTACAAATCTATTAATAATAAATCATTAAGAGTCCTAATAATAATAATAATAATTACAAATAGATCATCTGACCACCTAGAGCTGAAGGCGCGTCGCCGTCCTTGCTCCTCTATCACAGGAGTCGGAAAAGCTTGTCATAATAGAGCTTGTTATTAGAAAGAAAGGAAGTCATCATGCTAAGCCCAAAAAAACTAGTGCACTAGAGCAGTGACCGACGCTAATGATGACAACCATAAATCAGAAGACACCGACCTAAAAACAACCAACAAATGCAACAGCAGACCAGATCCCAGGAGATCCGCCGGATTAACGGCTACACACGTCCTTCAACTGCGCTACATGCACCACCAGAGCAAGGATAGAGCTAAGATGACCTTATTCTGATTTCAGAATGTAGCCTCACCCCCGAGAAAGACAAAAAAGCAGACTAAACACTGAACGAAAACCCTAACCGGTAAGAGGCCGTGGTTCGCCACACCTCCAAATCCCTAAGGTCGCCGGAGGCGGAGCGGACCGGTGACGTCACCGGCGAGGAAAACGGATTCAAAGTCTCAAGTCATCGATCAATATTAAGCAGATGTCAAGTACACTTCAGTTTCAGCTAATACATTTAATGGATAGGTTTTTAATGATTAGTTTCATTGTCCATACCTTGTACATGAAGGTAGACAAAATGATTGTTTCACTAAGTAGTTCTACAACCATGCATGTAGAGAAAATAGAGTGATTCATTTCTTTACAGGGGCGTACCCAGGTTAGCCCCAGCAGGGTCACATGACACCGGGTCTAGTTTTATTTCCTTTGTATATTTGATCAATTTGTAGTGTGACACCCAACTTTTGGTAAAAACTATGTGGAGTAACTCATATAGTGACACCGAGTTACTTTTGCTCTAGGTCCACCCCTCTTTCTTTAAACAGGATTTGTAAATTACATAAAGTATACTTTTGGTCCCTCAACTTTCACATAGTTTAACTTTCATCCCTCGTCTTTCTAGACCGGATAAACTTGGTCTCTTACCCGACCCAGCGTGGTCTACATGAAGTGTCTTTCACCGATATATTTCAAGTTTGTTCGCGCTGTCACAAATGTATGGACTTGTCATGTCACTGTCTCTTTTTTTGAACAAGGGAAGAGCCCCAAAGAGGCCCGAAACTTTATTCATTCAATAGCGGAAGGGTCACAAATACAAAGCGGGCTTTAATGGTAGAAACAAATTTGTCTAAGCCCTCACAAATTTCAAACATGATGTGAAATACAATTGAGAACATGTGAACCGATCCTTCTCCCCCCGTGCCTGCACCCCGTGACTGGATGCACACATATTTTATAAACTACTGCAAGAAATTTTTGCCTAAGCCGAAGAGAACAATCGGAGGTCGCTAGGGGGTTTTGTCCAGAACCCGAACACAACAATCCTGCAACTGTGATCTTCAAGGGGCTCAAATAACCTCTCCAATAGTAGAGCCAGCGGCACAGCCGACAATCGAGTTGGCAGATACATAAGAGATTGGGGATTGAGCTGTAGATAACGAGGATACATTACTGGGCTGAATATAGGGGAACCTTCACCGCTAAATCTGGGGAGCGACTTCAGAGACGATCTCATATGTCTCCAGCGAATACACCCAAGCGGCTTGAAGATAGCATAAGCAACCAAAACAGAAATTCTCAACTGATTCGCAGTGTAGTATACATACTTACTCGATGCAACAAGAGATATGAGAAATAAAATATGTCGGCTTTCTCTCGGAGAAGCAAAGCAAGGTAGTAGTCTAGGCATGGGATACTGGTCTCTTCTTCCCCAAAGCAATATAGATGAAAAGGAAGACTGGTATTTGCTAGACCTGAAGAACACTAGGCTTGGTGTACCTGTCCAGAGAACCATCACCTCGAGCCATCCACCAAGAATAGATGTTGAGACAGCACCATCAAGAATCATAGTATAGTGCATCGGCAAGCTTATCCCCCTTGCGACCTCTGCCGACCGGGAGGAACTTGATGATGTCACGCCAAACCTCTATCCACCTCACCCCCCCCCCCTCGCCGCAATGGCTGGCTAGGTGAAACGACACCATCTCCTGAGAAACCCCCTCCACCTCCATCATCCAGATCCCTCCTACATGGAGAGAAAGCGGGTCCAGTAGAGGAGAGGGAGTCACTCCATCATTGACCTCCAGTTCGGGAGGCAGCCCTTCGAGCTTATTGGGTAGGAATGCTACAACCTCGATCCAATCCACCCATGGCTTCGTCCACCGAAGCACCATGGGTAGGAGTAGCACCACATCCGGCCAGCCAACACATGTCGGATGCGCCGTTGATCAAGATCCCATTGGCATAAATCCAGACTCCACTAGGGGAACTAATACTAAGCCTAGACTAAGTATAGACAAGAGGGTCAGCCTCCCCTCTTCGAGTCACTCCGGCCGATGAGGCCGCCTGAGGAGATGGAGAGGGGAACTGGAAGACGAGTGGCGCCTCTCAAGGAAAGGAGGGTGAGTGAAAAGAGAAGGGAAAAGTGGTCTGGTGGTCTGCTCATGCCATAGTCTCACTCAAGTAATACTCAAATAAGACGAGAGACTGAGGGGCGGGAGGGGGTATCTCAATCAGTTGGGAGCTTGAGCTCACCAGATCTAGAGGTGGGTCAGCAACAATGAAAATGTCATGGGAAAAACGTACCAGGCATAGGGAACCATGTAGCAAGTCACAAAATATATGCCACGTCAGCGGAAGGGTTGCATGTGGAACCAAACTTGTCAGGTTCAGAAGATAAATGACTCAAATTACTAAAAAAGATTATAGGAGTAGAACTAAACTTTTCAAACATTGAGAGACCAGAAAATACCTATATAATGAAACAATACCCTAGAAGCATAACTAAATGAGTTACTCCCTTTGTCCTAAAAATTACATCGTCTATTCGTCTAAATTTAGATGTATCTACGCATAATTTAGTATATAGATATATCTGATTTTAGACAAATTTGTGACATCCCGAGAGAGTATATATTTGCAAAAACAATAAAACGGATCTATTCTTTCTATAACTAACCATGGTATGATTCGGTTTGGTGCGAACTCCACTTACCATATTATACTAGAGTTCAATACGAGTATTAAGTGAGACACTCCCTCGCTTCCAAAATACCAAAACCACACTAAAAGTAGTTTGGAACATAGGGAGTACTATGTTGCTCATTCACAAAAACAAGAAATTATTTTCCTTGCTTGAGTACAGAAGCGTCTAAATGTTCTCGAATCGATCGAAGCATATATGAGAACGAAATTGTGGAAACATATTCATTCCTTAAGGCATAATGACGAAATGATTGAAGGACACGAGCAACTAAAGTCTTACATTACAAATTATTATAAGGGTTTGTTTGTGGATCGGGAGGAAGGCAATTCTCATTGGATGAATCCCAAACTAACGATGTACCCCAAGTTTCTGTGGAGGAAAATAACTATCTGACTGCTCCCTATACCGAGGAGAAAGTCAAATTAGTTGTTTTCCAAATGGAGCATAATAAGGCACCTAGTCCGGATGGTTTCCCCACAGAGTTTTACCAAACTTTTTGGGATGTAATCAAATCAGATCTCTTGAATATGTTCAGTGCTTTACATGTGGGTCAACTTGATCTGTTTCGGCTGAACTTTGGTGAAATCATCTTACTACCTAAAGTTAATGAAGCAGAACGGATACAAAAATATAGACCGCTCTGTCTTTTTAATGTTAGCTTCAATATTTTCACCAAGGTCGCCACTATCAGGTTGAACTCTGTGGCTGATCATGTTGTTAGGCCTTCGCAAACCGCTTTCATGCAAGGTAGACATATTCTCGACGGTGTGGCTACCTTGCATGAAACGGTTCATGAGCTTCATAGAAATAAATTGAATGGGGTAATCCTTAAAATTGATTTTGAGAAGGCTTATGACAAAGTTAAATGGTCTTTCCTACAACAAGCTCTTAGAATGAAAGGCTTTTCAGCGGAATGGCATTCCTTGATTGATATCTTTGTAGTCGGACGTAGTGTTGCCATCAAAGTCAATGACAATGTTGGCAACTATTTTCATACTAAGAAAGGGCTAAGACAAGGAGATCCATTATCGCCCATGATTTTCAATATAGTAGCTGATATGTTATCCATCTTGATTGAGCGTGCTAAGTCTGATGGCCAAATTGAAGGTGTGATCCCTCACCTTGTCGATGGGGGGTTATCTATACTTCAATACGCAGACGACACGATTCTTTTTATGGAGCATGATCTTGAAAAAGCCAAGAATCTGAAACTCATACTTTTGGCTTTTGATCAACTTTCTGGATTGAAAATTAACTTCCATAAAAGTGAATTGTTTTGTTTCGGTGAGGCCCAAGAGGAGGCTGGTCTTTACAATGAACTATTCGGCTGTTGCCATGGCATTTTCCCGATCAGATATACATTTTCCCGAAGGCTTACAAATGCTGAGTGGAAAATTATCGAGGAAAGATTACATATACATTTGAGTAGTTGGAAAGGAATACTTCTCTCTGTAGGGGAAAGATTGGTGTTCATAAAATCAGTTCTTAGTAATATGGTATTGTATATGATTTTTTTAAACTACCAAAAGGTGTCTTAAAAAGGTTGGATTACTTCCGATCAAGATTCTTTTGGCAGGGAGACAATGATAAAAAGAAGTATAGGCTGGCTAAATGGAGTGTGTTATGTAGGTCCAAAGAACAAGGTGGGATCGGTATTCATGACCTACAGATTAAGAATATAGCCCTCCTTAGTAAATGGCTCTATAAGTTATTAAATGAGGAAGGGATTTGGCAAAATATTATTAAGATAAAGTATATTGGTTCAAAAGCATTGTCCCAAATGGTTTGGAAACTTAGTGAATCTCACTTTTGGGCTGGTCTGATGGCGTCAAAAAAACATTTTTTACGCCCCGGCACTTTCTCTATTAATAATGGGACACAAATAAGGTTCCGGGAGGATAAATGGCTAGATAATGCTACCCTTCGAGAACAATATCCCGTGTTATATTCCATTGTCCGTTATAAGGAGGAAACAGTCGCCACAGTGTTCGAATCATTTCCACCAAATATAACGTTCAGAAGGGATCTAATTGGTGCTAGACTTGACTATTGGATCATGTTGCTACATCGTCTGGCGCATATACAACTGTCGGATGAGCCAGATGTATTCCGATGGAATCTAACTAAGAATGGGTCCTTCTCTGTTAGCTTTTGTACAATGATTTAACTCAGCCGACTATTCCAGTGGTACATAATAGTATAATCTGGAAGATGAAGATACCTCTTAAAAACAAAATCTTTGTTTGGTATCTTCGGCGTGGGATTATCCTTACAAAGGACAACCTTATTAAGCGGAATTGGCATGAAAATCCTGGGTGTTTGTTCTGTTACCATGATGAGACAATCAAACACCTTTTTTCCAATGTAGTTTTGCTCGGTCTATATGGTCAATCACCCAAGCAGCTTCAGGCTTGTATCCACCACGTAGTATTGCCAACATTTTTAGGAATTGGTTACATGTATTGATAACAAGTACAAGAATCTTCTTAAGGTCGAAGCGATAGCCATTATATGGTCGCTATGGCTATGTAGAAATAATAAGGTTTTTAATAATATAAACGGTTCTCTCCTGCAGTTTCTCTACATGTGTACTCATACCCTTCGGGCTTGGTCGAGTTTGCATCGTGCGGAATACATGGAGGTGTGTACGTGGCTGGAGGATATGGCACGGGACTTTTTTACCGGACATGGATAACAACATAATCTTCGGATAGATTTGCCCTATGCATCCTAGGCGCTATTACAATTTCTCATTTTGATATGTAATTCGCTTTGTATCTTTCTTTTATGTTGGACCTTGTGGATTGGTGTCGGCTGTGTGCATCTAGTTATACAGAGACCGAGTGTAATGTTACTTTAAAATTAATAAAGATGCCCTTTATCGAGAAAATGAGAACGGAATTGTGCAGGTCAGCAAATACAGTACTCCCTCCATCTAAAAAAAATGTTGGAGATTTATCTAGATTTGCATGTACATATACACTACAACGGTATATACATACGAATTTAGATATATTTTGGCATTCTTTTTTAAGGAGGGAATAGTACTACTTCAATTTTGTACTAGTAAGATGCACGTTATCTGGGTGGCTATTCGGCTCACAGGTGTATTTGTACCCATTGTGAAAAATTATATTTTGAAATACCAAAAAATTTGAATATATATATATATTCGAACATTTTATGTTTGTTAACATGTTTTTGGGTTGAACGAACATTCTACGTGTCTCGTGCAAAAAGGACAAAAAATGTCACGTGAATAGAAGTATTCGCGTTGTATTTTTTGTCTTTTTATAAATAAAACATAAAATGTTTTTCATCCAAAAACTTATGAACTAACATAAAATGCTCAAATGTATATGTAGACATTTTGCTTCAAATTTTTTAACATTTTGACAAATATTTTATCATAATGGTTGCAATTGCACCCGTGAACCAAAAGAGATTTTCGCTATGAGATCTATGTTCCGTTACTTTCCCCCCGATGATGAGGTGCAGACTACATTTTTTTTCAGGTAAAACAGACCTTTATTAAGAAGACGGGTTACAAGCAGTTCATGCTCCAGCTCCTCAAGAACAACATCAGGTTCAGACCCCAAGCCAAACTATAGTTCTCTGTTCTGTTCTCGCAAAATTTGCGAGACAGTGACTAATCCTAACTTCCGAACAGTCCACTTTTATAAAAAATACAAACTCTACCATTATTAGCTAATATTCAAATATGGCGAACGAATTCAAGGTCCTCTCCTTTGCTGCATTTGCCTACCCTACTAGCTTAGCTAGGACAAGAGGACACGCAAACCTGATTCCTGGACTCGATCTTCTCTTAAAAAATAAACAGGTTGCCAGATTAATTCAACAGAAATGACACGTAGTATATTCGATAAATAGATTGGTTGCTGGATCAACCGGGTTTATTACAACAGAAATGACATATGCTACTACGTATATTGAATTGGATAATATGCTCGCTGGATCGATTAACCAATTACTTCATTGAAATATATGTGGTATGATAAATAAATTGGTCGCTCAACTAATAAAATCAACTGAAGCGGCATATATAAATAGACAAGTTGGTTTATGGATTAATTAATTGGTAGTTTTTTTTGTGAACAATTAATTGGTAGTTAATTCAACATAAGTGACGACACTAGTTTAATGTCTAGTATGATCGATCACCAGCAGTCACCTGCACCAGTACCAAACATCTTACACATGTCTCTGTCGGTTGATGAGAAAAATAACCACGAGCTGGTGATTTGAATCTAACCGGTTGCTATATACTCCAAACTGTACCTTTTTTTTCCTGTGAGATTGTGACAATGTCCAAACTGTACTTTTTTTTGCCCCCGTGAGACTGTGACAATGTCCAAACTGTACTTTTCTTTTGTTTCTCTTGTGTTCTGTATTCTGTAGATAAACTGAAAAGGCACACAGCACTCCGACGGTCCAACCAGTTATATGTTTCACATACACTCTTGTACGTATTTTCCACCACATATATTCCAAGCAGTCACCTAGGGTCATTGTCTGGAGTACGTATGAGTCTATGATAGAATTGTCAAGCTTATTCTTATCTGGAAGTATCATAAGAGTAATTTACAAAGACGTTAATATGTCTGTCTTGACACGTATACCTTAGCTATACAACATGTAAACTTCAAAGAAAATATCTCCATGTAAGAGCATCTCTACCAATCCCCAATAATCACTTATACTCCTCTAATGGCAAAGCCGCACCTAACTGAAATCCTAAAACTGGTTAGAGGACTAAATTCAGTCGGTCGCAACGCCGCGGAGTAAAAATCCCCACACCAACACTGCTCCACCGACACACCGCCACACAGTTCAGCTTTCCATCTGGCCACCCAACCTTTCCACCGCCCTCCTCGCCGAGCGCCGAAGATGGCCGGTTCGTCCCGTCCATCCGCAACAATATTTGGGGCGGAGGGCCGCGTAGGGGCCAATCTACGGCGCCCACAGACCTCCCGCCGCGACCGCCACCGTACGGCCATTACCACGGTGTGCGGCAGCGGTCATGGGGGACGTGGGTGCCGGAGATCACCGACTGGAATATCGGCCGCCGAATCTGGCTAGGGACGTTCCAATCTGCGGCAGGCGACATGGGCACACGACGTCGAGAACATCCGGCTCCACGGTAGTGCCTCGGACAACCTCAACTTACCCTTAGGCATTCAATGGCGAGGTGTCGGAGTTGTTCTCCCCGCCCAGCAGCGGCCGCATGTCATGCCTTGCGCGAGAGGACTGCAAGTCGAGAGCGCGTTGAGGCCGAGGCTATCGGTAAGGCATACATGGCGGAGCTATGGTGGCTCAATCTAGGGCGTGTGGCAATGGAGGCGCAGAAGTAAGCGGAGTACGCCACAGGGCACGCAGCCTCGTCTTTGTCCGCCGTTGTGTCGTCCTCTTCCTCCGCTCCGGGTTTGTCATCTTCCTCCGCTCCGGTCATCGACCTCTGCGACAACAACTCTTCCAACTCCTCATGCGAGAGGTAGCTAGATAGCCTCAATGACTAGGTGGTGGTGACCTCGACGACGATGGCGATGGAGACATGAACGACGCCAACGGCTGTTTAGTTTAGGTTTTAAATATATGTTTTAGGTTTTAGTAGTACTTTTATCTATGTTTTAAGTCTATGTACAAACTATGTCAAATATTGTCTATTTCAAATGAATAAAAGGTGTTTGTTTGAATGGGCAAATTAGAATCTAAAATTTGGGGCTTAAGATTTTGGGGATCGGTTTCGGTGGCTACCGTTTAGAGGAAAAAAATTTGCTCATCTATAATAGGGAGGCTTTTAGTCCTGTAAATTTTTTATGATGGATTAGAGATGCTCTTAATATCATGATATCTGATGGGATATAATTCTTGCAAATATTCCTCCAAAACTCCCCTCTGAGATTATCATTTGGTGAGACCGTAATAATCAATATATTCTTAGATCGAAAGCACTCAAGTGCCTGGGTTTTAAACTAATAAATTCCTGTATGTCCAATTTGGCACAATGATGTTGATGAACAACTTACAAGCAACAAGGACATTAACAAACAGAAGAAAAATACAAGGAAAGAACAACCGAAGTCATCGATGCCCTCCAACGCAAATGAAGCACTAGGGAGGGATAAAGGGATGTCTTGAGGTGGATGTCGTCAATGCATTGAACGTCTATGTTTGCACTAGGAACGCTAGCCATTGCCTGACCCAGGGGCGGCGCGTAGTGGAGGCCATACTGGGCCATGGCCCACCCTTATATCTCAATTTTCTTTAGGATTTTATGATAAATTGGCCCACTAACATCAATTGGCCCAGTCTACATTGAGACGGCCCATCCTTTGTTTGCTGTCACGCTCCGCCACTAGCCTGACCATTCTCCTCCTCAACGGAGAGGGAACTCTGCCCCGTCTGCATGGCTCGAAGAGCGTCGTACCACCGACATTAGAAAAGCTCACCTTGAACAGCGAAGGGACCAGGTATGTAGATGAAAAGAAACACTTTTTCATTTCCTACTCGCAGCGACAACATGAATACCACAAGATCTGGCTCCAACAAGTAGGCAGCATGACCTTACCGCTAGATGCGTAGTTGCAGAATCGATGTCGTGTTCGTTGGGAATGTATCATCCTTTTTCAGCATCTCTGCGCTCTGGTCTGGATTGTTCTCTTGCTCCAAGATCCAACATACGGCTCAGCAAAGCAGTGACTGGCCCTCACTCTCTCTCCGAGAAGCTCAGCTGAACTGCAGCTGTGGGTGCCCACACGTTAGGTGGGAGCAATGCCGGTGAGATGCTATACTCCGCCCGACACCATGTAGACTAAAGGAAAGGTGGAAGCTACCAAGGCCTGATTTGTCTTCTCCTGCTGCCACTACCTCTTCCTTATATAGAGAGGTGGAGTGGGTGTGGGTTGTCCCACCTGACCCAATCCTGAAACCCTATCCCCACCTAACCTAGAAATATTTTATTCCCTGTGTCATAGTTGGGTCTAACATGACTACGTCTGAACCCTTAAGGGTGTGTTTGGTAGCCTGTGCCAACTCAGAATCCTTATCTCCACTCATACATGTTGCCCTCATACAGGCTCAACTCAAATTTTCCTTCATGTTTGGTAGCTCGGGTTTGCTGAAACGAGTTGGACTGAGACATTGTTTGGTGGCTTGTGTGAGGTAAGATACGTTACTGTCCAAAATTTTACATAAGGTCCTTGGACAAAAAACAAAAAATCAATCGGCTCCCGGACCTTCTCGTCGTTCTCCCCGGCGGCAGCCACCAGGTGCTTCATGGCGTACGACATAGTGCGGCGCGTGCGTCAGGGCGTAGTGCTGCTTGGCGAGGTGGAGGCGGACGCGGTAGTACGTGCGGTTCCGCCACAGCGACCCCGCATCGCCGCGCTCGGGGCGAGGCTCGGGACCCAGCAATGACGACAAGCAGCCACGCCACCAGGGCACGGGCCCGCCCCACGATGATCACCTCCTCTCCTCTCCGCCGGTCTCGCCCCCTCAATTGCCTGCGCCATCCGCGTTCTCGATCGCTCACTTGGCAGCGGTGGCGATGCGTCGGCGCTCATGACGAGGCGGCGGCGGCGAGGCGTCTGGGGTGATTTAGCATAGAGAAGGGCGGGGAGCCTCACCGGTGGTGGGATCTGGGGGCGGGTGGGATGGCGGCGGTGGAAATTGGGGGTGAGAGATGAGGGGGAAGAAGAAAAGGAGGGCCGCTCGGGTTCGGGTCGGGGTCTGGGGGGTCAGGGGCGGCTTCCAGCAGGACGGGGTGGGCGGGCGACGCGGCAGGGCTGAGATCTGGCTCGTTTTCCGCCATCGGGCGGTGCCAGGCCTTTTCAGATCGGCTAGGTGCAGACCACGGAACCGAGCTAATAAACAATGAAAATCGGGATGGGGTGGGAGATTCTGGGGTGAGCTGGTCTACCAAACACGTCCTAAGTGTGTGTTCCCACAGTCTACCAGTGAGTCAGACATAGTTAGAACTTCCCCGTACCGAGTGATCACTTGTTCCAAGTTGCACTTTGAACTAATAGTCGGTAGTAGCCTCTAGCAAGACGTGTCGACTCCCAGATATTGTGTAGTCCTTAAGCCTTGCCTTTCTCAAGGTGCTGATTTGGATAATTCCCTTTGCTTCACAATACTCGTGCTAGGCAACGGGTGAGCTGGTACCACACCCCATGTAGAAAAGCGTCTTTTATCACCCCGGTTATGTTCCATACTTATGATATTAACACTTAGTATCACAACCTCGATTAACACTTAACCGAGTCGTAGATGGCCGTGCTGTTTCAAACCACATCACCTAGAGGGGGCCTAGAGAGTATATTTCCAAGTCAGAGGAGAAAATCCATTCTGAGCGACCCATGACATGCAACTTTCTTTCGATTCGACCCTAGATCCTCTTTTATAACAACTAGTTACTATCTATGTTTGGCGGGATCAAAGTTGGCTAGTCCACAACTTGGGTCATGTGAATACCTCAATTCTAAGGATTCCATTGCTCGAATCGGTGCATATGATCAACATTACTCGTGTCGAATTGATATTGGGTCAATCCGACTCACCTAGTTCTTTGACCAAGTATGTGGTAAGCGTATTAGCATGTCCATGCCCATGTGATACGTCTAATTTGCATCACCATTCTATATCATAATTAGCCTCTATTCATTGATATATTTTATATTGAGAGGTGTTACTTATGTTTTTTCATCTGTTTTTGCATGTTGGATGATTCTTGGAGGATGAACTGCCAGAGTCAGGATTCTGATGGAAAAGAGGTGTTTTGATGCAATTTCGCAAAGATCAGAAAAATACCAGAAAAACTACAGAAAATTATATTTTACCAGAAGACGAAGGATGCCAGAAGGAGAGGCGGAGTTGGGCCACAAGGGGCCCACCCCCCACCAGGCGCGGGCCACCCTGGGTCGCGCCTACAGGGGGTGTGACCACCCTAGCCCACCTCTGGCTCCGCCCTCTCACCTATATCTTCTCCTCTAAACCCTAAAGTCGGGGAGGCGACCACAAAAAGATTCCGCCGCCTCTACGGGGCAGAAAACACCGAGAGAGAAAGAGCTCTCTGGCAGACAGATTTCTGCTAGGGAAATTCCTTCCCGGAAAGGGGAGATCATCGCCATCAACACCATCATCAAGCTACACTTCATCGGGATCATCCACACCATCATCCCCACCAACACCATCATCCCCACTCCATCCCGATGTAACATTTGTGTTGAATATTGCATAGTTCTTAGGGGAAACTTTCCCGGTGTTGATTACTATTGTAGTTGATGCTTGTGAGTGGAACCATTGAATTATTATTTATGTTCAGATTGTTATTCATCATTATATCATCTCTGATCTTGATCCATATGATGTCTCGTGAGTAGTTCGTTAAGTTCTTGAGGACATGGGAGAAGTCATGTTGTTAGTAGTGGAATTGTGTTGAGGTATTATTCAATGGTTTAATATTTAAGTTGTGGTGCTATTCTTATAGTGGTGTCATGTGAACGTCGACTATATGATACTTCACCATTTATGGGCCTAGGAGAATGCGTTGTGTATTTGGCTACTAATTGTGGGATTGTCGGAGTGACAGAAACATGAACCCCCGTTAGAAACCTTTGCACAAGGGAGTGTAGGATCTCAGAGTTTAAGGCTGTGGTTAGGTTTTTATCTTAATTGATTTCTTGTAGTTGTGGATGCTTGCAAGGGGTTTAATCACAAGTATGTATTAGTCCAAGTAAGGTCGGTACATTAGTACAGGTTCACCCACACAACACTTATAAAACCAAATAAGATTAATCAACTATACGAAACAAAAGCACTTGACAGTATTCCCATGTGTCCTCGAGAATGTTTGGTCCTCATTAGTATTTCCACCGGCTTGTCCTTTGCTAAGAAAGAATTGGGCCACTTGCTGCAATTATTTGCTGTCTTCATTTACTTGCACTTTATTTCCTTGCTTTATCAAAAAAAACTAAAAATCTGTTTGCTAAGTATTTACAGAGATTTCATGCTCCATACCACTAGTCAGCATCTTCTGCTCCTCATTGGGATCGACACTCCTATTTATCGAAAGTACTACGATACACCCCCTATACTTGTGGGTCATCACCATGATGTGTGATACCTCGTCATCTATCAACCCCCACAATAGTCTAGGTTAAATGTGCGACTTAACTTATGACTAAGACAAGTAGTAAAGAATGATTGCAAACATACTACTCCAGAATTGGATCATGTATTCATTGACGTACTGTTATCGATTTATTACATGAAGAATTATTTTTACACATATTTATGTTCGCCTCTAGGCTACATAAGTTCTACACTAGGAATTAAGTTGTCGGTACATTAGCACAGGTTCACCCACACAACACTTATAAAATCAAACAAGATTAATCAACTATATAAAACAAAAGCACTTGACAGTATTCCCATGTGTCCTCGATAACATTTGGTCCTCATTAGTATTTCCACCGGCTTGTCGTTTGCTAAGAAAGGATTGGGCCACTTGCTGCAATTATTTTTTGTCTTCATTTACTTGCACTTTATTTTCTTGCTTTATCAAAAACCCCTAAAAATCCATTTGCTAAGTATTTACAGAGATTTCCTGCTCCATACCACTAGTCAGCACCTTCCGCTCCTTGTTGGGATCGACACTCCTATTT
Organism: Avena longiglumis; assembly: GCA_030063025.1. NCBI lineage: Eukaryota > Viridiplantae > Streptophyta > Magnoliopsida > Poales > Poaceae > Avena > Avena longiglumis. Next base: position 83,342,751 of record CP125973.1, on the reverse strand, counting down.
ATCAAAAGTACTACGATACACCCCCTATACTTGTGGGTCATCAAGACTATTTTCTAGCACCGTTGCCGGGGAGTGAAGCGCTATTGAAGAGTGGAACTGGTAAAGGAAACTTCTACTATGATTATTGCTTTTTATTTCTGTTTATTTCTTTGTTTCCAATATGGATAACCAACTTGGTTTCCTGTTTTGGAAAACTACTACCACTGTTAGGGTAGTAGATGAACCACCACCTATTGAGATATATCGTTTTAAGATATCTACAAGAATTGTTGACCGTGTTATGGATAATTATTATTTAGGGGATGGAACTGTCCATCCTGGTGATCACTTGCTTTTTTTCCATGAATTATGCGGGTTGTTTAAGTGTGTAGGTATCACAACTGCATAGGTGAAGAAGAAGCTACTCTCTATATCATTGAAAGGGAGAACTGAAGAATGGTATAAGCTGTTCAAGAATGGACAATCCATGAAATGGAAGGAAATAGTACCTATCTTTTACTCTAAATTCTATCCTCCTAGTGAGATTCATAAGGATAGGAATCAAATATATAACTTTTGTCCTCGTGATGGAGAAAGTACAGCTCAAGCTTGGGGGAGATTAAAGTTACTAATGCTTAAATGTCCTATTCATGAACTCCCTGACAATATTATTATCAATCACTTTTATGCAAGGATTTCTCTTCATGATAAAGATTTATTAGATACTTCTTGTGCTGGATCATTCACACGTATGAAGGAAGAAGCTAAATGGGATCTTCTAGACCGTATTCAAGAGAACACTGAAGCATGGGAGAATGACAAAGGAAGAAAGTTAGGTATAAATTATGATTATGAATGCATTAAATCTTTTATGGAAACTGATGAATTTCGTGATATTAGTGCTGAGTATGGTCTTGATTTTCAAAGTATTGCCAATTTTTTTAAGGCTTTTGCCTCTTATATAGAAATTCCTAAAAATAAGTGGAACAAGTACCATGCACCTTATAAAGGTGTTGTTAATCATGTTACTTCTAGAAATATTGAAGTTTATACTATTGATCATATTTTGCATGAACCTTATGTTGAGAAAACACCTTTCCCAACTAAGGTAAAGGAGCATTCTATGATAATTAGTGCGGTTAACAAAAGTACAAAGAAAGCTGTAAAACCTGATGAACAAATAAATATTGAACCTGTGGTAGCCATTGTGAAAGACCTTGTCACTAAAAATGTAGAAGATGAGCACATTGTCTTATGTGAAGACGCTTCTAATATTATATCTCATCCTAGAAAACCTAGGAAAACTAGTGTGCGTGTGGTTTCTGTGAGAATTGGTGATCATTGCTATTATGGTTTATGTGATATTGGTGCTAGTTATAGTGCTATTCCTTATGAGCTTTACAGAGAAATTATGCATGAAATTGGTCCTTGTGAACTTGAGGACATTGATGTGGTTATTAACCTTGATAATAGAGAGACCATTTGCCATATTGGCATTGTAAGAGATGTGGAGGTTCTTTGTGGTAAGATTAAATATCCTGCTTATTTTCTAGTGCTTGGTTCGGCAGCTAGTAAAACTTGTCCTATCATTTTTGGTAGACCCTTTCTAAACACTTGTGGAGCTATTATAGATTTAAAAAGGAGAAAGTTTTAACTAAGTTTGATGGAGATTCTTATGAGTTTAACTTTTCCAAATTTTCTAAAGCTCCTTATGACAATAATATGCCTAATGAAGATTTTAGGGTGGAACAACTTGCTTCTATTGATCCAGTTTATGACCTTAGACCTCTTTTTGATGATTGTAAGTATGATCATTCTAATGATAAATTTGTTTCTTGTGATAGTTTTATTGTCAACTTTATTCAAAGTGCTGTTGAAAGTTATTATGAGAGAGGGAAACATGGTTTATGCATCTCAATAATATTAAGTTTCCCCGTTTTATGTTGAAAGCTTTGAAGTTGCATTTGTTTTGTCTTCTTATGCTAGTGTCCTTTTATTTCAATAATTTGTTTTCTCATGAGACTCCCTTGCATAGGAAATGGGTTAGACTCAAATGGTTGGATATTTGCTTCTTGATGCCCTCTTTCACTTCAAATCTATATCTCCTATGTGAGCATCTTTGAAATTGTCAAGCCTAACTTAAAGGCATTAAAGAAAAGTACTTCTTGGGAGATAACCCAATATTTTTATTGAGTCTTGGAAGTTATTACTTGTAATAACCTATCCTTATCATTTTTGTTTGGTTTTTGTGTCAAGATCAACCACTTTTGAGAAGTAGAGGAGTTGGGAGAGTTGCTGTCCTGGGGCAGATTCTTGTGCTATATTATAAAAACTCGTGAAGGATCTCAGTATTTCGGATGGAGCTGTAATTTTCTATCCTTGTTCTCCAAGTTGTTGTCCAGCTTTCATTAGTTTTGCACTTTTTGATTTGAGCAACGGAAGTTTTTCGAAAGAATCAATCTTTACCTGCTAGTCTGTTTTAATAGATTTCTGCCATCATTCACATTCGCCTCTTAAATCGATTTTATTTCAGATTCTTTTGGGGTTTTTGAAAGGAGTTTCTACAGTAGCTTTGTTTTGATGGATTTCAGTTGAAGTTTGAACCTAAAGATTTATTGTTTTTTCATACACTAATGTTGTCAATGAAGTTTGTGTGAGGCTTTGCATGAAAGGAATTTTCAGGTGTTGGAGAGAAGGAATCTGCAGAGTCCGTCTTTGAATAGGTGAAAGTGGTCAAAACAGAAGGTTCGTGAAAAACCTTTTTCTTTATATTTTTGATGTTTTTATTACATATGGAAGGTTACGAGACGAAACAAAGGAGGCGGAGCCTAGGTGGGCCACACACCACGGTGGGGCATGCCAGCGCCACCGAAGTGTGAGCCCTGAGTCGATCTCCGCCTGTTTTTGCACTGAGACCTTCCTTATGCAGTAAAACTTTGTAATATATAACCCCCGGATCCCCCGAGGTTCGTATATCGTGTTCTCATCGTGTTTTCGTTTCGACCTATTTCTGTCAGGAAATTTTCTCAAGTTTAGAGACACCATGGTCTCCGCCAACGACAAGGGCAAGAAGCCCGTGGAAGATGATCTTCAAAACCCCATGGAGGAGGAGATTTTGGTTGGGGATGAAGAGGACATGAAGTAGGATGAGCATCCGGACACCCGCGCTACCATTGCAAGCATTGGAGTGGTGGAAAACCCTACCAAGCTTAGGAGGACAGCATGAATGTCTACAGGAGGGAAAACTCCGTGTCATATCCTCTCTCCACGGTCACTTCCTCCACACACCAAGAACCCCTTCCATACTCTTATACATGAGCAACAATACCAAAGGTTTCCCAAAGGGAAGTTATCCTCTAGTTCGGATATGCCTCGTTCTAACCATGTAGAGAAAGAACACTCTCAGGAGGAAAAGTGGCGAAAGAATCACAAGGACTGGGATTCCTGGTCCGACATGATCATGAACTGTATTGAGTATAACTCGGAGATGATTCGTACTCTAGCCATTGGGATTGAGGATTTGAGGGAACTGGTTGAAAAGCTTATAAAGAGAACACCACCACCACCGAAGGAGTAATTCGTCATCAGGTTTGGCATCCCCTTGGCTTATTCCAAGCTTGGGGGAGTGCCGAGGTATCACATCATTATCTTTTATATTTTTATCTTTTTAGTAGATTCATATCTTGGGTAGAGAATTTATCTTATAGGTTGGTTTGCATTGTGGAAGTATCTCTCCTTTAGTTAGTTATCTATGTATCCCTTGGTATGAGTGCCTTTATGGAATATTAATGAGAAGTTTCATCTTTTACTTTTTGCACTTCTTATTTTGGTTTGCGGTCTCTGTTATATGATTGATCTTGTTGATTAGTATTGGTATCACTTTGGGAGCATCAAGTAGATCTAAATTGGTTTTGGCAAACCGAGCTCTGGTCAGTAGCAACACTTTTTGAGGTTTGAAAGGAAAAGAGAAAAGCACTTACATGTATTTTATATTGTTTTCTTTCTTTCTTGATTTGCTCATAAGCTTAGTATTCTTTATTTAAGATCTTTTGTGTCTTCAAGGAAGATTGCATGTTTGACTTTATCACTTGTATGTTTGCTTGTTTCCTTCAACTCTTTTGCTTCCTACCCAGCCTTGCTAGTCAAAAACCTGTGTTGAGAGGGAATACTTCTTATGCATCCAATCCTTTAAACCAAAACCCGTGCTATTTGTGTCCACCATATCTACCTATTAGCATTATTGCTATTCGAAGCAAATTCTCAAGCTTCATCTATCTTTAAAATTAAAAATTATTTTGTTATGTGAAAACTAGTTAGTAAAGCTCTCACGAACTTGATGGCACACCTTATTTTCTTTCCCTAATAAACTTGAACCATTGTATCATTGAAGTTGTATATGCTTGCATCTATAAGTTTTTATTAGCAGAACCGTGCTGTCACGGGGAACACTTTCAACACCTTTAAATATCTACCCAGTTGATATCATGCTCTTTTGTTTGTGGATGTCGTCGGTGTGAAATAAAAGGGGAGCTTGCAAGTTCATGGAGTTATGTATGTGTGTTAGAGAAACGCCTGAGCCGCTAGCCTAAGCCATGCCTAATCATGGTGGAAACTTGCAGCGTCACCATAATGAGAAATCTATGAAGCTTTCTTCTTATAAAAAAAAAGGAAGAGGGACATATTGAAAAGAGGAAAGAGAGAAAAAGACCATTTTCCCATGGTAAATAAGAGATTGCTGAGATGCTCATTGTCTGCTTGCCTTGTCATTTTGATTATGGGATAGCTCATGTATCATGTGCAAGGGGTACCCCGTTGGCGGTTCTCTATGATACACATGTACTTACTATGACAAGAACTTACCGGTAACTAAAGTTAAGTAGCATGAGGAGAGGCCCTCGTACTCAAGGGACAGAAGATTGCCAACTTATATTTCGTCAAGAATATACTCCATCTTTGTTCACTTTAACCTTGATCACCTCAAGATGCTTATGATAGGGGAACTGAGAGCTGAAAGCTAGTAAGTACCATAATCTTTTGAAAGCTCTTTATGAACATGAAATCCCTGCTTCCCTCTATGAAGGGCCTTCTACTTCTAAGTTGAGTCAATAAACCTATTTCTCTCTATCTCCAGCAAGCATTTGAGTTGTTGTGTTTCAAGCATTCATATGATGATTTATTCAATCATGTTGTTTATCTTCCTTGTTGGCACAAGACTCTTATCTAAACGAGTATTACTTTGAAAGCCATCTTTATGAAAATCCTTTTATGTTTGAGCAAAGAGTACACCTATTATAAACTTCTTTACAAAAGCTTTGCTTAAAAAATGTTTGCCAATTGTTCTCTGACCAAGAACAAAGTTTACCAATCCCAGTTATGATTTATCTTTATGCATCTTTATTGTGACTCACATGCTTGTTGCAAGCTAAGTTATATAATGGTGAGTTGCTTTCTACTATGAGTTGTGTATTGGTAAGTGTGATGCTTCTTGTCCGTATACCTTTTATCGACACTTCACTCCATAAACCTGTGGACATGTTTACTGAGCTCAGTTTTTGCTTGGGGACAAGCGAGGTCTAAGCTTGGGGGAGTTGATACGTATAATTTGCATCACCATTCTATATCATAATTTGCCTCTATTCATTGATATATTTCATATTAAGAGGTGTTACTTATGTTTTTTCATCTGTTTTTGCATGTTGGATGATTCTTGGATGATGAGCTATAGGAGTCGGGATTACGATGGAAAAGAGGTGTTTTGATGCAATTTCAAGATCAGAAAAATACGGAAAAACTATAGAAAATTGTATTTTCCTGAATCTGAAGGATGCTGGAGGAGAGGCGGAGTTGGGCCAGGGGCACTCCTAGGCGCTGGGCCACCCAGGCGCGCTCACAAGGTGTGGCCACCCCACCCCATGGCTCCGCCTCGCATATATATTCTCCACAAACCCTAAAGTCGGGCCACGAGAAGATTCCGCCTCATGAGGAAAACACCGAGAGAGAAAGAGCTCTCCGACAGACATATTTCTTCCAGGGAAATTCCTTCCCGGAGAAGGGAGATCGTCGCCATCAACACCATCATCCAGCTTGACTTCATCAGGATCATCATCATCCACACCATCATCTCCACCAGCACCATCATCACCACTCCATCCCGCTATAACAATTGTGTTGAATCTTCATAGTTCTTAGGGGGAACTTTCCCGGTGTTGATTACTATTGTAGTTGATGCTCGTGAGTGGAACCATTGAATTATTGTTTATGTTCAGATTGTTAGTCATCATTATATAATCTCTGATCTTGATCCATATGATGTCTCGTGAGTAGTTCGTTAAGTTCTTGAGGACATGGGAGAAGTCATGTTGTTAGTAGTGGAGTTGTGTTGAGGTATTATTCAATGGTTTAATATTTAAGTTGTGGTGCTATTCTTATAGTGGTGTCATGTGAACATCGACTACATGATACTTCACCATTTATGGGCCTAGGGTAATGCATTGTGTATTTGGCTACTAATTGTGGGGTTGCCGGAGTGACAGAAACCTGAACCCCCGTTAGAAACCTTTGCACAAGGGAGTGTAGGATCTCAGAGTTTAAGGTTGTGGTTAGGTTTTTATCTTAATTGCTTTATTGTAGTTGTGGATGCTTGCAAGGGGTTTAATCACAAGTATGTATTAGTCCAAGTAAGGTCGGTACATTAGCATAGGTTCACCCACACAACACTTATAAAACCAAATAAGATTAATCAACTATACGAAACGAAAGCACTTGATGAAGGGTTTCGCGGCATAGTAAATCAAAATTTTCTACGGATGCGAACAGAGGGAAGCCAAGATCTAATCTAGGAGATGCAAACAACAAGATAGATTGGATTAGATCTTCATACCCTTGAAGATTCGCATGGCCAAAAATGCTTTAACGTGGGTGATGTAGTCGCACTGCCTCCTCCTCGCGATCCGATCCGATCTAGCACCGCAAGTGGCGATGCCTCCGTGAGATGCACACGCAAAGACTCGACGCCTCCTCCTTCCTTGGTCCAGCAAGTATGGTGGAGAGATGGATTGGATCTACAACGACGGCGGTGCAATTGGTGGAGAGTTTCACAGGCTTCCCACACGCAATGGGAGGGAGAGAGGAGGGCGGCATGGCGACTAGGCTTGAGGAAGGTGTGGGGGGTGGTGCGCCCCCTCTATATAGAGGGGATGGGCGCCCCAACCTCCCCAAGCCCAGGCCGTGCCAAAGGAGGAGGAGTGGGGGCAAGGAACCCCTTCTAGAAGCTCCAAACTAGGGTTTCCCCTTGTTTGGCTTACTGGCCCTATGGGCCTTGTGCCCTGGCCCAATGCGCCAGGGCACTCCTCATAGGACCATGCCCCTCCCGACAGGTGGGACCATGTTGGCCCCCTTCCGAAGGTTCTAGAAGCTTCGCACAATACCGATTAACCCGGAACAATTCAACTCCAAAACTTCACCGCTTTATATGAATCTTATTCTCCGGACCATTCCTAACCTCTCGTGATGTCCCGGATCCCATCCGAGACTCAACAAAAACTCATAAACCAATTATCCAATCTATCCTAGCGTCGAAACGCGTTAAGTGTGACCTTCGGTTCAAGAATATGCGACATGATCTTATATCAATAATCAACCGGGTGCGGAAACCCATATTGACTCACACATTCATCGATGATCATATCGATGAACCACGATGCCAGGATTCAATCAATCCCATATATATATTCCCTTCTCGCGATATTTTACTTGCCCGAGATTTGATCACCGGTATCATACCTAGTTAAATCTCGCTCACAAATTACTTTACTGCCCGTAATCCGATATCACTTTGTGATTAACTCCTTAACCACATGCTTGCAAGCGATGTTGATATCGACACGAAAGGGCCCAAGTATATCTCCGACTTGGGAGGACAAATCCCATCTCGATACATACAACCCAATGACTTTTCCGATCACCGAGTGACACCTTTATGATCACCCTCTCATAGGATGACATTTGATGACCTCAAAGCTTTCTTCCGATACTGTGGAGTTGTATTATCTCATGGTCTAAGGAATACAATATTTGACATAAGAAAAGCTTCGCAAAGATGAACACGATGACACGATCTAATTGCTTCGCTTAGTTTGGTCTCCCATCACATCATTCTCCCAATGATATGATCTCATTATTAATTGACAACTCATGTCCATGGTTAGGAAACCTTAACCATCATTAATCAATGAGCTAGTCCATAGAGGCGTACTAGGGACACGGTGTTGTTCACAAACCACCCAAGTATTAAAGTTTCCGCTTAATACAATTCTAGCATGGAATATAAACATTATCATGAACAAGAATTATAATAATAACATCTTTATTATTGCCTCTAGGGCATAATTTCAACAGTCTCCCACTTGCACTAGAGTCAATAATCTAGTTTACATTTGGCAACAATCTCACACCCATGGCACTAAGGTGCTGATCATGTTTTACACGTGGAAGAGGTTTAGTCAATGGATCTGCGACATTCAGATCTGTATGTACTTTGCTAATCTTCAGATCTCCATCCGCTATATGAAACTTATGTTGATATGCTTGGTCTTTGGATGATATCTTGGTTCTGAGCGAAAAGTGGCGCAAGTGTTGTCGCGACAATATCTCCAGTGGGTCCAATGCACTTGAACCACGCCAAGCTTAGTGATGAAGTTCTGATCCAAACTCCTTCACTTGACGCTTCAGCAGACCATGTATTCCGCTTCATCAGATCCCGCGATCACGATTTGCTTGCAGCTTCTCCACTCACAGCCTCCATTCAAAATATACAAGTATCCTGTCGAGATTTAGAATCATCCTTGTCGTCAAAACTAGCATCGACGTAACCTTTACGACGACATCTGCTCATCACCCCCATAGACTAAGAACATTTCTTTAGTCCTATTTAGGTACTTTAGGATTTTCTTCACTTCGGTCCATGGTTCCACTCCTGCATCACTTTGATATCCGCTCGTCAAACTAAGAGCAATGGACACATCCGGTCTAGTACACAGCATGGCATACATGATAGAACCTATGGCCGAGGCATAAGGCACTTTGCTCATAGCTTCCCTATCATTTACCGTAGCTGGACACTTAGCCTTGATCAATATCTTACCTGACAACATAGGCACTGAACCTTTCTTTTCCTTATCCATTCTGAACCTTTTCAGAACTTTGTCTAGGTATGTACTCTGGCTTAAAGCTATCAGGCATCTTTGTCTATCTCTATAGATTTTGATGCCCAATATATAAGCAGCTTCACCTAGGTCTTTCATTGAAAAACACTTGTTCAAATAACTCTTCACATCGTTAAGCATGTTAATGTCATTTCCAATAATCAATATGTCATCCACATATAGTACCAGAAATGTCACCGAGCTCCCACTCACTTTCTTGTAGATACAAGCTTCGTAGAAATTTGGAACAAATCCAAAGCTCTTGATCACTTGATCAAAACGAAGGTTCCAACTCCGAGATGCTTGCTTCAGTCCATAAATGGAACGCTGAAGTTTGCATACTTTATCAGCATCCTTAGGATCGACAAAACCTTCGGGTTGCATTATATACAACTCTTCATCAATGTTGCTATTGAGGAACGCAGTCTTGACATCCATCTGCCATATTTCATAATGAAGAAATGCAGCAATTGCTAATAAAATCCGAATGGACTTAAACATCGCTACGGGAGAGAAAGTCTCATCGTAGTTAACACCTTGAACTTGCCGAAAACCTTTCGCGACAAGCCGTGCTTTATAGACGGTAACATTACCATCCGCGTCCGTTTTCTTCTTGAAAATCCATTTGCACTCAACGGCCTTTCGGTCGCTAGGAGGGTCCACCAAAGTCCATACTTGGTTTTCTCTCATGGATCCCAATTCGGATTTCATGGCTTCTAGCCATTTCTCAGAGTCTGGGCTCATCATCGCTTCCTCATAGTTCAGGTTCACCGTCTTCTACCAACAAGACAACAAAACAGGTTGCATTACCACTAAGAGGGGCACGCGACCTTGTCGACCTATGCGTTCGATGCAGCATCGTCCAAGCTTCATGATCCTTGTCATTAGCTTCCTCTATTGTTGGTGCGGTGCACTTTGGAACAATTTCAGGTGTGCGCTTACTCTCCAACTCAAGAGAAGGTTCAATAACCTCGCCTAGCTCTACTTTCCTCCCACTCACTTCTTTCGAGAGAAACTCCTTCTCAAGAAAGGAACCGTTCTTCATGACAAACACTTTGCCTTCGGTTACGTGATAGAAGGTATACCCAATAGTTTCCTTAGGGTATCCTATGAAGACGCATTTCTCGCTTTGGGTTCGAGCTTGTCCGCATCAACTTCTTGACGAAGCTTCATCCCCAAACTTTAAGAAACGACAACTTAGGTTTAGCACCAAACCACGTTCATACGGTGTCGTCTCAACGGATTTAGATGGAGCCCTATTTAAAGTGAATGCAGCGGTTTCTAATGTATAACCCCAAAATGATAACGCAAATCAAGACGAGACATCATCGATCGACCATATCTAATAGGGTTCGGTTCCGCTCGTGACACACCATTGCGATGTGGTGTTCCGGTGGAGTTGTTAAACGATTCCGCTTGCTTTAAGATGCGTGAGAAAATCACAACTCAAATATTCACCTCCACGATCGGATCGTAGAAACTTAATCTTTCTATTACGATGGTTCTCCACTTCATTCTGAAATTCTTTGAACTTTTCAAATGTTTCAGATTTATGTTTCATTAAATAGATATACCCATATCTACTTAAGTCATCGGTAAAAGTGAGAAAATAGCGATATCCACCGCGCGACGAAACACTCATCGGTCCGCATACATCGGTATGTATGATTTCCAACAAGTCCGTTGCTCGCTCCATCATACCGGAGGACGGGGTTTTGGTCATCTTGCCCATGAGGCATGGTTCGCATGTGTCAAATGATTCAAAATCAAGAGACTCCAAAAGTCCATCATAATGGAGTTTCTTCATGCGTTTTACACCAATATGACCTAGACGGCAGTGCCACAAATAAGTAGAATTATCACTATCTACTTTGCATCTCTTAGCCTCAATGTTATGGATGTGTGTTTCATTGTTTTCGAGATTCAGAAGAAATAAACCATTCACAATAGGTGCATGACCATAAAAGATGTTACTCATATAAATAGAACAACCATTATTCTCTGATTTAAATGAATAACCGTCTTGCAATAAACACGATCCAGAAATAATGTTCATGCTCAATGCAGGCACATAATAACATTTATTGAGGTTTAAAACTAATCCCGAAGGTAAAACTAAGGAGAGCGTGTCGACGGCCATCACATCAACTCTTGATCCATTGCCAACGCGCATCGTCACCTCATCCCTCGCAAGTCGTCGTCTATTCCGTAGCTCCTGTTTCGAGTTACAAATATTAGCAACTGAACCAATATCAAATACCTAGGCACTACAAGGAGGGCTAGTAAGGAAAACATCAATAACATGTATATCAAATATACCTTTGATGGTGCCAGCCTTCTTGTCCGCTAAGTACTTTGACGATTATGCCCAAAGTGACCCTTGTCCTTGCAATAGAAGCACTCGATACGGCTTAGGACCGACCGAGCTTCTTCTCATCGGGGCAACGCTTGCCGCCGCTTTCTTGAAGGGCTTCTTTGCACCCTTACCTTTCTTGAAGGTGGGGGCTTGTTGACCATCAACACATGATTATCCTTTTTGATGTCCACCTCAGCCTTCACTGCAAGAGCTCTGATCGATCGATGGAACAAATGATTGTGAGTCACTACAAAACTTTTGTAGCTGGGAGGAGTGATTGCGAACCTGTCAATCTTGAGCTCCTGGAATCTTGCACCAGCTTGCTCAAGGCGTTGAGTGTAGCCCGACATCTTAATGGCGTGCTCACTAACGGAACTCCCTTCCTCCATCTTGCGGTTAAAGAACTTCGTGAGATCTCATATCTCTGAACGGCCCGAGTCTCAAACATGGTTTTCAGCTCTCGAGAATCTCAAAGGGCCCGGATAGTCTTCAAAACGATTTTGAAGGTCCGATTCCATAGCAAACAACATGGTGCTCTTAATCACACCATAATCATCTTTGCAATCGATAGATGCTTTCTCATCACCGCGCAGAGCGTTAGGGCGTCACCTAACGCATTCTCAAGGACATAGTCCTTTTGACGGCCAGAGAGAATGATTCTCAGATTGCGGAACCAGTTGGTGAAGTTAGACCCAATGTTTTTAAGCTTTTCCTTCTCAGCAAAAAAGTTGAAGTTGAAGTTGGACTTAGCCATTTGATCTACAATATTTGCAAGTTCAAATTAGACTATGTTCATGATAACTAGTTCAACTTTTAATCAAATTACTAGATGAACTCCCACTAAATTCAACATCCCTCAAGTTGTTTAGTGAACACGATCCAAATTCACCACACCTAATCCGATCTTCACGAGAAGAGATGTGGTTTCAATGGTGGACAACGAAGTGTCGATCATATGATTCATATGACTCATGCTTAACCTTTCGGTTCATGTGTTCCGAGGCCATGTCTGTACATGATAGGCTCGTCAAGTTAGACCCAAGTATTTCCGCGTGTGCAAAACTGGCTTGCACCCGTTGGATGTGAACGTAGAGTCTATAGCACCCAATCATCACGTGATGCTTGGACACGACGAACTTTCGCAACAGTGCATACTTAGGGAGAACAAAGTTTTTATCTTGATCTTTAAGTGAGTAATCATCTTATAATGCTACCGTCGCGATCTAAGCATAATAAGATACATAAAAGGATAAACATCTCATGCATATAACTTTATGTGACATGGTATATCCAATCTTGCAAGAATGATCTCCATCTTGTGCGCAAGCATGATCTCCATCACTCCACCATGATTGCCTCCACCACTTAATAGCAACTACAACTATTGCTAACTACTTAGCGATAAAGTGAAACTATTACATGGCGATAAGAAGTTGACACAGGTCATACACAATTATAAAGACAACCATATGGCTCTGCCGTTGTGTACTCATCGACATGCAAGTCGTGAAACATTACAAAACATGATCATCGCATACATTATACACATCACATCTTGGGCCATACCATATCATAGAAAACACTCGCAAAAAACAAGTTAGACGCCTCTCTGTTGTTGCATGTTTTACGTGGCTTATGGGAGTAGCATGATAAGAACGATTCTTACCTACGAAAAGCCACAACGGTGATATTATGGTTGCCAAACTCCGTGTAAATCCCATGACAACTATAGTGAGTGAAATCGGCATCCACCCGCATGTGTGGAACAAGCCACACGTCAAGTGCGGAGGTCTCGAAACGTCCAGCCGTAAGGTTGGCCTAGACCGCTTCAATCTCACTATCCCGCGTCATAAGAAGAACACAAACAAGAGGCTTGCAACATATAACATCAACGCCCGCAACAACCATGTTGCGTTCTACTCGAAACACATCTACGCATAGATATAGCTCGATACCATCAAGGGTTTCGCAGAGTAAATCAAAATTTTCTACGAACAGAGGAAAGCCAAGATCTAATCTAGTAGATGCAAACAATGAGAGAGATTGGATTAGATCTTCATACCCTTGAAGATTCGCACACGGAACATTCGCTTGAACGTGGGTGGTGATGTAGTCGCTTCTCCTCCTCGCGATCCGATCCGATCTAGCACCGCAAGTGGCGATGCCTCCGTGAGATGCACACGCAGCACTGACGTCTCCTCCTTCCTTGGTCCAGCAAGTATGGTGGAGAGATGGATTGGATCTACAACACGGCGGTGCAATTGGTGGAGAGTTTCAGCAGGCTTCGCCACGCAATGGGAGGAGAGAGAGAGAGGACACCAGGCGACTAGGCTTGAGGGGAAGGTGTGGGGGCGCCCAGCCCTCTATATAGAGGGGGCACCAGCCCCAACCCTCCCAAGCCCCAGCCCGCGGCCAAAGGAGGGAGGAGTGGGGGAAACCCTTCTAGAAGCTCCAAACTAGGGTTTCCTTGTTTGGCGGATGGGCCCTATGGGCCTTGTGCCCTGGCCCAATGCGCCAGGGCACTCCTCATAGGCCCATGCCCTCCACAGGTGGGACCACGTTGGCCCTTCCGGAAGGTTCTAGAAGCTTCCGATAATACCGATTAACCTAACAATTCAACTCCAAAAACTGCCGCCGCTTTATATGAATCTTATTCTCGGACCATTCCGAACCTCTCGTGATGTCCCGGATCCCATCCGAGACCAACAAAAACTCATAAACCAATTATCCAATCTATCCTAGCCGAGACACGTTATGTGTGACCTTCGGTTCGAGAATATGCATGATCTTATATCAACAATCAACGGGTCTGGAAACCCATATTGACTACACATTCATCCATGATCATATCGGATGAACCACGATGCCAGGATTCAATCAATCCCATATATATTCCTTCGTCTCGCGATATTTTACTTGCGAGATTTGATCGCTTGCACTGTAATACCTAGTTCAATCTCGCTCACGCAGAAGTACTTTACTGCCGTAATCCGATATCACTTTGTGATTAACTCCTTAACCACATGCTTGCAAGCGTGTTGATATCGACACCGAGTGGGCCCAAGTATATCTCTCCGACTTGGGAGGACAAATCCCATCTCGATACATACAACCCAGATACTTTCCGATCACCGAGTGACACCTTTATGATCACCCTCTCATAGGATGACGTTTGATGACCTTAAAGCTTTCTTCCGATACCGGGGAGTTGTATTATCTCATGGTCTAAGGAATACAATATTTGACATAAGAAAAGCTTCGCAAAGATGAACACGATGACACGATCTAATTGCTTCGCTTAGTTTGGGTCTGTCCATCACATCATTCTCCCAATGATATGATCTCATTATTAATCGACAACTCATGTCCATGGTTAGGAAACCTCAACCATCATTAATCAATGAGCTAGTCCATAGAGGCGCATTAGGGACACGGTTGTTCACAAACCACACAAGTATTAAAGTTTCCGCTTAATACAATTCTAGCATGGAATATAAACATTATCATGAACAAGAATTATAATAATAACATCTTTATTATTGCCTCTAGGGCATAATTCCAACACTTGATAGTATTCCCATGTGTCCTCGAGAACGTTTGGTCCTCATTAGTATTTCCACCGGCTTGTCCTTTGCTAAGAAAGGATTGGGCCACTTGTTGCAGTTATTTGTTGTCTTCATTTACTTGCACTTTATTTCCTTGCTTTATTAAAAAACCCTAAAAATATATTTGATAAGTATTTACAGAGATTTCCTTCTCCATACCACTAGTCAGCACCTTCTGCTCCTCATTGGGATCGACACTCCTATTTATTGAAAGTACTATGATACACCCCCTATACTTGTGGGTCACCACCATGATGTGTGATACCTCGTCATCTATCAACCCCCACAATAGTCTAGGTTCAATGTGCGACTTAACTTATGAGTAAGACAAGTAGTAAAGAATGATTGCAAACATACTACTCCAGAATTGGAGCATGTATTCATTGACGTACTGTTATCGATTTATTACATGAAGAATTACTTTTACACATATTTATGTTCGCCTCTAGGCCACATAAGTTCTACACTAGGAATTAAGTTGTCGGAAGG
The DNA here is from genome assembly GCA_030063025.1 of Avena longiglumis. Classification (NCBI taxonomy): domain Eukaryota; kingdom Viridiplantae; phylum Streptophyta; class Magnoliopsida; order Poales; family Poaceae; genus Avena; species Avena longiglumis. The sequence goes on along the minus strand of CP125973.1, from coordinate 83,327,119 downwards.
GCAGCAAAGCCCACACACTTGTTGCATGGAGCACACCTTGAGCATCCTTGTCGCTATCCATGCTTCCACCTACAAAGAGACAAAGCGGACAAGAGAGGACGCTGATGGGAAGATGCATTGAAGAAGAACTTCCCGTACTTCTTAGCCTTAGGACATCACTAGAAAGGAAAGCGCCATTCTTCTACTATCATACTACCATGCTTCAATGGGGGATAAGAAAACTTCCTCTCCCTGCCCTGAAACACGGAAACTGGTCCACCGATGATCTAGCATAAGAGCGATCAACAGCAATAAAATATTATGGGAACTAAACCCTAGATCTTGAATCGTCAATAGCTCGAACCATAGTGTTGATTCCTGCCACTTGAAAAAAGAACATATCCACACCCAAAATGGCACCTTGAAGAAGGTGACAACCTCGAGAGAACGAGAGGGGAGGGAGTGGAACATACCTCGATGACATCTCTAGGAATAAGACTGCACCCTTGGGCATCGCCACCGTCACGGCTGGAAGACAAGCCATGGATTTCTCTTGGTTTTATCCCTACCTCCAGCAGTTAGTACATCAGATCCAAGCGACTAGAGATCAACTCCAAGGTTGGGCGCCTAGAAGAGTGAAGGAATCTGTTAGATCTAGTTTGAGGAACAACGGCTACCTCAACACGGCCATCACTCGTATCCTCCCTATTGTCAACACATCCAAGGAACAAGGACCAATGGCGCACGGGCTGCTCGCAGTAGATCCATCGTCGCCACACTACACGAGGCTGCCCCTCGGATTCCAGATTCCACCGCGAGCACGGAGGGAGAAGATCTTTGCCGCTACCTTCTTTGACAACCATACGACAACCAGCAACCTCCTCTGGTAGTGCCAGGGGTAGGGAGAGATGAGGGAGAAGGGGAAATCAGCACTAGGGTTTGGACGCCTCAAGTACTTTCACCGTAATAATCAATAACCCATGTTTGCACCAATGAAATTCGTTGAGTCGGATGTTAATGTGTAGCCCAGCGAGCTACCAACCTTCCACATCACATTCAAAAGACCCGCACACGTAGCCATGTTGACTATGTGATCAAGACAATTATTTCTCATTTGATATAATCCCAATGACACCAGTCAACATGTAAACATGTACCTTTTGTGATTACCTTTTTTACTTAGCTAGATACTACAATAACACAAACACACCACTTGTTGCTTCGATTGTCCATCGAAAATGGATTCACATGGATGGAGAGTCTCTGATTTCACAACCCTACTGCACAAGTGCACATACAGGGCATGATTGGTAAGAATTATTCCAAGTGGGTGCCAAAAGGGGCCAATTGGTTGCCCGCTCCATGCCCACGTTGTGGTTATCACATGTCAAGCATAAGTGATCCAGGCCCAGCAACAATGGCTTAATCGGCTATTTTCCCAAAGACACCCTCGCGGTTGCCTCCCTAAAGAAAAATTATGCACACTACCTGCATAAGCTGTCGTGACCATAGAGCAAACTCCCACACTTCAGCCAAAAAGGGGACGGAGTATTTGAGTCACCTCCCGCAGAAAACCTCCCCTTATTTCTACCCTACTCCTTCACTTACTAATTCCAAACCACCACCCCCTTCGAGTTGTCCGATCTGGTGGGTGAAAATATAAGGAGGCAGTGACAAGGGGACTATGTCCACTCCTTCAAGCTCTTTGTTTAGTCCTCCACCTCTAGCGATGATTGTAAGTAACATCTCATCCATCTAGACACTACTTATAGTATGATCTATGAGTTCGAATGTTAGATCTGTGACTGTTCTATGATATTGCTTATAGATCTATGATTTAGAATGTTAGATCCGTTATTTTTATATCATACTTCTTGTAGTATGATTTATTAGACTAGTGAAATCTATGGAATTATTTTTACTATGATCTTGTTATATATTGAGCATGAGTATGTCTTGGTAAATGTAGGACTCTTTCTAGGATGATTTTAGTCAGGCTCTGGTCAAAGTTGGAGAGTCGCATATCCCTTCGTATGTCGACGATTTGCACCCACCGTTGAGTGAGTACCTTGTGTCTCTTGAGGTGGCTCAGAATTCTGAGTTTTCTCAACATGCACAACTTGGATCCATGTCGCAGAGTTCTATTAAGAGCCTTGTGTTGAGAGTTCCTTCAAAGGTGTTTTATCAAGTTTACGAAGTCACAGAAGGCGCATGAGGCGCATGATGCTAGCAATGCACACACTGAGAAGATAATGAATGTAACCATGAAGTAGCTGCCCTTCCAGTCCACCTTTGTGTTGCAGAAGATGTGTGATCACATCAAGAGCAACGTCTATACCGACAAAGGATTTAAGGAGGTTCATCTTACCACATGTGTGAAGGCTCTATTTGAGCATTATGGAGTTCAGATGACTTGTACTTAGGTGTAAAACCACCTGAGGATTGGAGGGTGAGGTGGATATAGGATAGAAAGCTAAGAGACCTTAGCAGAGCTCGGTGGGATGTGGACATCTTCATCATTACATTAGAGGTTGAGCACTATTGGGGCCACATCATGGTTGGCACACTATCTTGCAATTCTGTCAATTGATCATCCATGACTTCCTTTCTCAACGCACTGACTTTCTATCTTTCTTCCTTAGGATCACCCGAAGGACGTCAAGTTCCTCAACAGGCCCCTTGCGAACTATAATAAGATGAACACCATCTTTCCATTTGGTCTCGCCACCAACAAGTTTTCCATGGGCTCTAATGATCCCCTCGATACACCAGCTCTTTCACCTAAGGGAAAAAGCTAACACACATGAGTCTAAAATCGTCATAATCGATGGCCCAGACAAGGATACCCATCTCTACGCACCTGATGGAGGCAAGATGAAGAGGGGAGCATTGGCAGATGATGAACTCCAGGCCTTCATCAACACCATCGATGCTATCAGGGATGTTTCTCGAGCGATTTGGGACAACAATACAATATACATGGACCCATACCTCTACCAGGCAGTCATGACCGTCGTTGAGTTCTTCCTAGAGGCTCTCATGGTGGCGCTTGGCCACCTCATCGACCAGAAGGTCCAAGGTACCAACATTGTTGGTATGGCTGAGCAACACAAGAACATGTGGATCAAGACCTACTTGGACAAGCACTACTACTAGTGTCAGGGTTCATCGGGGATGGTTATGCATGCTTGCTGGTGATGGTCTTGAGACGATGATGATGATGTTGATGTATATTTTGGTGGTAGCTAGGACTTAAAAAACTTATATGGCCTATGTATTTTGATGAGGTGGTATATACTAACCCCTCATGTGATATTGAACTTGATGCGGTGGTAGGATGACACCCACTTTTGATTTGGTGGTACCATAGTAGTACGATGAACTTGTCATTCTTGTTACCTAACTTATTATTTATGTTCCATGTTAGTGGCAAGTGGTGTACATAGGGAGGCATCCAGGAATCTACAGTTCTTGAAAGATCTGCCAAGATCAAGTCAATGGTTCCTCCAACAACAGCTATAAAGGGTATTTAACTTTTGAGGAGGAAGAAGAGGAGTACAAAAATTATCTTGGATGACAAGGTTGTCGCTGATCAAGCTATGGATGTTGAAGTTATGCCAATGGCCGCTGAAGCTATGGTTGTTGAAGCTGTGGAAATTGTTGATCATGTCCAAGAGAGTAGGCTGAGAGATTGCACCATCGTTGTCCTGCTTGTGGTGATCGTCAAAGCTTCAACTGTTTTTAATCCCTATCTATGATCTTCTTGCTTGTGTGTATGATCGGACGTAATGGTGACCCCACCTAAGTTTGAACAAGGTTATCACATACAAGCTCATGCGTGCAACCATACATCTTCTATTTGTCTCAGTCGAGCACAAAGTCACACGTGCAATGCACCAAACAAATGACATAGATGTTCCAAAAATGCAGGTTAACTCCTGTGCGGGTAACTAAACAAAGTCCACAATATGGCTCTAGGGTCTTTTTTTTTGTGGCCATGCCCTAGGCCCGTGCTCCCGAGCGCAAAAATTGCTGCAGGCAACCAATTACCCCCAAAGTACATTCTTGCATGCATAATTAGCCCAGCAAAACAATAAGCTTAATTACACCGTGCAAGCCCTCTTTGTATTCCTCTTCCTTGTCCTTGTCCTCGTCCTCGTCCTGGTCCCGCTGTCGATAGCTGCACCGTATGAGCCTGTGCTGTTCCCCGCAAGTCAATATATGCACCACAACAGGTCAAGGAATGAGGCTGGGCGTCCATGTGGCCCTGCGCTGCACACGCCGCACCACACCACAACGTCTTGGTCTAGCTAGCTACCTACATACCTTAGCTTGGTGACGCATAGCTTGTACTATATTTATGAGCGCACATGCATGCATTATCCTCATCATAACCTGTCCGACATCGATCTTGGTCACCACCGAATCAGCGGTCCCTGGGCATGGCGGCGAGCAAGGGCGCGAGTAGAAAGGGTCTGATGTCGAGGACGCTAGAGCGGTGCTGGTCCAGGCTAACTAGCTCCGGCGACGGGAAGCCTTCGACGGCGCCGGGGTGCTTCTCTGTCTACGTGGGGCCGGAGCGGGAGCGGTTCGTGGTGCGCGCCGACCGCGCCAGCCACCCGCTCTTCCGTCGCCTCCTCGACGACGCCGAGCGCGAGTACGGCTACGCGGCGCAGGGCCCCCTCACGCTTCCCTGCGCCGTCGACGCCTTCATCGACGTCCTCTGGCACATGGACAACGACCGCCGGCGCCACGACTATGACGATGGCAGGATCGCCGCGGCGGCGGTGTCGCCGATCTGCGGCATGCCGCGCGGCGGCAGCGGAAGCAGCAAAGGCCGGGCGGCGGGGTACAGGATGCTCAGCACGGCCAAGTCGTCTCCGGCCTCCTTCTTCCTATCGCTCAAGGCTTCTCCGACCAGCACCCCGACGCCGACGCGGATGGCATGAGGAGGTGATCGATCCAGCGAGCTGCTTGTATATCTGTACGTGGCGCAGATACGGACCGATCGATCATCGAGGAGTATGTACGTAATCTGCATATACGTCACTTTCATGCAGTATGTACACAGCTTATCTGGTTTAATTAGGTTATAGGAGAAGTCAAAAGGAACAAGATGTCTATATATGCAGCAAAGCGGAAATTTACTTTTGATCTCAGTGCATCTGCTCATTTTATCAAAAATACGTATTTCAAATTGTTAAAAAAAAAATCTACATCATCCTATCTGCTCACTTAAAGTTTCAGAAATAACAGATATATTTTATGAGTTGGGTAAAAAGATAAAGAAATGTCTAGTGAAGAGCCTTATTTTCGCATCGAATTTTTTCTTTTCTACATAGACCACACAAAAGTCGATTTTTTGTAAAATACTTTGTGCGCACCTAGAACATGGACATGTACGCGCCGACATGTTTTTTAAATTTTTAACATTTCAAAATATGTTTCAAATAAAAGGAGCATATGCACCCAAGATCCAAAACACCGGGTAGCATGCATGCGCATGGCCTAGAAATTAATCGTTCATGCGTGTAGCCTACAAAAGAAAGAGGCTAATTTTGGGTGTCCTTCTATCCATACAACTTTAAAATCAAGCAAGCAGCTGCAACTAGGTGTGACCATCCTATATGGGATTGCTCACAATCAATGATGCCACTTTTGATCTCCTTGTCTCTTTCTTCAACCTCTAGCCACCCTTCTAACTCTTCTGTTTCCCACGGTCACCGCCTCCCTCCGTGCACCGATGTTGGATCAGGTTGTACCTCTAACACCCCTTCCTCTGTGGACTTATACTAGCTATAAATGTTTATATCCACCCCATCGGTGCAAATAATGTCATGAAAACCAGTTATTTTTGCGGCTGGAAAGAAGATAATACACATCCATGCTTCTCTAATCACACACTTGAGATGAAGAATCAATAGGTGTTATTTTGTGTATTGAAAGCTTGTGCGTGTATGTGAACTTTGAACTTGCTCGTTATTTTACAGGTCATATCAACAGTGTTCTTGCACCCACCCCCCCACCCCCACCCCTCCCCACCACACACACACCCTCTGTGAAATCAACGGTCCAATGTCATCTCTGTACATGACATTCATGTCGATGATGTTGTGTTAGGGTCTGGTAGTGTTCCTCTATTCCCCTCTCCCTGACTTCGAGGTTGGCAGGGGGAAAGGGAAGACATGAATTGGTGTGGCAAGATGAGAGCAATAAGGGATATACAGATAGGCCGAAAATACATCACTATTGGAGAAGGGAGAGGAGACGCTAGACAAAAATAGGGTTTTGCGGATGCAGAGATAGTGAATGAGGAGGTGAGGACGTATCGCATAGGAAGGCAAGACATGAAGATGATGATGAGGCAATGATATGGCGATGTGGTGGAGACAGAGCGAAGATGGATGAAGCCAATGTGAGCCGTTGCATTTTGGTCCTATTGCGCATATCCAAAAATTTGACCATGACCAAATGAAATGAAATGGAGAGATGTTTCTGAAATGGACGGCCAAGTTCATGCATGCGTGCAGTTTTAAGTGATTAATATTGGGTGTTCCAAAATGAAGGGGCACAATGCCCGAAAGCCCACATATAAGTACATTAAAGTCAACATCATGTTGACCGAGAGATAAGGAAGAAAATACAATAAATTGACTTCAAGTGTATTGCGGGTTTGGCAAGTTGCTTCGTTGCATCCTTACTTCGAACCATAGTCCAATACATATGTTATATATGTCTAAAAATACAAATTCCCCAAATACTTTATGGTATAAAAGTCAATCAAATACAGTCGGGATGAGGTTAGGGTTTGTCCCCCTCCCAGCCACACACAGACACCTCTCCGACAATGACATTTCATTCATGGTCGTCATGGATGAGGTTAGGGTTTGGGTCGTTTATCTGCCCCCTCCCTTGACGTAGATGACTTTTGGCCGGACAAGGTAGACATCCGTTGTCGGAGAAGGGCGACAGTGATGGATAAAAGGCATTCCACGGTGATATATAGGCGGAAAGAAGATACGAGGCGAAGATATAGTTTCGGCAGATAGAGAGAGGGTAAATAAGGATGCGAGGACTTAATCGTGCCGAGAAGGAGGCGGGGTGAAGAATGAAGAAGCCAATCTAGCTGCGCTGTTGGTGTGACTTGTGTGCGGATCCAACATCTTAACCGTGAACAAAATATGCGCGTTGGCCTTGGCCAGCTGCTGCTGCTGCTTCTTCTGTCTTGTTTTGGAGTCGATCGTTTTCTCAGCGCAGTACTATTCAAAGTCAAGGCGCGGGCGCTTTTGCTGTAGCCGTATAGCACATGCAACATATTATACCTACCTAACAAGATGTTGCTATGCAAACTCTTATTATTTCGCGACTCGGGATAACATAAATACACCCACGGTTCTCGAGCCCCAGACTAATTCAAATTGGAAGAGATGCGAATATCAGGAATTTCTTGTTTCAAGTATGTATGCACATTTAACTTCTCGTTCATGCCTCCCTCCCCAACCACACACAGACACCTCTCCGACGATGACATTTGATTCATGGTCGTCATGGATGAGGTTAGGGTTTGGTGTCACGGTCGTTTCTCCCCCTCCCTTGGCTTAGGGAGGACTGATGGCCGGACAAGGTAGACATCTGTTGCTGGAGAATGGCGACAACGATGGATAAAAAGGCATTCCAACGTAATAGGCGGAAAGAAGATATTGTTTTGACAAATAGAGAGACAGTGAATTGGGATGTGAGGACTTAATCGCGCAGGAAGGCATGACCGTTCCACACCGGTTGAGGCATGCCATGGCGATGGCAACCCGGCGAAGGGACTGAGAGGAGGAGGAGGAGGAGGAGGAGGAGGGGGTTGAAGAATGAAGAAGCCAATCTGCGCTACTGGTGTGACTTGTGTGCGGATCCAACATCGTAACCGTGAATAAAATGTGCGCGTTGGCCTTGGCCAACAGCTGTTGCTTGTGTGTTGTTTTGGAGTCGATCGTTTTTCCAGCGCAGTACTATTCAAAGTCAAGGCGCGGACGCTTTTGCTGTAGCCGTCCATCTGTCCCTGTAGCGCGCGTCCAATCGAGACCCGTGTGTACGCGCGCGCCGTCTTCCTCGATCGCGCTCGCATCCGACGGACTCGATCGTCTATTCTCCATTTTTTTTTCTTCCTCGCTTTTTCCCCGTCGTCGCCGGCCAGCTGGGACCGGTCGCGCTCGCTCGGTCGCACGACCGTCGAAAACGTGCAGCGGCACCGCCATATGCATCGTCGCAGCTAGCATTCCACGGCGGTTCGGCGCCGTTGCATGCATGCTACTGCAGAATCGAGCTACTAATCAAGACAAAATTATTGACCATCTGATATGATCCCGACCACAAAGATCAACATGTCAACACGTACCTTCCCCCATACCTACATATATTAAGGCGCGACATTTTCAGGGCCTCTCAACGATCCAGCGCAGTAGTACTGTAGATGGACTATTTTCTACTTATCACCTAGCAACACGTTTTTCTTTGAATTGTTTTAGTCAAGGCCGTTCACGAATAGACCACCGCTTGGTTTCTCACTCCTCCATGAGCGCGACATTTTCAGGGCCTCTCAACGATCCAGCGCAGTAATACTGTAGATGGCCTATTTTCTACCTATCACCTAGCAACACGTCTTTCTTTGGATTGTTTTAGTCAAAGCCGTTCACGAATAGACCACCGCTTGGTTTCTCACTCCTCCATGAGCCATATTACTGTAGACAGATCAATATCTACCTATCAGCAGCCGCCACGTCGGCTCGCTACAGTGCAATTTTTCTTTCTTTATTTTTTCATTTTACACTTTTCAACGATAATTTTTTTAGGACACTTTTCTGTCGTAAATTTTTGGCAATAGTTCCGACATAACTTTTCGCCGTGTTTTTCCCGTTAATAGTTATCCTTCAGTAATTCTATAAGTGTATATAGTAATTCTTTCGTCGATAGTCTACAACTGTATTTTCTTCTCTCAATTTTTAAAATATTTTACGGTAACTTTTTGACACAACTTTTTGGCCGCAATTTTATGATAGTAATTAACTATGTTTACAATGGTATTTTACATCCCTTTTTAACTATGCTAGGCTAATTATTCGACGAATCTTCATGTCCGTCATTTTCCAACGGTCATTACCTTAAGTTTACGAAAACACTTTTAAAATCTTTTTTAACTCGGCTGTAATTTTTCTAACACAACTTTCCCTCCAGTAGATAATTGCCAGACAACTTCTCGATGGTGAATAATTCTATAATTATATTTTATCTGCAATATTATTTTATGTTCCTTTCCTATTCCATGGCAATAATTTCTAGTTACTCTTTACTCTAGCTAGCTAGCTACTGCAATCACACACACCACTTGTTTTATCGATCATCTCCTGGTCATATATAATGTAGAGAAAAACGCCAATTTGATCTATGAATTTGCCACGATTGAGAGCATTGGTCACGAACTTGCAAATCACGAACCGTGGGTCATAAAGTTTCCCTACGCGAGAGTTTGGTCACTCCGTAACCGTTACCGTTAGTTTTCTGACATGGTGAGCAGTTTTTTTGCGAATAGCACCCTTGAGTTTTTTTTGTTTATCCTACATGTTAGGAATTATATCAAGCAGGTTATGCTACCCTTCGATCTCCTACTCTCTCCGCTCACTCGCCACTGGTCGTCGCCCCCTTCTTTTCCTGCCGCGAGACAGCAATTGCCCTTGCCCCGGTCCCTCTCCTATGCCTCACGCTGGCTTTCTCCGCCTTTGCCACACAGATAACACGCAATCGTTCTATTCAGCTCGATCTCTGCGAGTACCCAACTCGGTGATAGCAACACAAATTGCCCAAGATCATGTCCGTAGTGCGTTTATGACCTGACGGCCTCACAACCGGTTTCGCTAAACAAGCGCGTCCCACCGAGTCCAAGATCTCTTGTAGCTATACGAAAGTGAAATTGGGATAGAACACGACTTACAAAAACAACGAGCTAAAAAAATTGTATCTTGGTTGCTAACTGCTACAAACTAGGACTATGTGTTGTACTTGTGAGGCATGGTGTAACATCTCAGGATTAGTACCTCAAAATAGACAGGACACATTTTTGTGCATTGCATTCATGCATAAGATCGAAAATACACGGAATTTTCGCGAAAACTGAAGAAGTTATAGAGGGATCGAGATCTCTCTTGTTCTGATGGAAACATCAGGGCACGACATGACCTCTACTGTACTTTTGTGTTTGAGGGGTAAGCAATTCAAATTTGAATATTCAAAAGATATATTTGAATTATAAAATAATAGGTAAATGAAATAATAAATGAATTACAATGATACAGAAATAATTGAATTCTTATTTACAAATAAGATATAAGTATTCACAAGTTCTAAGAAAGAAAATATTATACAAGGATAAGAAAAAAATACTATTTATAATTATTACTCATGAGAATATTCTACAGCATTTATTGAATACTAACTTGAGTAAAGAATAAAATTTTACTTTAACAAAAAGAATACCTTAATACAAAAATACATTACTAAAGATTACAATATTTTTACACTTTTACAAAGAAATTACAGCAAGAATATAAAATAAAACCTAACTAAACTTCTTTTCTTCTCCTTGATTTTCATTCCTGTAAAATAAACAAGAAAGAGAAAAGAAACATTGTCTCAATGTTGGAATGTTTGCCCCACCATAGGTGAGGCAATTAAATATATGAGAATAGCTTAGGGATTTTGGTATAAAAGTCAAGTTGGTATAAATGTATACGTCCAATAATACAAATGACCTGTATACTTTTTGGTATAAAAGTCAAGCAAGTAACTACAACTTAGGATGCTCACCTTTTCTGTGGGATTATCTATAGAACATGCAATTTTTTTCCTAAAATCACAAGTTGATTTTGATCAACGTTGAGGTCCAAGATAAAAAAAAGGCTAGTCACTTCCTTTGGCGTCCACCCATCTCCACTACTCCAAGGACACACTAACCTTAACACATAACCTTCCATATCGAACTCCATCTCACCTCCATCGCCACGCGCCTCTAGCTCACACCAGGCCTGTACACACTACCCTGGTGAAGCACGAATCCGAAAGAGATCACATGATTGCAATATCAGTTTTGCAACAAAAATAAAGTAGCCAAGTTATAGCACATGCAATATATTATACTACCTACTTATCAAGATGTTGCTATACAAACTCTTATTATTTCGCGAATCGAGATAACATAAATACATCCACGGTTCTCGAGTCCCAGAATTCAAATGAGATAGACACAAATATACTTTGGCCGTCCCACAGTTTAAAATTTATATTTTTTTTCAAAAGTCAAACTACGTAAAATTTGACCATTTCTTAGAGAGAAATATTAATATTTACAATACAAAATTTTTACCCTTTGGTACATCATGAAACATATTTTCACATGATATCTATATAATATCATAGTACTTGATATTTTTTTCTAAAATTTTGACCAACTTTCCATAGCTTTACTTTTTTCAAAAAAACTATAAGTATTAAACTCTGGGAGGAGGGAGTAGGGAATTTCTTGTTTCGAGTATGTACCCACATCTAACTTCTCGTTCATTCCCCCCCTCCCCAGCCACACACACCTCTCCGACAATGACATTTGATTCATGGTCATCATCGATGAGGTTAGGGTTTGGCGCCACGGTTGTTTATCGATCCCCCACTACAAGAAATCTGGCAATATATGACCCTCTATTTTCGTCATATAATCGTCATAATAGTCTGTTTATGACGATTTTATGACGATTTTGAGATCGTCGAAAGCTGGGCGTCGCAAACGAACTATAACGACGTTTTTGATAAAATCGTCATAACCTTCTATGACGATATTGGATCGTCATAACGTCTATGACGATCCAATATCATCACGGGTCATCCAGCATGCCAAGTCAGATCCTACGTGGCTGATCCTACATGGCAAAGTTGTGACGAAATTAAATCGTCTTAAATCCAAATCAGCCCAGTCCATTTCTGGATTCCACATGGGCTTAGCCCAACTATTCTGGATTGATTTTCTCATCAAATCTGGTTAGCTACATGGGCCAAGCCTATCATTCAAGCATTTTTTTGTTTTGTTGCATTGGCCTTTTCTTTAGACAGATTTTTACTTTGGGCCGGTCACACTTGGTGTTCCATAATTCATACGGTCCCAGTTGCCAGTATATATTTTCTCAGTAATTAAAATCTAACAATTTAATCAAGACCAACAGAATATACAAAATCATTTTGCTTCAAACAGAGTACATTATGATCGGCACATTACAATCATACACAGTTCTACATAGTTCACATGAGTGGAGCTACCAAAATACAATAAAAAAATATACAGAAAGAATAAAATCCAAACTTCTTCACGCTTTCTCCTCCTGGATCTTCTTCATGCTTCCTCTTCCTGGAACTCTCTGAACAGTACACTCTGAACAAAGCTTCGGAGTGGATATACACTCTCAAAGTCGTAATCTGTACTTCCCAAAACAACCGAAAGCAGTAAAAATACTAACACGGGGATGAAATCTTATAATTTGTGTATGAAATCATAGCATATAAGCTATTCTTATCCATTACTTAGCCAATGTAGTTCTGTACACAGATTTTTTAAGAAACAAGAAACTATTACCAAAGGCCTGCAAGAGATTTTTTAAGTTCTGTACACAGATCAATGCTACACAAACTTAAAGAGTTTATATTTCTTGAGTGGAGGCTAGGTTTGGCTAGGGTTAAAAATGGGTGTTGTCAACCAACATTGCAGTATATCTGAAATTTCATCAGTATCCAAAGAATCGGCACCAAGATCGAGAAACTTGGAAGCACGAAACTTCAAAGATCATTAGCAAGCTTAAGTCGCTCTTCACAATATCACAAACCTTGTCTACTGTCTCCTTCTTGGCCTGTTCAATTACAACACCAGTAGGAGGCAGTTAGAATCATAGCAACAAAACCCTATGATGGATAGTAAGCGTTAAGAAATACTGAATGGTAATAATTGTGGCTGCTTATCAAATCAAATATACCAGATAAATTAATGGTTGAATCAATGTGACAAAGTAATAGTTCCTACTTAAAGTCAAATTCTAGTCCACTCATGCAAAATGCACAGCCAGAAAGTACCTACATTTACTGGAGTTATCTCGAAATTACTTTAACAAGAGACATGATGAAATGCAAATGTGTTTGGTTTGTTGACTTCACATAAAACAATTGGACTGAAATAGATTGAAAGAAGTTGAGACGCATAGCTACAGGTAACATGCATGATTAATTAAGTGATTGCAATTATAGAGAAAGGATGTTGACTAAGATTGAAGCCAAATTGCCACTAAAGCTAACCATGTCCAGACCTGATATACTCAAATGCTCTCTATAAAGAAATGATATACTCAAATGTTGAGCCTACCAGAATTTTCATCTACACTGGTACCACCTCAAGCATCATCAATTTGGCAACAATAGAGCTTTTGTATAATAATTCTGATCCCCAAATGCCTCTGTTCAGTAATCACTAGCAAGTGCAGATGATACAGCCAAACCATCCTCGTGTGTACATGCATCAGTAAATGCAGAAAATGTTGGAGATATGCCCAAGAGGCAATAATAAAGTGGTTGTTATCATATCTTCACACTTATGATAAATGTTTACATACCATGCTATAATTGTATTAACCAGAAACATTAATACTTGTGTGATTTGTAAACTAAAATAAGAGTTCCTTGTAAAGCCTCTTGTTAAACTAGCTTGTTGGTTAATATATGATCATGGTTTCCTGATCATGAACATAGAGATATTATTAACAACAGGATCATATCATTAGGAGAATGATGTGATGGACATACTCCTATAGATAAGCGTAGCATAAAGATCAAGTCATTTAAATAGTTCAATTGCTATATGCTTTCTGATACATAGTAACCTAATTCCTTCGACCATGAGATCATGCATATCACCTTTACCGGATGGATTCTTTGATGACATCAAACACCACACCGTAACTGGTGTAACACCCTCAGAATCGGACCTATGCAAGTTTTAGCAAAATTCGCCAAACCCGCATAGAAACGATTCAAAGGTGCCCACCAGGCACTTTCGTGCGGGTGGAAAACGAGGTAATAACATTACACAACAGTCCTCGATGGGACCCACGTAGAGAGATATATATAATGACTCAAGGAGTCAAGAATACGAATATAACATACAAAGATCCAAATCACCTTGAGAATGATAGAGCGTCCGCTACGGACAAGATGCAAATGGGGCTAAGCCCTCAAGAATAACCAATGGTGTCCATAACCCTGCCCAAAGGAAGGGTAACCCGCTAACGTCGATCTCAAAACCTCGCTTAAACGAAAGGTGCCGACAAAGGGCAAAGGAAAAAGAAAGGAGCGTCGATCTTGAGGCCAAGACAGCGAGGCTAGAATTCCGGTCCTCGCCTACATAGGTATGGTGGATCAAGCGGCAAAGATGCACTAAACAACCTATAGAGACTCGATACAAGGGCGGATATCAGAGAGGGATAAGAATGACCTAACCGGATCCATCCTGAAGCTATCACCAATCAAACCCTTCCTGGTGTTTCCCCCTCGAGACCAAACGAGGAAGGCAACCGAGGAACTCACTCAGTTGGCAGTTTTACTTATTCAGTTATAGTTGCGGCACTTTACTAGTCAAGTTGAGATAATCGTCCGATAAAGTAAGCAAGTGGCACTTTTAGTTAACCATTCCGTTATAGTTGCAACAATTACTAATCGACATCTGAGATAGCATGAGATAAACCCAAAACCCAAAGCTTGTTGGTACTTTTATTCACCAATTGCTAGAAGTTGCAATACTTACTAGTCAGATACATTTGTCGCAAGCGACAACCAAACAAGCAATTGTGGGCAGTATTAATTAGCCATTCCATTATAGTGAAGCTGATTACTAGTCATTATAAGTCAAATTTATAGCAAATAAACTTTAGTTATGCTTGTCTATGATCGAGATACTGTGCTCCAAGTCGTCCATATCCGCGGACACGGCTTTCAGAAAGTTTTACCCGGCCGGGGTGCACCAATAGCAACACACGCTCGATCAACCTCGTAAAAACCAAATCAAAACCCAACGAGGCTTTCACTGAACAATCACAGATTCAGAAATATTTCAGGGCCACCTTAAGTAGAATCCATAGCGAGTAAGCAAGCTCGAGACGGCCTCAAGGTTTGGCTAGACGGTTGTGAACGACCGGGAACCCCAAACGGGCTTGTCGACACATGAATCGTGGTCCGATCCTAATGAAAGACAATGCGTACTGCACAATCGTAAATAAAGCGATAAAACATGGCATAAGTACAGGATCGTAAATAAAACCTCAAACTAGTTTGTGGCCCCAAGAAATAAGATGAATCAAGCTCGCTCAGGGGGTCCCATATACCTCCGGATGTGGATAGCGCGATAAATCAAGGCAATGTATCAAGTACTCGGGGTCTTACGGACACAAGTGCTCGAAACCAAATATTATCTATCACCCACCGATGCCTCGCTTATTTCAATTTTAGTTGTTAAACAGAAATTAAAGTGACGATAAGTAAAACTAGAATCATCTCCAACATCAACATGCGGCAATACATCAACTATGGCCTTTGACGACACACATCGACTTGAGCTAGCAACTACGACGCCAAGTCCAACTATCTACCAAACAATGTATTAGGTGTGTCCAAGGCAATATAGGGCTGCACGTATATCACAGGTACGGAAACTAAAGCATCGCAACACAGATAGCAATAGATCAACAGGAGGGAAATAAAGACTATAAAAGTAAGATAGGTAGAAAGGGGGAGATGCTCGCCTGAAAACATGTCGAAGGGTTCAACCGGAGATCGGGGCGAATCTCACATCAACTCAACGGCCTTATCCGCGAAGAACCAAAACACTAGAATAAACACCGGATGCAATATTTATTACAACAGCAGAAGATCGGCATGATGCATGTATGATGCATGACATGGCAAAGGTGCGATGCAATTAGGTCAAAGTTAAGCGGAACCGGGGTCCCGACAATTAATTAAATGGTTCAAGTTGTTTAGAGCCCCCGCAAGTTAAATGTTGTTTCAACAAGGCGAGATAAGATACCGGTTCGCTACACAAGTTTAAATGAGGCCGATATGAGACTAGATTTGCCCACATATGGGCCCCATATTTAATTATTAGGTGAATCGGCATAAGGCCCCCGAACCACATGATAGGATGCATGCATGAACAATTATTATGCGACAAGTTGTATTTCAATTATAAAATAGGGTTTGCGGGAGAGGGTTCACACATTAAGGGGCCTCGACGAACTTGGGGGTTCCGGGGTTCGGGGTCCGACAGGGTCCAGGGTTCGACGGTCTCGGCGGTATCGTTCTCTCGCTCTCGATAACGGGGCAGATCTTGCGTTCCGGGAAGAAGTACTTGGCGTTCTGCGTCGGTGCCGTTCTTGTCGCATTCGCGGTCTTCGGGTCATGTCGACGATCATGGCGTCCTGAAAGAAGTACTCGGCGTTTCGTGTTGATCTTGTTGATTCCATGGCGGAGGCCTTGGCGCTTCGGATCGGCCTTTGGATCGGGGCTTCGGGGTCTCGACGGCTTCGGGTCCGAGAGGGAGAACATGGCATGACGAGTTCGGTCTTCGGGGTCCTGCGGGAGAGCTTGGCGTTCTGCGGTCTTCGGGTCCGGACTTCGCCCCGGGAACGGGTCTTCGGAATCTCGACGTCCGGGGTCTTCCGGGGGTTCCGTGTTGGAGGTCTCGGGGTTCGCCGTCGGTTCGGGTTCGGGATCGGTCGGATCCCGAGAAGTAGATCTTGAGGCCCGAGGGGTCATGTTGTCCCGTGAGTCTTGCGGTGCCATCTTGTTTGCCGGTGTCGGATCGGGTTCTCGCCGTGGAATACCACCATGGCACCTTGTCGAACACCTTCTTGGCGAAAACGGGTAGTTGTCCTGCAGCAGAGCGCTGGCGGGCGTGATGGCGAAGCAGAGGGGTCCGGCGACGATGGCGACGGAGAGGCTTGGGTGCGCTGCCGCGAGGAGGATGGTGACGGCGATGGAAGGGCAGAGGGTCTGGATGCGGGCGGTGACGGCAGCCGATGACGCGGGAAGGCACGCCAGTGGAGGGTCGACGGCGAGGTGGGGCGGCGAGAGCCGAGGGAACGGCGGCGCGGCATGGAGGAAGAAGCGCGGCGGCGATCGGGAAGGTCATCGGTGGAGGCGGCGCAGTGGAGGTGGCGAGGCGGGGCCGGCGGCGAAGAGTAGGCCTGGGCGACGAGCACGCCTGGCTCGATGGCGAGCAGAGGCGAAAGGCCAAGGCGGCCGCGTGAGGGTGCTGGGGTGGGGGCGCCGGGCCGGGGGAGAAGGCGAGGAAGCTAGCGAGGCGGCGGTGGGAGGCGAGGGAGAGCGGACGGGAGGGATGAGGCGCGAGTGGGGCGCCATGAGATTGCAGAGCGGGCGAGTGAGGTTGGTGAGCGATCACATGGGCATGGAGCCTGAGGGGGAAGGTGGAGGAACGGGGCAGAGTGGGGAGAAGGGCGGCGAGGTGAGGAAGGGGAGGGCGCAGGCGCGCCTGAGGAGGAAGAGGAGAGTCTGGGAAGAAGCAGGGAGGCGTGGGGCGTGGGGGCTGGGTGGTCGCGCCAGGCCGGGTGGGGTGGGGCGTGAGGGGAGTGGACCGGGTCCCGGGAGATCGGCAGGTGGCGTGTATGGACCCACAGGCGGGAAGGGCAAGGTGGTGGTGAGGTGTGTGCAGTGCGCGAGTGGGAGGCGCGTGGACCCAGCGTGGGCCACGCAGGCCGGGAGGCTGGTGGCCGGCTTTGACCAAGGAGGGAGAGGAATCTGTGGGTGGGGGTGATGTGGCGGATTTTGATAGGCTAGAGGGAGGGAAGAGGGAGGTGGCAGGATGTTATTGAGGGAGTGAGGTGGCTGTGGGGTTTGGGTAGGAAAAAGGGTAGATTTAGGATTATGGGTGGGACTAGTTGGGTGGACCGTTTTAGATTTTAGGGTGGTCGTCGGTCAAATTGCCTGCTCGACCGCCCGCTTAAGAATTAACTAAATGTTTTATTTAATTAAACGGACCGTTGCACAACACATTTAAACAAAACAAAATATTCCGGGGACCCGGTTTTGGTGTTTGAAACAAGAGGGGGCGTTTTAGAAAACAAAACGGGTGTTGCGGAAATAGTTTTAGCAAACAATGCATGATGATGACGATGCAATGCACAAATTCAACGCGATTTTCTAGTAGTGGTTTTGCGGGATGCCACAAGTGGGTGGCTATAAAGGTGGCATTGAGTGTTCGGAAAGTATTGGTTGAAACACATGGATCAAGAGTGGGATTTGTCCATCCATATGACAGATAGATATACTCTGGGCCCTCTCGGTGGAATGTCATCCAATTAGCTTGCAAGCATGTGACTGGCTCAAAAGGGATCACATATCACGGGAACGAGAAAAGAGTACTTATCGGTAACGAGGTTGAACTAGGTATGCAGAGATACCGACGATCATAACCTCGGATAAGTAAACTATCGTGAGACAAAGGGAAATTGGTATCGTATGTAAGTTGTTCATTCGATCGCAAAGTAATCGTAGAAATATGTGGGAGCCATATGAATTTCCAGATTCCTCTATTGGTTATTGTTCGGAGAAGTGTCTCGATCATGTCCGCATAATTCACGAACCGTAGGGAGACACACTTAAGGATTCGACGTTGTTTGAGTAGTTATGGTATTATGAGAAAGAGACCGAATGTTGTTCGGAGTCTCGGATGGGATCCGGGATATCACGAGGTGATCCGGAATGGTCCGGAGAATAAGATTCATATAAGGAAAGTCTCGTTTCGGAGTTCGGGAATGATTCCGGTGTTTTCATCGGGAATGTTCTAGAAGGTTCCGGATTGTCCGACACTCCGGGGTGAGGGTACATGAATGTGTCATTACATATTGAATGATTGCATCATGTACTAAGTGTTCTTGCTGTTCCAAAACTGAAAAGTCAAACTGCCAGTTTGAAAGTCAAACTACAAAAACAGAAACTGTGGAAAACAGAAACTGGGAAACAGAAACTGTGGAAACAAGCAAGAGGAGGTTGAAACCAACTTGGAGGAGGAGTCCCTATCCTCCAAGCCGCGGCCAGCCTAGGCCGAGTTGGGGAGGACTCCCTCCCTTCCTCCGGCCATCCTCCACCTATAAAAGGAGGGGCGTGGCCTCCTCTAGACACAAGTTCCTATCCTCTAATCTCCGGTTTAGAGCCGTTTTGGTTTAGAGCTTATAATTGCCCTAGCCTTCGGTTTAGAGCCTTCTAATTGCTGTGTCTAAACCCTAGACCACTAATAGCTCTCTCTCATACTCCACCATACGCGCTCCGGCTTAAGGCTCAAGGATCTCCTCTACTCCAGTATCACGCCACAGTCGCCGGGATCGCGAGGAGAGTGCTACAACCTCCGCTGCTGGAACAAGGGAGAGGAAGGTCTTCAGAGTACCGAACGCAGGACGATCATGGAGCGCACGAACGCAGCGCCGGAAGGATCGTCTACACGATCTTGAGATCGGAAAGTGTACGACTACATCACCCACGAGAATCTGCTCTCGTTAAACACTTTGGAATCTTCAAGGGTAAGTTATTCCATCGACTCGTTGCTACAATCTAGTAGATAGATCTTGGCTTGTTTGTTTGTATGCGATAAAAATTTTTTGTTTTCCATGCTACGAACCCCTACAGTGGTATCAGAGCCGTGTCTATATGTAGATCTGTTGCACGAGTAGAACACAATGGTCATTGTGGGCGTTGATGCTTTTATTGTCGATTGCTTCTTGTGTACTTTGCATCTTGCGGTATGTTGGGATGAAGCGCCGGCTAACCTTACATGACATCGCTCATGAGACTTGCTCCACGCTTGACATGCAACTTGTATTGCATAAGTGGCTTTATGGTGCCTGCTTCTCCTAGCATAGTTAAGATCCAATTTACAACGGGTGATTGACAATACTAGTATCAATGTTGTGGTTCTTGTTCGTAAGTTAGAACGACACTTATTGAAAGCCCCAAACCATGTAAAACATGCAAAGAAAATTAGAAGCGTCTAACTTTGTTTTGCAGGGGTGTGCAGTGATGTGATATGGCCATGATTGTGATTATATTTGATGTATGCAATGTTCCTTATTGTAAGTTGGCAACCGGCAGGAGCCATATGGTTGTCTTTAATTTATGTTAAGACCCGCGTGTCTATTCAAAGTAGTTGTAATAGTTGAAGCCGGTGGACGACAACCATGGAGAAGCGTCATTGACCTTGATGCAATGCCGGTGATGATGGAGATCATGTTCGTGCTTGAAGATGGAGATCGGAAGCACAAAGAAGAAAGGCCATATCATATCACATATTATTGAATTGCATGTGATGTTAATCCTTTATGCATCTTGTATTGCTTAGTAGACGACGGTAGCATTATAAGATGATCCCTCATGCACATGAATTTCAAGTCATAAAGTGTTCACCCTTAGTTAGCACCGTTGCTAAAGCTTGTTGTTTCGAAGCACCACGTGATGATCGGGTGTGTTAGATTCCGCAAGTGTATACAACGTGAGCAAGCCAGATTTGCTCATGCGAAAACTAAGGTTTGATCTTGACGAGCCTAGCATGTACATATGGCCTCGTGAACACGGATTACGAAAGGTAGAGCATGAGTCATATAGTAGATATGATGAACATGTTGATTGTTCGCCATTGAAGCTATATTAACTCTCGTGATGATCGGTTTTGATGTGGTGGATTTGGTTCGTGATCACTAAAACAATGTGAGGGATATTGTTTTGAGTGGAGTTCACCTAGATTAATTTAATTATTAATTAGAACTCAATTTATCATAAACTAAATCAAAGTGAAATTGCATAGTTGTTGTAGTCATTGGCATCCGCTTACCACCTTGCGCTTAGTTATAATTGAGATAATAGAACTATAGAATTCTGGTTAGTTACTTTACTGGTATCGTATTGTTTTGAAGTGTTAATCTAAAGTTTAAAAGTCCTATTGCAAACTTTCAAGAAGTTCCGTTACTCCATGAAGTTTAATAATTAGTATTAAATCAAGAGTAACAATTCCAAGTGTTAGTGTATAAGTATCATGTTTGTTTCCATGATTCTTGATATTCAAAGGATTGTCTTAATATCAAGGTTATCTAGGATCCGAAAGAGTTGTTTCGAAACCATGATGTGTGGAAGATATTGTGATATAAAACGAAGTTTTAGTTGCAACATGATAGAGTATAATATGGCTAAAGTCATGTTCTCATATTTGATGAGAATTTGCAAAAGGTTGGAGACACTAGTTTTCCTAATCGTCCAAAAGGATTTGGAGAGCAACATTATACTCATGATTCACCGTTATAAGCTAAAAGTAGCTTGATCATGGATAAATCCATGATGAGGGTGAATATTTGATGTAGGTAAAATGTTTACTACACCAAGAGATTACTAAAGAAAGAAATTTGAAAGAACACCAAACATTAGATAATGGTGATCTACTTCAAAGTGCAAATCCAAAGACATTGGTATTTAACTATACATGCTTTGGACTATGTGTCATATGTATGACTCCACTATTGATGTTGATAGATTCTTTCAAATAGAAAAGGAAATACTGAAAGAGAATCTCATAAATATATGGCAAAAAGGAAAAGACTAGAATTGTTCAGCTTAAGTATATAGAAGATATACATGTTATGGCTATATTCTTTGCTTATTAAACAATGTGGTTCTCAAGTATTTGATACTGAATTTGTTGGTGTGAATCGTCATACGAAACAACACAATTCATGAACTACAATGGCCTAAGTAACTAGCAAAAGAATATGTGATGATGCTTATCGAAAACAAATAAAGGGTTATTGTGTTGCTCATTAAACATCAAAGCTTGCCTTCAAAGATTTGTTTTATCAGGTATTATGAGAACAAAAGGATTGTTCAAATAATTTTCGTAATCCATAAAAGATGGATGATTCACAAATCTCATTGGAGAAATCACATCCATAAAACTAGTGCTAAAAATGTCGAAAGACAAATTGATTAAAAGATCGCTTACGAAGTGACATCGCCGTTTAAATTATATTGGAAAGAAAACATGAATAAACTCCATATGAATGGAATTTTGGAGTCTATTTGATTTTGATCAAATGACGCTTGTGAAACTTTTCTAGAGATAATTAAAACTTCGTTCATAGGCCAAAAGGGAACGAATAACTAGCTTATTGGAACTTGTACATTTGTACGAAGTCCATTATGTGTAGTCAAGAGCGATGGATTTTAACTTCATTTGTTTTTTCCGAAATTTTGAGTGAATATATGAATATTTACTTAATAAGGATGAAGTATGAAACATTTGAAAAGTTCAAAGACTTTCAAGATGAAGTGCAAAATCATTGTAACAAGAATATAAACAGTTTATGATAAAGATCATAAAGGAAGATATTTGAGTTACAGAGTTTAGCATAATACCAAAGATTTAAGGAATCGTTCCGTGGATTTGCATTTCCCGAAACACCATAAGGGTATGGAGCGTTCGAGGTATGTAATTAAATCTTGTTTGACATGGTAAGATCAAAGGTATAATTCATAAAACTGCCATTATGTTTGAAAGATTAAAAGCTTTAGAGACTACCGTTTTTCCACTGAAAAGAGCTCCATCATAATCCGTTGAAATGACACCATATAAAGTTATGGTTTGGGATAAAACCCAAGTTGTCCTTTCTTAAACATTGGTATGCTTTGCATAAGAAAGATGTTTGCAACCAAAGTCGGATGAACCTGTCTTTGTATGTTATTTTGAATAACTGTTAAGTATTCCTCCATAACACCAGAGACAAAAGTGTTTGTCGCTTAGAACGTCAAGTTTCTTTGGGAAGGAATTTTTCGTGAAAAGTTAAGTGGGAGGACAATAGAACTTTGATAAGGTTAAAAGAACCTTAGCTATATGTGCAGAGTTGCGCAGCGCCAAAATGTGTTCCGGAGGCAGCAACAAAGCTCATGGCTCACGTACCTCAAAGGTTGTGGTCGCGGATATCTAAGTTCCTATTGAAACAAGTAGATCGGGTAAACAATCAAATACCAAGATTTGAGGGTTGAATCATTATTTTAGAATAATGAACCGACTACATGCAAAGCAGAGATGATGGGCCCTGACTCCGTCAAATGGCTTCAAGCCATAAAATCCGTGATAGTTCCATACACGAGAAATCAAGTTTTGAACTTGAAGGACCCTCGAGAAAGGTGTAAGACCTTACAGTTGTGTCTGGATCTATAAAGAAATAGACATGGATGTTTTACATCTATGAAATAGTCGACATGTTGGGAAAGAGTTCACAAAATGTTCAAAGGTTGACTATGACAAGATTTGATCTTTCATAGTGATATTTAGTCTAGACGGATTAATGTAGCAACCACTACATATAATTTGTTATATGGTAGTTGAATAAACAAAACAAGTTCTTCTAATAGAATCGTTACCTAGGACATGTGCATAACACGGTCCATAGGGTTTTGTTAATTCAAAAGGATGCTAAAAGCATATGCAAACTTCAATGGTTAAAGTGAGCATCATGAGTTGAATCTTCACGTGATGAAACTATTAAAGGAGTTTAAAAGTTCATCGAGACGATGGAGATGCTTGCATTTGCAAGAAATTAAGTGGGGCGCTAAGACATGTTTCTAATACATTATGTGGAAGACATATTGTTGATTGGAAATAATGTATCTTTTATTAACACATATTAAGAATTTCATCCCGATGAAAGACTTAGGAAAACCCAAATATTTGGCATCAATAGACGCTAATATGGTTGTGCCGAAGTACATAGACGAGATATTGAATGAGTTCAATATAGAAACTACAAGAAAAGGTTCTTGTCGCAGAAAGGATTAAAAGAGTTCAATGTTGATGATATATTCAAGTGTATTGACATTTGGTAAAGTGAAACAAATAATCAAGTATAGATTGATACTTGATGTATGAAATCACAAAGAGTATTTATATCAATCATACTGTGATATGTACAAATCCAGATATGTCCTATGCTCTAAATGTTGTGAGCATATACCAGAATGATTCGTAAGATGATCATTGGACAATAGTAAGGATATTCTTATGATCTTTTGGAAGAACTAAGAGTATAATATTTGTAGAAGTGACAAATAGATGGTTAGTTCATTGTAAAAGTACTACATTGATACTAGTTTTGTCACAAAGTACAAATTAAGTTTATCTCAATCTAAACTAAGGGTGGCACAATATAATGGAAAGAGAGTTCCATAATGGATTTGGATGAGTTCCAAAGTTAAGACATTGTCACAGATACTACAACAAAAGGCTAAGTATATGACTGCTATTTTAGCAGCAAAAGAGGGCATTTGTGTCAAGTAGTTTGTTATCAAACTAGGTGTAGTTCACAGAGGGATAATACTATGAAGATATATTGTGCGACAATATTATCAACATGTTTTAACCCCAAAAAACTAAAGGTCACACCGAAAGACCAAATTTATACAAAGCCATCTCATTAGAGAATGAGTGATGCGTAGAGACGCAAAGACATGCAATTACACACGGACCTGGAAGTGTCAGATCCGGAGATTATTTGATCACTAGCAATCGTGTACATACAACACCGGAAAGCCATAGGTGTTATATACACAAAGGTTTGAAACTAGATTATTGACTCTAGTGCAAGTGGGAGACTGTTGGAGATATGCCCAAGAGGTAATAATAAAGTGGTTGTTATCATATCTTCACACTTATGATAAATGTTTACATACCATGCTATAATTGTATTAACCAGAAACATTAATACTTGTGTGATTTGTAAACTAAAATAAGAGTCCCTAGTAAAGCCTCTTGTTAAACTAGCTTGTTGGTTAATATATGATCATGGTTTCCTGATCATGAACATAGAGATGTTATTATCAACAGGATCATATCATTAGTAGAATGATGTGATGAACATACTCCTATAGATAAGCGTAGCATAAAGATCAAGTCATTTAAATAGTTCAATTGCTATATGCTTTCTGATACATAGTAACCTAATTCCTTCGACCATGAGATCATGCATATCACCTTTACCGGATGGATGCTTTGATGACATCAAACACCACACCGTGAATCGGGTGGCTATAAAGGTGGCATTGAGTGTTGGAAAGTATTGGTTGAAACACATGGATCAAGAGTGGGATTTGTCCATCCATATGACGGATAGATATACTCTGGGCCCTCTCGGTGGAATGTCATCCAATTAGCTTGCAAGCATGTGACTGGCTCACAAGGGATCACATATCACGGGAACGAGAAAAGAGTACTTATCGATAACGAGGTTGAACTAGGTATGCAGAGATACCGACGATCATAACCTCGGATAAGTAAACTATCGTGAGACAAAGGGAAATTGGTATCGTATGTAAGTGGTTCATTCGATCACAAAGTAATCATAGAAATATGTGGGAGCCATATGAATTTCCAGATTCCTCTATTGGTTATTGTTGAGAAGTGTCTCGATCATGTCCGCATAATTCACGAACCGTAGGAGACACACTTAAGGATTCGACGTTGTTTGAGTAGTTATGGTATTATGAGAAAGAGACCGAATGTTGTTGGTCTCGGATGGGATCCGGGATATCACGAGGTGATCCGGAATGGTCCGGAGAATAAGATTCATATAAGGAAAGTCCTGTTTGAGTTCGGGAATGATTCCGGTGTTTTCATCGGAATGTTCTAGAAGGTTCGGATTGTCCGGCACTCGGGAGGGTACATGAATGTGTCATTACATATTGAATGATTGCATCATGTACTAAGTGTTCTTGCTGTTCCAAAACTGAAAAGTCAAACTGCGGTTTGAAAGTCAAACGGCTAAAACAGAAATGGAAAACAGAAACTGGGAACAGAAGCTGTGGGAAACAAGCAAGAGGAGGTTGAAACCAACTTGGAGGAGTCCTCCTCCTCCAAGCCGGCCAGCCTAGGCCGAGTTGGGAGGACTCCCTCCCTTCTCAGCGCCAGCCCCTCCACCTATAAAAGGAGGGGCAGGGCCTCCTCCTCTAGACACAAGTTCCTATCCTCTAATCTCCGGTTTAGAGCCGTTTTGGTTTAGAGCTTCTAATTGCCCTAGCCTTCGGTTTAGAGCCTTCTAATTGGTGTGTCTAAACCCTAGACCACTAATAGCTCTCTCATACTCCACCATACTCGCTTAAGGCGAAGCCTGCGGATCTCCCTCTACTTCGGTACCACGTTGTCTTTGCCGAGAGTGCTACAACCTCCACTGCTTTGGAACAAGGAGAGGAAGGTCTTCGCCGAGTACCGAACGTGTGACCGATCAAGGAGCGCTGCGGAGCAATGGCCGGAAGGATCGTCTACACGATCTTGAGATCGGAAAGTGTACGACTACATCACCCACGAATCGCTCGTTAAACACTTTGGAATCTTCGAGGGTAAGTTATTCCATCGACTCGTTGCTACAATCTAGTAGATAGATCTTGGCTTGTTTGTTTGTATGCGATAGAAATTTTTTGTTTTCCATGCTACGAACCCCTACAGAAAAATCAAGTTAGTCTTAGCTAAACTAGATATAAAAGAACATTTCAGAGATTATCAAAAATTCCTGGCAAGACAGTGATGCTACCAAGGCAACACATGAGTGCTCCAAGATCTCATTTATCAGACATGAACAACACGAGATCAAAGTACATGTACATCTAGCATAAATATGGTTAGTGTAAGGATGCTAAACACAAGTACATGCAACATGCAATGAGTTTTAGGATAGGTCTAGCATACAATGAGTTTCAGGGTACATAAATAAAATTCAGAACACATGCTTCTTCTCATAAGCATCTAAGTCACGATAGAAATCAGAACATCTAGTGGTGGTAAGCATCTATGTCATCACTCCATCGTCCAAGTTTCCAAGTTTCCCAAATATGAAACAAATGAACATTGTGAGAAAATGACTTAATAATCCCTTCTAGATGTTACAGAAACATGTGG
Organism: Avena longiglumis; assembly: GCA_030063025.1. NCBI lineage: Eukaryota > Viridiplantae > Streptophyta > Magnoliopsida > Poales > Poaceae > Avena > Avena longiglumis. Next base: position 83,300,079 of record CP125973.1, on the reverse strand, counting down.
TACCAAAATCCCGGAATGGATCAAGCGAACAGTAGAAGGCACCTAGACGCATGGCAAACAGCGATGAGGCAAAGAAGATCGGGCGAGAGGGAGAAGGCCGAGGGTTTACCTTGTCATTGATCCCCTCGAGGCGGTTGAAGACGCTGGCCCGATGGCCTCCCTTGACATTGTGGGCCTAGTGCCCGCCGATGCAAGATGGGATCGGAAGTGATGGGGTGGGGTGGCGGCAGAGAGAGGAGGGAGTGGTGCTCGCGTTGTCGCCACTATGAAGGCCTCGATGTTGAGTAGCATGACGTTGATGTCCCCAGCGACGGTGAAGATGTCACCGACACCCACCTGCAAGAGCCACCGCGACAGAGTAAGGAGAAGGAAGGGGGATTAGGCGACGACGCACGAATCTGGTTATGGAAGGAGGCCTAGGGTAGCACCGCTGTCCGGGCGTCTTGCGTTGAAGGAGTGGGGGAGAGCAGATCGGGGCGGGTCGAAGCCTAGCCAACGATTGACCGACGACGGAGTTCGGTGGCGCTCGCCCTCCTCCAAGACGACGGCGCCATCTTCCCGCTGCTCCTCCACGATGACGGCTGCGCCTTCCCGCTACTCCTCCTTTCCATGAGGGCAGCAAACTAGGGTTCGCCAAGGCTGCGCCAGTGGGAGGCGAACCTGGGAGAGGGTGGATCGGCAAGAGAAGAGAATCGGCGGCTGGAGAGGATGGGAAGGAAGGGCGGCGCGAGGGGAGGCGGTCTGGAGTTGGTGGGGTTAGGGTTTGTGAGGCTATGGGCACGGCGGGGTGTGTGTTGTGTTTCTTCGGGTGAATCACATGGCATTGGATTGGGAATAAACGGTCCAGATCAGGCCGATAATCTGATCCGTGAGAGGCTGTTTGGTGTGCTTTGATTGGTTGGTTCACAGAGCACCTTATTTTTGGTTCGATCTACCACATTATGACGATTTTAACTAACAAAATTACTACGATTCTTATCCAATCGTCATAATTTTGAAGGGGTTTGGCCCTCCTGAAGTGGCTAGAGACGATCCGGTACAAATCGTCATAAAATTTATGACGATTTTTGCCATCGTCAAAATGAGAACGTCATAAGTTGACACATTTCTTGTAGTGCCCCTCCCTCGACGTAGAGGACTGGTTGTCGGACAAGGTAGACATCCGGTGCCAGAGAATGGTGACAACGATGGGTAAAAAGGCATTCCAAGGTAATGTGAGGAAAGAAGATACTACGAGACGAAGATGTTTTAGCAGATAGAGAGAGCGAATAAGGATGTGTGGACTTAATCGCACAGGAAGGCATGACTGTTCCACACCGGTGAGGCGGGCCATGGCGATGGAAACACGGCGAGGGATTGAGGAGGCGGGGTGAAGAATGAAAAGGCCAATCTGCGCTGCTGGTGTGACTTTTGTCCAGCTGTGTGCGGATTCAACATATTTTAACCATGACCAAAAAGTGGCGTTCAAGGAACGGATCTGCAGGTTGGCATTTGGTGAGTTTTGAGCTGCTGATTCATTAGACAAATTCTAAAATTCTCTTTGATCCACTTATGCATGACAGCATATGGTTGTGCTAGTGGTGCTAAATTGATATGTGGTGCTAAATTTAGTCCCACATATATATATATATATATATATATATATATATAAAGTGTTGCACTACTCACTAAGGTGTGAGAAAGAAATAAGCCCTCGCGCACTCCTCCGATGCTCGCCTCGCCACGCCTTGTGAGAATCTTGCCGAGCCAAACTTTATTTTGCTGTTTGGGAAATTAATCATGGATTAATTATGAGTTATTAACAGACACGTTAATCAATCAGCCGTTGGGCTGTTACCGACTCAGACGTGGGCTATGCCCCACGATCTACCTGACCTGCACTTGCGCCGCAGTCTTCGTCTTCCCCATCCCGGCTTGCGGCGTGCGCCGGTGGATCGGGAATAAGGCATGTGGAACCTCGCCTTTCATGAACCTATACGGGTGAGGGGCGATCAAGTTTTTGGAGAGCACGGCTACTGGCAATCACGACATCGTCCAACGACGAGTTTCCGAACGACGACTTCTTCCTAGACGTCAGCGACCTCTTCGACAACCTCAACATGGGCGACACCGCTGCGGCTGCTAGTGTGGTCGTTGCTATTCAGCCTACACTGTATGTGATCTCAATCTATCCCGTTCAGATTTTGCTACAGTTTCTAGTTCTAGCGTTTGGTGTAGATGTAATAGGTTTATCTTATATAGATGTAATCTGTTCACCTATTTTGTTGATCTGTATGATTATTTTAATAATGTTTGTTTGATCAAGTTTTATCAGTTTATTATTCAGATTAAATCATATGAATTATTGCTTATATTTTGCTTCTGCCTTGTTTTGGAATTGTTTTTTCAGCGCAGTAGTATTCAAAGTCAACAAGGCGCGGGCGCTTTTGCTATAGCTGTCGGACATGTCCCTGTAGCTAGCGCGCGTCCAATCGAGACGCGTATGTACGCGCGCGCCGTGTTATAGATCGCGCGCGCATCCGACGGACCTCGATCATCGATCGTCTACTCTCCATTTTTCTTCCTCGTTTATTCCCCGCCGTCGGCCAGCTGGGACCGGTCGCGCTCGCTCGGTCGCACAACCGTCGAAAACGTGCAGCTCCGGCCACCGGCATGCATCCCGTAGCACGTCGCAGCTTTCCACGGCGGTTCGGCGCCGCTGCATGCTACTGCAGAATTTGCTTGCGTCCCGTGTGTATACGGTGGATCGGTGGCCTGGTGTGTCCCTGTTACAATCATTTGTTTGACTCCTCGAAATTACAATCATTTGTCTTTATTTCGCATTCATGTTTCATTTCACCTCTCGCATTTTCTTTGGCATGTCGTCCTCTACAACAATAAAAATACGTATCCTAGATGTAAGTAATGTATCTCTTGGGTGGTTTTTATGCGTCCTTTTCCCTAACTCGGAGGGTGGCGAGAGGAGAGGGGAGGCGCGTGAGTTGGTCGATCGTGACTAGAAGAGGTTCTTATTATGTTTCCAGAGCAAAGCTAGCTTATTTCTCTTCACAAACTCAATCAGGATGTCAAATCTGGTTATAATATTTGAACCAAGCCAAGCCGGTCAAACCGGCAGAACCGTATTTGCCCACCTCTAGGAGCAGGTGTTGCTGGAATTGATGGTCAGTCCAGTGCGTGCATGTGCACGTACTACACACGAATGGTTTTGCCGGGTCCCCATTATGTTAGCTCTTTCTCAATCAATTGTTTAAAGTGGTTAATTTTGGAATCATATATCAAAGAATACAATGTCCAACCACGAGTGCCCGCATACATGTTAGAAATAATGGGGCTAATCCATTTAGGCCCATGAGTATTTCAGATTTTCCCTAAATCTCAAAGCTCAAATTTGTGGCAGCCCATATGTGTTTGGGCCCATGTTTGTGGCAGCTCACATGGGAGTGGAGTGGGAGCTAAAGTTTAGTCCCACATGGAAAGTTGGAGGAGAGTTGCACCACCTTATAAGGTGGAGTGTTGCACCACTTTGTAAGTGAGTGGGAATAAGAGAGATACACACGCGCGCTCCTCCTCCGACGACGCCGCCGCTCGCACGCACGCACGCTCGTCTCGTCTCGTCTCGTCTCGACACGACACGACACGGGTTGCGCAATACCACCGAAAACCAATCTAGGGTTTTGCCTTCCTCTCTACTTGCGCCGTCACCGTAGTCTACTCCATCCCGCTTGCCGGCGTGCACCGGCGGACGGGAGAGCAGGTCTCCGGAACCACTCGCCCTTGCGATCCATCACGGGTCGTCTTCCATCCAAGTCAGGCGGTGCTGCCTACCGCCGTCTTCGTCGCCATCTGCTGCGATCACTCTTCCCCAAAGTTTCTACTACGACAACCGAACGGTACGTGCTACGTGATCCTGTTTGGTTATTCATCATGTTCTGCGAGTACATGTTAGACTGCTATTTGTTTCCGATCATCCTGTTGTTTAGTACATCTAGTATGTTCGAGTTACCTGAGCTAGTAGCTGGTTTTGTCATGATTTATATTCTGGAATTAATCGTGGAAATTATGCCTAATAATCCAACAATACAAGTATACCTACAGTCAATCTATGTTGATGTCAAGGAAGAAATTGCAATAAGTTGACTCTGTGGTATGTGGGTTTCGCAGGTTTCTCGCTTCTATCCTTACTTCGGTCCATAGTTCCATGTCATGACACATATTATTGTGTACAAATACATACAGCTGTCACATACGTTATATAGTGTAAAAGTCGACTAAGTAGCTACAACACAGGGTGTACCTATATTATGAAATTGCCTTTACAAAAAGAAGGTATCGTTTTTTTCTAAAGTCAGCAAGTATTTTGTTTTAAATATGATACTCTGCCTCTTTCTTCACGGGACACCCCTCCCCACCAATGAGGCAATGACACCCTCCAACCTAACTCTTAGATGTTCCACCTCGAACTCTAAATACCACCTCTATCACCACCATCTATCGAAAGTAGGAGCCTCAGTAATTTCAATTGCAATACATTACACCTACCTACAAATATGTTGTTATGCAAAACACTTACCTCCACGCTTCTCGAGCCATGCCCTTGGGATGACAAATGTGCGGGTCTCGGTAAGTTGATACCTAAAGCATCTACGTGTATGGAAATTCTCATTTTTCCTAAATGATAGCCAAATGTTATCTTATTATCATATAAGATGGTACCTTTTTTTTCATCCCGGACCCTTCTCCACCTTAGGTCATCGTCAAATGTACACTCATGAGACATCATCGAGGTATAAGTTGGAGTGGTGGTCCTCGGCTCCCCTCCCTCCAACTTAAAGGGGTGGCGGCTAGATAGTGTCAACATAAGTTGCTGGAGAAGGGTGGCGAGGGGGGAACAGTCATATTGATAGATAACAAGTCATCGCCATAGGCGAAAGAGGGGGTGCCAAATGAAGAAAATGTTCTAGCCGGTAGATGTGGACAGTGGCCTGGAGGTGGATGAGGAGGCGAAGAATTAATCGTGCTGTTGTCGGAACTTTTCAACACCGGTGAGGCGGCGGTGGTGGAGGTGAGGTTAAGATGCACGGAGCAAGTCTGCGCCCGTCGTACTCTGGTCCAATTGTGTGCACATCCAAAGTTTTGACCATGACCAAAAAAAAAAGTGTTGAAGCCGGCATATGGCGCCGCAACTTTTGGGCGCGCGTGCACACAAACGATTCTGCCAGTTCGCGGTCACGGCCAGATGCTGCTTATGTTTGAAGCTTTTTCTTCCCACGCTGAATTCAAATTCGGCGCGCGCGCCTTGGCTGCTGATCGATCTGCCTTTGCGCGAGAGAAAAGTCGAACCCTTCCAGAGTTGGTCTGGATCCGTAGAAAAAACAAATCACCATCGCGTGTTGTTCTGGCAGAAACGCCACGGGAAACACGGCTAAAATTCAGTCTAGTGTGCGCACAGGAAATCACCGGAATCCGTTTCTTGGAAGGGTGCATGTAACTGGTCGCGACGTTGGCTCTATTTCGCTCGCCTTTTCTCTGGGAGGAGGAACCCAGTATGTGTTGGTCTATAAAGCTCACGTAGCGATAGCTAAGTTAAAAAAAAATCCCCATTCATTAGAAGTAGCGATAAAGCTCAGTAGCTATAGTTGTGTAGACATATCCCAGGACCAAGCTCGTAACCAAGATATCATATCCTCTGCTATTGAGCTACCGGAGGACAACACCTTCATGTCAGTGTCTACCACCCACGTTTCTTATAAAGAGCAAGGCTTCACTAAGCAAATACTCCCTCCGTTTTAAAATATAAGATGTTTTAGGTTTGTGAAAAAAATGTATCTAGACTTGCTTTAGTGTGTAGATTCATTCAAAACATGAGTGACCTATATACTAAAACTAGTCTAGATACATTTGCTTCACAAAGCCAAAACGTCTTATATTTTAAAACGGAGGGAGTATATACTAGCTTATTTCTCGTTTTATTACTTCCTTGTCTTGGAATTATATAGTCCAAATATGTGCATAGTTTGTTGTGTACGATGTATTCTAAGAAAATGAACTTTGATAGGCTGGGCATAGAAGACATCACGAACTACCAATGCATCGCTAGATATACAACATGAACTTTCTTGAATTATGCCGCCACCGTGACTCTCGCTCTAGCTCCAATGTCTCAACTATTCTTCCACTATCATGCCTATTTCCTTAGAGCATCTCCACCCACACCCCCAAGAAGGGCCCTAGAGGCCACCTTTTTCATCTGTGCGGCGAAAATCGGTCCAGTCATGCCAACAACTCTTTGATCTCATCCGGATTTGACCCAAATCCATCCGGCGAACAAAGAACGAACCCAACACGCAGGGGTTGGCCTGAGGGTGTCGGATGAAGCAAAAAACGTGGGAAAAACTGCCATGCCCCCGTGGACTTGAGTGGATCCGAGCCGATGGCGAGAGCTCATCTTCGTCCTCATCCCCTCCGCTCCCACACGAGTTAAGGCTGTCGGCAGCCTTTGTGCAGGCGACTGACCCGTCGATTCCATCGAGCAATGACGATAGCGACGATGATGGCGACTACACGGTCTTCTACCGTCGTCCCGGCATGTACTAGGCCACCCTCCAGTGAGACTCTAAATATTTGTTTTTAAGTGTTTTTAGTTAACTGTCGGCCGAATTTTTCTACGTATTGTCGATCCCTGCCTATATATGAACCAATTTCGCCTAGATAGTAAGAATGTCGGCTAATTTGTATGAAATTTCCTTAAATTTGCATGAATTTCGCCCAAAATTTGAACGAACTCGTGTTTGCTCACCGGGGAGCGCTAGGTGTACAACTGTGAACATATAATCATCATTGCGCAAACTATGCAGTTTACTTATTTTTTACAAACCACCAACTATTCACGTAATACATTACACATATAGCTGTAATCTAATATTAAGTCAACTAGCATGGCCCTCGCAAGTGCGAGGGTATCATATTTAATTACTTAAACTAGTTTATTAATAACTATTTTCTATGCATAGCGATCGTTACGGGATTGAAAAATAAACATGCATAGTGGCCTTTTTCTACCGATGAGTGAAATTTTCTTACGATTTTATTGAAGTATTTTTCCTAAAGCTTAAAGTGTAGGAATTGGATAATCGTAGGACCAGGTGTGGCATATTCCTTTGAACCATACATATTCAAAAACTTTAGAAATCTGAATGAAAGACATATATGATAGGAAAACAAAAGGAATTGTAAAAATAGTTTTTTACTTCTGGAATTTTCTTCCGAAATCTCTATCTCTACTACTTAAAAAAGATCTCGTGTTCCGTCGTCCTCCCTCTCGCACAATACGTCATTCCATTTCGTCACGCATCGCTCGCGTGGTTGCCCTCCAAATGGGCCAAGCCCAATGAACCCCACCGTGGAGACCACCTCATGCCAATGCTCCTCTACCCCTCCGCTGATGCGGGAACCTCCTCCACCAGCGCCTCTTCTCCACCATCGTCACGACGGCGACCACACCCACGTCATGCAACATTCTTGCTAGGTTTTGGCCTGAAACGCAGCCTCCCGTTTTTCCCCAGTCCTGCGGGGAGAGGAGAACGAGGGGTGAGCAGCTTTGCTAGGGTTTGCCGCCGCCGCCTCTTCCCATCATCCTCCGGCGACGCAGCCGCGTAAACGGATCATCCCCCTCCCTCATATCCTGCTCCCTATGTCTTATCTGCTCTTTCCCTGCTTCTCTGTCACCCGAGCTGCTCACACGTGCGCTCGCCAAGGCCGAACATCTTCGTTCCCGGATTGAGATTCGATCCTCTCACGGTTCATGGTGGGGAGGGGTGAGGGAAGGATTCACTGCGGCGATGGATGATGCCCTCCATCAGCAGAGGTGACCGCTGTGAAGAGAAGACCTCTTTTTATCCTCCCTGACTTCTCTCTACAATGGCCACTCCGAGCCGAGCGCACCCACACGGCCGTCTAGCCGGGATCCCCCCACTCACCACGCATCCTACCGGCAACTACAGGTGTACACGCCACCGTCGTCGTTGAGGGAAGATCGAGGTCAGTGCTTTACTTGCATTTTTATTTGCTACATCCAGATCGATTCATTTTTTTAAAGTTAGAGTTATTAAAGTTGGAGTGCGCATGTATTTGATTCATCATTTCTCTGGGTAGCACCGATGTTGTTCTTGGCATCCTTTTCCTGGAAGATAGCGTCTTGAAGAAGATGGCACGGGCGTGCCCCATGGCACCCATGCCTAGCACAACAGGTTGTGTCATGAAGGCCACGACCACCACTTCATCGAGTCAGCTGTAAGCGCCCAGATTAAATTGTCTACTGGAACTTTTCAATATGTATGGGTATTTTTTTATCTATGGCTGGTCGTTGTTAAAATTGCAATAATAGCTATTAGGACGACCACAAAAGGATCCTGCACTTTTGTGATGGCTGTACAATTATCTAAATTCTGCACCGCGTTGCAAATCGATATATGTTCCTATACTGGTGATGCTCCATTTGACACAATATATCAGCTATCAAATCACATGTCACAATACCTTTAGATGATCTTGTGGTTCCATAGCATGTTGTATTGACTGATCATGTCCCTAGAACTGAACTATTTCCTTCTTTGGAAATTGTAATAATTCTGTAAGTGAGGAATTCATTTTTCCATATCCTTATAATTTAATTACAATATAAATACGAAACTTGGTAGTGCATACATGACTGAATTCTTTCAGCGTTTTTATTACAGAGAGAGCCGGATGATTCACTTTCGGATCTTATATTGAGAACGTGCAACCTGTACATGGTCCTTTTGCAAAACAGACTGGTAGTAGCATAGTGCTATGTCCCCCGAACTGAATTATTTCCTTCTTTAGGAATTGTAATAGTTTTGTAAGTGAGGAATTCCTTTTTCTATATCCTTATAAAGCATGTCTGTGAAAATATTAATGACTGAATTCTTTCAGCATTTTATTACACAGAGAGCCGAATGATTCACTTGGGGATTGAGAACGTGCAGCCTGTACATGGTCCTTTTTCAAGACAGACTGGTAGTGGCATAGTGCTATGTCTCCCGAACTGAATTATTTCCTTCTTTGGAAATTGTAATAATTCTGTAAGTGAGGAATTCCTTTTTCTATATCCTTATAATTTAGTTACAATGCAAATAGAAAACTCGGTGCATGTTGTTGTGGTGCATATGCAAATTCTCATGGAGTCATGGGCTTATCGGTTTCTTTAATTGTACATGGGTTTCTTTAATTGTACATGGGTGACAGGATAGCTCTTGTATGTCTTGGTTGTTTATTCAAAACTGATATGTGCAACAGAGGGTGTCACACAATTTGTGAAGTAATCAATTTGTGAAGTTTATCTTCTCTATTTGCAATTAGTTCCGGTGAGAGCATGGTTGGTGACGGTGGTTGTGGTGTTCTGTTTATAGGTTAGGTAAGGAACTGCTCACTTGGGCGCTCACAAAGGTTGTGGCAGAAGATGAGTGGAAACATACACCAACCTTCTTCCACACAATCGGTAACGCGGGCGACAACTCTGACTTTTATCTGTGCAGTTGGGGCCTCAGAAGGCGTTGTTTGTGTTCCTATAGGTGTGGAGGAAGCACATGTCGCCACCCTCCACAATCGCTGCTCAAGCGTCGGGGACGCCCAGAGAAGGCACGATGTTCGGTGTTGTGTGCAACGCGCATGGACTCTCAGGTTGGTCGATGCCTAGAGTTTCTCTCTTTCTCCAGCTCTCTCTCATTTTCAGTACCCACCTTTGGTTGCAAAGACAGGTTCATCCGACTTTGGTTGCAAACATCTTTCTTATGCAAAGCATACCAATGTTTAAGAAAGGACAACTTGGGTTTTATCCCAAACCATAACTTTATATGGTGTCATTTCAACGGATTATGATGAAGCTCTTTTCAGTGGAAAAACGGTAATCTCTAAAGCTTTTAATCTTTAAAATATAATGGCAGTTTTATAAATTATACCTTTGATCTTACCATGTCAAACAAGGTTTAATTACATATCTCGAACGCTCCATACTCTTATGGTGTTTCGGGAAAATGCAAATCCATGGAACGATTCCTTAAATCTTAGGTATTATGCTAAACTCAGAACTCAAATATCTTCCTTTATGATCTTTATCATAAACTTTATATTCTTGTTACAATGATTTTGCACTTCATCTTGAAAGTCTTTTGAACTCTTCAAATATTTCACACTTCATCCTTATTAAGTAAATATTCATATATTCACTCAAATTTTCGGAGAAAGCATATGAAGTTGAAATCCATCGCTCTTGACTACACATAATGGATTTCATACAACAATATGTACTAGTTCCAATAAGCTAGTCATTCGTTCCTTCGACCTATGAACGAAGTTTTAATTATCTCTAGGAAAGTTTCACAAGCGTCATTTGATCAAAATCAAATAGACTCCAAAATTCCATCCATATGGAGTTTCTTCATGTTTTCTTTCCAATATAATTTAAACGGCGATGTCACTTCCTAAGTGATCTTTCAATCAATTTGTCTTTCGACATTTTTAGCACTAGTTTTATGGATGTGATTCCTCCAACGAGATTTGCGAATCATCCATCTTTTATGGATTACGGCAATTATTTGAACAACCCTTTTGTTCTCATAATACCTGATAAAACAAATCTTTGAAGGCAAGCTTTGATGTTTAACGAGCAACACAATAACCCTTTATTTTGTTCTCGATGAACATCATCACATATTCTTTTGCTAGTTACTTAGGCCATTGCAGTTCATGAATTGTGTTGTTTCGTATGACAATTCACACCAACAAATTCAGTATCAAATACTTAAGAACCACATTGTTTAATAAGCAAAGAATATATCCATAACATGTATATTATCTATATACTTAAACTGAACAATTCTAGTCTTTTCTTTTCTGCCATATACTTATGAGATTCTCTTCAAGATTTCCTTTCTTAGAAAGAATCTATCAACATCAATTAGTGGAGTCATTCATATGACACATAGCCCAAAACATGTATAGTTAAATACCAATGTCTTTGGACTTGCACTTTGAAGTAGATCACCATCATCAAATGTTTGGTGTTCTTTCAAATTCCTTTATTTAGTAATCTTCTTGGTGTAGTAAACATTTTACCTACATCAAATATTCACCCTTATTATGGATTTATCCATGATCAAGCTACTTTTAGCTTGTAACGGTGAATCGCAAGTATAATGTTGCTATCCAAAATCTTTTGGAGGATTAGGACAACAAGTGTCTCCAACCTTTTGCAAATTCTCATCAAATATGAGAACATGACTTTAGCCATATTATACTCTATCATGTTGCAACCAAAACTTCGTTTTAGATATCACAATATCTTCCACACATCATGGTTTCTGAAACAACTCTTTCAGATCCTAGATAACCTTGATATTAAGAGAATCCTTTGAATATCAAGAATCATGGAGACAAACATGATACTTATATACTAACATTGGAATTGTTACTCTTGTTTTAATACCAATTATTAAACTTCATGGAGTAACCGGAACTTACTGAAAGTTTGCAATAGGACTTTTAAACTTTAGATTAACACTTCAAAACAATACGATACCTCAGAAAGTAACTAACCAGAATTCTATAGCTCTATCATCTCAATTATAACTAAGCGCAAGGTGGTAAACGGATGCCAATGACTACAACAACTATGCAAATTCACTTTGATTTAGTTTATGATAAATTGAGTTCTAATTAATAATTAAATTAATCTAGGTGAACTCCCACTCAAAACAATATCCCTCACATTGTTTTAGTGATCACACGAACCAAATCCACCACATCAAAACCGATCATCACGAGAGTTGATGTAGCTTCAATGGCGAACAATCAACATGTTCATCATATCTACTATATGACTCATGCTCTACCTTTCGGTAATCCGTGTTCCTGAGGCCATGTCCAGACATGCTAGGCTCGTCAAAATCAAACCTTAGTTTCGCATGAGCAAATGGCTTGCTCACGTTGTATACACTTGCGTAATCTAACACACCCGATCATCACGTGGTGCTTCAAACAACAAGCTTTAGCAACGGTGCTAACTAAGGGTGAACACTTTATGACTTGAAATTCATGTGCATGAGGGATCATCTTATAATGCTACCGGGTCTACTAAGCAATACAAGATGCATAAAGGATTAACATCACATGCAATTCAATAACATGTGATATGATATGGCCTTTCTTCTTTGTGCTTCCGATCTCCATCTTCTAGCACGAACATGATCTCCATCATCACCGACATTGCATCAAGGTCAATGATGCTTCTCCATGGTTGTCGTCCACCGCTTCAACTATTACAACTACTTTGAATAGACACGCTGGTCTTAACAAATTAAAGACAACCATATGGCTTCGCGGTTGCCAACTTACAATAAGGAACATTGCATACATCATATATAATCACAATCATGGCCATATCACATCATAGCACACCGCAAAACAAAGTTAGACGCCTACTTTCTTTGCATATTTTACGTGGTTTGGGGCTTTCAATAAGTGTCGTTCTAACTTACGAACAAGAACCACAACATTGATACTAGTATTGTCAATCACCCGTTGTAAATTGGATCTTAACTATGCTAGGAGAAACAGGCACCAAAGCCACTTATGCAATACAAGTTGCATGTCAAGCGTGGAGCAAGTCTCATGAACGATGTCATGTAAGGTTAGCCCGGCCGCTTCATCCCAACATACCGCAAGATACAAAGTACACAAGAAGCAATCAACAATAAAAGCATCAACGCCCACAATGACCATTGTGTTCTACTCAGCAACAGATCTACATATAGACACGGCTCGATACCAATCGTAGGGGTTCAGAGCATGGAAAACAAAAATTTCTATCGCATACAAACAAACAAGCCAAGATCTATCTACTAGATTGTAGCAACGAGTCGATGGAATAACTTACCTCAAGATTCCAAAGCGGTTAACGAGAGCAGATTCTCGTGGGTGATGTAGTCGACACTTCCGATCTCAAGATCGTGGTAGACGATCCTTCCGGCCCACGTTCGGCAGCGCCCCGTAGTCGGTCACACGCTCGGTACTGACGAAGACCTTCCTCTCCTTGTTCCAAAGAGCGTGGAGGTTGTAGCACTTCTCGCGATTCCGGCAGCACAACGGCGTGGCACCGGAAGTAGAGGGGAAATCCCGCAGGGCTTCGCCTTAAGCCGGTGCGAGTATGGTGGAGCTTATGAGAGAGGCTATTAGTGGTCTAGTAATTAGACACACCAATTAGAAGGCTCTAAACCAATTAGAAGGCTCTAAACCGCAGGCTAAAGCAATTAGAAGCTCTAAACCAAAACGGCTCTAAACCGGAGATTTAGAGGTAGAAAGTTGTGTGTCTAGGAGGAGCCCTGCCCCTCCTTTTATGGGTGGAGGCGCGCCAGGAGGGAGTCCTCCCCAAGTCGGCCTTTGGTGGCGCGGCTTGGGGAGGAGACTCCCTCAAGTCGGTTTCAACTCCTTTCTTGTTTCCCACAGTTTCTTGTTTTAGCCGCTTGACTTTCAAACTGACATTTGACTTTTCTTTTAGGATTCAATTTAATCCTTTATTTGGGACAGCAAGAACACTTAGTACATGATGAAATCATTCAATGACATACTCATGTACCTCCCCGGAGTGCCGACAATCCGAACCTTCTAGAACATTCCCGATGAAAACACCGAATCATTCCCGAACTCCAAACGGACTTTCCTTATATGAATCTTATTCTCCGGACCATTCCGGATCACCGTGATATCCGGATCCCATCCGAGACTCAACAACATTCGCCTCTTTCTCATAATACCATAACTACTCAAACAACGTCAATCCTTATGTGTCTCCCTACGGTTCGTGAATTATGCGACATGATCGAGACACTTCTCGAACAATAACCAATAGAGGAATCTGAAATTCATATGGCTACATATTTCTACGATTACTTTGCGATCGAATGAACCACTTACATACGATACCAATTTCCCTTTGTCTCACGATAGTTTACTTATCCGAGGTTATGATCGTCGATCTCTCGCATACCTAGTTCAACCTCGCCCGATAAGTACTCTTTTCTCGCCGTGATATGTGATCCCTTGTGACCAAGTCACATGCTTGCAAGCTAATTGGATGACATTCCACCGAGAGGGCCCAGAGTATATCTATCCGTCATATGGATGGACAAATCCCACTCTTGATCCATGTGTTTCAACCAATACTTTCAACACTCAATGCCACCTTTATAGCCACCCGATTCACGGTGTGGTGTTTGATGTCATCAAAGCATCCATCCGTAAAGGTGATATGCATGATCTCATGGTCGAAGGAATTAGGTAACTATGTATCAGAAAGCATATAGCAATTGAACTATTGAAATGACTTGATCTTTATGCTACGCTTATCTATAGGAGTATGTCCATCACATCATTCTCCTAATGATATGATCCTGTTGTTAATAACATCTCTATGTTCATGATCAGGAAACCATGATCATATATTAACCAACAAGCTAGTTTAACAAGAGGCTTTACTAGGGACTCTTATTTTAGTTTACAAATCACACAAGTATTAATGTTTCCGGTTAATACAATTTTAGCATGGTATGTAAACATTTATCATAAGTGTGAAGATATGATAATAACCACTTTATTATTGCCTCTTGGGCATATCTCCAACATAATCTTGATCAGTTACGGATGGCCTGAAGAATTGGTTATTAAGTTGGCCAAGATGTTCCCTAAACCAAATATGGAAAGCGTTTTCCTAATAAACAACTGATTTAACGATTGCCATATCGAAGGTTGGTACTTTTGATCAGGTGTCACAATTGCTAGCTGTCTCTGGTGGAAATAGTTTTAGTGTACAAATATACTACATGCATTGATTTGTCCAAATTAATTTGGATCTTGCTAATACGACAGGAGGACGTGCAACTTCATTTTGAATTTTGTCGCACTACAAATTGTGATTTATCGAACTACTTAACATGTCCATGTCATGTTTAAAAGAATATTACCACATTCCTAGACTGGTAATTGAAAAATTCTTTTAGAGTAGGCTACTTTTATACATAAATATCTCTGAAGTTTTTTTGGAGCATTTTAATGATCTGGTCAAGTTTATTAAGTCACGCACATGTAAGTAGAATTCTATAACATCGTTGTGCTTTTCTCTTCCTTTCTTTACAATGATATCTCATCTCTTCATGAATTTTATTAGCGGAAGATGTTGCTTCAAGTTTGTACAAGGTCAACATTGGCGACATGGAGCCTCTGGCGAAGGATTTCACTAGCCGATGGAATTCTGCGATCGAGCTGGTGCACAAAAATGTCACTTTCTGTGGAGATCTTGGAAGCGGCCCTCACGCCGCTGCTTTTGTTCTACACCAGGCTGATCGAGTGCATCAAGAGTGTCAATGGTGGCTCTGCCCTGACCAAGGACTTGGTTTCCATATCCTATCATGTACGAAATCAAAAATACTCTAGGACCTTTTAGTTACTTCCTACCTGGAATTCCACATAGGAATCCCCTATCAGCTAGCTTGTCGTAGCTGATTAATTGTTTTAAGCTATCGCTGAATGGTTTCAAGTTAAACTTTGATATGAACTTGGTACTTCCATTGATATTGTAACTTTAGTTTCCAGCAATTTTCTAGAACCATCCAGGCTCAACAGTTCATGTTGTTTGTAGTTGATTCTTGGCATCGTTTTCCTTGACAATGAGAAAAGATTTACATTTAGTGATTGGATTGTATGTTATGTTCCATGTTAGTGTGTTGAAAGTAGTTGAGTTTTTACTAATCTGTTGTTCTTATTGGCTACTTCCTTTTTCCTGCTTTGTATTGATAGGAACAAGGTGACTTTCTTCTTATATGTACTATATCGCATTCTCCGAACTGATATTAGTGAATACAAGTTGAGTGTTCTCACCGTTGACAATTATCACCATTTTACAAGTTGAGTATTCTTACTGCATGGAAACGGATAAGTAGGTATGTACTAATTTCAAAAATTTAAACAGTAAAATTGGCTTGCTGAGTACATGAGCTTGACTTCTATATATGAGGAAAATAAGAGAGAGGCTATAGCTTAACTTCTATATGGGAAAAACAAGCATGCGGCTACTACACCCAGAAGATATGCATTGATAGCAGAAAGTTTCTACATATGTTTCTGCTAGATGCAACGGGAAAACAAGGTAGTAGCGTGCCATGGAAGCCATGGAGCTTGCTAATTTCTAGGACAATGCCATGGATGTGCCCCTGGAGCTTGATGATTTCTGCAACAATGTCGCGGATGCGCTAATAAAGACATACTTCACGTGTTTCGGTTATACATATTTTACTAACCCGTTGCAACGCACGGGCATGTTTACTAGTAGAGTCCAAAAGAAGTATTACGAATTAATGTTAATCAAATGATCTACGTAGAATAATATCTAAGAATCCAAATCATCTAAAAATCTTAAGCAATTTCACTGAATCAAAGAAGCTTAATCCTTTGTATTTCCTACTTCTTTGCTTTTAGATTCTTGATTGTTGGAGATATGCCCTAGAGGCAATAATAAATGTAGTTATTATTATATCTTTGTGTTTATGATAAATGTTTACATTCATGCTATAATAGTGTTAACAAGGAAACCATTAATACTTGTGTGATTTGTAAACTTAATTTGAAGTCCCTAGTGTAGCCTCTATACTTCACTAGCTTGTTGGTTGATTAATGATTGTGGTTTCCATATCATGAACATTGAGATGTTATCAACAACAAGATCATATCGTTAGGAGAATGATATGGTGGACATACTCCTATAGATAAGCGTAGCATAAAGATCAAGTCATTTCATTAGTTCAATTGCTCTATGCTTTCTGATACATAGTAACCTAATTCCTTCGACCATGAGATCATGCATATCACCTTTACCGATGGATGCTTTGATGACATCAAACACCACACCGTAATCGGGTGGCTATAAAGGTGGCATTAAGTGTTCGGAAAGTATTGGTTGAAACACATGGATCAAGAGTGGATTTGTCCATCCACATGACGGATAGATATACTCTGGCCCTCTCGGTGGAATGTCATCCAATTAGCTTGCAAGCATGTGACTTGGTCACAAGGATCACATATCACGAACGAGAAAAGAGTACTTATCAGTAACGAGGTTGAACTAGGTATGTAGAGATACCGACGATCATAACCTCGGGTAAGTAACATATCGTGAGACAAAGGGAAATTGGTATCGTATGTAAGTGGTTCATTCGATCGCAAAGTAATCGTAGAAATATGTGGGAGCCATATGAATTTCCAGATTCCTCTATTGGTTATTGTTCGGAGAAGTGTCTCGATCATGTCCGCATAATTCACGAACCGTAGGGAGACACACTTAAGGATTCGACGTTGTTTGAGTAGTTATGGTATTATGAGAAAGAGACCGAATGTTGTTCGAGTCTCGATGGGATCCGGATATCACGAGGTGATCCGGAATGGTCCGATAATAAGATTCATATAAGGAAAGTCCCGCTTCGGAGTTCGGGAATGATTCCTTGTTTTCATCGGAATGTTCTAGAAGGTTCCGATTGTCCCAAGACCGGGGAAGGGTACATGAATGTGTCATTGCTCATTGAATGATTGCATCATGTACTAAGTGTTCTTGCTGTCCCAAATAAAGGATTAAATTGAATCCTAAAACAGAAAAGTCAAATGTCCAGTTTGAAAGTCAAACTGCCAAAACAAGAAACTGTGGGAAACAAGCAAGAGGAGTTGGAACCAACCTGGAGGAGGAGTTGGACTCCTCCAGGCCGGGGCCAGCCCTAGGACGAGTTGGGGAGGGACTCCCTCCCTCCCCTGGCGCGCCAAGGACCCCCCTCCCATATAAGGAGGGGCAGGGCTCCTCCCATAGACACATAACTTTCTACTCTAGATCACCGGTTTAGAGCCGTTTTGGTTTAGAGCTTCTAATTGCTTTAGCCAGCGGTTTAGAGCCTTCTAATTGGTTTAGATCCTTCTAATTGGTGTGTCTAATTACTAGACCACTAATAGCCTCTCTCATAAGCTCCACCATACTGCCGCTTAAGGCGGCCTCATGATCTCCTCTACTTCCTGTACCACGCCAGTTTGCCGGAATCACGAGGAGAGTGCTACAACCTCCACGCCTGCCGGAACAAGGGAGAGGAAGGTCTTCGTCGAGTATAACGCAGACCGATCAAGGAGCGCTTTGGAATGTATACCGAAGGATCGTCACACGATCTTGAGATCGGAAGAGTACGACTACATCACCCACGAGAATCCGCCTCGTTAAACGCTTTGGAATCTTCGAGGTAAGTTATACCATCGACTGCTACAATCTAGTAGATAGATCTTGGCTTGTTTGTTTGTATGCGATAGAAAATTTTTGTTTTCCATGCTACGAACCCTACAAAGGGTATCGAGCCGTGTCTATATGTAGATCACATCTAGCAGAACACAATGGTCATTGTGGGCGTTGATGCTTTATTGTAGATTGCTTTTTGTGTACTTTGCATCTTGCGTATGTTGGGATGAAGCGGCCGGGCTAACCTTACATGACATCGCTCATGAGACTTGCTCCACGCTTGACATGTAACTAGTATTGCATAAGTGGCTTTATGGTGCATGTTTCTCCTAGCATAGTTAAGATCCAATTTACAACGGGTGATCAACAATGCTAGTATCAATGTTGTGGTTCTTGTTCGTAAGTTAGAACGACACTTATTGAAAGCCCCAAACCACGTAAAATATGCAAAGAAAGTAGAAGCGTCTAACTTTGTTTTGCAGGTGTTGATGATGTGATATGGCCATGATTGTGATTATATTTGATGTATGCAATGTTCCTTATTGTAAGTCGACAACCGCAGGAGCCATATGGTTGTCTTTAATTTATGTTAAGACCCGTGTTCATTCAAAGTAGTTGTAATAGTTGAAGCTGGTGGACGACAACCATGGAGAAGCGCCATTGACCTTGATGCAATGCGGTGATGATGGAGATCATGTTCGCTTGAAGATGGAGATCGGAGGCACAAGAAGAAAGGCCATATCATATCACATATATATTGAATTGCATGTGATGTTAATCCTTTATGCATCTTGTATTGCTTAGTAGACGGTAGCATTATAAGATGATCCTCATGCACATCAATTTCAAATCATAAAGTGTTCACCCTTAGTTAGCACCGCTAAAGCTTGTTGTTTCAAGCACCACGTGATGATCGGGTGCTAGATTCGCAAGTGTATACAACGTGAGCAAGCCAGATTTGCTCATGCGTAAACTAAGGTTTGATCTTGACGAGCCTAGCATGTATGCATACGGTCTCGAACACGGATTACCGAAAGGTAAAGCATGAATCATAGTAGATATGATGAACATGATGATTGTTCGCCATTGAAACTATATCAACTCTCGTGATGATCGGTGTTGATGTGGTGGATTTGGTTCGTGTGATCACTAAAACAATGTGAGGGATATTGTTTTGAGGGAGTTCACCTAGTTTAATTTTATTATTAATTTGAACTCAATTTGTCATAAACTTAGTCTAAACTATTGCAAATATGTTGTAGATCAATGGCAGCCCTACCATCAATTTTAATGCGCCTAGAGAAAGAAAAGTTGAAAACAATGGAAGCAATCATGGATTGGTTCCATAATTTGAGGATTGTCCTCAATGGTAATTTGACCTATGTCTGGATGCACATGGTGACCCACTCAGCCACTGCTTCGATGAAGTAAAGAATGTTTACCTCGCCTAAGAATCAAGACTCCATAGTTCAAAGTGCTATCTTGTATGGTTTAGAATCGAGCTTGTAAAAGGTTTGAAGAGTCGGACCCATATGATATTGTCGAGGATCTCAAATTGATTTTTGAGACTCATGCAATTGAAAGCTATGAGGCTTCAAAAGTTCTTTAACCGCAAGATGGAAGAGGGCAGTCCGTCGGTGAGCATGTGCTTAAGATGTCCGGGCACGCAAACAAACTTCAAAGCTTGGGTATAGTGATTCCTAATGCTTTGGGGATTTACCGTGTCCTCCAATCACTACCACCAAGTTACAAGAACTTTGTGATGAACTACAACATGCGTAACATGAACAAGACGTTGCGTAACTCTTGCCATGTTGAAATCTGCGAAGTGGAGATCAAGAAAGAGCACCAAGTGTTGTTGGTCAATAAGACCACCAAATTCAAGAAAGGCAAGTCTAAGCAAAAGGGACACTTCAAAAAGGGTGGTAAGAAAGCTACCACGCCGAAGACCAGTGGACCTAAGCCTGAAACTGAGTGCTTTTACTTCTAGGGAGAAGGTCACTGGAAGCGGAATTGCCCAAAGTACTTGGCGGATCTGAAGAACGACAACATCAAGAAGAAAGGTATATCTGATATACATGTTATTGATGTATATCTCAGTAGTACTCGTAGTAGTGCCTGGTATTTGATACTGGTTCGGTTGCTCATATTTGTAACTCGAAACAGCCGCAGAATAAGCGGAAGCTAGCGAAGAACGAGGTGACGATGCGTGGGAAGCGGATCAAAGGTTGATGTGATCATCGGCACGCTACCCCTTCATCTACCATCGGGATTAGTTTTATACTTAAATAATTGTTATTTGGTGCTGCGTTGAGCATGAACATTATATCGGGATCTTGTTTATTGCGAGACGGTTTGTTTAAATCCGAGAATAATGGTTGTTCTATTTATATGAGTAATATGTTTTATGCACATGCACCTTTGATAGATGGTCTATTCTTATTGAATCTCGATAGTGGAAATACACATATCAACAACATTGAGGCTAAACGTTTGAAATCAAGCGATAATTCGACCTATATGTGGCACTGTCGTCTTGGTCACATCGGAGTGAAACGTATGAAGAAACTCCATTCCGATGGACTTCTTGAATCACTTGAAAGATGCGAAGCATGTCTGATGGGTAAAATGACTAAGACTCCATTTTCTGGTATGATGGAGCGAGCTACGGACTTATTGGAAATCATACATACCGATGTGTGTGGTCCAATGAGTGTAGCGTCACGCAGTGGTTATCGTTATGTTCTTACCTTCACGGATGACTTGAGTAGATATGGATATATCTATTTCATGAAACATAAGTCCGAAACTTTCGAGAAGTTTAAGGAGTTTCAAAGTGAGGTAGAGAATCAACGTAACAAGAAGATTAAATTTCTACGTTCTGATCGTGGAGGTGAATATCTAAGTTACGAGTTTGGCGAGCATTTAAAGAAGTGCGGAATACTTTCACAATTGACACCGGAACACCACAGCGTAATGGTGTGTCCGAACGTCAGAATCGAACTCTCTTAGATATGGTTCGTTCTATGATGTCACTTACAGATTTACGCTATCATTTTGGGGTTATGCATTAGAAACAGCCGCATTCACTTTAAATAGGGCACCGTCTAAATCCGTTGAAACGACACCGTATGAATTATGGTTTGGGAAGAAACCTAAATTGTCGTTCCTTAAAGTTTGGGGATGCGAAGCCTATGTAAAGAAGTTCTGACCGGACAAGCTTGAACCCAAAGCGAAAAATGCGTCTTCATAGGATACCCGAAGGAAACTATTGGGTATACCTTCTATCATAGATCCAAGGCAAAACATTCGCTGTTAAGAATGGATCCTTTCTAGAGAAGGAATTTCTCAAAAGAAGTGACTGGAAGGAAAGTAGAACTCGACGAGGTTGTTGAACCTTCTCTCGAATTGTGAGTAGCGCAAAGACGGAAGAAGTTCTGTGGTGCCCGCACCAATAAGGAGGAAGCTAATGATGATGATCATGAAACTTGGTTGAAGTTGCACTGAGCCTCGGAGGTCAACGAGAACTCGTACCACTCCATTGGTATGATTCCGTTATGAATGTCATGGTGGTGGACAACACCGATGACCCCGAGACATATGAGGAAGCGATGATGAGCCCAGATTCCAATAAATGGCAAGAAGCCATGAAATCCGAGATTGGATCCATGTACGAAAACCAAGTATGGACTTTGGTGGACTTACGGATGGCGGAAGGCTGTCGAGAACAAATGGATTTTCAAGAAGAAAAGATGTGATGGTAATACATCGTTTATAAAGCTCGACTTGTCGCAAAAGGGTTTCGACAAATTCAAGGAGTTGACTACGATGAGACTTTCTCACCGAGCGAAGCTAAAGTCTGTGAGGATTATGTTAGCAATCGCTGCATATTATGATTATGAGATATGGCGATGGATGTCAAAACAGCATTCCTCAATGGAGACATTGATGAAGAGTTGTATATGATGCAACCCAAAGGTTTTGTCGATCCTATAGATGCTAACAAGGTATGCAAACTTCAATGGTCCATCTATGGATTGAAGCAAGCATCCAAGTTGGAATCAACGCTTTGATAAGGTAATCAAAAGTTTTGGTTTTATACAAACTTATGGAGAAGCTTGTATTTACAAGAAAGTGAGGGAGCTCTGTAGCATTCTTAATACTGTATGTGGATGACATATTGTTGATTGGGAATGATGTAGACCTTCTTAATAGTGTCAAGGAATATTTGAATAATAGTTTTTCAATGAAGGATCTTGAAGCAGCTTACATATTAGGCATAAAGATTTATAGAGATAGATTGAAACGCCAAATATCATTGTCACAGTACATATTTGGACAAAGTTCTAAAGAGATTTGGAATGGAAGAAAGCAAGAAAGGGTTCTTGCCCATGTTGCTCAATACGACCTTGAGTAAAACTCAAAGTCCGACATCGGTAAGATAGAGAAAGGATGAGTAAGACTCCTATGCCTCAGCCATAGGATCTCTAATGTATGCCATGCTATGTACTAGACCCGACATTGCATATGCCGTTAGTTTAACTAGCAGATATCAAAGTGATCCAGAGTGGATCATTGACAATGAGTCAAAAACATCCTTAAGTACTTGAGAAGAACTAAGGATATGGTTCTTTCTTATGGAGGTGATGAACAGCTCGTTGTTAATGGTTACACCGATGCTAGTTGGAACACCGATCCAGATGATTCTAAATCACAATCCGGATAATATTTATTTTGAATGGTGCAAGATTAGGCGGAGGAGTGCAAAGCAAAGTGTTGTGGCGAGATCTTCAACTGAATCGGAATACATGGCTGCTTCGGAGGCTTCACAAGAAGCGATATGGATGAAAGAGTTCATTACAGGTGGGTGTGGTTCCAAGTCTGCTGGACCCAATGTCTATCTCTTGTGATAACATGGGCGCCATAGCCAATGCGCAAGAACCAAGGTCACACAAGAAGTCAAGCATATCAAGCTGCGTTTTCACGCTATTCGAGAACATATCCGTGATGGGGATATAAAGATTTGCAAAGTACACACAGATCCGAATGTGGCGGATCCGTTGACTAAACCTCTCCCGAGGGCAAACATGACCAACACCAAACTGCCATGGGTGTTCGGTATATTACCATGTAATCTAGATTAGATGACTCTAGTGCAAGTGGGAGATCTGGAGATATGCCCTAGAGGCAATAATAAATGTAGTTATTATTATATCTTTGTGTTTATGATAAATGTTTACATTCATGCTATAATAGTGTTAACAAGGAAACCATTAATACTTGTGTGATTTGTAAACTTAATTTGAAGTCCCTAGTGTAGCCTCTATACTTCACTAGCTTGTTGGTTGATTAATGATTGTGGTTTCCATATCATGAACATTGAGATGTTATCAACAACAAGATCATATCGTTAGGAGAATGATATGGTGGACATACTCCTATAGATAAGCGTAGCATAAAGATCAAGTCATTTCATTAGTTCAATTGCTATATGCTTTCTGATACATAGTAACCTAATTCCTTCGACCATGAGATCATGCATATCACCTTTACGGATGGATGCTTTGATGACATCAAACACCACACCGTAATCGGGTGGCTATAAAGGTGGCATTAAGTGTTCGGAAAGTATTGGTTGAAACACATGGATCAAGAGTGGGATTTGTCCATCCACATGATGGATAGATATACTCGGGCCCTCTCGGTGGAATGTCATCCAATTAGCTTGCAAGCATGTGACTTGGTCACAAGGGATCACATATCACGGAACGAAAAGAGTACTTATCGATGCGAGGTTGAACTAGGTATGCGGAGATACCGACGATCATAACCTCGGGTAAGTAACATATCGTGAGACAAAGGGAAATTGGTATCGTATGTAAGTGGTTCATTCGATCGCAAAGTAATCGAGAAATATGTGGGAGCCATATGAATTTCCAGATTCCTCTATTGGTTATTGTTCGGAGAAGTGTCTCGATCATGTCCGCATAATTCACGAACCGTAGGGAGACACACTTAAGGATTGACGTTGTTTGAGTAGTTATGGTATTATGAGAAAGAGACCGAATGTTGTTCGAGTCTCGGATGGGATCCGGATATCACGAGGTGATCCGAATGGTCCGAGAATAATATTCATATAAGGAAAGTCCCGTTTGAGTTCGGGAATGATTAGGTGTTTTCATCGGAATGTTCTAGAAGGTTCCGGATTGTCCGACCGGGGAAGGGTACATGAATGTGTCATTGCTCATTGAATGATTGCATCATGTACTAAGTGTTCTTGCTGTCCCAAATAAAGGATTAAATTGACTCCTAAAACAGAAAAGACAACTGTACCGTTTGAAAGTCAAACTGCCAAAACAAGCTGGGAAACAAGCAAGAGGAGTTGGAACCAACTGGAGGAGGAGTTGGACTCCTCCGGGGGCGCCAGCCCTAGGCGAGTTGGGAGGGACTCCTCCTCCCTGGCCAAGGACCCCTCCCATATAAGGAGGCAGGGCTCCTCCCATAGACACATAACTTTCTACTCTAGATCTCCGGTTTAGAGCCGCTTTTGGTTTAGAGCTTCTAATTGCTTTAGCCAGTTTAGAGCCTTCTAATTGGTTTAGAGCCTTCTAATTGGTGTGTCTAATTACTAGACCACTAATAGCCTCTCATAAGCTCCACCATACTACACCGGCTTATGAAGCCTCGGATCTCCCTCTACTTCGGTACCACGCCGTCAGCCGAATCACGAGGAGAGTGCTACAACCTCCGCTCACTGGAACAAGGGAGAGGAAGGTCTTCGCCGAAACCGAACGTGACCGACTGCGGAGCGCTGCCGAACGTATACCGGAAGGATCGTCTACACGATCTTGAGATCGGGAAGAGTACGACTACATCACCCACGAGAATCCGCTCTCGTTAAACGCTTTGGAATCTTCGAGGGTAAGTTATACCATCGACTCGTTGCTACAATCTAGTAGATAGATCTTGGCTTGTTTGTTTGTATGCGATAGAAAATTTTTGTTTTCCATGCTACGAACCCCTACATTGATGTCGTCAACCTTTGATCCAATTATTCTACTATTTTGATTACTTGTATTTTAGCTTCACATATATAGTTTATTCGATGTGATAAGTTATGTATATTTATGAAGATATATCATTGTGATTTATGTATGTAATAGTTATGTGATGGTCTATTTGTTTTAATCGTGTGTGTAGTAATAAGAAGAGGATTCACTATATTGTCATCTAGATATTTTATTTTTTAAGTTAGAACTTTTACCATATCACTCTTCTTGTACCTAATGTACTCTCAAATAGTCTGGGTTCGCCGATACGATTTATTTAAATTATGACATGTATTTTCCAGGTTGGGGTATGTTCGGTACAATGTTTTAGACTTACGGGTTATGATCCACTAATAAAAATATGGCTTATTAGATTTGCAGCTAGATGTTATCCTTTTTCTTAAGAGATTGTTGATATTTGTTTCGGATAACACCAAGTACATTGGTGCACATACACATGGTTTCCTTTTCATGTTGACCATACTATGTTCTAAGCATAAATAAGTAGTACATATAAGAGTTTTGAGATAATAGCCGATTAATGTGATATTTGTTAGATATTTTATCTATAAATAATTAATGTGAAAGGCATGCTATCATATGGAATACATGCGTAACCAAGCCCAATACACGCTAGTGTGAGATTCTTAGACTCTTTTAATCGTAGATAAAAGAACTGCACATGGATGAATTGTGTGTGGCCATAAACATTATCAATATCCTGTGCATTATCGGTCAGTTGTACTTGGTTTTTAATCAGTCAAACTGAATTATTGTAGCATCAAAATGTGAAAACATTTTGCGAATTAATTTTGAGAACATTTGTGCTATATTCAATTGTAGTCTAAATTACAAAATAGATATATTTGTTTTTCTTGCAAAAAATGTTACCTTCAGATTATTACTTATTTTGTACTCATGTATGTGTCTATAAAACAATTAACTTTCTAGATCTACTCAGTTTCTTGTGCATGTTAATTAGTTTACTTGGAAATAATACATGCATGTCCATCCAAGTTGAACAATTGGCCGGATTGATCAGCTTCAGAGTTGATCTCCTTGTCCATATGTATTTTACACGGACTGTGTCTGGCTGGATCGATCAACTTCGGAGTTGAGCTCCAAGTTCATAAGTACTTTATGACTAGTTGGTGAATTATGCATTCATATGGTCTTGTTATTTTTACGGATGGAGAAGTAGGACATCAAGTAGTGTGCAGATAACTTATGAGTAGCAGTACAAAGTTGATAACTTGATATCAGTGAATTGTGCATTTATTGGTTGTTATATTTTTGAATGCAAAAGTAGGACATAAGTAGTGTGCATGAGCGGTAGTACGACATTGGTAACTTGGTATCAACGTCTATTGGAGGGAAGTTTGTGATAGAGGTAGCCGAGCACACTCCTGGAGAGAAGAATTAGTCCATGATTTAGGCGGATTATAGCATAGTTTTAATCTAAGTCGAACTCCTATCAACTCTTTAGGCATGCTAACGTGAGTTTTTTACATTGCAAGAAGAAAGAGTGTCATCAACCTTTTGTATGCTTTAGTGCTATATATATGATACGTGAGCCTCTCCTTGCCTAATTTTTATCGAAAATGCTAGACTTACGGAAACATTTTTACGGAATAGACTTACGGGATGACCTGGTAGTAATTAATTGGTGTAAATTTTTCCACCTCCCGTGATTTCAGGCCCATGATTAGTCCGCAAGCCTCCATGTAATCCCGTAAGAAAATTTCCATAACAATCCGTCCGTAGGTGTAGCATTCCTGAATTTTTATTTGTGGGAGGTTGGCAGTGAGCAATGCTATACGGGTACGATGGATTTTGTACGACGATCAGACTGATATTAGCTTCTGTAAGACGGTCACGTATGATTAGACTGATATTAACATCCGTCAGTATGTGGATCAGTTCATGGAGGCATCCTCGTGAGTCTGGTTACGAATTCCGTTGGCAGAATCCTACCTCTAGCAATCAATTTTTGTCACGTATTATGTTTTACATGAGTCTCGCTCTCTCTATGCAGATAGTGTCAAACAATTATAATTGTGCCAAACCAAGTTACCTAACTAGTATTAACTTTTTGATAAATCCTAGACATGGATAATAGATCTAACAATCAAAATAACTTAAGTGACATGGATTAAACGTAGTGTCTCCAAATAACCTCTTATAATTGTGCCAAACCAAGTTACCTAACTAGTATTAACTTTTTGATAAATCCTAGACATGGTAATAGATCTAACAATCAAAATAACTTAAGTGACATGGATTAAACGTAGTGTCTCCAAATAACCTCTTATAATTGTGCCAAACCAAGTTACCTAACTAGTATTAACTTTTTGATAAATCCTAGACATGGATAATAGATCTAACAATCAAAATAACTTAAGTGACATGGATTAAACATAGTGTCTCCAAATAACCTCTTATATTGCTTTTAGTATATATATAATAGATTAACGGCACATATGATGACTGAGTCCCACAAGGCGGTGATGATAAGGTGTAACTGGTCACAACAGTGGCTCTATTTAGCTCGCCTTTTCTCCGGGAGGAGTAGTGTGTGTTGGTCTATAAAGCTCACGTAGCGATAGCTATTAAGTTAAGAAAAATCCTCATTCATTAGAAGTAGCGATAAAGCTCACCGAGCTATAGTTGTGTAGACATATCCCAGGACCAAGCTCATAACCAAGATATCATATCCTCTGCTATTGAGCTACCGGAGGACAACACCTTCATGTCAGTGTCTACCACCCACGTTTCTTATAAAGAGCAAGGCTTCACTAAGCAAATGCATACTAGCTTATTTCTCGTTTTATTACTTCCTTGCCTTGGAATTTTAGTCCAAATATTTGCATACTTTGTTGTGTACGTGCATTCTAAGAAAATGAGCTTTGATAGGTTGGGCATAGAAGACGTCAGGAATTACCAATGCATTGCTAGAATTACAACATCCACCTTTTTGAATTGCGCCGCCACCTCGGCTCTCGCTCTAGCTCTAATGTTTCAACTATTCTTCCATTACCATGCCCATTTCCTTAGAGCATCTCCACCCACACCCCCCGGAAGGGCCCTAGAGGCCACTTTTTCCATCTCGGCGGCAAAAATCGGTCCAGTCATGCCCACAACTCCTCGATTTCATTCGGATTTGACCCAAATCCATCCGGCGAACATAGGCCGAACCCAGCGCGCTGAGGTTGGTCTAGGGGCGCCGGATGAAGCGAAAAACGCGGGAAAAACTATCATGTCTACGTGGAGTTGAGTGGACCTGAGCTGTCGGCGAGAAGTTGTCTTCGTCGTCATCCCCTCGAATCCCGCACAAGTTAAGGCGGGTCGCCAGCAATGCAGGCGACTGACTCGTCGAGTCCATCGAGCGACGATGACGGCGACTACACGGCGTTCTACCATTGCCTCGGCATGTACTAGGTCGCCCTGCCGCCGGCAAGACTCTAAATATTTTTTTAAGCGTTTTAAGTTAAATGTCGGCCAAACTTGTCTATATCGCCTATATATGAACCTATTTCGCCTATATAGTATGAATATCGGTCAATTTGTATGGATTTCCTCTAAATTTGCACAAATTTTGCCAAAATTTGAACGAACACACGTTTTCTCACCAGCGAGCCAAGGCATACGACCGGGAACATATAGTTGTCATTGTGCAAACTACTCAGTTTACTTATTTTTTACAAACCACCAACTATTCACGTAATACATTGCACATATGTAATCTAATATTAAGCCAATTAACGGACTGAGTCCCACAAGGCGGTGATGATGAGGTACTGCATATTCACTTGCCATTGGCTAGCGTGTCTCCGGTCTTTTTGAAACTTCTGAAAAAATCACAATATTTTTGTAACTTTCAAATGGTTTGTCCAAATATTTCAAACTTTTCTATATTACTTAGTTCATATTGTTACAATTTCTAGAATGTTTTCATTTTTTTGAAAGTTTTGAAATTTTCATATTTTTTTGCCAAATCTCAAAAAATGACAAAACTTTCAAACGGGTGATAAAAATTATTCAAACTTCCCCAAATTAGTTAAATGCATATTGTTAGCTGATCACCAAATTTTTCATTAATCTACTTAATGCCTTAATCTATGATTTGGACCTCCGTGCAATCTATTACACAAACAGTTGGTAATTTCTGCTAAAAAGAGGGAAATCACTAGTTTTTTGCACAGTGACGACATCAACAGTCGGCCGTTTATGTAACTTTTTGGCATGTAGGTAACTATCAAAACTTGATTTGAGGAAAAATTGAACCGTTTAGACCGGAGCAGAGCCAAATCCGAAGTCGAAATTCATGGAGAGAGCAAAGTGCACCAATGCACATCCCTCTCGCGAGAGAAGTCTAAATAAGAAAAAAATGCAAAGATAATATAGTAAGTATTTAGTTCACCGTGTGCTCGTGAAACCACTAAAACACATTTAAAATTTCTAGTCAGATAGGGTCCTATTTTAGATTTTCGCACAGGGTCCCGGATTTTGTCGGCTCGGCCCTGCCAAGATATCCCTGAGCTACCCAAGGACAACAACTTCATGACAGTGTCTACCACCCATGTTTCTTATAAAGAGCAAGGCTTTGCTAAGAAAATGCATAGCTTATTTCTCGTTTTACTTTCTTGCCTTGGAATTGCAGTCCAAATATGTGCATAGTTTGTTGTGTACGTGCATCCTGAGAAAATGAACTTTTGTAGGTTGTGGGCACATAAGACATCAGGAATTACCAATGCATCGCTAGAATTACAACATGAACTTTCTTGAATTAAGCTGCCACCGCGACTCTTCGCTCTCGCTCCAATGTCCCAACTATTCTCCCTCTATCATGCCCATTTCCTTATCGTCACACCCGCTTGCTCAGGCCGTCTCGCACGCCACATTTGTGTGCCATCATGAGGAAGCAACATACTTATCGGTTGTGGCTTCGCCTAGAAAAATGGATTGTAGAAGAATGATTCGATGAGGACAGGCAAGAGAGGAGTCATTGATGACAATATGTGCTGGTGATGCTGCTTTTGTTTGAATTTTTCTTCGTTCGAGACCATATGTGTGTGCATGCATGCGCCGTCATTTTTTCCATCACGTGTCTAACTCGATTGGACTTGTCGATTTTCTTCTTCTCTTTTCCGTTCGCCAGTTAAAAATTTGCCGTGCTCTCACATGCATGAAAGTTATGCGTGTGTAGCTGCATCAGGCGTGCGAAAATTGCAGAGAAAACCAACTATAGTTGACTTCATTGCGCAAACTACTCAGTTTACCTTTTTCTTTTACAAAACCACCAACTTTTCACGTGATACATTGCACATAAGTCTAAATCTAATATCAAGCCAATTAACGGCATATGTGACAATTGGGTCCCACAAGGCGGTGATGATGAGGCATTGCGTATTCACTTGTCATCAGTTGGTGTGTCTCTTATCTTTTTGAAACTTCTGGAAAAATCATAATATTTTTGTAACTTTCAAGTGGTTTGTCCAAATATTTCAAAAATTTCTATATTAGTTAGTCCATATTGTTACAATTGCTAGAATATTTTCATTTTTTTTGAAAGTTTTGAAAATTTTGAAAATTTCATATTTTTTGCCAAATCTCAAAAAAAATACAAGACTTTCAAACCGGTGATGTAAATTGTTCAAACTTCCCCAAATTAGTTAAATGCATATTGTTAGATGATGGAGTATGGGACCAGGTCATCAAATTTTTCGTTAATTGTCTTAATCAAAGATTTGGACCTCCCAATCTATTACACCAACAGTTGGTAATTTATGCAGAAAAAGGTAAATGGACTAGTTTTTTGCATAGTGACGACATCAACAGCTGGTCGTTTCTGTAATTTTCCTGGCATGTATGTAACCATTGAAACTTGATTCGAGGGAAAATTGAACCGTTTAGACCGGAGTAGAACCAAATCTGAAGTGGGAATTCGTCGAGAGAGCAAAGTGCACCAATGCACATCCCTCTCATAAGAGAATTACAAATAAGAAAAAGTGCACCGGTAAATACAATAAGTATGCGCGTGAAACCACTGAAGTTGTACATTCTTTGAAGGATACGTACATGTAACTAGGCGACGAGTTGGCACTACCTAGCTTACCTTTTCTCTCAGAGAGAAGGAAAGTATGTGTTATTCTAGATGTATAATTTTAATATAGATGGACATATTGTAAGAGCAATAGAAATGTCTTTTTCAAAAATGTAATGCTATGAAAAAACATTATTTATTTGATGCAATGATGACGCTCATATTGTTGTAGATGTTAACCTACCGAGGGACAACCTTGTAACCTTTTAAGAGTTTTTTTTCTATTCACCAACCGAGGGAACAACGACTTCATGTCACTTCCTATCACCCACATATATGTTATAAAGAGAGAGAATTTCATTCGCAGATGCATAGCCTATTTCTCGGTTTATTTCTCTGTCTTGGAAATATACAATCCACATGTGTGCATGGTTTGTTACGTCTGTGCACTCTAAGTAATGATTTTTTATATGTTAGACATAGAAGGTATTAGGAATTACCAATGTATCGCTAGAATTACAGTATGAACTCCCTCACTCATGATGTCACCACGACTCTCACTCCTACTCGAGCGTGTCAACTATTCTCCCTCTGCTATATTGATATTCTTATCGTAAAGTCAGCCTGATTTGTCCGTATTATACCCCCTTAGCCTGATTTGAATGATAGAAGTATAACTGGTCATGCTCATAGTTGAATGAACCATTTTTCTATTTTTTTTGGTATGGACATTCTGATTTTATGACTTTCTACTACAATAAGAAAATGTGGTAGATTTTGTATGTATAACATCTGAAATCACACTCATGTCACTTAGAGGGGGTGAATAGAAAGATTTAAAAAAATGGTTGTGGCTTAAAAAACATAGAAATAAAATTAGCATATAATTTATCAAGGACAAAACCTCAATACACTAGACTCAACTATGTGCATCAATAACTTAAGCTAAGAAAGACAACCAACGAGATGATAGCAAGATATGTAACTTCAAGTATAAACGCTATCACAAAGTAAAGTGCTTTAATTGAAGATCTCGGGCACAGAAATAACTGAGGCACGCGAAGACTACGATGTATCCCGAGGTTCACTTTCTAAAGATAGCAACTCTACGTTTGAGCGGTTTGAGCGGTGTGGTGGCATAGTGCTTCTCCAAGTACCACAATGGATTTACATACTATCCTTGATCCTTCCCACCTAAAGGGAAGTACCTCGATCCACTATGTGACACTTGAGGGCAGTCATCAACCCGTATAAAATTGGGGCAATCTCCACAAGTTAATTGGAGGCTCATAAGTAAGGCTACCACACCACGCTTTACAACACAATGATTGAGCATCGTGACACCACCAAGTCACCAAGCCGTCTGGGGTTCCAAGAACCTAAGAGGAACAAGGTCCGGGTACAAGCACCCGAGAGTAATAAGCTTCTCAACTTTCACTTCCACGAATCCTCGTATAGAACTCAAACCAACTCACCAAATGTGATAGAAAGAACACAAGTGCTCAAATACCAGTACAACAACTAATTCTATGGAGGAATATGAGAGTAAAAAATAGTGGGGAAACCACAAAAGACTCCAAGATCAAGATCTGGTAGGTTCCCCTCACATATAGGAGACATTGATTGGTAGAAATATTAGATCTAGATCTCTTCTCTCTCGTTTCGCTCAAAAAGGAGCAGCAATCATGGGAAGGGTAGGTATTGAGCAAGTTTAAGAAGGTCAATAATTAGGGCTAAAAATGATCTCAAGAGATGCCAAAAAGATTGGGAATTATTGGAAAAGAAGGGCCTCTTAAATAGATCCCCTAATATCCAACTATTGCAGCCAAAACTCGCCCATAAGTGGTACTACCCCTAGATATGACCCAAGGGAATTTTTGGACGGTACTAGCACCAGTAATACCGCCCCTAGGAATATCCAAATAGCTCGGTCCGAAAACTTCAAGAACTTCTACCTCGACTTTGATTTTGATGAATTTGGGCTTGTTTGGAATCACAATAGATAGATATACACCTTCATGTAGAGAAAAATCATAGACCAACAAGGTATGATAAAACCACAAGAAGAAATGCTTTGCCTCTCTAAAAAGGACGAACAAGTAAAGCTCCAAAACAACAAAAATGCGACAAGCTTTTCACCCAAAATTCGTTTATGATGAACTTGAGCTTTTCACCTTCATGTAGAGGCAATAATAAAGATGTTATTATTATAATTCTTGTTCATGATAATGTTTATATTCCATGCTATAATTGTATTAAGCGGAAACTTTAATACTTGTGTGGTTTGTGAACAACACCGTGTCCCTAGTACGCCTCTATGGACTAGCTCATTGATCAATGATGGTTAAGGTTTCCTAACCATAGACATGAGTTGTCAATTGATAATGAGATCATACCATTGGGAGAATGATATGGTGGACAGACCCAAACTAAGCGAAGCAATTAGATCGTGTCATCGTGTTCGTCTTTGCGAAGCTTTTCTTATGTCAAATATTGTATTCCTTAGACCATGAGATAATACAACTCCCTGGTATCGGAAGAAAGCTTTGAGGTCATCAAACGTCATCCTATGAGACGGTGATCATAAAGGTGTCTCTCAGGTGATCGGAAAGTATCTGTTGGGTTATATGTATCGAGATGGTATTTGTCCCTCCCAAGTCGGAGAGATATACTTCGGGCCCACTTGGTAATCGATATAAACACCGCTTGCAAGCATGTGGTTAAGGAGTTAATCACAAAGTGATATCGGATTACGGAACGAGTAAAGTACTTGCTGTGAACGAGATTGAACTAGGTATGATGCAACGATCGAATCGGCAAGTAAAATATCGCGAGACGAAGGGAATATATATATGGTATTGATTGAATCCTGGCATCGTGGTTCATCGATATGATCATCGATGAATGTGGGAGTCAATATGGGTTTCTGAGACCCGCTGTTGATTCTTGATAGAAGATCATATGCGCATATTCTCGAACCCGCAGGTCACACACTTAACGTGTCTCGACGCTAGGATAGATTGGATAATTGGTTTATGAGTTTTTGTTCGAGTCTCGGATGGGATCCGGGACATCACGAGAGGTTCGGAGTGTTGGAGAATAAGATTCATATAAAGCAAAGGCAGTTTTTGGAGTTCGAATTGTTAGGGTTAATCGGTATTATACCGGAAGCTTCTAGAACCTTCCGGAAGGGGACCAACGTGGCCACACCTTCCGGGAGGGGGAATGGGCCTATGAGGGAGTGCCCTGGCCGCATTGGGCCAGGGGCACAAGGCCCCATAGGGCCCAGCCGGCCAAAGAGGGTTTAAACCCTAGATAGAGCTTCTAGAAGGGGCGGTTTCCTTGCCCCCCACTCCTCCTCCTTTGGGGCCGCCGGTTTGGACTTGGGGGAGGGGATAGGGTTACCGCCCCACCCCTCTATATAAAGAGGGTTGGGGGCACACCACCCCCCACACCTTCCCCTCCAACCCTAGCTGCCCTGCTGCCCTCCTCTCTCCCTCCCGACTGTTTGTAGGCGAAGCCCTGCTGCAGAAATTCTCCACCATATACACCACGCCTTCGTGTTGTAGATCCAATCCGTATATCCACCATACTTGCTGGTCCGAGGAAGGAGGAGACGTAGAGGTGCTGCACGTGTGCATCTCACGGAGGCACCGCCACTTGTGGTGCTAGATCGGATCGGATCGCGAGGAGGAGAAGCGAGTACGACTACATCACCCACGTTCGACGAGCGTTCCCGTGCGAATCTTCAAGGGTATGAAGATCTAATCCAATATCTCGTTGTTTGCATCTCCTAGATTAGATCTTGGCTTTCCTCTGCTCGCATCCGTAGAAAATTTTGATTTACTATGCCACGAAACCCTTCGGGTATCGAGCTAGATCTATGCGTATATGTGTTTCACGAGTAGAACGCAACATGGTTGTTCTTGGCGTTGATGTTTTCTGTTGCAAGCCTCTTGTTTGTGTTCTTCTTATGACGCGGATAGCGAGATTGAAGCGGTCCAAGCCAACCTTACGACGTCGCTCGAGATCGGCTCCGCACTTGACGTGTGGCTTGTTCCACATGCGGCCGGGTGGATGTCGGTTTCTCTCACTATAGTTGTCATGGGATTAACACCGGAGTTTGGCAACCATAATATCACCGTTGTGGCTTTCCGTAGGTAATAATCGTTCTTAGCATCTACTCCCATAAGCCACGTAAAACATGCAACAACAAAGTAGAGGCGTCTAACTTGTTTTTGCAGGGAGTGTTTTCTGTCATATGGTATGGCCCAAGATGTGATGTGTATAATGTATGCGATGATCATGTTTTGTAATGTTTCACGACTTGCATGTCGATGAGTACAAAACCGGCAGGAGCCATATGGTTGTCTTTATAATTGTGTATGACCTGTGTGTCAACTTCTTATACGCCATGTAATAGTTTCACTTTATCGCTAAGTAGTTAGCAATAGTTGTAGTTGCTATTCGTGGTGGAGGCAATCATGGTGGAGTGATGGAGATCATGCCGGCACGCACAAGATGGAGATCATTGCGTGAAGATTGGCTATACCATGTCACGTTAAAGTTATATGCATGTGATGTTTATCCTTTTATGTATCTTATCATGCTTAGATCGCGACGGTAGCATTATAAGATGATTCCTCACTTAAAGATCAAGATAAAAACTGTGTTCTCCCCGAGTATGCATCGTTGCAAAAGTTCGTCGTGTCTAAGCATCACGTGATGATCGGGTGCTATAGACTCTACGCTCACATACAACGGGTGCAAGCCAGTTTTGCACACGCGGAAATACTTGGGTCTAACTTGACGAGCCTAGCATGTACAGACATGGCCTCGGAACACAAGAACCAAAAGGTTAAGCATGAGTCATATGAATGATATGATTGACACTTCGTTGTCCACCATTGAAACCACATCTCTTCTCATGAAGATCGGATTAGGTGTGGTGAATTTGGATCGTGTTCACTAAACAACTTGAGGGATGTTGAATTTAGTGGGAGTTCATCTAGTAATTTGATTAAGTTGAACTATTTATCATGAACATAGTCTAAATTGTACTTGCAAATACTGTAGATCACATGGCCAAGTCCAACTTCAACTTCAACGTTTTTGCTGAGAAGGAAAAGCTTAGAAACAATGGGTCTAACTTCACCAATTGGTTCCGCAATCTGAGAATCATTCTCTCTTGCGGTCAAAAGGACTATGTCCTTGGGAAAGCGTTAGGTGACCCCCCTGTTGCAACTGTGCCGGCTGATGAGAAAGTTGTCTATCAGTCGCGCAAATATGATTATGGTGTGATTAAGAGCACCATGTTGTTTGCTATGGAACCGGAACTTCAAAATCGTTTTGAAGACTATCCCGGGCTCTTTGAGATTCTCGAAGAGCTGAAAACCATGTTTTAGACTCAGGCCCATTCTGAGAGATATGAGATCTCTGAGAAGTTCTTTAACTGCAAGATGGAGGAAGGGAGTTCCGTTAGTGAGCACGCCATTAAGATGACGGGCTACACTCAACGCCTTGAGCAACTGGAATGCACGATTCCAGAGGAGATCAAGATTGACAGGGTTCTGCAATCACTCCCTCCCAGCTACAAAAGTTTTGTAGTGACTCATAATCAGATTGGTTCCATCGATACGATCACCGAGCTCTTCGCAGTCAAGGCTGAAGTGGACATCAAAAGGATAATCATGTGTTGATGGTCAACAAGCCCACCTTTAAGAAAGGTAAGGAAAAGAAGCCCTTCAAGAAGGCGGCAAAGCGCTTCGCCCGCCGAGAAGAAGCTCAGTCGGTCCTAAGCGGGACCTCGAGTGCTTCTATTGCAAGGACAAGGGTCACTAGGCGAATCGTCAAGTACTTAGCGGACAAGAAGGTGGCACCATCAAAGGTATATTTGATATACATGTTATTGATGTTTTCCTTACTAGCCCTCGTTGTAGTGCACAGGTATTTTTGATACCGGTCATTGCTAATATTTGTAACTCAAACAGAGCTACGGAATAGATTGACTGCGAGGATGAGGTGACGATCTGGCGTTGGCAGCGGATCAAGAGTTGATGTGATGGCCAAGACGCCTCTCCTTAGTTTTACCTTCGGATTAGTTTTAAACCTCAATAAATGTTATTATGTGCTGCGTTGAGCATGAACATTATTTCGGATCTTGTTTATTGCAAGACGGTTATTCATTTAAATCGGAGAATAATGGTTGTTCTATTTATATGAGTAACATCTTTTATGGTCATGCACCTATTGTGAATGGTTTATTTCTTCTAAATCTCGAAAGGGATGAAACACACATCCATAACATTGAGGCTAAGAGATGCAAAGTAGATAGTGATAATACTACTTATGTGTGGCAATCGCTGCTCAGGTCATATTTGTGTAAAGCGCATGAAGAAACTCCATTCTGATGGACTTTTGGAGTCTCTTGATTTTGAATCATTTGACACATGCGAACCATGCCTCATGGGCAAGATGATCAAAACCCCGTTCTTCGGTATGATGTAGCGAGCAACGGACTTGTTGGAAATCATACATACCGATGTATGCGGACCGATGAGTGTTTCGACGCGCGGTGGATATCGCTATTTTCTCAATTTTACCGATGACTTAAGTAGATATGGGTATATCTATTTAATGAAACATAAAACTGAAACGTTTGAAAAGTTCAAAGAATTTCAGAATGAAGTGGAGAACCATCGTAACAGAAAGATTAAGTTTCTACGATCCGATCGTGGGGGCGAATATTTGAGTTATGATTTTCTCGCGCATCTTAAAGCAAGCGGAATTGTTTCGCAACTCACGCCACCCGGAACACCACAGCGCAATGGTGTGTCTGAACGCCAGAACCGAACCCTATTAGATATGGTCCGATCGATGATGTCTCTTACTGATTTGCCGTTATCATTTTGGGGTTATGCATTAGAAACCGCTGCATTCACTTTAAATAGGGCTCCATCTAAATCCGTTGAGACGACACCGTATGAACTGTGGTTTGGTGCTAAACCTAAGTTGTCGTTTCTTAAAGTTTGGGGATGCGGCTTCGTCAAGAAGTTGATGCGAACAAGCTCGAACCCAAAGCGAGAAATGCGTCTTCATAGGATACCCTAAGGAAACTATTGGGTATACCTTCTATCACGTAACCGAAGGCAAAGTGTTTCGCAAAGAACGGTTCCTTTCTTGAGAAGGAGTTTCTCTCGAAAGAAGTGAGTGGGAGGAAAGTAGAGCTAGACGAGGTTATTGAACCTTCTCTTGAATTGAGAGTAGCGAAGACTGAAATTGTTCCAGTGCCGCCTGCACCAACAATAGAGGAAGCTAACAAGGATCATGAAGCTTCGGACGATGCTGCTACTGAACGTCGCAGGTCGATAAGGTCGCGTGCCCCTCCTGAGTGGTATGGCAACCCTATCTTGACTTTCTTGTTAGTAGAAGACAGTGAACCTACGAACTATGAGGAAGCAATGATGAGCCCAGACTCTGAGAAATGGCTAGAAGCCATGAAATCCGAACTAGGATCTATGAGCGAAAACCAAGTATGGACTTTGGTGGACCCTGCTAGCGACCGTAAGGCCGTTGAGTGCAAATGGATCTTCAAGAAAAAAACGGACGCGGATGGTAATGTTATCGTCTATGAAGCACGACTTGTCGCAAAAGGTTTTCGACAAGTTCAAGGTGTTAACTACGATGAGACTTTTTCTCCCGTAGTGATGTTTAAGTCCATTCGGATTTTATTAGCAATTGCTGTGTTTCATGATTATGGAATATGGCAGATGGATGTCAAGACTGCGTTCCTCAATGGCAACATTGATGAAGAGTTGTATATGATGCAACCCGAAGGTTTTGTCGATCCTAAGGATGCTGATAAAGTATGCAAACTTCAGCGTTCCATTTATGGACTGAAGCAAGCATCTCGGACTTGGAACCTTCGTTTTGATCAAGTGATCAAGAGCTTTGGATTTGTTCCAAATTGCTACGAAGCTTGTATCTACAAGAAAGTGAGTGGGAGCTCGATGGCGTTTACGGTACTATATGTGGATGACATATTGATTATGGAAATGACATCAACATGCTTAACGATGTGAAGAGTTATTTGAACAAGTGTTTTCAATGAAAGACCTAGGTGAAGCTGCTTATATATTGGGCATCAAAATCTATAGAGATAGACAAATCGCTGATAGCTTTAAGCAGTACATACCTATACAAAGTTACGAAAAGGTTCGAATGGATAAGGCAAAGAAAGGTTCAGTGCCTATGTTGTCGGGTAAGATATTGAGCAAGGCTCGGTGTCCATTCTATGAAATGATAGGGAAGCTATGAGCAAAGTGCCTTATGCCTCGGCCATAGGTTCTATCATGTATGCCATGCTGTGTACTAGACCGGATGTGTCCAATGCTCTTAGTTTGACGAGCAGATATCAAAGTGATCCAGGAGTGGAACACTGGACAGCCGTGAATAACATCCTAAAGTACCTAAATAGGACTAAAGAAATGTTCTTAGTCTATGGGGGTGATGAACAGCTTGCCGTGAAAGGTTACGTCGACGCTAGTTTCGACACCGACAAGGATGATTCTAAATCTCAGACAGGATACGTGTATATTTTGAATGGAGGAGCTATGAGCTGGAGAAGCTGCAAGCAAAGCGTGATCATGGGATCTACAGTAGAAGCGGAATACATGGCTGCTGCAGAAGCGTCAAGTGAAGGAGTTTGGATCAGGAACTTCATCACTGAGCTTGGCGTGGTTCCAAGTGCATTGGACCCATCAAGATATTGTGTGACAACACCGGCGCCATAGCACTCGCTAAGGAACCAAGATATCATCCAAAGACCAAGCATATCAACCAAGTTTCATATAATCCGAGATTATATAGCGATGGAGATCTCAAGATTAGCAAAGTACATACAGATCTGAATGTCGCAGATCCATTGACTAAACCTCTTCCACGTGTAAAACATGATCGGACCTCCAGGCCATGGGTGTGAGATTGTTGCCAAATGTAAACTAGATTATTGACTCTAGTGCAAGTGGGAGACTGTTGGAATTATGCCATAGAGGCAATAATAAAGATGTTATTATTATAATTCTTGTTCATGATAATGTTTATATTCCATGCTAGAATTGTATTAAGCGGAAACTTTAATACTTGTGTGGTTTGTGAACAACACCGTGTCCCTAGTACGCCTCTATGGACTAGCTCATTGATCAATGATGGTTAAGGTTTCCTAACCATAGACATGAGTTGTCAATTGATAATGAGATCATACCATTGGGAGAATGATATGGTGGACAGACCCAAACTAAGCGAAGCAATTAGATCGTGTCATCGTGTTCGTCTTTGCAAAGCTTTTCTTATGTCAAATATTGTATTCCTTAGACCATGAGATAATACAACTCCCTGGTATCGGAAGAAAGATTTGAGGTCATCAAACGTCATCCTATGAGAGGGTGATCATAAAGGTGTCTCTCAGGTGATCGGAAGTATCATTGGGTTGTATGTATCGAGATGGGATTTGTCCTCCCAAGTCGGAGAGATATACTTGGGCCCACTCGTAATCGATATCAACACCGCTTGCAAGCATGTGGTTAAGGAGTTAATCACAAAGTGATATCGGATTACGGAACGAGTAAAGTACTTCTGTGAGCGAGATTGAAATAGGTATGATGATGCAAGCGATCGAATCTCGCAAGTAAAATATCGCGAGACGAAGGGAATATATATATGGGATTGATTGAATCTTGGCATCGTGGTTCATCCGATATGATCATCGATGAATGTGTGGAGTCAATATGGGTTTCTAGACCCATTTGTTGATTATTGATAGAAGATCATGTCGCACATTCTCGAACCCGCAGGTCACACACTTAACGTGTCTCGACGCTAGGATAG
Source organism: Avena longiglumis (assembly GCA_030063025.1). Classification (NCBI taxonomy): domain Eukaryota; kingdom Viridiplantae; phylum Streptophyta; class Magnoliopsida; order Poales; family Poaceae; genus Avena; species Avena longiglumis. Next base: position 83,258,771 of record CP125973.1, on the reverse strand, counting down.
ATTGGATAATTGGTTTATGAGTTTTTGTTGAGTCTCGGATGGGATCCGGGACATCACGAGAGGTTCCGAGTGGTCCGGAGAATAAGATTCATATAAAGCAATGCAATTTTGGAGTTGAATTGTTAGGGTTAATCGGTATTGTACGGAAGCTTCTAGAACCTTCGGAAGGGGACCAACGTGGCCACACCTTCCGGGAGGGCATGGGCCTATGAGGGAGTGCCCTGGCCGCATTGGGCCAGGGGCACAAGGCCCCATAGGGCCCAGCCGGCCAAAGAGGGTTTAAACCCTAGATAGAGCTTCTAGAAGGGGGGGTTTCCTTGCCCCCCACTCCTCCTTTGGGGCCACCGGTTTGGACTTGGGGGAGGGGCTAGGGTTGCCGCCCCACCCCTCTATATAAAGAGGGCTGGGGGCGCACCACCCCCCACACCTTCCCCTCCAACCCTAGCTGCCCTGCTGTCCTCCTCTCTCCCTCCCGACTGTTTATAGGCGAAGCCCTGCTGCAGAAAATCTCCACCATATACACCACGCCGTTGTGTTGTAGATCCAATCCGTCTCTCCACCATACTTGTTGGTCCGAGGAAGGAGGAGACGTCGAGGTGATGCACATGTGCATCTCACGGAGGCACCGCCACTTGTGGTGCTAGATCGGATCGGATCGCGAGGAGGAGAAGCGAGTACGACTACATCACCCACGCCCGTTTAAGCGTTCATGCGCGAATCTTCAAGGGTATGAAGATCTAATCCAATCTCTCTCGTTGTTTGCATTTCCTAGATTAGATCTTGGCTTTCCCTCTGTTCGCATCCGTAGAAAATTTTGATTTACTATGTCGCGAAACCCTTCAGCACAAGATCTAAATACTCACATGGATAAGATCAAAATAACAACAAAGAAAGATATTGTCAAGGGTGCAAAGATTTGATCTCTATATGAACGAGGCTATTAAGGTGCTCACTTTGAGAGCCCCTCTTGGTAGTACGGCTATTGATCATATAACCCGGTCACCCAACTAACAACATGATACCAATAAAATAGAAAACCTATTAAGATCATACATTTTCCTTGTGCATTATACTTGACCTATATGATGACGATCTTTTCCTCCTCAAGATGGAACACCTTTCTTGACCATGTCTGGTTGATGAAGACTCGCAAATTTCTCCCCTATGAATTACTATGTGACATTCTCTCTTAGGAAATTATTCACATGTCCATTGTCCCCAAATGGGTGGCAAGATTCAAGCATATAGTCTTTCGAGATGTCCACCTTGAACTTGCACTTTGTCTTGATCAACCTTGAACCCTATCTTCTCTCTTTATTATGATGTCTTGAAGTTAAATATGAAATCTCACATAATGTTCCTTTAAGACATGATTCGAATAGGATCAACTCTCATATAACCATCTTTCACACCTTCGATGCCACCTTGATCATCACTTGATCTTCTTTACTTTTATTCTTCTTCTTTTTACCTTGAAACCAGCATATGGTCTTCAAGCATTACCAATGGACGAGCCCTTCAATTATAACTCAATGAAAGCATTAGTCCATAGATATTGTCATTAATTACCAAAATCACACACAGAGGATCCATTCTCTTTTGAAACATCTACTTGCCATAAAAAGAAATATATATTCATTTTATGTAATATATATCCATACATGCATCCATTGTTGGCAAACGAAAAGACATACTTATTATTTTGGAAGTGCAAATTGTTGTTTGAAATATAGACTACTTAGTGCTTCCTCCTTGAGAAGGTATATGGTGCTCATGGCTTTGGGATGTTCCCGACTAAAATGACTGGTATGGTCAACTAGCAGAGGGGGTGATTAGGAGACTAACACTTTTTATTGCAAACTAGGCTTGGCAAGAAAGTAGATTGTCTAGATATGAAAACTAGGTGGACAATCCTATATGACACCATACAAGCAAGCAATAAGGTAAACGACAAGTAAAGTAGGAAACGAGATAACCACAATATAGACTTGGAGATGTATTCCCGTATTTCATTTATTTTGAGGGAAAGTACATGTAGTTGATGGGTATGGTGCCACAAAGTTTACCAATGCCACAAAGTCCCCACCCTATTCTCATGTGTGCACACCACAAAGGCGAGCACATGATCCACAGAGTGGTTTCCTTGAAGGCGGCGATCAAAACCTTCACAAGAAGGTTTGGGATATCTCCACAACTCAATTAAAGGCTCTTTACGTGGCCAAGGAGTTCTACAACACCAAGCTCGAGCTCTGAGGACACAACTTCTGTCTATGGTTCCAAAGAACCCACGAGTAACAAGATATGCTAGGGATTAGTAGGGGTTTCGAAATTCCTTTGATGGAAGTGTAGTTATAGACCTCATCCTTCACTCCTCAAAGAATCAAGGTGTTTGGATCTAGGGAGTGTGAGATCTAAGAAACTAAAAGCTTGTATTAATGGAGGAGAGAGTGTGTGAAGTGCAACCTCCACTTGGGGAAGATGAAGGCTTTATATGTGGGCCCCAAAATCCAACCATTAAGCACACTTAATTTATTAGGTGGTATTACCGTTGGCATTAGAAGTATTACCATTGAGATCATTTTATGAGCACTTACGGTATCACTACTGCTGCGGTCAATTAATGATCAGCTAGGTAACCGCTGGATGGTACTACCGTAGCTAGTACCACGGTCAGTACTGCTTAACTCGACCCCAAAGGGTTCGAAACGGTACTAGCAACGGTATCACCGCTCATGAAAAGCACGTTCCGGACACGCAGCTTATCAAGAGGGTTCAAAATGGTACTAACGATGATACTACCACGCTGCTCAGGCAAGGCAGTGTAGCTCCTCTGACTATACTACCATTACAGTATAAAAAAGTGTGTACGGGAAGATTTGAGGGTGATCTCTCGACCAAAATGAGATGGTTGTGAGGGGTGCAATATTTTTTGTGCAGTACTAATCCCTCATATATTACACGCATCAACAAAACGAATTTCATTTAACTATATTCTCCCTATGTTCCAAATTATAAGATATTTTAGTATTTTTCTGAAATGCACGTACATAAACATTATTTATTGTGTAGATTTGGACCAAAATGAGTGAACCTACGCACTAAAAAGATTTTAGATATATGTGTTTTTGAAAAAACCTAAAACATATTATATTTTAAAACAGAGGGAGTATAAAGCAAGAATAACTAATACGAGGAGTTTCTTGCATTCTCCTATACACTAAAGCTAACTAATTTGCACCATTTTAAAACATAAGTTGATTAATATTTGGATTTCAGGTATTACACATACTCCTTTTTTTTATCAGAAAAAAGTATTACCCACATCACTAAGAGCATCTCCAGCCGTACTCCATACGTTGCCTGGCACTGGCCTTAAGGATCGTACGGGGTAGCGGCACATGGTGCTCCTACGGGGGTACTGGTTCCTAGCCCCCCTCCCCCCAAGCATCGCCCCCAAATGGCCTTTTCAACCCACATCACAAATTGTAAACAAATAGATTTGAAAATGACATGGTCGTTGCCGCTGGGCGGTGAGAAGAGGGGTTTGGGTTGAACCTGCAGAGCAGATCGCCGTCAGGGTACTTAGGCGAGGAGAACCTCGATAACGATGTCACTAACCGTGGCCCTCGTGGAACATCGTCGGAGAAGACGGCGGGAGGCTTGTCGGCGACAAGATGTTCTCGTGGCTCCCTCCAAAATCGCTTTCTCCACCATCGCCTCCTTGGCTTCAGCCTTGGCCTCCCTCGTCCTACGATAAGACAAGAGCACTGCACGGTGTGCAACGACCCTTGCCCACTCGGCGTTGGTCATTCTAGGGCGTTGTTTTGGCTGCCTCGACTTTTTCATTGGCAGGTAGATCGCTGGGAGGGGAAAGTTTGCTTCATCTCGCTGATAGAGCTTACTCACCCCGCCTTTTAGCTCCATCGGGCCCCCCTAGTGGTTTGGGTGGGGCCTAGGGTGCCGGATGACAAACTGGGCCACACTAGATGGAACTAGGCTATGGGTAGCCAGTTGGGCGAGATATTCGGCTCTGGCGCCCCAAACAATTTTTTTGGGTGCTATAGGAGGCGGCTGGAGATGCTGTAAGGCCAAGAAGACATGAGATTTTCTGATAAGAAAAGATGTGCTAATGGTTGCAGATTTCAAAGAGACATACTACTTTTTTTATGAGGTATATACACCTTAAAAGTATATGTGGTGTTTTAGGGTATATATTTACTTGAAATAGCTAGCACTTAAACATAAGTATCTAGAACTTACAAAATTGCATATGTATATATACCAAGCATCCATCATACATCCCTTCATATTTGTTTTACATATTACTCTCTCCATCCCCAATAGTTGGCATATAAAAAATTAGAGATGTTTATCTTCGCACCTCATATCAAAAGGCTCGTTTGTACATCAACAAAATGATTTTTATTTAGCCATATACAAAACAATAACAACTAACGATAGTTTCCCGTGTTCTCTACTAGACTGCAACTAAATAATTTGCACCGTTTTAAAACACGAGTTGATTAATCTAAGTAGAGAAAATATTGGATTTTCCCTTAAGAGAAGGTATATGTGCTAATAGTTGCACATTTCAAAGTAAGAAAATAGTGTCTTCTCATGAGCTTACACCATATAAAGAATATTTGGTTTGTTAGGCTATATATTTGCCTTGGGAATGTCACCCCAAAGGGCACAAGTTGAAACAATTTTATTTTTCTTACCTTAAAATGCATATTTAGTTGGCTAAACATGTCACCAAATCAGAGTCTCACTTGACATGCCTAGAATATCTCAACATGTGTCTAACAAACAATGGAACAAGTTGCTCACCGGCTACTCGTTATTATCACTGTTGCAGCACAACTTGCTTCTCCATCATCCATCTCTGTATGCGAGATAATCAACTCATCTCCATCCGGCTCCCGATGTCTTGTCAATCAGGAACACAATGATATAAACAAGTCGTTGTACCACAATACTACGCGGAAAATAATGATAGAACCAATAAAAATAGGTAAGAAGCCACCAACATTGGTACATCTAACTTTGGTAGCATGGAAATTTATCCAACATTCATTTGGGTTAGGGACATTTAATAAAATAATTGGTTACTATTTTGTTTCAGATTGCTCAACTCGCATTTTGCTATTTTTAGTTCCGCAACATATTGCTTTATACCTATCATTTAACCTGCATGGTAGAATATTGAACATTTCAGATTATGTGGTCCCTCGTTGCATTTCAAAGATACAATGCGCCATGGAGTCTTAAACCCTCTGAATGACATCCATGTATAGGACCTCCTTGTTAAAAAAAATGTATAGGACCTCCAGCTAGGCTAAGTAAGGAGATCCATACACAGTGACTTAAGCTCTAAGCAGAGACATGTGAAATAACTATAGAGATCTAGTTGCATTTCAACAACTACAATTTCAAAATGTTATTTATGCTCGGCAGGTCATGTATGTCTGTTTGTCCTTTCGTGTCGACCTGATTTTTTTACTCCTAGATGGAATCAACAACTGCTGTCTTGCAAATAACATGTACTTATATGTATTACATCTCTAATGAATTAATTAATAACTAAAGCAGTCCCAGTTGTCCCTCTTTCCCTCACACTGTGCACCCCTTAAGCGTGAATGACCAATGTACTGGACCAAAACGTCACCTGCATGCGCCATATTGTTCTCCAATGCTCGAGATTACAGAGATGTATGTTTCGTATGGACCATGGACAATTCTTCTTTTTACTCTTTTCATGCAAGGTAAGAGAAGATATATGCAAGTGTGCCTAGCTCATCATCTTTCATTTGTAGCCTATAGAGCCAATGTGACCTGCAAAAACTGAAGACCCAGAGAAACCCAGTCAGTCAGCTCAAGGACTTTAAAATGTTAAAAAATCTGCCAGGAGGTGTATCTACTGATACAGTACTGTCCAACTAATTAAACCAACAGCGCTTAAAGAAATCACAAGTCCTCCAGATTTCAGTCACATACATATTCCAATAACCTGCAGCAGGGATACCTCACAGCCACAATTCATGGAAACATAATAAGCACCTGAAGAGACAAAGCTTTCACATGGAATGCAAACACGCATAAAGATAACACTGTTTTACATGGATAAATGCATCGAAACGACAGAGAAAAACATTCTGCATATTACAGTCAGGGCTAGCTACCTAATCAACATTAACAAAATATCTATTGTACATGACCGGCAACTAGACTACAGGTCAACACCACAAGTCAAGCACAACAACCAGCCAGGTGTGCAGGGCAATCACGGATTGGTTGTTGCGGTGCCACCATTGTACAAGGTCCAACACCCCCAGAAACCTAGATGAACACCAGAAAAATACAGGAGCTTGGTCCAATCCCATCACCGCTTATTTCTCATCCTCATCGGGATCCTCCTTTGAATTCTCTTTCTTGCCATTTTCTTCTGCGTCTCCATCATTCTCTTCTTCGCCTTCATCATCCGACATGCTGTTGATGACTTCCTCTATGATGCGCTTCACCTCAGACTTCCTATCCATGAGGTCCATCTTGAAGTGAGCTCCTGATGTGCAGAAAAAAGGAAACAGAAATGTCAGTGCATTTGTTCACCATGGCGTATTCAAAGATTTTTCAGAGAAAGAATCACAGAACAAGAGGATACCTAATTTCCGGAGAATGTCTGCCAAAGTCGCCTACAAGAAGATAATTTAACCCAAGTTAGCAAGCAGAAGGACCAAAAACATGCAAAGAACACAACATTTTGAGTCTGCATACCGTATTGAAGTCCACTTCTTTCAATATGTCACTGACCACAGCATGCAACTGTTTAGTGGTTGGGGCTGACACAGCATCTGTGCTACCCTTGCCTTTTCCTGAAGGTGTTAAACGGTTGAGCATTGGTTATGCAAGTTTCGCTCATAAGATAAAACTCAGAAGTAAAATAAAGGCATCAAACAGGAAGTTGTTTTGAAAACAAGTTTAGAAACATGTATTAGGTTATGCACGTTTCCACAGTGGCATCTCATAAGATGAACTCTTAATAAGTAAAAAAAGCCATCAAACTGGAAGTTGTTTTGAAAAAATATTAGGAACATGTATTAGGTTATGCAAGTTTTTAGTGGCATCTCATAAGACGAACTCAAAAGTAAACTAAAGCCATCAAACTGAAAAATGTTTTCCTAAGAAGTTCAGAAAAATCTATTATTGTAATTCTACCAGAAGAAAAATAATCAGCCAACCCCTAGCACAATCCTAACAGAAAGGTTGAATCAAAAGCAGCAAATAGAGATATTAGCATCAAATAATATTCATCAAAATGAACTCAGTGATGATCTAAATGTGATTAATCAAATAGACATGACACTGACTACAATAAGTATGTTGAGGATCTTGTACCTTTATTTTCACTGGATGCCTTGGCACCTTGCTTCTTGCGTGACTTGGTGTTCACAGCACCAGAAGTATTGCTTTGGCTTTCTTTCTCATCCTTTTTTGGTTTAGAAACCTTCTTGTTGGCCTTATCCACAGGAGTATTAGTTTCCTTTGTTGAACTCTTTGTGGCTTTCTTGCCAGGCTTTTTGCTCTCTGGTTCTACATCTGGCTTTGCTTTTGCAGGTTTAGTCGAAGCCTTCTTTCCAGATGCATCATTTTCTTTCGCCTTGGACCCAGCTTCCTTCTTTCCTTGTTTCACATCCGTTGATTTTTTCTTAGCTGGAGTCTCCTCAGGCTCTTCATCACTCCCAGCATCTTCTTGCTCTTCAGAGTTGTCATCATCTTCTCCCATTGGTACATCTTCAGAACCAGCAGGACCAGCATCTTCTTCATCATTCTCTTTCTCAGCTTCAACTGTTTGTTTCCGGCTCTTCCTCCTTTTCTGTTTATAAAACCACATCAGGATTCTAGTACTACCCATCATAAAGGACTGTCATAGGAAGTTAAAAGTTCTGATCATTGAATACCACTAAATGTTAAGTATAACTGTTTTGTAAGCATGTAGCATTTATACAATATGCTATAATCAGCTAGAAGTAGAACATCTGGAATTAAGGATTGTCCATTTCAATAAGCCACTACCAGCTAGAAGTTGGGATGCAACTGCCATTTTTCAACTAGTTATATGTGAAAAACAATCAAGGTGATTTTGGCATATGTACATGGTCACAAAATAGCAACACCAGCTTCTCCTAAGTGAGCAACGAGAACCACAAAGGAAGCTAGCAAACACAAAGTGATAGCTAAACAGAGTCTCAAATTATCTAGATAGTCCAAATGTAATAAGAAATTAAAGACATTGATACAAGAGGGCACTATCTTGATGTTCTGATGTATAAACAACTTGAGCACAAAACATCAGGACACAGATGAATGCAATAGGTGGCTTTTCCAGCAGATCTAATGTTAAAAGGGTACTTTAGAGGTTCCCTGGGCATTTCAGAATATCAAGTTATTACCTTCTCTCCAGAAGCACCTTCAGCACTTGCTCTAGACTTCCTCGTGCGTTTCTTCCTTTTCTAGAATGGGAAAGAAAATGATAGGTATTTCAGTTTGTTGCACCCCTGCTGTAAGAATACAAGTTCAGAAGAGCAAACTCAGCATCATTTAGAGGCCATACCTTTACATCAGCGAGAACAACATCTCTGGTAATGCATGGAGACTCCAAAAACTCCAGCAATTTGGCAGAAACTTCTTCCTGAAGCACAGAAAAACAACTGTTACCACAGGAGTCACTGCTTAGATCATTAAAAGGCATGTGACTAAGAAATTAACCTTCTTTGTAGTCGCTTTGACATTAATATCAAGTATTTCACAGAAATCAAACAACTTCTCCTTGTTAAACTTGTCGAGCCTATCCTTTATCCTGGTTCTTTGCTTATCCTAATCAAAATTACAGAGATATGCATTACAAAACACAATCATATTTCACACAGCACAGTACCAACTACACGAACTCACCTGATTTTCAGTCCAAACATAACCAGAAAATTGGGATATATTCCTTTTCAAAAAGTGGGCCTGCAGAGCATCAACAAATAGTTAACAAAACAGATTTAACAAGTCAATCTAGAGCTACATAATGCGAAAGCCTTACATTTGATTTTCTCCCAAACATTAAAGTATGAAGACTCTGAAGACTCTCATCTGCCTTTCTCTTTGACAGTTTGAAGGAAACTAAGGAACACAAAGAAGTAAACAATTAATCTAAACTGGGGATTAGGATGTTAGCTTTTCCCAAAATGATATACTGAACAATGAAGTATCAGTTACAAGATTAGAATAGTTCATATTATCTTTTTATTTGTTCAACAGTGAATTAAGGGCTAACAAAAGTACAAAACCAATCATATCACTGGACAATTGCAGTAACATAAAGAACAGGGGACTAAAAACAGTATATAAACACAAAATCCATGAATATGTACTTAGAAAACAGAGCAGGTGAATGTGTGCAAGGAAATTAACTATAGCAATAATACGTTGGTGCTTGCAAGGCCATGTGAAATATTCTACATATATGGAGGGACCAAGATCACTGTGTAAGCAGATTGATTGGCTGGTAACATCATGGAAATACAGACTGGAGTATGCAAAGAAATTTCTACCAGCCGCAGCGTATAACATCATGGAAATACATAATGGAGTATGCAAAGAAACTTCTACCAGTCATAGCGTATTTTCTTTTGTTATTATATCAGACATGACACCTGGACTAAGCAAAGGATACAGCATGATCAATTGATGGGCATACAGCTTTCCAATTTACTAGTTGCTAGGCAGATTCCTTATGACTCAATTTATGGTATCAGCAGAACATGTATAAACAAATCCTAAAGCCAAGCATACACCTTGGACGAAATGTCCAATATTGATACTCTAGTACATGGTAGGTTATAAAGGGAAATTATCAGGAGAACAGAATCATACAGATCTTCAGCGAATCTGGCTACCAGTTGCTAGGCAAGACTTCCTGATGACTCAATTTTACAGTATCAGCAGAGCAAGTATAATCAACATCTAGAAGCAGAGGAAATGTTCAAATTTGCTACTCTAGCGCATGGTGGGATAGAAAGGTAAATGATCAGGAGAACAGTATCATAGTTTTCATTAAGTTCTTTAGCGAATCTGGCTACCTACCGCTTTAACCCTCGAAAATCAGATATATCTGGAAGGAACTTTGACATCCAGCAATCTAGAGATCATTCATGCCCGTAGGCAAACAGATACAACGCATAATCGGACTCAAACTTATGTGGATCGTGACCAGGCCCAGTGATGCCACCGGGCACAACAGCGAAATCAATCAGTAAAAGCACGAAATCAATGATATTTCAGGGGCAGGAATGTACCGTTGGGGATCTCCTTCAGCTTCGTCCCAGAGCCCTAAAACACAGCAAGCAGCCCGAATCAGCAAACGAGGAAACTTCAACATCAAGCGTAGACAAATGAGCAGATAGAGTGAGGGCGACAGTGACCCGGATCCGCCGATATCCTAAAAAAATCTATTTTTGGCGTGCAACCGTCGCCGCTGGGGCTCAGGGATGGGAACTACCGGCCCCGCGAGGGGACACACGACAGATCGGGAGCGATAGGAAAGCGCGCATACGGGGGAGGAGAGGGATTTGACTTGGAGGATGGCGGCGGTCTTCTTGGCGGGCGTGGAGCGCGGGTGAGCTCGGCGTACCTCTCGACCGTCTTCCTCTCCTGGAGGGCCTTTCGGTCACTGGGGTGGCAGGCGGCTGCACCTCCCCCGCCAGCCTCTTCCTCTTGCCCCTCTTCTTGGGCTGCGGCGTCTCCTCCTCCTCCTGCTCCTCCTCCTCGCCCTCGGCGTCCACCTCGGCCTTGTCGTCCTCGGGCTCGGCGTCCATGGGGTCGTCGGCGGGCGGATCCTCGGGGACGGGGGAGGCGGGCTTGGCGTCCGTGGCCATGGAGGGCGGCGGCGGGGAGGACGAGGGCGACGGCGAGCTAGGGTTTTAGGGGGAGGGGGTGGAAAAGGGGGGAAATTTTGGGAGGCGGAGCGGGACGGGGGGCGTGGTGCGCGTGGGCACAGAGAATGGGAAAGAGAGCGGTTTTGGGAGGCGTCGCTCGGCGCTCGCTATTAAATTGGGGATCAGATGGGATCGACGGGTGGATTGGATTGGGCATTATTCCCGCGCACGCCCTCTGCCTCAGCCCGGGAATCAGACGTGTCCTCTCTGCGAAATTTGGTGCTTTACTCTTTTGCCCTCCTCTTTAGGATCCATTTACTGCCCTTGGGAACGCTTCTGCACTACTTTTAGGGACCGTGTGCTAGAAGATCCGAGCCACGCGTTTGTCCTAGATTGTCTATTTCTTCTCTGTCTTTCTCCCGCCGCCAGCGACTGTCACTCCTTTTAACTATCACCGTGACTCCTCTCCGGACATGGCCGATTGTCCATTTCTATCATGTGGTTCCGACTATAACTAGTTTTTGTTGGACTAATATGTGCTCGACGGTCGTCTTTCGTGTTGCGGGTCAAACTATACCGCCGCCATGACGTGGGAATGGTTATATAGTTGGTTCTTTATTTCACGGGAAATGGCGTTGCTTTTCTAAAACGTGCGATAGTGAAGCTCTTATCTCGCCCTCAAACTCTACACAATCTAATTGCCGAAGGTCCTACAAAAGGAAAAAAAATGTTGTTTGCTCATAGAAATCAAGTGGATCAAGCAATGGACAATGCTTCTATACGTTTTAAAAGGGAAACAAACATATGATGCAGTGATCAATTTTCTAAAACTAGTTGCACCACAACCATGTTTCGTTTCATTGAGATTAAACAAAATGATTCCATTAGTCAAATCAATTATCTAAAACTAGCTGCACCACAACCATTTTGATTTCTTATTTATAGAAATAGAGTGGAGCGAGCGATCAACAACACATCTTTACGGTTTTAAGAGGAAACAACGCATTTATAGTCATCTCAATCAAGAAACAAAAGATGAAATTTCACATGCTCAATTTGTGACTTATATTACAATTTGTTTTTAAGGCCATTAAACCACAGAAATGATGCATTAGAGCATCTCCACTTGCCCTCCCCCCAAGGACGCCCCTAGAGGCCCAATTTCGGCTCCGTACGGCGAATTTCCCCCAATCATGCCCCCACGACCCCAAAATTCACTGGATTGGGGGTCAAAATCCATCCGAAGAACTCAGGTCAAGTCGGACCGGGGTTTGGTGAGGCGTCGAGATGAAGAAGTGGCGGAAAGCGACCAACCCGCCAAGTGGGGCCAAGATGTCAACGAGAGAGATCGTTTGTCCTCATCTCCTTGGCTCCTACACGAATCAATGGCGCGGGGGGTCAGATTTTCCCCAAGCGCGGCAGGTCGACGCGCCTAATCATTGTGCATCTTGGCGATTCTGGCGAAACCAACGTCTCGACTTCTCCCGATTTCCCTACGCGTGTTATACCCCTCCAGCCTTCCCGTTGTAGTTCACTGGAACCTCGGCATGAACTAAGGCGCTCCCGGCACCGGTGAGTTGTGTTTTAGTTAGATTTTGTCCTAAATAGCCTATGTAATGAACAAATTCTGCTATATGCTATATATCACCAGATTAGTATGAATTTCGTCTAAATTTACTCTTTTCACCTAATTTTGATTTAAATTCCTCGAAATCAAGTGCGTTCGTCAGCTGGACTTGTGACTGAAAGTTTTAGGCCCCGGACCGAAAACTTCGTCCATCTAGCAAAAAAATCGCTAGATTTCGGTCTAAGGGACTCCAACGAATGGAGGCGCTCTTATTTGTCATGCTCCACCATTTGCCAAGCATCCCTGGGACCGGAAACAGAAGGTTCTTAAGCACTGCTGGGGGCAGGAGGGTAAATGCCTCCTACACGGGTCCCGAGATCACCAGATCACATGGCAGGGGTGCGCCGTCGGTCGTGTCAGCGCCGCGGCGCCAAGCGAAAAATCGAGGTCGTGCGGCCGCGGGAGGCCTCGTCGTGGGTTCAAAAAATTCAGGACGAAATTTTCGGGCCTGGCGTTTCCCACCTACTCCTCAGATTTCCCCTCCCTCCCGCCCGCGCCGCTGAATCCGATCGGCGCGCGCCTTCCTTCGAAGACAACTCTTGGGCCTCGTCATGGTGGCCCACTTATGACTGGGGGACATTCTGGGCTCGGCCGGCTCCCCGCCACTGCGGCCGAAGAAGAAGAAGAAAGAACGGAAGCCATCTCGAACCAGACCACCTTGCCCTGAGCCTGACCACCGAGCCTAGGGTTTTGCCTCGCCCGTGTGCTCCGAGCTAAACCCCCGCCGGCGCCGCCACTTCCCGGGGCCGCTCTCCGCTGCCGCCTCCGGTCCTCAGCGTCCCGCGCGCCCACTCCACCGCCCCTGCCCGGCCGCGCCTTTCCCCTGCCCCACACAAATCGGCGGCTCCCTGGCATCTCCCCGCTCCGGGTAATTGGTACCAGCCGGCTATGGCACCAGCCGCGGCCGTCGAAGCCCACGGAGACATTAGAACCGAACTCCTCGTCCGGTAAGCCCACTCTGCCCGCAGTCCTGGTCGTCGTCGTCGTTCCAGGGGAAGCAACAGACGTGCTAAAAATCCACACGAATTCGGGTTTGTTTTTCGCAGCGATGACGCGCCGAAGCTGCTCGCCGCCTTGAAGGAGATGAAGGACGGGCTCGACCTCGTCCGGAGCAAAGTCGAGTCCCTCACGCGCAAGGTACCCCGCCTTTCCCCCCTCCCATGAACCGCCTGAATTCGGGACGACGGTCGAATAGAAAATCCCCGGTTGTTAGCTTCCCGGTGGGCGGGGCGGGCATGTCGTGCGAGTGAGAATCGTGCTCGTCTTCTCTCTGTGATGGCTTGTTTTCTTTTCTAGGTGCGGAAGAACCAGCTGCCGACGGGCGACGGGATCGGGTATCTGGAGGCGAAGCACCACCTGCTGCTCAGCTACTGCCAGGACCTCGTCTACTACCTGCTACGCAAGGCCAAGGGCCTCTCCGTGGACGGCCACCCCGTCGTGCGCAGCCTTGTCGAGATCAGGCTGTTTCTCGAGAAGGTGTGTGCGTGCTTTTGCCCTTCAGTGTTCATTGTTAAGCTGCCAGTCTCCATTTGCTTATAGTTGTCAAATAATTGATGGTGCTGTGCTGAATTCGGTGCCGTAGATTCGCCCAATTGACAAGAAGATGGAGTACCAAATCCAGAAGCTCACCAACGCTGCGGACAGTGCGGCTGCCCAGGATAAGGTGCCAGATGCAGAGGTTAATAGGAAGGATGAGCAACAGGGCGACCAGGACCTGTTGAAGTATCGGCCCAACCCGAATATGATGGATCCCAAGCTTGCTCCTGATGGACAGGTGTTTTTTCTAACTAATTTATACTGGTTGTTAGGTCTCCTAAGCCGGTAATTTGCAGGCATAGATGGGACTACCTTTACCATCGATATATCTGCATTGATTATAGTAGCCTTCTTCAGACCAAAATTAAATGGATAAATCTTTCATGATTTGCATGGCATAAAATCTACCCGTCCTTACCAGCCTGTTTTGTGTAATATTGTTGTCACTTGGAGTTGGAATGAGAAATCTGTACTATTCACAATTTGGTAGAGGTTGTTTCTTGGGTACCTTAAGATGAATTTCGGATTAGTTGTAACATGATGGTTTATGTGTCTTGTTTTAAGTCAACACTCATAACTCATATTTATGCTTCTGAAGACACTGCTTACCAGCCTGGTTTTTGTAATATTGTTGTCACTTGAAGTTGCAATGAGAAATCAGTACTATTCCACAATTTGTCAGAAGTTGTTATTTGGGTACCTTCAGAAGAATTTAGGGATTAGTTGTAATATGATGGTTTATGTGTCTTGTTTTAAGTCAGCACTATCATAACTTGTATTTTTGCTTCTGGAAACACTGCTCAAAGTGTTAATTAAGTACTGCCTTAGTATTGCAAAAGGTTGGAGTCACTGGACTATAGTTCCAAGTACCCTATTTCCATTAGCATTATGTTTAGGTTCCTATCTTCTACATCAGCAATGAGTTATTTCACAATTAGTCTGTTATCTTCGGTTTATACAAGTTCATTTTGTCTGATGTTGAACTGCTTGACTTTCAGGGTAATGATGGTATCTACCGTCCTCCGAAAATTCAGCCGGTTATGATGGATGATAAGCGTAGTAAAGAAGATTCAAGGAGAGAAAAGGCATTAGCCCGTATGGCAACTAATAATCCTTATCTCAAGGAGATGATTGATGATGCCGCCGATAGGCAGAAGAGGTTTGGATAGTTATCTACTTGTTAAGGTGTAGATCAAACTATTTGGTGTGCTATTCTTTCTTGAACCAACTAACATGTCTGTGCAAATCTGCAGTGGAAGGAAACAGCGGGTGATGAAAGCAAAGAATTTGTGAGTTACATGCGGCAGAGAGAGAAGCAAGAGAAAGCAGAGGAGGAGCTATTCACTCGAGCTCCCGTAACCAAACGTGAGAAGTACATGGAGAAGCAGATGAAGAAGCAACTTCATGGGTACGTTGGAGTTCATCTTGTTGTACAGTTCTACCCATTTGCAAAGCGAACCCATTGGCCAGATTAATGACTGATGGTAGCTTTTGGTCACTTTAAGCTGAGCTTGTTCTGCGGGATCTTTCGCTATTGCCCAGCCTTATAAACTGAACTGTTTGTGTATGCAGGTTACAGGGCCTGACCGATGGATTCGATCTTGGAATGAACATGCTGCTCGATGGAGACAAGGAGGACGACGGTGGTTCTGAGCCGCGCAGCAGGAGTGCGGGGCGGAAAAAGCACCAGAAAGGCGGCAAGAAGAGGAAGAGGCATTAGTTCAAACCTGCCAAATAGTTGTTTGAAATTTGCTGTGTTTTTCTATGTAAAACGGAAATTTTGATACACGCCAAACTGAAGAGTGCACTGTAGAACTTAGGAGCAGAGATGGACTTTTGCGTAGAAGCTGCAGTTTGTCTAGAAACAGCTAGTTCAGTCTTTGAGAGATGATTGTCACATGTTCTTATGCTCAACTGTTTGTCTGGGTTATGTTAATTAATTAAAAGTGTGCATGTCAACATGATCAGCTCCTGATTATGCCAATTGCTGCTTTGGAAAAGGCATTCTGTTCGGGAAACAGAACAGTAGATTTATTGCCCACCCTGGGAGGAGACGTCCTCGCTTCTTCAGCATTTTCTGGGGTCTCGCGGACCGAAGACGAAGTTGCCGGCGGTGTAGACAGCCTGCAAGCCGTCCGGGCGTGTCACGTACTCCCGGAACCTGAGCGGAGACGCCTTGTTCCGGCGGGGCATGACGGCCACGCCGCACGCTGCCTGGCGAGGCGAGCGCGGCACGTAGACCACACAGTCCTTGCTCGCGAATGGCACCGCCTGGTCTGCCGTCTGGATCATGAAGTAGCCGCGCCCGTCCGTCGTGCCCCACTTCGACATGGCCAGCTTCCCACGCCGGCACCGCAGCAGCGCCGCCGCGTCTGCAAGGACGCAAACGAAATAGAGGGTCAGTGTCACGTTGCGTGCCTCGTGCGTGCGTCGGTCGTCGTGACTGGTGGTGCGTACTCGGGAGGGGCGCGACATTCTTGGACGGGACGTAGCCGGCGTACCGGCAGTTCTTGCACCAGACGGCGCCGACGATGCCGATGGTGAAGTTGACGTCCGGCTGCGGCCGGGCCACGCCGATCGCCGTGCCGCGGGAACGGAGCTGGCTCATGCCCATCGCCATGGCCGTGGGCGCGGAGAGGTTCCAGACCGAGAGGCTGAGGCAGACCAGAAGGAGTCTCGCGACCCAAACCATTCTTGTGCTTACTGAATACTCCTACTGATTGATCAGCTAGATAGCACCAGAATATATGTGTCTGATGAAGATGTGATTCATGGAGAGTGGTCTGACTGGGAAGAAGGCGCAATTTATGATCACAGGTTCAGCTATCTCTTGCTCCTCGTAGCAGCAAAGTGGCGCCGGATACTTCAGATTTGGAGTGATGTGGATGCAAAGGGATGTCATGATGCACCTCATCGTTGATCGATGCCGGCTTGATTGACTACATTCGGTTGCTTGCATACATCGCCGCCCCCACGACGCACTCGCGTAGGCGCGTGAACCACAACGTTTCACCCGCTACGTACGTCTGCACTACAGGTGTACACACACGCACACACTTCTCTGCCCTTAAAATGTTCCCGTGGAAACCAAGACTGAACTGTGTTAGATTAACCTCTCCACCCGTACAAACCCAACGGTTCAACGAATCCTTAATTGCGTCCTGATCGAGAGCTTCCAACCAAACAATGGTTGGTGGATCTCTGTGGTAGCGCTATGAAAAGGAGATGGGGGCCGAGGCACACGTTACGAGGTTTGACGCGCCGCCACTCCCCCTAGCGATATTTCCTACGGATCTAGAGTTCTAGCGCGAGACACTGCTTAGCTACCTTAGCCTCGTTCTCGCCGTCGACCCCATGGCCAACGGTTCGAGTTCTTCGAGCACCGGTGAAGGTAACTCATCTCCATCCCTCTCTGTGTCATAGATCTAGTACCTAGTTAGTGCTCTACAGAACCGATCTGGAACCAGCAAGTCAAACATTGGTATCAGAGCATTGTTTCGGATTTACGTTTCGATAGAAAGCAAAGCATAGCAACCCTAGATCCCAAAAAATACAGAGCGCCGCCCACATGGCCACGCCGTTCCTCTCCATCACTACGAGCATCGGCATGCCGAGTCGTCGGAAAAAGAACCAACCCCAATGGGGCAAAAAAAAGGCAAAAGAGATCTCTGAATCCGAAAGAAAGTAAAGTCCCCTGTTTTTGTCCCGGATCCCCAAACTCGAAAGAGAGAAAGCCTAAAATTTCCCCGAATCAAATCCAAAACAGAAAATTTCACCGGCCGCCGCCGCGCGCTGGAAAAGGGAGCCACCGCCTGAGTCGTTTGGCAGTGGCGCACCCACCCTCGGGTGGATGCGCGTGCCGGCAAAGGGGCAGGGCGCCACCACCTGCTACTTTCTCCTCTCCTGCATCTTGTGGAAGGGGAAAAAGAAGGGAGCGGAGAAAGTAAGGGGGAAGGAGGTGCTCGCTGCGGAGGGGGA
This sequence comes from Avena longiglumis, assembly GCA_030063025.1. Taxonomy (NCBI): domain Eukaryota; kingdom Viridiplantae; phylum Streptophyta; class Magnoliopsida; order Poales; family Poaceae; genus Avena; species Avena longiglumis. The sequence continues at coordinate 83,240,708 of CP125973.1, read as the reverse complement.
GGGGCTTGCAGGCGGCCATGCGTTGGACGGCGCGGCCTCCTCGCCGCTGCAAGTTGGGCATCGCCCAGAGAGTGGGGAGGACGTTGAATGGGAGCTAGGGTTGAGAGGGGGTTGCAACAGCTGGGAGGCGCGCAGCCGTCAGATTTAGGTCGGGCTAGATCGAACGTCCATGATCCACCGGACACAGGTGGCCTGAGGCCAAGCGACCTGCGGCTAGACCATGGGTCGTGGGCTGCTTGAAGAGTGTAACTGCAGCGTCTTGGGGAGATGATAGAGGCGCGGCAGCATGGGCGGCGGGCCGTCTTGCAACACCGAAAGTGTTGGGCCAAAGCGAGCCACCAGTTAAAACAACATAGTTTTTGTTTTTTACATAAGCTATTTTACAATTTTATTATCTGTTTTTGATAATTTTTGCACAATTTTTTCTACTTCCTCCGGCCCATATTAATTGACTTGAATTTGTCAAATTTTAGATGAACCTATATACTAAATAGTGTCTAGATTTGTCCAAATTTTGACAAATCCAAGTCAATTAATATGGGTCGGAGGGAGTACACAAAATTATCCAATGAAATTTTGTCTAGAAAATACAAAAATAACAGTAAAGTTGATGAATTTTTTAATTCTTGTCTTCCGCTGTAAATAGTTAAAAGGGCTCTTTTCAAATTTAATAAAGACAAAGAAAGTATTGAATTTTTTTAGAGCATGTTAAAGTTGGTCATATTCATGTTATTTTTCTAACCAACGTTGTAAATAGCAAGATTATGATTAATGTCTTGTTTTTAAAGTGAATAAAGTTATATGTTTTTATTCTATTTTCTGCCCAATGGTGATATAGAATTAAATGCATGAACATTTGTATATCTTAATTTTGACCAACGTTGGACTAATATATTCAATTGTTATTTTCTCACTTCTTTGTGGTTTTCAGGATGGTATTACTTGATGAGCTGCATCAAGAATGTCCCCACACTGAGAGGTGACAATTACTCCGAGTGGAGAAAGAAGGTGGATTTAGCCTTCATATGTGCTGAGGCGAATTGGGTCCTTGAGACCAAGCCACCCCTCAAGCCAACAGAGCCAATCCAAGAGGTTGCGATGATGATGCAGCATGGGAAAGAAATAAAAGGGACTATACTCCACTGGAGCTATCCTACACATTAGAGAACAGAAAGTGGCAGAATGCCAACAAAAAATGCATGGCATTTATAAATAACACAATCGAGCAAGCTATTGTTGGCTCCATCATAGAGTGTGCTTCCGTTGCGGAGTACTTGGAAAAGATAAAGAGCCAGTTCACTGGCTCTTCAAAGACATATGCAACCTAGCTGTTGAAGCAGTTGGTGACAAAAAAGTACACCGATGATAGACATGGAATTAGGGAGAACATTGTAGGGGTTCGTAGCATGGAAAACAAAAAAATTCTATCGCATACAAACAAACAAGCCAAGATCTATCTACTAGATTGTAGCAACGAGTCGATGGAATAACTTACCCTCGAAGATTCCAAAGTGTTTAACGAGAGCGGATTCGTAGGCGATGTAGTCGTACTCTTCCGATCTCAAGATCGTGTGAAGCGATCCTTCCGTATTGCGTTAAGCGCTTCCATGATTGGTCACACGTTCGGTACTCGGCGAAGACCTTCACATCCCTTGTTCCAGCAGGCGGAGGTTGTAGCACTCTCCGCGATTCCGTGACCTGGCGTGAATGCAAGTAGAGGAAATCCCTTGAGGCTCCTTATGGCGGGCGAGTATGGTGGAGTATGAGAGAGGGCTATTAGTGGTCTAGAGATTAGACACACCAATTAGAAGGCTCTAAGCATGAGCTAAAGAAACTCTAAACCAAAAGCGGCTCTAAGCAGGAGATTAGAAGATAGGAACTTGTGTGTTTGAGGAGGAGGCCCCTTTTCCTTTTATAGGTGGAGGGTCTGGCGCCGGAAGGGAGGAGGTCCTCCCCAACTCGGCTAGGCTTGGCCGCCCGGCTTGGAGAGAGGACTCCTCCTCCAAGTTGGTTTCAACCTCCTCTTGCTTGTTCCCAGGTTTCCTGTTTCCCGATTTCCGGTTTAGCTGTTTCCACTTTCTGGCAGTTTTGACTTTTAAGTTTTGGAAGAGCAAGAACACTTAGTACATGATGCAATCATTCAATGACACATTCATGTACCCTCCCCAGTCTTGGGACAATCGGAACCTTCTAGAACATTCGATGAAAACAGGAATCATTCCCGAACTCGAAGCGGGACTTTCCTTATATGAATCTTATTCTCCGGACCATTCCGGATCACCTCGTGATATCCCGGATCCCATCCGAGACTCCGAACAACATTCGGTCTCTTTCTCATAATACCATAACTACTCAAAACAACGTCGAATCCTTAAGTGTGTCTCCCTACGGTTCGTGAATTATGCGGACATGATCGAGACACTTCTCCGAACAATAACCAATAGAGGAATCTGGAAATTCATATGGTTCCCACATATTTATACGATTACTTTGCGATTGAATGAACCACTTACATACGATACCAATTTCCCTTTGTCTCACGATAGTTTACTTATCCGAGGTTATGATCGTCGGTATCTTTGCATACCTAGTTCAAACTCGTTACCGATAAGTACTCTTTTCTCGTTCCCGTGATATGTGATCCCTTGTGACCCAGTCACATGCTTGCAAGCCAATTGGATGACATTCCACCGAGAGGGCCCAGAGTATATCTATCCGTCATATGGATGGACAAATCCCTCTTGATCCATGTGTTTCAACCAATACTTTCCGAACACTCAATGCCACCTTTATAGCCACCCGATTCACGGTGTGGTGTTTGATGTCATCAAAGCATCCATCCGGTAAGGTGATATGCATGATCTCATGGTGAAGGAATTAGGTTACTATGTATCAAAAAACATATAGCAATTGAACTATTGAAATGACTTGATCTTTATGCTACGGCTTATCTATAGGAGTATGTCCACCATATCATTCTCTAACGATATGATCTTGTTGTTGATAACATCTCAATGTTCATGATAGAAACCACAATCATTAATCAACCAACAAGCTAGTGAAGTATAGAGGCTATACTAGGGACTTCTAATTAAGTTTACAAATCACACAAGTATTAATGTTTCCTTGTTAATACTATTATAGCATGAATGTAAACATTTATCATAAACACAAAGATATAATAATAACTATATTTATTATTGCCTCTAGGGCATATCTCCAGATCTCCCACTTGCACTAGAGTCATCTAATCTAGATTACATGGTAATATACGAACACCCATGGCGGTTTGGTGTTGGTCATGTTTGCCCTCGGGAGAGGTTTAGTCAACGGATCCGCCACATTCGGATCTGTGTGTACTTTGCAAATCTTTATATCCCCATCCTGGATATGTTCTCGAATAGCGTGAAAGCTTGATATCTTGACTTCTTGTGTGACCTTGGTTCTTGCGCATTGGCTATGGCGCCCATGTTATCACGAGTAGATAGACATTGGGTCCAGTAGCACTAGGAACCACCCGGCTCGTAATGAACTCTTTCATCCATATCGCTTCTTGTGAAGCCTCAAAGCAACCATGTATTCCGATTCAGTTGAAGATCTCGCCACAACGCTTTGCTTTGCACTCCTCCATTAGCTTTGCACCATTCAAAATAAATCATTATCCAGTTGTGATTTAGAATCATCCGGATCGGTGTTCCAACTAGCATCGGTGTAACCATTAACAACGAGCTGTTCATCACCTCCATAAGAAAGAACCATATCCTTAGTTCTTCTCAAGTACTTAAGGATGTTTTTGATCATTGTCAATGATCCACTCTGGATCACTTTGATATCTGCTAGTTAAACTAATAAAGATATGCAATGTCGGGTCTAGTACATAGCATGGCATACATTAGAGATCCTATGGCTGAGGCATAGGGAGTCTTACTCATCCTTTCTCTATCTTACTGCCGATGTCGGACTTTGAGTTTTACTCAAGTTCAGATTAGCAACATGGGCAAGAATCCTTTCTTGCTTTCTTCCATTCAAACCTCTTTAGAACTTTGTCCAAATATGTACTCTGTGACAATGATATTTGGCGTTTCGATCTATCTCTATAAATCTTTATGCCTAATATGTAAGCTTCGCCAAGATCCTTCATTGAAAAACTATTATTCAAATATTCCTTGACACTATTAAGAAGGTCTACATCATTCCCAATCAACAATATGTCATCCACATATAGTATTAAGAATGCTATAGAGCTCCCACTCACTTTCTTGTAAATACAAGCTTCTCCATAAGTTTGTATAAAACCAAAACTTTTGATTACCTTATCAAAGCGTTGATTCCAACCGGATGCTTGCTTCAATCCATAGATGGACCGTTGAAGTTTGCATACCTTGTTAGCATCTTTAGGATCGACAAAACCTTTGGGTTGCATCATATACAACTCTTCATCAATATCTCCATTGAGGAATCTTTGTTTTGACATCCATCCGCCATATCTCATAATCATAATATGCGTGATTGCTAACATAATCCTCACGACTTTAACCGCTACCGGTGAGAAAGTCTCATCGTAGTCAACTCCTTGAATTTGTGAAACCCTTTTGCGACAAGTCGAGCTTTATAAACGATAACATTACCATCAGCATCTGTTTTCTTCTTGAAAATCCATTTGTTCTCGACCCTTCCGGCCATCCGGTAAGTCCACCAAAGTCCATACTTGGTTTTCGTACATGGATCCAATCTCGATTTCATGGCTTCTTGCCATTTATTGGAATCTGGGCTCATCATTGCTTCCTCATATGTCTCGGGTCATCGGTGTTGTCCACCAACATGACACTCATAACGGATCATACCAATCTAGAGTGGTACGAGTTCTCGTTGACCTCAGAGGCTCTGTAGCAACTTCAACAAGTTTCATGATCATCATCATTAGCTTCCTCTCTAATTGGTGCAGGCACCACAGGAACTTCTTCGGTGCTGCGTTACTACAATTTAGAGAAGGTTCGACAACCTCGTCGAGTTCTACTTTCCTTCAGTCACTTCTTTCGAGAGAAATTCCTTCTCTAGAAAGGATCCATTCTTAACAGCGAAGATTTTGCCTTGGATCTATGATAGAAGGTATACCCAATAGTTTCCTTGGTATCCTATGAAGGCGCATTTTTCCGCTTTGGGTTCAAGCTTGACTGTAGAACTTCTTTACATAGGCTTAGCATCTCCAAACTTTAAGGAGCGACAATTTAGGTTTCTTCCCAAACCTAATTCATACGGTGTCGTTTCAGCGGATTTAGACGGTGCCCTATTTAAAGTGAATCGGCTGTTTCTAATGCATAACCCCAAAATGATAGCGGTAAATCTGTAAGTGACATCATAGAACGAACCATATCTAAAAGAGTTTTATTACGACGTTCGGACACACCATTCTGTTGTGGTGTTCCCGCGTGTCAATCAGAAAGTATTCCGCATTTCTTCAAATGCTCGCCAAACTCGTAACTTAGATATTCACCTCCATGGTCAGAACGCAGAAATTTAATCTTCTTGTTACGTTGATTCTCTACCTCACTTTGAAACTCCTTAAACTTCTCGAAGGTTCAACTTATGTTTCATGAAATAGATATACCCATATCTACTCAAGTCATCCGTGAAGGTAAGAACATAACGATAACCACCACGCGATGCTACACTCATTGGACCACACACATCGGTATGTATGATTTCCAATAAGTCCGTAGCTCGCTCCATCATACCAGAAAATGGAGTCTTAGTCATTTTCCCATCGGACATGCTTCGCATCTTTCAAGTGATTCAAAATCAAGTGATTCAAGAAGTCCATGAATGGAGTTTCTTCACGCTTCACTCCAATGTGACCAAGACGATTGCCACATATAGGTCAATTATCGCTGATTTCAAGCGTTTAGCCTCAATGTTGTTGATATGTGTATTTCCACTATCGAGATTCAATAAGAATAGACCATCTATCAAAGGTGCATGTGCATAAAACATATTACTCATATAAATCGAACAACCATTATTCTACGATTTAAACAAGTAACCATCTTGCAATAAACAAGATCGATATAATGTTCATGCTCAACACAGGCACTAAATAACAATTATTTAAGTATAAAACTAATCCCGATGGTAGATGAAGGGGTAGCGTGCCGACCAGCGATCACATCAACCTTTGATCCGTTTCCCACGCCGCATCGTCACCTCGTTCTTCGCTAGCTTCCGTTTATTCTCAAGACTGTTTGAGTTACAAATATGAGCAACCGAACGATATCAAATACCTGGCACTACTACGAGTACTAGTGAGATACACATTAATAACATGTATATCGGATATACCTTTCTTATTGATGTTGCCGTTCTTCGATCCGCCAAGTACTTTGGGCAATTCCGCTTCTGACCTTCTCCTTGCGGTAAAAGCACTCGGTTTAGGCTTGGGTCCACCTTGGTTTTCTTCGCGGCGTGGTAACTTTCTTACCACCCTTCTTGAAGTGTCCCTTTTGCTTAGACTTGCCTTTCTTGAATTTGGTGGTCTTATTGACCATCAACACTTGGTGCTCTTTCTTGATCTCCACTGCAGACTTTAACATAGCAAATAGTTACGCAACTCTTTGTTCATGTTACGCATGTTGTAGTTCATCACAAAGTTCTGTAACTTGGTGGTAGTATTTGGAGGACACGGTAAATCCCAAAGCATTAGGAATCACTATACCCAAGCTTTGAAGTTTGTTTATGCGTGCCCACATCTTAAGCACATGCTCACCGACGATTTGTCCTCTTCCATCTTGCGGTTAAAGAACTTTTGAAGCCTCATAGCTTTCAATTGCCGCATGAGTCTCAAAAATCAATTTGAGATCCTCGACAATATCATATGGGACTCTTCAAACCTTTTAAAAGCTCCGATTCTAAACCATACAAGATAGCACCTTGAACTATGGAGTCTTGATTCTTCCGGCGAGGTAAACATTCTTTACTTCATCGGAGCATCAGTGCAGTGGGTCACCCGGTGCATCCAAAGACATAGGTCAAATTACGGTGTGAGGACAATCCTCAAATTGCGGAACCAATCCATGAAGTTGCTTCCATTGTTTTTCAACTTTTCTTTCTCTAGGAACGCATTAAAATTGATGGTAGGGGCTGCCATTGATCTACAAATATATTTGCAATAGTTTAGACTAAGTTTATGACAAATTGAGTTCAAATTAATTAATGAAATTAAACTAGGTGAACTCCACCAAAACAACATCCCTCACATTGTTTTAGTGATCACACGAACCAAATCCACTACATCAACACCGATCATCACGAGAGTTGACATAGTTTCAATGGCGAACAATCGTCATGTTCATCATATCTACTATACGATTCATGCTTTACCTTTCGGTGATCCGTGTTCCGAGACCATGTCTGTACATGCTAGGCTCGTCAAGATCAAACCTTAGTTTCTGCATGAGCAAATCTGGCTTGCTCACGTTGTATACTCTTGCAGAATCTAACACACCCGATCATCACGTGGTGCTTCGAAGCAACAAGCTTTAGCAACGGTGCTAACTAAGGGTGAACACTTTATGATTTGAAATTCATGTGCATGAGGGATCATCTTATAATGCTACCGTCGTCTACTAAGCAATACAAGATGCATAAAGGATTAACATCACATGCAATTCATAATATGTGATATGATATGGCCTTTCTTCTTTGTGCTTCCGATCTCCATCTTCAAGCACCTAACATGGTCTCCATCATCACGGCATTGCATCAAGGTCAATGACGCTTCACCATGGTTGTCGTCCACGGCTTCAACTATTACAACTACTTTGAATAGACACGCTCGTTATAACATAAATAAAAGACAACCATATGGCTCCTGCCATTTGCCAACTTACAATAAGGAACATTGCATACATCAAATATAATCACAATCATGGCCATATCACATCACTGCACACCCCTGCAAAACAAAGTTAGACGCCTCTACTTTCTTTGCATATTTTACGTGGTTTGGGGCTTTCAATAAGTGTCGTTCTAACTTACGAACAATAACCACAACATTGATACTAGCATTGTTGATCACCCGTTGTAAATTGGATCTTAACTATGCTAGGAGAAACAGGCACCCGCAAAGCCACTTATGCAATACAAGTTGCATGTTAAGCGTGGAGCAAGTCTCATGAACGATGTCATGTAAGGTTAGCCCGGGCCGCTTCATCCCAACATACCGCAATATGCAAAGTACACAAAAAGCAATCGACAATAAAAGCATCAACGCCCATAATGACCATTGTGTTCTACTCGTGCAACAGATCTACATATAGACACGGCTCTGATACCACTGTTGGGGTTCGTAGCATGGAAAACAAAAATTTTCTATCGCATACAAAAAAACAATCCAAGATCTATCTACTAGATTGTAGCAACGAGTCGATGGAATAACTTACCCTCGAAGATTCCAAAGTGTTTAACGAGAGCGGATTCTCGTGGGTGATGTAGTCGTACTCTTTCCGATCTCAAGATCGTGTAGACGATCCTTCCCAAGGCTGCGTTCGGCAGCGCTAATCGGTCACACGTTCGATTTTCGATGAAGACCTTCCTCTCCCTTGTTCCACTGTGGGAGGTTGTAGCACTCTCCTCGCGATTCGTGACTGTGGCGTGGTACGGAGTAGAGGAAATCCATGAGGCTTCGCCTTAAGCCGGGCGAGTATGGTGGAGTATGAGAGAGGGCTATTAGTGGTCTAGAGATTAGACACACCAATTAGAAGGCTCTAAACCGCAGGCTAAAGCAATTAGAAGCTCTAAACCAAAACGGCTCTAAACCGGAGATTAGAAGATAGGAACTTGTGTGTTTGAGGAGGAGGCCCTGCCCCTCCTTTTATAGGTGGAGGGGCTGGCGCGCCAGGGAAGGGGAGGGGAGTCCCTCCCCAACTCGGCCTAGGCTTGGCCGCCGGCTTGGAGGAGAGGGACTCCTCCTCCAAGTTGGTTTCAACCTCCTCTTGCTTGTTTCCCACAGTTTCCTGTTTCCCACAGTTTCCTGTTTTCCACAGTTTCCTGTTTTAGCCGTTTGACTTTCAAACTGGCAGTTTGACTTTCAAGTTTTGGAACAGCAAGAACACTTAGTACATGATGCAATCATTCAATGACACATTCATGTACCCTCCTCCCCAGTCTTAGGACAATCGGAACCTTCTAGAACATTCCGATGAAAACACCTAATCATTCCCGAACTCAAAGCGGGACTTTCCTTATATGAATCTTATTCTCCGGACCATTCCGGATCACCTCGTGATATCCGGATCCCATCCGAGACTCGAACAACATTCGGTCTCTTTCTCATAATACCATAACTACTCAAAACAACGTCGAATCCTTAAGTGTCTCCCTACGGTTCGTGAATTATGCGGACATGATCGAGACACTTCTCCGCATAATAACCAATAGAGGAATCTGGAAATTCATATGGTTCCCACATATTTCTACGATTACTTTGCGATTGAATGAACCACTTACATACGATACCAATTTGCCTTTGTCTCACGATAGTTTACTTATCCGAGGTTATGATCGTCGGTATCTGCGCATACCTAGTTCAACCTCGTACCGATAAGTACTCTTTTCTCGTTCCGTGATATGTGATCCCTTGTGACCCGTCACATGCTTGCAAGCCAATTGGATGACATTCCCGAGAGGGCCGAGTATATCTATCCGTCATATGGATGGACAAATCCCACTCTTGATCCATGTGTTTCAACCAATACTTTCCGAACACTCAATGCCACCTTTATAGCCACCCAGTTACGGTGTGGTGTTTGATGTCATCAAAGCATCCATCCGGTAAAGGTGATATGCATGATCTCATGGTCGAAGGAATTAGGTTACTATGTATCAGAAAGCATATAGCAATTGAACTATTGAAATGACTTGATCTTTATGCTACGCTTATCTATAGGAGTATGTCCACCATATCATTCTCCTAACGATATGATCTTGTTGTTGATAACATCTCAATGTTCATGATAGGGAAACCACAATCATTAATCAACCAAAAAGCTAGTGAAGTATAGAGGCTATACTAGGGACTTCTAATTAAGTTTACAAATCACACAAGTATTAATGTTTCCTTGTTAATACTATTATAGCATGAATGTAAACATTTATCATAAACACAAAGATATAATAATAACTATATTTATTATTGCCTCTAGGGCATATCTCCAACAAACATCCTCCGGATGAGCAACATAGCTGCAAACCTGAAGCCCATGGATGCTGATCGGAGCTAAAGCCTCTGCTTGTCCACTTGGTCATGGCATCACTGCCTCAACAGTTTGACAACTTCGTTGTCAATTACAACATGGCCCCATAAAAGTGGGACATAGAGAATACCATCGCCATGTGTGCTCAAGAAGAGGAGAGGCTCAAAGCCAGTGGTTCATTGAACCTAGTGAAGGACAACAAGAAAAGGATCTTCACTCAAAGCAACCATGACTCCCCTTCTAAGCCACATGGTAAAGCTCCCATGCACTATCAGCCTCAGCACAATCCTGCCCTCCTAGTGAAAGAGATGCTTGCCTCCATTGTGGCAAGAAAGGGAATTTTAAGAAAGATTGCTCTGTCTTTCTAAAGGAACTAATGATAAGGAAAGGTAACAACATTGTTTATTTTGTTAAATGAATCCCTGTATACATACTTTTCGAAATCTACTTGGTGGATTGACTCAGGGGCAAATGTTTATGTTGCAAAAAAATTATAGGGATTCCATTTGATGAGGACTATGAAAAGAAACGAAGGATACGTTGAAGTCACAAATGGAGTCGAAGCAGACGTTGAGGCTGTTGATGACATCTCCTTGGAGCTTGCTGACGGATCAATGATCTTGCTTACGGATGTTCTCTATGTTCCTTCTTTGCATAAAATTTTAATAAGTGTTTCGCGTTTGGACAAAGTAAACTATCCATTATAGTTATGGTAGTGTCGCTTAGGCCATATTTTGAGGGGGAGAATGTAAAGACTAGTTAAAAATGATATTCTTACTCCATTATAGTTATCCGAAATAGAGCAATGCATCGGTTGCGTTAGATGAAATTATGTAAAGCAAATCAAAAAGGATGCAAAACAAAGAACCGAAGCACTAGAAATTATTCACACTGACATATGTGGACCATTTTCAGTGAAAAGTGTGGATGGTTATGACTCGTTCATAACATTCACAGATGATTACTCCCGTTATGGTTACATGTATCCAATTAAATAAAGATCGTAAGCGCTGGATAAATTTAAGATATTCAAAGCTAAAGTTGAGAATCAGCACACTAAAATAATAAAGATAGTAAGGTCCGACCGTGGAGGGGAGTACTATGGTCGACACACCCCATATGGACAAGTCCCTGGACCCTTTGCAAGGTTCTTATAGGAGACTGGCATAGTGGCCTAGTATTCCATGTCTGGCGACCCTCAGCAAAATGGATGTAGAGGGAGTGTCCCAAACTTTATTTAACATAAGGTGGAGTCCCCTGTGCTTACAATGCTAGTCCCTGGATCAATAGCTAGCATCCACAGTTAAGATGTAATATCAAGAAACAAAGGTCATAGTATAACTTTATAACCAGGAATAACATAATTTTATTACATCTTACATAGCTCATTTGGCTATTACAATACATTGCAGCGGAATAACTATAGTCATGGGGTCCTTCATCTTCAAAGTGCCACAGGCAGATGTTGGTTGTAGACTTTGTAATCCTAATCAATCAATCTTCACTAAAATCAATCAAACCTGCAACATTACAAGTTACAGCCACAAGGGTCAATACATTTGAATTGTATTGGCAAGTGATACTATGGTAGTATAGTGGAATCTATCATCTATATTCATTTGGCTAAGTGGAGTTGAGGCTTGCATTGCTCAAAATAGATTTTTCCTTAACATTTGAAAACACTAAGTTTTTGCTTGACAAAAACATTTTTCTCAATCAAAGATTGAATATCCTTTAACCCTTGTTCAACCACAAGTTTTTAACTTAGAAATTTGAATGATGAGATTCTTGATTGCTTCCATGTCTTGATGCTCAAATTGTCCTTTAGCAGGGACATGGCTAAGAACTTAGATTTTACACTCTGCAGAGGTGGTGCACTTTCCCCACAAGACTTGGTTTCCCAAGACAAGATCTTTCAGAAGCCTTCCCTTAGACCAAAATGGACGCGTTCCATCCTATCAAACTCTACCACCAACTGTCCATATGGCTAAGTTCTTGCAACCTATATGATCCAGGCAGAGCCCATAATGCCAAGTGGCTGCACTTGAAGCTTCTCAACATTTGACATCTCAAATCTCTTTGTTCCTGGGTGGCCATCCACAAGTGAGATACACAAGGTAAACCATAGACATGGGCCTTGTGAACCACTCAACCAAAATCCACCAAGCAATTACCATTCCACCGGGTGATTCATTAACTTAGTTGTTTTATTAAACAAAACACAAGTCCTCAGACTTAGGATTTTTTCCATAGTGTGAATATATATTCCACCCATGTTTTCTATTAGCTAGGCTAAGCTTGATAGTAATAGGAATCTTAACTTAGGAAGATTTCCACTAAGGTTTCATCTACTAGGTTTTACTATAGCAAGGTTTATACTTAGCAAAATTTCATGCAAGTTTTACTTAGAGATAATCACTAATGCATAGTGAAAGTAATGGGACAAAAAGCATGAAGTATCACTTGCCTTTTTGGTAGAGTATGGGTTCACTCCTTGTCCTTGTAACAATCACACTCTTCAAGTCACTACAATTCAATCAAGCAAGGCACAAACTCAATCTACCAATCAAGCAAAACATCACATAAAATGACAAAGTCAAAGTAATGCATGCAAGCATGCCAAGCTTTGTTTTGTTTGAAAAAGTGGTTCCTAATGGGTCATAAACATTTGAAAACACCTATTGGGCATTTTGTAAAGTGGCAAAGTCATTTGCAAAGGATTTCACTTCAAAAACCATTTTCAAAATCAAGTATCATTTTATGTGGTGTAGAAATATTTTTACTAAGGCATTAATCCATAGGGTTCACCAAAATATGTTTTTAAACCATAAAACTTGGTGTTTGGGGTCAGAGAGTTTAAAACAACACATTTTCCAAAGTTTTCCTTCAAAACCATTTTTAATAAATAAACCACATTTCTATTTGACTAGAAATGGTTTTAAATCAAAGAATCATTATTTTGTTTCACCAAATACATTTTTGAAACCACAAAGTGTTTCCTATGGTCAGTAGGTTCAAATCACACCATTTGCCAAAGATTTTATCCCCAAAAACATTTTTGAACAATTTTTACATCCTTAACAAGCATACAAATGTTTCTGCAAAAACAATCATTTTACCAGAGGCTTTTTACTAAACACAAGGCATGATTGGCTAGGGCTTGTTCCACTGATTCCATTGATATAAAGTTTGCAAAATTTGGACGTGTGGTTTAAAAGTTACATGGGTTTCAAAATGGCATCTAAATATGATTTCAAATTCTATTTTAAACAGAAACTGGCCACGCGTCGCAAAACCATTGGCTGGTACCGCTTCGGTTGGATCAGCTCTGTGGTGCGTTGGATCTAATGCGAATCGTGCGGCTCAGTTGCTTCCATACCGGTTCTTAAGTCATTACATACGCCACAGATTAAGATCTAACGGCTCGCGTGCTGACTAAGCTGGCGGCGCGGCGGCGACGGCAACGGTCGGGCGAGTGCTAGCGGTGGTTCTAGGAAGCAAAGAAGACAGATGGGGTGCTTACCGTGTTCGCGAGGACGAGGTGGTTCTCGACGTGTGGTCGACGTGGCAAGGGGCGCACGAGGACAGGAGGAATTCCTCGTCGGAGTTAGGCCTGGCGACGGTTGCACGCGGTCGAGGTCGAGGACGATGCTACGGGTCACGAGAAGGCAAACCAGAAGCATGGTTAGACGTCGATCAAGGAGATGTTGTGTGCGTGAAGGAGAAGAAGAGGCGGTCATTTCACGAGAACTCGCCGGAGTAGAAGACAGACGCGGCGGCGCTCAGAGCTTGTCGGCGATGCTCGGCGCCCGGTTGAACGGGAATCTGGGAGGAGCGTGCTGGAGTGGGAAGGTGTGAGCTTGGTCGGGAGGTAAGGGCGTACAGGCCGGAATTGGAGGTGGAAGCTCGTCGGAGCAGTGGGAGGGCGAGCTCGATTCAGAGCAGCCTGGTGGCGTGTTGGTTATGGCGAGAGAGTAGAAAGGAGGAGAAGACGCAGGCGATTTATCGTGCGTGGTCGCAGCGAGGTTAAGGCACGGCTTTATGGCGAATTGAAGCATGACATCAGCAGCAAACGGCGTGGTCGTCGCGAGGAAGAAGAGGAGGAGCTTGCGTGGGTCCCTAACTTGTCGGCCGAGGAATGAGAAGGAGAAGAGGCCACCAACAAGATCTGCTCATTGGGTTAGAAATTGAGTGCCAAACGTTTTCTTCGGGGAAGGGGGAGCTGGGCTGGTTCTGGGCCTTGTTGGGCTGCTGGGTTGGGTCGACCAGTTCCTTATTTTTTTCCTTCCTGAACCTTTTCTTTTTCTAAATCTAATTTCTGTTTTGAATTTCAAACAAACAAACAATACTCAAATCAATTCAAACAATCACCACACTTTGAAACTTTGAATTTGCTTCTGTTCAGTAACATAAACTAAAATTCAAAACCAAAATCTTTATTTTCATTTTAGAGTCCATTTATAATTAAATAAAATGGACACTAGTTAATAAATTAGATGGGTTTTAATTTATTTAAAAACTCCATTTGAAATCTAAATATTTTCAAAACCAAATCAGTAGGTTTTATTTGAAAATAAAGATATCTGGAAAACTTGTTTAAAATAAAAATAACATTTTATTTTAGGTTCCATTATTAATTAAATAAAATGGGCCTTAGTCATTAAATCAAATAGGATTTGTTTTATTAAAAACTTTATTTTGAAATCTAAAATAAAACCAAAACTCTTTAGTAGGTTTTATTTGAGAATATAAAATACTTGGAAAACTTATTTAAAATAAATAAATAAGTTTTTGTGTTTATTTAAAATGGGAAAAGACTTTACTTAAATAAAATTTGGATATTAAATCCTTATTAATTTATTTAAATAAACCTTTACTATTTTTATCAAAACAAAATTTCTTATTTCAAAAGCTTGGCCAAGGTTTTAATTTGGCTTATAAAATAGTCTTTATTTATAAAACTTCTATTTCATTTGAAAACCAAATCTTTTATTTAAAAGATCCAAAATAGTAATTTTAAATATTTTTAAGTTTATTGTTTATTTAACTTTTTAAATCCCTTTAGGATTTTATTAATACAAATAGGCTTTGAAAGTTTCCAAATGGATTCAAAAAGTTTCTTCTCACCCTGAAAATCAACAAAGTTTTATTTTATTCATTTATTTTTCACATTACAAGATTTGGAAAATCTTGGGTTGTGACAGGATACCACCCTTAAAATAAATCTCGTCCCGAGATTTGGGAAGGCTAGGGTTACAAGTAGGCTCAAAAGCATCTAGGGTACTACCACCCTTAAAAATTTTCTAACCAAATTACATATTGGCCTTCTTGGGGTCCTGGGGAAACTTTTCTGGGCAAACATCTGCATAGTGTCATTTGTTTTCACACTTGAAACATGTGACAAGGCTGAGATATTTTATAGGTTGGTTTATCTTGTGCTTCCTCTTTCCTGAACAGAAGTTTACATAGTGGCCTAGTTCCTTGCATTTGAAACACATCACTTGGCTGATATCTTTCTTTTCCTTTGGTAACATTGCCTCTTGTTTGTTTCCTTGGTTCTTCTTCTTTTCTGGGCATTCATTGGCATATTGTCCCATCTCTTTGCAATTGTAACATTGCACTTGAGTATTATCCTTCTTGTTAGGGTTGGGGCATTTCTTTTCTTCTTGGGTCTCTCCAAAGCTAGGAGTTCTTCTAGTTCATGTTCTTCATATGTTTTCTCATAGGTAGGAAATCTTTCTCTCTTCTTGCGGCATTCTTCTTCATGCTCTTTGGATGTATGATCCTTGTCTCTACAAATATTGCTAGCTTGGGTTCCTTCTAGAATAGCATCTTTGTCATCCTTGTTGTCATTAGCTCTTTGGGAAAAGTTTTCTCTCATGATGATCATTTGAGTAACTAATCCTTGCAGTAATTGGGATTGAAGTTTCAAAATCCTTTGTATGGCTGGGTCTAGTCCATTGTGGTTGGCTAAAAGCTGAGTTGTCTCTTGGCTCAACTGGTTTTGGGTTGTTATAAGTTCTCTCATGTTGTCCTCTTGGTTGTTGTTGTCATCAACCTTGATGTTGGAGTCTCTTGGAGTAGTCATCTGTTTGGGTTGCATTGGGATTAGAATAGGCAAAATATTTCTAAGGGAATAATTATAATCACACACATCACAATTCACTCAAGCAATGTGCAAGCAATCACAAACAAACATTTCACTCAACCAACCAACTTCAAGCACATTTTTAGGCAACAAAATATTTTTGTTACACCACATAAGTTGGTGTGCTTGACTTAAACTAAATATGGTGGTCCATCTATATGGTTCACTTGTGATCTTTCCATCCTTCTTGGTTGATTCTCCTTGAACAAAATCTTTGTATCCTTGGAGAAAATTTCTCATGTCTTGGTCACAAACTTCAAAGGTGATCATGGTTCCTTCTAAGTTGTATTTCCTTAGTCTTCAAGTCGTGGGCAAGATTTCTTGTCTCACTTGTCCTTAGTGATATCCAAGGTTGAAGTCCTTGGTGGATATGCTGAAGATGTTGAAGTCATTAGAGTTGAAGAAGTTGAAGTCATTAGAGTTGAAGATGTCCTTTGCACATGGTGTAGTCTTTGGCCATGGGTAGGTTTGTCCATCAAGTTTGAAAATAGAAATGGTGTAGAGTTAAAACCAAAATGGTTGAGGAAAGAGTTTACAAGATTGTTTGTAAATAAGTTTTGGTACAATACAACTCCTATTTTTCTAAGGTTTTTTGTTCAATCCTAGGGTTTACAAATCCTACAGGCAACACAATGCTCTGATACCATCTGTAGAGGGAGTGTCCCAACCTTTATTTAACATAAGGTGGAGTCCCCTGTGTTTACAATGCTAGTCCCTGGATCAATAGCTAGCATCCACAGTTAAGATGTAATATCAAGAAACAAAGGTCATAGTATAACTTCATAACCAGGAATAACATAATTTTATTACATCTTACATAGCTCATTTGGCTATTACAATACATTGCAGCGGAATAACTATAGTCATGGGGTCCTTCATCTTCAAAGTGCCACAGGCTGGTTGTAGACTTTGTAATCCTAATCAATCAATCTTCACTAAAATCAATCAAACCTGCAACATTACAAGTTACAGCCACAAGGGTCAATACATTTGAATTGTATTGGCAAGTGATACTATGGTAGTATAGTGGAATCTATCATATATATGCATTTGGCTAAGTGGAGTTGAGGCTTGCATTGCTCAAAATAGATTTTTCCTTAACATTTGAAAACACTAAGTTTTTGCTTGACAAAAACATTTTTCTCAATCAAAGATTGAAGATCCTTTAACCCTTGTTCAACCACAAGTTTTTAACTTAGAAATTTGAATGATGAGATTCTTGATTGCTTCCATGTCTTGATGCTCAAATTGTCCTTTAGCAGGGACATGGCTAAGTACTTAGATTTTACACTCTACAGAGGTGGTGCACTTTACCCACAAGACTTGGTTTCCCAAGACAAGCTCTTTTAGAAGCCTTCCCTTAGACCAAAATGGACGCGTTCCAACCTATCAAACTCTACCACCAACTGTCCATATGGCTAAGTTCTTGCAACCTATATGATCCAGGCAGAGCCCATAATGCCAAGTGGCTGCACTTGAAGCTTCTCAACATTTGACATCTCAAATCTCTTTGTTCCTGGGTGGCCATCCACAAGTGAGATACACAAGGTAATCCATAGACATGGGCCTTGTGAACCACTCAACCAAAATCCACCAAGCAATTACCATTCCACCCAGGTGATTCATTAACTTAGTTGTTTTATTAACAAAACACAAGTCCTCAGACTTAGAAATTTTTCCATAGTGTGAATATATATTCCACCCATGTTTTCTATTAGCTAGGCTAAGCTTGATAGTAATAGGAATCTTAACTTAGGAAGATTTCCACTAAGGTTTCATCTACTAGGTTTTACTATAGCAAGGTTTATACTTAGCAAAATTTCATGCAAGTTTTACTTAGAGATAATCACTAATGCATAGTGAAAGTAATGGGACAAAAAGTATGAAGTATCACTTGCCTTTTTGGTAGAGTATGGGTTCACTCCTTGTCCTTGTAACAATCACACTCTTCAAGTCACTACAATTCAATCAAGCAAGGCACAAACTCAATCTACCAATCAAGCAAAACATCACATAAAATGACAAAGTCAAAGTAATGCATGCAAGCATGCCAAGCTTTGTTTTGTTTGAAAAAGTGGTTCCTAATGGGTCATAAACATTTGAAAACACCTATTGGGCATTTTGTAAAGTGGAAAAGTCATTTGCAAAGGATTTCACTTCAAAAACCATTTTCAAAATCAAGTATCATTTTATGTGGTGTAGAAATATTTTTACTAAGGCATTAATCCATAGGGTTCACCAAAATATGTTTTTAAACCATAAAACTTGGTGTTTGGGATCAGAGAGTTTAAAACAACACATTTTCCAAAGTTTTCCTTCAAAACCATTTTTAATAAATAAACCACATTTCTATTTGACTAGAAATGGTTTTAAATCAAAGAATCATTATTTTGTTTCACCAAATACATTTTTGAAACCACAAAGTGTTTCCTATGGTCAGTAGGTTCAAATCACACCATTTGCCAAATATTTTATCCCCAAAAACATTTTTGAACAATTTTTACATCCTTAACAAGCATACAAATGTTTCTGCAAAAACAATCATTTTACCAGAGGCTTTTTACTAAACACAAGGCATGGTTGGCTAGGGCTTGTTCCACTGATTCCATTGATATAAAGTTTGCAAAATTTGGACGTGTGGTTTAAAAGTTACATGGGTTTCAAAATGGCATCTAAATGTGATTTCAAATTCTATTTTAAACAGAAACTGGCCACGCGTCGCAAAACCATTGGCTGGTACCGCTTCGGTTGGATCAGCTCTGTGGTGCGTTGGATCTAATGCGAATCGTGCGGCTCAGTTTCTTCCATACCGGTTCGCTTAAGTCATTCTGTCTACGCCACATGATTAAGATCTAACGGCTCACGCGTGCTTGACTAGAAACTGGCGGCGCTGCGCGGCGGCAGACGGCGGCGACGGTCAGGCGAGGTGCTAGCGGTGGTTCTAGGAAGCAAAGAAGACAGAGGGGGTGATTACCGTGTTCGCGAGGATGAGGTGGTGCTCGACGTGTGGTCGACGTGGCAAGGGGCACACGAGGACACGAGGAATTCCTCGTCGGAGTTAGGTCTGGCGACGGTTGCACGCGGTCGAGGTCGAGGACGATGCTACGGGTCACGAGAAGGCAAACCAGAAGCATGGTTAGACGCGTACGATCAAGGAGATGGTGTGTGCGTGAAGAAGAAGAAGAGGGGCGGTCGGATTTCACCTGGAGAACTCGCCGGAGTAGAAGATGAGCGGCGGCGCTCGAGCTTGTCGGCGATGCTCGGGCGCCGCGGTTGAGCGAAGAATGCGGGAGGCGTCTGGGAGTGGGGAAGGTGTGAGCCTGGTCGGGGAGGTAAGGGGTGGCGAGTACGGGCCGAAATTGGAGGTGGAAGCTCGTCGGAGCGGTGGGAGGGCGAGCTCGATTCAGAGCAGCCTGGTGGCGTGTTGGTTATGGCGACAGAGGGGAAAGGAGGAGAAGACGCAGGCGATTTATCGTGCGTGGTCGCAGCGAGGTTAAAACACGGGCACATTGTTGCCAAAACCCACCGCTGACAGCGACGGGCAACACGGAGGCGGAGGCTCCAGGCTGGTGGGCCTGGTCCCTCGGGCGGCCCGCAAAACTCCGGCACACGTCCCGGCTTGGTTCGAGCGTGCACTGACCTATACCTGGTCGGAAGGTGAAGGATTGCTCGATTGATTTCTGCATGGTAAACAAGTATCGTAAAATTGACGTGTGGGCTCCAGTTTCTCAGTAAATCGGCTCCTAGAGCCGATTGCCCCATGGTTCATTAGATTTACGATAACATGGGGTTTTGCTTGATCACTACAAGTTAAATCGATCTGACGGTTTAATGTTTTCACTACGTCTGGGAACGTCCTACGTAATTGAGCTGGTATGTACAAAAGATGAAGAATATTAACCCTAGAAAAGGCCTAATAACTAACGTAAAGTCAATTACGGAACAACTTCTCTAGAACGAATAAACCACGTCCCTCGTACTCTTTGGATCGTTCAACCCGTTTGTAGGGCCTGCCACGTATATATTAAACTAAACCTTGGTGAACAAGGCACAACTATAACATCAAAACAACTAAATAAAGATCAAGCAAATGCTACCCTTGCACTTGGGAAGAGGTGCAAAGGTAGCGAGGTAACTAGAGGTAGCATAACCCGATGATAATAACGAAAACACCGATGCTATCCTCAAACAATCTATGATAATGGTATTACTCGCCATCAACAACGCTTGACGAGTAAAACCAGGTAACGATAGATATCGCCTAGATCGCAGATGCGATCTAGGCAATATTTACCCGAAAGAAACCCTAGAAACAAGGGTGGCGATGCACGAGATTGTGTTTGTTGTGAACGTGATTGTCCTCCTTTTTTCGATAACCTTAGGTACATATTTATAGTCCGGAGACTCTCTACTTTTGGAATAACTCTACAACTCTATCTTTACCTAAACATAAACGGAACCTAAGCAAATACGAAACCTACTACGATACAAGATACGGCAATTTAGCCCAAATCCACACTAGGCCGATTCAACAACACGCTGAATATACGTATCTTCCAAGCCCATCTTGATCACGGCCCATCTCCGTCTTTGGTCAAAATACGGCGATAACACATGCCCCCCTGGTTTTGGCAATGATAATTCCAAAACCACTCTGTGTGTTTTTATTTTCTTCTTCTCCTCTTTTTTTTTTTTATCGTGCTGCGCGTCGACGAATCGTGGTAGCAGTAAATCACGCTACCCCTTCATCATGATGCCTGTCTTCTCAACTCCTCAAGGTGCATGATTTGTGATTTTGGCGGTAACTGGAAACCGCTATGGCATTGAACCGTCTCTCCAATATTCCCTTATTTAAATCTGCGAGTAGTTCGCAGTCCCATCTTCCTCCGATAGCAAAGAAAACCCTTCTTCCTCCTCTGAAAAACCCTGTTTCTTCGCCATGGCCTCCTCTCTGCTTCCGGCTGTCCTCCCACGCCTCAACTCAATGAGTGACCGAGAGAAACGCGAGCACCGCCGATGGCGGCGTACACTCGCCCCACAATGGTGGGACGAGAGGGGGTTGATTTCGTCTGGTCGGAGGAGACGCGTCCTTAGCGGCGAAGACCTGCAGTTCCTTGGCGATGGGGAAGCGGGCGAAAGATCGACGACGCCATGTCTTGGGGCGGCGTCGACTCCTCGAAGAGGAGGAAGGAGGACACCTCCTCCGAAGAGTACCACCGGTGAAGTACTTCCGCACGGGTCCAACAGACGACGATTTAGGCGAGGAGGCCCTCTGGCTTCTTCAAAGAAGCCGGAGACGACGCCGTAGCGGCGAGGATAGCGCTGAGCGGCGGCGGCGATGGCGGACGACCTCGGCCTAGATTAGGAACCAGTAGTAGTAGTCGTAGTAGTAGTAGGCTCCCTTTGTAATCCATCATCGCTTGTAAGCAATCGCTTTTGAATGAATGAATGAAGAATCCGTTTCTCATGATTGTTCTTCCGCCCAATTTTGTCGATAACATAAATAAGTCGATGCTCCGGGCGATAGCAACGCATCGGCTTTCACCTGTCATGTTCTCACAATCAACCAAGCTACAACTCAAAGAGCCGATGCACATCGGCTTTCCGAAAATCGTTGACAAAGTCAAACTCGTCGCATATTTAGGCAAACCTAAGCGGCCACTTCTTGGTTTCAACGGTAACTGCGACTCTCTTCAAAAGGCGACCTAGATCCCCAACTGCCCCGACCAGATTGAGCTCACAGCAACAAGAACCCTCAATCCTTAATCTGCAAGATCCATCTCCGTGAAAACCAGATGGCGAGAATCGTCCAACACCAATCCAGAGGTCTCGGTGCGAAGGCACGCTTACCCTCGCGGTCACGCAATGTTAGAACTTGATGGCGAACACGAATTAATGCCTTTATTCCACCATTAAATTTTCTAGGTCTCGGACATTCTGCGCGCATCCTTCTCTCCCAAATTCTCTCTATCTTGGCCTCGTGATTCTAGTCACCTTAATCTGATTTCTTGAAGCAAATAGAATCCTTTCGTAAGCCAAGACCTAGATCTGAACTCTTGGGCGATTGCTTGCAGCCTGGCCTAATCCTCTCGAACATTGGGTTTCTTGGTTCAAGAGGGTAGCTAGAGCTTACCAATCCCAATGGGAAACTTTGGGAATAGCCGATGCCTTGCATCTATCGTTGTCTCCTCTTGAAAACACGAGAATCTTCTCAAAACCATCGGCTACTTCTGGTCCGCTCAATTGCTTTATGTTCGCCATGGCCCTATGTCACCAACCTTGCTAGGCGTGGTGATGATCACTGGTCTAGATGTTACATCACCCAGCCCCTCGCTTTCAATGACCACAGTCCCTACAACCGTCCTCCAAAGCAGTGTACAAGTTGGGGTGCTTATCTCCAACGCCATATGAAAACAAAGGTCCTGTTTGGAGAAAGAACATACAACCTTTCTCAACTTACGGCTAGAGCATTTCATCTTCATGGCCCTTCCCTTGCTCCAACCAAAACTATCTCTCTTAGCCCATGAACGGCCAAAGGTACTCAACTTGGCCTCGCAAATTGCTTCTTGGAGAAGTCTATCGATACCTCAATTGATGTACATTGTGTTCTGGCATAGCAGTTAAAACAGTGGACCTTGGTGGTTCATTCGGTTATGGGCTCAATTGTACTTCCAAAACCACATCCCAGACTTCCCTTCCGCGAGTTGTACTTTTCGAGGTGTTAAAGGAAGCAGATCCGATGCACTAGTTATGGCCAAGCTTTATGCAGTGCCAGGCGACAAACTATCCCTAAGGAAGCGACCAAGTGGTTCAGCACTTTCTTCCAAGTCTGGACAATCCTACCTTCTTCCCTTATATGGAAGAATCGAACATTTCGAAAACCCACTCTCCTTCAGTTAGATAATTTTGCCGATGACACCAAAGACTCGGCAACTCTTTTCCATTGTGATCCGTCCTGTTTCCTTCCGGTTGGCATGAGCACATCCAGAATTATCAAGCCTGGTATGAATTCTACCACGGTCGTAATGGCCCGCAATTTGGCCTTGGGCAAGTACCTCCCCATCTCTTTCTCCATCATCTCATGGAGTGAGAGCGACCTCGATCCTCTCACCGTCGGAGGTGTTACTCTTTCTTTGATGCTCGACCATCCCTATTCCAAATGACCTCACCCTCTCTTCATCAACCAGCGGCTTGAAGACCGGTGGATGATGTGGAAAACCATGCCTTGTGAAGGCTCTGGGACCGTTATTGAAACAGCTCGACGCGGACTATGACATCCCCGTGGACCAGGTACCACTACTTGCAAATTTTCTTGATGCAGCCTGCAATTGATCCTTTTATTAATCCACTCTTTCTCTTTGCAGCAACAAGATGGCCCTGAGCCTACGCACAGCGATGGCTCCCCTTTCGAGTTCTTCCCGCCAGCCCCTGTGGTTCTTTTCTGCAAAGACTCGCCACCTCTGAAAAAGGTCATAATGCAGAAACAGCCGATAACCCCACAATCGGCTTCCAAGAAACCAGCAGCTCCTCGAGTTCCGACTAAAACCAGGACGATGGTGAGGAAGGTAGCTGCTAGGAAGACTTTGAGGCACCAGAGCCCTTCTCCAGACAGCTCGCATGTAAGCTAATTCAGGTCTTGGTCGATCCTTGTCATTCTTCATTCTTGCAGACATGCTCGCGCTTACTGGTTCTCCTCTTTTACAGGCTTCCGTCGAAGACACCTCCAGTGAGGACACCCAGACTAATCGAGGAGAACTAGGCCCAACGGATTCTGAGAGGACCATCACACCGAACCAGCCAGATTCACCACCATCGGCTTCCAGGAAAAGGTCGGCTCCTGAACCTGCTGCCCCCCGAGCACCAGCCGAGGCGGGGCCAACCGCGGGTCCCAAGAGAGCTCGTAAAGGACAACAAGCTTCTTCGTCGAGCCAGGAGGTTTCAAAAATCACCGCCCTTCATACTCCTCCTACTTGTTTCCTTTGGTCTGCCGATTTATTGTTATTCACACTGGCTAAGAACATCCTTTATGCAGACGATGTCTTCATTGGAGACCGAGGCGGCTAACGCCGGATCTGGGAACCCCGAAGGTGTAGATGAACGGCTACCACTCGCCAAGGCACCGGTAACCACACACAAACCGATGGTCTCCTCATCGCCTATCCCTCGATCTTAGGAGAATGCGTTCAGTTCTTCGGCTCATCCTTACATGTTTGGATGCATCTTGACGCTTTTACGGCTGCGAGTTGTGACCTTTCAGGTTTCTTGTCGTTCGACCACGAATCCATCGAACCAACTCCCTCTGTTGCCCGCTGAACCACCCGGGGTTGCTCTACCTCAATTCCGGCGTCTTAAAACCTTCTGTCTTCCCGATCGAGGAGTTGATCGAGGGTTACGAGGAAGCGAAGCGTTCTTGCGAAATTCAGGACCATCTTCGGTAGCATTGCAATTGAAGCTTTGGTCGGTTGCAAATCTGTCTTTCTTGCCACGGTGAAGTTAGCCCGTGAAAGGATCAATCTGCGCCACGCCCAACTTCCGCCGATATTGCGCATGGATGTCGGCGCTTTAACGAAAAAAGGCGTCTCGGATGCTAAACCGACACCTCCGTCGATACCGAGCTCGCATCCTTAAAAAAGGAGCTGGAAGATCTTGAGGAGAAGGTCCGGTGACTAAACAGCTCATCCGTGACAAGGAAGAATCCATCGCCGTTCCCAAGGCAGTGGCAGGCCTCAAAGCTCAACTGAAGACCGATCTGGCAGACATACGTGCCCTGAGCAAGCAGCTAGTGATGGGTAAGGATGAAGATGACGAAGCCACGATCGCCGAGGTGGATCGTTTCCGTGCTGATGCCCTGCACGCCTTCGAGGCATTTCTTCAGTAGCTCGTATGTGTAAACTGGCATCTGTTTGTAACATGTGTGAACCTCTAAAATTGATGACCGTGCATCGGCTACATATTATTATTATTTTTTTTTGTTTTATTCGGCCGATTTTCAGCATCGGCCCCCACATTTTTACTGTCCATCGTCTCACGTGATTTTACTTAGCCGATTTCGTGTATCGGCCCTTCAAGTTTTACTGTCCAACATCCCACATGCTTGGGAAATATTTCTTGAGATGTTGACCGTTGACCGCCACTGGGAATTTTACGCCGTCCAGCTGCTCGAGCATGTATGCGTTTCCTCTTAAAACTTGATCGACCTATGCGGTCCATGCCAATTTGGAGACCATTTAACATATCTTGCATCCTTAGTCCCCAAGGCAACACGGCTTCCCATACCAGATCACCAACATGGAACTCCTTTGGCTTCACTTTCTTGTTGTATGCACGAGCTACTTTGGCCTTGTTCTCTTTGATCTTCTCCAGTGACCATAGCCTGAGCTCGGTTAAATTCTCCCTGCATCACTCATCGGGTTGCGTATTCTTGATCGTTAGATCGTCCGAAAAGTGACCGTCTCGACCCCGTAATTTCCCAAGGCAATACGGCTTCTTGTCCATATACTAGATGGTATGGCGAAGTTTTAATCGCCCCATGGCATGACATGCGATAAGCCCATAACGCCTCTGACAAAACCTCGTGCCAACGCCTAGGGTGCTCATCGACCTTTCTCTTGATCAGTTTGATGAGGCTCGGTTGGATGCTTCACTTGCCCATTAACTGCGCATAGTATGGAGATGATCGATCGGCTTAATCCCCATGTCCTCGCAGAACTTTCTAAACTCACGAGAAATAAAGACCGAACCCCCATCGGTCGTGATAGTTTGGGAATCCGAATCTATGGATGACGTGCTCTTTCACAAAGTTGGTAACATCCTTAGAGTTCTTGATTTCATCGGGACAGCTTCCACCCACTTAGTGAAATAATCAGTGATGGCCAAAATCCACATGTGGCCTTTGCTTGATGGAGGATTGATTTTGCCGATCATGTCCATGCCCCAACCTCGGAATGGCCAAGGCTTGATGATGGGGTTCATTCTTGTGCAGTACCATCTGAATTTTGCCGAATTTCTGGCATGCTTGACACCCTTTGTAGTACTTGAAACAGTCCTCAAGCATGGTGGGCCAATAAAACCCTGATCGCCTGATCAACCATTTCATCTTATGAGCCGATTGGTGAGTTCCACAAACGCCTTCGTGTACCTCGTGTAACCTCGTGTAGGAGCCGATTGGCCTCGGCTGTCCCCAGGCATTTGAGCAATAGTCCTTCCAGAGTCCTGTAAAACATGTCATCCCCAATAAGCACGTACTTTATGGCCTTGTATCTTATCCGTTTAGGTGCCCCAGGCGAATCCTTCAAGTAATTGAAGATATCGGCTCTCGATCGTCGACTTCAGAACTGTGCACGAACATCGGCTCCTACGCTACATCCTTGTAGCACGAAGCCATTGTGCAAGATCATTTGCCTCGTATTCTGCGAGTGGGATCCAGTGAAGTTTATGTCTGGGGCTGCGCCATCAGCTCACGGCGGTACAACCATAATGGGAAGAGGGACTCGCTCTCACACTTGTACTCCTCCGTGAGTTGGGAAATCACCAACTTGGAGTCTCCAAAACTTCCCGCTTACGCTCGGCTTCGAGGAGTAACTCTATTCCTTTGCCTATCGCCTCGTACTCGGCCACATTGTTGGTGCAAGAGGTAGACAATCTGATGGAGAAGGAAAATGTTGCCCCCCGGGGCGACACGAGTAAAATGCCGATGCCGCAGCCATCGTCGCAAACTGATCCGTCGAAAAACATGGCCCACGCTCTTATGGACGGTCTTTGCTATGTTAGTGTTGATCCTTTCAGCGATAAGATCGGCCTTTGTCCTTAGCGCTTTCGCGGGTTGATACCGGATGTCAAACTCTGATAATGCAAACATCCATTTGCCCAGTCGGCCTTTTAACATAGGAGCCGACAGCATGTGCTTTATGACGTCTGATTTGCATATGATGATGATCTCTGCTGATAGCAAAATGTGGCGCAGCTTGGTGCAGGTAAAAAACAGGCAGAGGCACAATTTATCGATATAGGGATATCTTGTCTCCGCGTCCAGCATCCTTCTGCTTATGTAAAAGACGACTCGCTCCAGCCCATCATAAATTTGCACCACCACCGAGGCGATGGACGTGTCAGCTACTGATAAGTAAATGTAGAACGGCCTGTCAGGCTGCGGAGGAACTAACACTGGCGGCTTCGTCAAATAATCTTTGATCTCGTCGAAGGCACGTTGTTGTTCTGCCCCCCAGCGGAATTCCTCGTCAGATTTGATTTTTACTAGTCCCATGAACGGCTCTATCCTTCACGACAGATTAGAGATGAATCTTACGAAGTTGATCTTGCCGATGAGGGACTGCAGTTCTTTCGTGGTGGGTGGCTTCATTGTTCGCCGCCTCGACTTTTCAGCCGATTTCAATTCCGCGTTCATGGACCAAAAAACCCAAGAACTGACCGGCCGTGACCCCGAAGGCACACTTCTTTGGATTCATCCGTAGCCCGAATTTCCTTGTTCGGTCCAGGACGCGTTGCATATCGTCCAAGTGTCCGTGCGCTGAAGCAGACTTGACCACCACGTCGTCGATGTAAATTTCCACCAGTTTGCCGATCAGATCATGGAAAATATAATTCATGGCCCTTTGGTACGTGGCGCCGGCATTCTTGAGTCCGAACGTCATTACTACATACTCAAACAACCCCACCGAACCTGGGACTCTGAATGCAGTCTTGTGTATGTCTTCCGGAGCCATAAAAATTTGGTTGTAACTGTGGCATCCCGCAAAACCACTACTAGAAAATCGCGTTGAATTTGTGCATTGCATCGTCATCATCATGCATTGTTTGCCAAAACTATTTTCGCAAAGCCCGTGTTGTTTCTAACAACGCCCCGCAAATTATTCAAACGCCAAAACCCGGGTCGCCGGACTAATTTGTTTTGTCTGTTATCGGGTTGCAAAAGATTTGTTCGAAACAAATAAAAATATTTATTATTTTAGCGGGGGTAGTCGAACGGGCCAGATCGACCCGAACGACCACCCCCAGGATTTAAAATCGGTCCAACTAGTCTGCCCCTCTAAATCCTATAGCTACCCAGCTATCTACCCCAACCCAACCCTCCACCTCACCCCGGCCACTCCCCTCGCGCCACCTCACCTTCCCTCACCCCTCCCACCACTCAGAACCGGCCACGTGGCCCAGCCACCCCCCCCTCTCTCTCTCTCTCCCCCACACCCACTCACCCAGCTTGCCAACCCACACACGAAACCCACGCACGCCACACCCCACCAGATACCCTCGCCACCGGCTCACAGGACCTAACGGCCACCAACCATTGCCTCCCCGGGACCCACGCCCAACCGCCTCTCCACTGTTTCTCTTCCACCACCACATGACCCTCCTCTCTCCTCACGACGCCACCAGCCCGTCTCTCTCTGTTGCTTTCCTCCACCTCTCCCTCCCGTCGCTGGCTCAACCGCCAGACGCTGCGTTTCGCCGCCCCTCAGCTCTCCTTCCCAGCGCTAGCTTCCCTCCCGGCCCGGCTTCCCTCTCCTCCCAGGCGCCTCACGCGCGTCTCCAGCGCCTCCGCCGCCCGGCCTCGGGCTCACCTGCAGACCAGCCGTGGCCTCCGCCAGCCCATGATACTTGCTGACACGCTCACATGCCACTCGAACCCAGCCGTTCCCTCTTCGTCGACAAGCCCGCCCGCCGACCTCCGCCTCCTCGCCGCCCGCTCTTGAGCGCTTCCGCCACCGGAGTCCCGTCGCGGGCGCCTGACCTCGTCACCCGCGGCCGTCGCCGGGGTCCGCTGTCCGGTCCGCGCCGAGCCAACCTTGCCCCAAACTGCCGCACCGCCCTCGCTGCCTCCCGCGGAAGAAGGAAGAACCCTCCGGCGAGCCCGCTGCCGGATTCGCCCGGCCGCCGTCGCCGGCGTCGCCAAGGTCGCCCCGTCCAGCCCCTGCGTGGTGCTCGTGCATGTTTGCGTTGGTGCTTGTGTGTGTTGTACCAAGACCCGTCCCCGAAGGCCTCCAACAGGAACCACAAGAGCTGCATCACGGACGCGTCACGGGTTTCGGTGGAACCCTCAAATGCAAGTCCGCCTCGAACCCGGAGACCAAGCCTCGACACCGAACCCGAGCGCCAAGGCCCGACCCTGAAGATCGCCAAGAACGCCCCCGGTACCGGACAAGTTCTCCATCGATCTCGAGGACCCGACAAGACCGTCGCGACGACAAGAACGACATCGGCCCGGAAGAAGCCGATGTGCCCCGACACCGACCCAAGTTCTGCTCCCCGGACACCGAGACACGATGCGACAAGTACTTCATCCCGAACGCCATGATCGTCGACTTGGCCCAACCATCGCGAATGCGCAGACCCTAACCCCGGAGTTCGAGAACGACCCCGTCAGAACCCTGAGACCGACCCCGACCCCCTGGATCCCCAAGATCGTCGAGACCCCTAATGTGTGAACCCCTTATCCGAGAACCCTATTTTATAAGATAATAACAACTTGTTGCATATTAAATTGCCATCTCGCATGCATATCATGTGGTTTGGGGCCTTATGCCGATTCACCTAATAATTAAATATGGGGCCCATATGCGGGCAAATCTAGTCTCATATTGGCCTCATTTAAACTTGTGTAGCGAACCGGTGCTAACTTTTGTCTTGATAAACAACATTTAAATTGCGGGGTGCCTAAACAACTTGAACCACCTAATTAATTGTCGGGACCCCGGTTCCGCTTAATATGACCTAATTGCATCGACTTGCCATGTCATCCATCATACATGCATCATGCCGATCTTCCGCCGCTTTTATTAAATATTGCATCCGGTGTTTCTTCTAGTGTTTTGGTTCTTCGCGGATAAGGCCGTTGAGTTGATGTGAGCTTCGCCCCGATCTTCGGTTGAAACCTTCGACAATGTTTTCAGGCGAGCATCTCCCCCTTTCTACCTATCTTACTTTTATAGTCTTTATTCCCTCCTGTTGATCTATTGCTATCTGTGTTGCGATGCTCTAGTTTTCGTACCCGTGATATCCCTTGCAGCCGTATATTGCCTTGGACACATCCTATTGCCTGTTGTTTGGTAGATAGTTAGACTTGCGCATCGTAGTCGCTTGCTCAAGTGCTGTTGTGTGTCGTCTCAGAGTCAGCTAGCTTCGTTGCGGAATCTACTTAAGGGGTGGCCCCCTGAAATATTTCTGAATCCTGTGATTGTTCAGTCGTGAAAGCCTCGTTGGGTTTTGATTTGGTTTTTCCGAGGTTGATCGAGCGTGTGTTGCTATTGGTGCACCGCCGGTAAAACTTTCTGAAAGCCGTGTCGCGGATATGGGCGACTTGGAGCGTGATATCTCGATAGACAAGCATAACTAAAGTTTACTGCTATAAATTTGACTTATAATGACTAGTAATCAGCTTCACTATAATGGAATGGCTAATTAATACTGCCCACAATTGCTTGTTTGGTTGTCGCTGCGACAATTGTACCGACTAGTAAATCTTGCAACTTCTAGCGGAATGGCTGAATAAAAGTACCAACAAGCGCTGGGTTTGGGTTATCTCATGCTAATTGTATCGACTAGTAAGTGTTGCCACTATAACGGAATGACTAACTAAAAGTGCCCATTGCATATTTTATCGGACGATTATCTAAACGACTAGTAAAGTGCATAGCGATAATCGATTAAATAAAGCCAACTGTGAGTTCCTCGGTTGACTTCCTCGTTTGGTCTCGAGGGGGAAACACCAGGATGGGTTTGTTTGGTGTTAGTTTCAGGTTGGATCCGGATAGGTCATTCTTACCCCTCTCTGATAACCGCCAGTTGTATCGAGTCTCTATAGGTTGTTTAGTGCATCTTTGCATGTCGTCCGCCATCCACCATACCTATGTGGCGAGGACCGAATTCTAGCCTCGCCCGCTTGGCCTCGATCTTGGCGCCTCTTCTTTTCTTTTGTCCTTTATCGGCACCCTTTTTTGTTTAAGCGTGTTTGAGATCGACGTCGTTAGCAGGGTTACCCTTCCGGCTTGGCCTGGGCAGGGTTATGGACGCCATTGGTTGTTCTTCAGGGCTCTTAGCCCCCATTTGTTTCTTGTCCGTAGTCGGACGCTCTACCATTTTCAAGGTTATTTGGATCTTGTATATTATATCTGTATTCTTGACTCTTTGAGTCGCTGTTATATATATCTGTTCTGTGGGTCCCATCGAGGACTGTTGTGTAATGTTATTACTTCGTTTTCCACCCGCACGCAAGTGCTGGTGGCACCTTTGAATCGCTTCTATGTGGTTTTGGTAATTTTGCTCAAACTTGCATAGGTCCGATTCAGGGTGTCTGAGAATCGCATTGCCGTCCATGAAGCTCAAGATCTTGTGACCCGCCTGCGTTGATTAACGTCTACGCCACGGCATTGGATACTCATCCTTTGGGGTGGCTCTGTTGAGATCTCGAAAATCTATGACACGCCAGCGGACATCCTTCTTCTCACAGTGCGATACTAGAAATCCACTCGGCGTACATGGCCCGATCAACTTGGTACAACATTTTCTCGACCTCCTTCTTGACCTCTTCGAATTTCGGCCTTCATCCGTCGTGCTCGGCTTTGAAATGGCGAAATCCTTAAGCGAGTCGATGTTCAATGATGCTCTGTCTAACCTGGCATCTCTGTAGTCGGTGAAGCGATACGGATATTGTTTCAACAGGCTATCATCGGACCCGCAGACTCGGATCTAACTTTTGTCGATAAATGTTGGTCGTGGCTTATCCCGGGACCAATGTCGATTTCTTCTAGTTCATCCGGATGTGAACCCGTACCCTAGCTTCCCGTCACTGTCAAATCGATGCTAAACACAGGGCAAGCGGTAGGTGAGGATAACAAAAATAATTTGGGCGATTTCCTAATCGCCCCTTTTGCTTGATTAGTCAAGGACGGTTTACACCTTATTGTTTTACTGGCGAGCATCTCTCTCACGACTACATGGGCTGCTTGTCGTATGATCGCTTTTTATTTTTGTGGCCGATCGCGAGGATCGCCGCCACTACGATCGTGGGCTTTTCTATTCTGTAAGGCGATGGATAAGACCAGCCTCACCCGCTTTTTGTAGCTTCACGCGCCAGCCGGTAGACCGATTCCGGAGATCGGCTCTTGGTCTCGCTTCCAGACGTTCATGCCAGCTATGGAGATCTCGATAGAATCATCTGCGTGGATGACCTCCACTTCATCTCCATCCCACTGGATCAGGAACTGGTGCATTGTGGACGGGATGCAGCAATTAGCGTGAATCCAATCCCTTCCTAGCAAGACAGTGTAAGTGCTTTTGCTGTCCACAACGAAGAATGCCGTGGGGATGGTCTTCCTGCCCACGGTTAGATCTACGTTCAGTACGCCCTGCGT
Organism: Avena longiglumis; assembly: GCA_030063025.1. Lineage (NCBI taxonomy): Eukaryota > Viridiplantae > Streptophyta > Magnoliopsida > Poales > Poaceae > Avena > Avena longiglumis. The sequence goes on along the minus strand of CP125973.1, from coordinate 83,207,946 downwards.
TTCCGAAGTCTGACCGTTGAAGTCGCTTAACGTGACGTTGGTGCTGATCAAATCTGCAGTGGAGCGTCCCAAACGCCGTAGCATGGAGTATGGCATGATATTGACTGCCGCCCCGGTGTCCACCAACATCTTGCTAACAGGTTGCCCATTGATGTAACCCCGCAGGTACAGGGCTTTCAGATGTTTGTAACCCTTCTCACGTGGATTCTCAAAGATAACCGGCCGTGGACCGCAGTCAAACTGTGCCTCTGGTAGCTCATTGGTTCTTGGCGCGCAGAATTCTGACGGTAGTACGAACACCATGTTTGTGCCAGCCGATGTCTGTGCATCGGCTTTTGCTGGTTTGGGGCGCCATTCTTTTTTTGTCGGGCGGTCTTCCGTTTCAGTGGTCTGCCTAATTTTGACTAGATCGGGCCGTGCTTTCTTTAAAGCGTGGATATCGCGCTCAGCTTCCTCCAAGTTACGCAGCCGCTGCACTCTACGCTTTTGGGTGTGTCTCGAGTCCGGACACCACCTTGGACGGTGATACCTTCGTCTTTGTCATCCTTTGACTTCTCGAGGTCTTCGCCGAGCGGACTCCAGAACGGCTCGGGGTGGAAGAGGCCCTAGACGTTTGAACACGACACAGCCTCGTGTCCTCCTTCGCGACCGCATTAAGGCAGTTGTCAGAGGCAATCGGCTCATTCCGTCAGCCCAGAAGATTTGAAGAAAGGACAATCCCAAGGCTTGTCTGCCCTCCATTTCTTTAGACGGTCCCTAGCAAGGTGCTCATCTCTTTCGTCGTCTCTGTCACGCCCGCGACGTTGGTCGTACTGGCGCTCATACTTGTTAAGGAGATGCGTAGAATGTGGCTTCTGATATCGCACTCTCCTCACTTGTTCCTCTGTTAAGTACCTTTGTCATTGTGGCTGGCGGTCGCGTGGACTAGCCTCCTCTCTTTCTTTGCCCAGCGCGGACACCTCCCTCCTGCTTAGACGTGTCATGGTGGTACCTGCACCGCCATATTAACGAACGAGAAATCCGGTGACGCCATGAGCTTCGTTCTACCATGTTGACGCGGAAATGGGTTTGTGTCCACTTTCATGGCGAATCGCCCAAGGATCGATGACCTTGCTCTATCGCCATTTGGATTTGGCGAGAAGCTCTTTGCACTCATTGGTGATGTGGGTGAACGAGTGATGCCACTTGCGGTATGGTCTCCGTTCATTTCTGAGCCGTAGGGATTTTGTGGCCTTCGGTAACCTCACCGCTTCTTCAACAAAGAATCGAATATCCGCTCGGCTTTGCTCACATCAATCGAATCCTTTTGGAGGCCCTTGCTGTTTCACCCATTTGCAGCTACAGGATCGCCCCCGAGCCCATTCATTTCGCCACCTCCTGGTCTTGCGAGGATCACCTTCTTCAGACGACCATCCTGGACGCTTGAATTTGTCTTGTATAACTCGTGGTGGCACTGTTCATACATCGCCGTTTCAGGCCATGCGCCAATGAGTTGTACTCACCGGAAAGCCAGATCCTTGATGGGTGCTAAGAGGCCCAACATCGCCAGCTCGGCTCCTTCTCGATTAAACGAGAGAAACATCGGTTTTTGACGGTCCAAGCGCCGGATGTATTCGCTACGCTCTCCCTCGCTGCCGACTGCGCCAGGTCTGCAATGCCAGCCTCAGTAGCCTCTGAATGGTACTGGATGTGGAACTGTTCTTCCAGTTGCTTCCAGGTATGAATTGAATCAGGTGGAAGCGAGGTGTACCACCCAAAGGCCGGTCCTGTCAGAGATTGCGCAAAAAATTTTACGTGCATCTGATCCGATGCCGAAATCATGCCTAGTTGTGCCAGGTATCGGCTTATGTGCTCGATCGAGCTTGACCCTTCTGACCCGCTGAACCTTGAGAACTCAGGGAGTTTATACTTGGGTGGCAGCGGAATCAGATCAAACTCGTTGGGGTACGGCTTTGAATAGCCGATTGTTCTTCTCTTCGGCACGAAAATCGGTCCCTCGTGATGGTACCGATTTGCTCCTTCGTTTGAGCTGTAGGGCTAGATTCTCATGACTTGTTCGATGGCATACTTGGCTAGCCACGCTATTTGTCGGCCCATCCAGACATCGCTTCCGGACATGCGCCTCGAAGATCACGCCTGGGAACTCCCGCCGCCAAACTCCTGCGTACGCAACTGCTTTGGTGCGTGTCGTTATTGCGATCCGCACGAGGCATATATACCCGTGGGATTTCCTTAGGCGGCTCAAACAGGAATTGGCAATCGCCTGGTCGCCTTGTAGACGACATAAGCCGCTCTGGCGGCTCGAGCAAGTGTGAATGGCACCGTGGCAGTCTCGAGCGGTCTTTCTCTGGTGAGTCCCGAGTAGGCCCCGACGAGAGTACTGATGTTTCATGATCTCTTGAACTACGCGAACCGCGATCCGCCGAAAGCGTTCACGGTGCTCGTAATGGCGGTGCAGAATGAGCCACCATGTAGTTGACCTCCTGCCAGAGCTCGTGCGCTCCAAGGAATGACAGATCTACCTCATCGAGGGCACCCTCGGGAGAACCCCCCACTTGATGCCATGCTTACGGGTCCTCTCAAAAGAGTCGATGAGGTCTTCAAGAGAGCTTTGATCTCGTCATACTTGGCCTTGTGCTCGCTGTAGATCGTCAAGTGATCGGTCTGCATTCTCCATCGCGTCGGATGTTGATGTAGACGTTGTTGAAGGTCCCACCGGCGTGCGAGAATGTGTTGCTGCCAAAACCCACCGGCGAACAGCGGGCAACACGAGAGCCGGAGGCTCCTTAACTGGTGGGCTCGGTCCCTCGGGCGGCAAAACTCAAGACACGCCCCGGCTTGGTTCGAGATGCCACCTATACCTGGTCGAAGGTGAAGGATTGCTCGATTGATTTCCTGCATGGTAAACAAGTATCGTAAAATTCGAGCCGTGGACTGCTCCTGTGTTCGTAAATCGGCTCCTAGAGCCGATTGCCCCATGGTTCGCATTAGATTTACGATAACATGGGGTTTTGCTTGATCACTACAAGTTAAATCGATCTACGGTTTAATGTTTTCACTACGTAATCGAACGTCCTACGTAATTGAGCCTGGTATGTACAAAAGATGAAGAATATTAACCCTAGAAAAGGCCTAATAACTAACGAAAGTCAATTACGAACAACTTCTAGAACGAATAAACCACGCCCCTACGCATACCGGATCGCTCAACCCGTTTGTAGGGCCTGCCACGTAGATATTAAACTAAACCTTGGTGAACAAGGCACAACTATAACAGACCAAAACAACTAAATAAAGATCATAAGATGCTACCCTTGCACTTGGGAAGAGGTGCAAAGGTAGCGAGGTAACTAGAGGTAGCATAACTTCGATAATAACGAAAACACCGATGCTATCCTCAAACAATCTATGATAATGGTATTACTCGCCATCAACAACGCTTCAAGAAGTAAAACCAGTAACGATAGATATCGCCTAGATCGCAAGATGCGATCTAGGCGATGACACTTACTAAAGAAAACCTAGAAACAAGGGTATGGCGATACCGAGATTGTGTTTGTTGTGAACGTGATTGTCGTCCTTTTTTCGATAACCTTAGGTACATATTTATAGTCCGGAGACTCTCTACTTTTGGAATAACTCTACAACTCTATCTTTACCTAAACATAAACGGAACCTAAACAAATACGAAACCTACTACGATACAAGATACACGGGCAATTTAGCCCAAATCCACACACTAGGCAGATTCAACAACACGTTGAATATACGTATCTTCCAAGCCCATCTTGATCACGGCCCATCTCCGTCTTTGGTCAAAATACGGCGATAACAACGGCTTTATGGCGAATTGAAGCCGCGACATCAACGGCAGAAACGGCCGGCATGGTCGTCGCGAGGAAGAAGAGGAGTGAGTGTCGTGGGTCCTCGTCGGCCGAGGAATGAGAGGGAGAAGGGCCACCAACGCAGATATTCGGGTTAGAAATTGAGTGCCAAACGCTTTTCTTCGGGAAGGGGGCTTGTTCGGGGCCTTGTTGGGCTCAATGGTTAGTCGACCAGTTCCTTATTTTTTTCCTTCCTGAACCTTTTCTTTTTCTAAATCTAATTTCTGTTTTGAATTTCAAACAAACAAACAATACTCAAATCAATTCAAACAATCACCACACTTTGAAACTTTGAATTTGGTTCTGTTCAGTAACATAAACCAAAATTCAAAATCAAAATCTTTATTTTCATTTTAGAGTCCATTTATAATTAAATAAAATGGACACTAGTTAATAAATTAGATGGGTTTTAATTTATTTAAAAACTCCATTTGAAATCTAAATATTTTCAAAACCAAATCAGTAGGTTTTATTTGAAAATAAAGATATTTGGAAAACTTGTTTAAAATAAAAATAACATTTTATTTTAGGTTCCATTATTAATTAAATAAAATGGGCCTTAGTCATTAAATCAAATAGGATTTGTTTTATTAAAATTTTATTTTGAAATCTAAAATAAAACCAAAACTCTTTAGTAGGTTTTACTTGAGAATATAAAATACTTGGAAAACTTATTTAAAATAAATAAATAAGTTTTTGTGTTTATTTAAAATGGGAAAAGCCTTTACTTAAATAAAATTTGGATATTAAATCCTTATTAATTTATTTAAATAAACCTTTACTATTTTTATCAAAACAAAATGTCTTATTTCAAAAGCTTGGCCAAGGTTTTAATTTGGCTTATAAAATAGTCTTTATTTATAAAACTTCTATTTCATTTGAAAACCAAATCTTTTATTTAAAAGATCCAAAATAGTAATTTTAAATATTTTTAAGTTTATTGTTTATTTAACTTTTAAATCCCTTTAGGATTTTATTAATCCAAATAGGTTTTGAAAGTTTCCAAATGGATTAAAAAAGTTTCTTCTCACCCTGAAAATCAACAAAGTTTTATTTTATTCATTTATTTTTCATATTACAAGATTTGGAAAATCTTGGGATGTGACAATGGAGTAGCTGAAAGGCGCAACCGTGCCCTTGTGGATATGGTGTGCAGCATGATGAGTTACTCCACATTGCACTGGGATTGTGTATGGAGTCGTTAAAAACCTCCATTCATATTCTCAACAGAGTACCAAGCAAGTCTATGCCCAAACCACCATATGAGCTATGGATAGGAAGAGTTCCCTTGCTACAACACCCAAGGGTGTGGGGGAGCCCGGCTGAGGCTAAAGTGTCCAATCCAAATATTGCAAAGCTTGACCCTAAAATAGTTAGTTGTCATTTCATTAGCCATCCTAGAAAATCAAAAGGTTTTCGTTTCTACTGTCCAGACAGATATATAAAGTTTGTAGAACCGAGACATGTTGTCTTCTTAGAGGATGAAATGGTGAGGGAGATCATGGTAGCTCGAAAAATTGATCTTGAGGAGAAGAGGGTGCATGCACCTAATCCGATGATTCAGGAGCCTTTCTTCTCGCTATCTGTTGTTCTTGCATCGACAACTCTAGAGGTTGTGGTGCAAGCACATGTTGCTACTCCACCCATGACAACAATGAGTGAGGATCCGGAACCTGTCCGTTAGGAGCCGATCGAACCCATTGTTGAGCATGAAAGGGAATAGCAACAACCACCTCCAGAGGACACACGACATGTTGAGACACATGATGAGCCGGTTCATGAGGCCCCTAGAAGGTATCAAAGAGATAGAAAGTCAGAAATTTCTAAAGATTATAAAGTTTATAACACAGAAAGAGTTCAAATGGAGAATGATCCCACTTCATTTTAAGAATCCATGAGTAGCCCTCACTCATCGAAGTGGCTAGAGGCCATGGAAGATGACATGAGGTCGATGAGTTCCAATAAAGTTTGGGACTTCGAGGAAATTCCCAAAGGATCCAAAACAGTAGGTTGTAAATGAGTCTACAAAACAAAGTATGACTCTAGAAGGAATGTGGAGAAATACAAAGCACGACTTGTGGCAAAAGGATTCACACAAAGAGAAGGAGTAGATTACAATGAGACATTTTCTCCAGTCTCATGTAAGGATTCCTTTAGATTCATAATGGCACTAGTTGCACATTTTGATTTAGAGCTGCACTAAATGGATGTAAATATATCATTTCTAAATGGGGTTTTAGAAGAAAGGGTCTACATAAAACAACCTAAGGGTTTTGTCATGGAAGGCAAGGAAAATATGGGATGCCGCCTAACGAAATCCATTTATGGATTAAAGCAAGCTTCGCGATAGTGGTATCTAAAACTTAATGAGACCATTAAGAAATTTGGATTTAAAGAGAATGTTGAGGACAACTGCGTTTACGCAAAGTTCAAAAGTGGGAGATATATTTTCCTAGTTCTGTATGTGGACGATATCCTGCTTGCCAGTAGCGATGTCAGTCTACTACTAGAAACAAAGAAGTTCTTGTCCTCAAACTTCGACATGAAAGATCTTGGTGAAGCTTCATATGTTTGGGAGAAATTCACCGAGATAGAGCAAATGGGGTTCTAGGACCGTCACAAAAGGCATACCTAGAGAACATCCTAAATAAATTTAGTATGCATGCATGCAATACCACACCTTCTCCTATAGTCAAGAGCGACAGTTTTGGGAAGTTTCAATGTCCCAAAATTCAACATGAGATCGATCAAATGAAGTCAGTACCATATGTTTCGGTCGTTGGAAGCTTACAGTATGACAAGTTTGCACTCGCCCTAACTTAGCTTTTATCACCGGGGTACTCGGTAGATATCAAGAGAATCTAGGCAAAGAGCACTCGAAAATGGTAAAGAAAGCTTTGGGTTATGCGCAAGGCTCAAAAGACCTCATGCTAACATATAGAAGGTCTGATTCCCTAGAGATAAGAGGGTATTGAGATGCTGATTTTGCGAGAGACAAAGACGATCGAAAGTCCACGACAGGATACGTCTTCCTTGTCGCCGGAGGGGCTATTTCGTGGACAAGCTCCAAACAGTCAATAGTTGCATCATCCACGATGTATGCAGAATTTATAGCATGTTATGAGGCTACGGGGCACGCGATATGGTTAAAGAAATTTATACCTGACTTGAAAGTGGTAGATTGCATTAGAAATCCATTAAACATGTACTGTGACAACGAGCCCACGGTATTTTATGCTCGCAACAACAAGTCGAGTAATGCTTCAAAACTAGTAGAGATAAAGTATTATGTTGTGAAAGATAAGATCCAGGATCACACTATAAGACTCGAGCATTTAAGGACAAAGGAAATGCTTGCGGATCCGCTAATGAAAGGATTACCACCCAATGTGTTCAAGGAGAACTTATCCGGAATGGGTTTAAGGGAAAGTCTATGATTCCTAGATCATAAGAGGCCAAAATAAAATAATTCTTGTTTCAAAACAAGAGGTATATTATAGCTGTCCGATTCTATCGGCAATTGAGTTGTGACGATGAAACATGCTCTATGTATCGAACAGTGATGAAACGAGTAAAGTATAAAGTAAAAATTAAAGTCGAGATTAAGGGGAGAATGTTAGATTTACCTCTCCACACGTACGAACCCAACGGTTCAACGAACCCTTGATCGCATACGATCGGGCGCCCAACCAAACAATGGTTGGTGGGCCTGTGGCAGCTATAAATAGGAGGTGGGGGCAGGGCACATGTTACGAGGTTCGACGCCGCCACTCCCCTACCGATATTCCCTACCGATCTAGGGTTCTAGCGAGCCACGGAAGCATTGTCACGCCATCGCTTAGATACCTTAGCCTCGCTCTCGCCGTCGACCCCATGGCCAATGGCTCGAGTTCCTCGAGCACCAGTGAAGGTAACCCATCTCCATACCTCTCTCTGTCATATATCTAGTACCTATATAGTTCTCTACTGAACCGATCTGGAACCAGCTAGTCAAACAAACTAATGAAGAAAACTCTTTTTCGTTCTACTAGGAACTAAAAGGCATTGTTGCTTTCCACGAGAATTGGCATTGTTGATTTTTCGTGGGTAAAAGGACATTTTTTCTTGTCACTTCGAGAAGAAAAGGGCCTTCATCAATGGGATTGCTGCCCAACTTTAATCCATGGAGCAACGGTGACTATAGTTGAAATTGGCTTCCTGGCTTCCTGCCATTTGTACTGTTGGAGGTATTTTGGTTGGGGTCAAGGAAAATTCTTTTGAGGTAATATCATGGAATGTGCATGGTTTCTGTGTCTCTTGTATTATCAAGAATAAAGTTGACCCCAACATATGGAGATTTGTTTCTATGTATGTATATGCCCGCGAGGAGTTCAAGTTGGACTTCATCAATGAGTTACATAATGTTGTGGCTTGATTTTTTTTGAAATGGGCGCTTTGTTGTGTGGGTGAACCTATGATAATGTACCGACCTTAGTTGGACTAATACATACTTGTGATTATACCCCTTGCAAGCATCTGCAACTACAATAAAGTAATTAAGATAAAAACCTAACCACAACATTAAACTCTGGGATCCTACACTCCCTTGTGTAAAGGTTTCCTAACGGGGGTTCAGGTTTCTGTCACTCCGGCAACCCCACAATTAGTATCTAAATACACAATGCATTCCCCTAGGCCCATAAATGGTGAAGTATCATGTAGTCGACGTTCACATGACACCACTAGAAGAATAACACCATAACTTAAATATCAAACCATTGAATATTTCTCAACACAATTCCACTACTAACAACATGACTTCTCCCATGTCCTCAAAAACTAAACGAACTACTCACGAGACATCATATGGATTAATATCAGAGATGATATAACATTCTGAACATAAACAATAATTCAACGGTTCCACTCAATAGCATCAACTACAAAAGTAATCAATACCGGGAAAGTTTGCCCTAAGAACTATGCAAGATTCAACCCAATTGTTACAACGGGATGGAGTGGTGGTGATGGTGCTGGTGGAGATGATGGTGAGGATGATGATGATCATGATCCCGATGAAGTCTTGCTTGATGACGGTGTTGATGGCGACGATCTCCCCTCTCTGGGAAGGAATTTACCTGGCAGAATTCTGCCTGCCGAAGAGCTCTTTCTCTCTGTAGTTTCCGCCCAGGTGAGGCGCATTTTAATCTTTGTGGTCGCTCCCTCAGTCTTAGGGTTTTGGGGGGAAGTTATAGGCGAAAGGGCGACGCTAGAGGTGGGCCAGGGTGGCCACACCACAGTGGAACTACTAGGGGCCCCCACGCCAGGGGGTGGTGTGGGCCCCTTGTGGCCCATCTCCACTTCCCCTTCTGGCTTCATTTGTCTTATGAAAAAATAGGGACTTCCATATTTTTTCTAGAATTTTTCGATCTTCGCGAATGTTGCATCTAGACACCGCTTTTTCCATCAGAATCCTGAATCCGGCAGTTCATCCTCCAAATGTCATCCAACATGCAAAAATAGATGAAATAACATAAGTATCACCTCTTGTCGTGGTGGTGGCACGGCAGATGCCATGGGTAGGCTAAAGTATGGGACCGATGGATGCTAGTGGGATCTGGGGAGGGAAGATGCAACTGTCTTTACACTCAAGCTGCCAAAGTGATGAACTTTATTTCTCTCTTGATGGGTTACAAGTGCTCCTTGAGCATTTACGTGGGTACAATGTGAATCTCCCGGCCTAACGTTGTTCAAAAGACTCTCTCTTCCCTCGTGGTCCAAACCTCCCTTATAAAGGGTGCCTTGGGTGCCCTTAGGTCGAGCAAGCATATTCATCGAATATGCTTGTCCCAAAATAAGTTCGGCCTCCTTTCCTGTCGCCCTTCTAATGACAGCAAGGTCCATTGGTCCCCTCTGCGTGCCTCGGGCTCGGGGCTGTCACCTCCGTGACCTCCTTCGCTCCTCCGACGCCGTGCATCCTTGTCTCTTGTGCTTGGCCTGTTGATTCCTTCTAGCCTGCAGCTATGGTTTGACCACAGGCTTCTCCTTCTCCTGCAAGCTTCGTAATTGCCTCACCTCATGTTATTTTCGTTCCTTACCTCGCATGAAGATCATTTGGGTAACCCGCCGAGTTTCTCATTAACTTCGGCAGTAACCACTTGATACCGTACATGAGCTTCTTGCCTCCATTCATCGGCCGACATATCCATGATTCTACCGACCTAGGCCGTAGTTTCGGCAACTTGACGGGACAAGACCTCTGTCTTTCCCCGTCTCGACCTATCGAGGTTAACCCCGACATTAGTCCCTCGAAGGTGTGGCCTGTCCATTACTTTGGCGGGGTATATCTTCATCAGTTTCTTTAGTCTTGTTCCCGAGCTATGGCCTCGTCCGAAGTTTCCTCGTTCCTTCCATCATACGCTACGTCCTACGTGTCACCCCATCATTGCTTTCCTAGTTTTTAGGTCCTTTTACAACATTCTTGACAAGCCAGTGAACCACAGACTGCTGCGCCGCGGCGCCTCGTGTTCCGCTCCGCTTGGGATCGTAACAACTTTTCTTTGTATGTGGCCGTTGGTGTGGCTCCATTCATCGCCGTGCGTTTGTGCTACCCCACGATCCACACGGGTAACTGCCACACCCACGATCCCACTTCCCTGTTCATTGCTTGCCTATAAAGTGGGGAAACGCGCCCGTTGGGTTCACTTTTCCCCTTATCGCTCGCGTCCGCTCTCCTTCTTCCCTTCGTCTGTGTGCTCTCTTGCCGCTCCGCCGCCGCTCACCAGCCAGAGCTTCCGCCGGCGAGGATTCCACCGCGTCGTTCGGCCTTTTTTGCCCGCGCTCTACGGCTGTGGCCCCGCCGCCGGTGAGTCCTTTCTGGTCATCTTGCCCAGTCCTTGCTCTAGATCGATCCGCACAGTTTCCGTACTCAGGCGACGGTTTCTCCTCTTTTCGCCATTGTTTTCGTGCTAAGTTCCGACGGGGCCCTGTAGCTCTAAGCTTTCCTCCGCCGCCAGTTTTTCCTCCGGCGATCTCTCCGGCGGAACTATGTCTAGTTCGTTTAGCGGTGCTCTAGTTGAGGACGATGACGCCGCTCGGGCGTGGATCGTGGCAGGGCTCTTCACCACGCTACGCGAGATTGAGTGGCTCATCCGAACTCAAGGATTCTGCCGAGGTTTCTGTCGTTTACCGGCGAATCCTCTCCGGTTCTCGAGAGGGTGAGTATGTGGTTTCATGTCCCACTTCGCCGCGCGGGTCTCCCTCTTAGCGATTTCGCTAGAGAATTTCTCGATTACTTGACCTTGACCGCATCACCTTCCCGACGCCATAGCTTCTCTTTCCGCTTTCATCTCAGCCCGGAGGGTTACTTGACTGTGGCCATCGGTACATGTCCGGTCGAAGTTCTTCCGGATCCGCTCCAACGTTGTTCCCGACAAATCTACGCATCCTTCCGAAGTTGCTCACCCAATGTGGGCATCTATTACACCTCGGAGGAAATCCGTGTTCCCCCGCGTCACCGGGTTGGAGTCGTGCAAGAAATGGCACAAGTCATTCTTCTACGTCAAGAACAGAGGGGCGAAAGACAAGATTCGGCTCCCACCGTTCTCAATCGGCCCCCCTTCCAAAGTGAACTGGCTGTATAATCCGAGAAAGACTCATGCCTTGGCCGAGGCTTTTGAGATTCGGCTAAAAGAGTTGATCCGGGCCGGGCTGTGCGGCGAAGACCTGATGGCAACCTTTATCAAGAGTCGGATATGCTCTTCCAAGCCGACCCACAAGCTTTGCTACATGAGTGGTCCTCTTGATCCGAACCGAGTCTCGACCGTGGAGTTGGACAACTATCTTATTCATAAGCGTCCGAGCTATCTTCAAGACCGAGATGCCTCGAGGATTGGTCCTGGGGTTAAAACCATTTACCCGCGATAATCCGCCTCCCGAGGTATGCCTAATCCTCAAGACTCTATTTCTCCTTAATTCCTTGAGACTGGTTTACATGATTTTCTTTCTCCTCGTCCTGCAGAGGTTTGCAGAGCGAGACGAGGATGCCGAGGTTCTGCAGCTCCTTGGCCCGCATGTGAGTGCCGGATCTCGGTGAGCCGGACCAGGAGTTCGTCCCTAATTCGGATCCTGCTCGGCTCGAGCTCATGCAAAACTCCAGCAGAAGAGGAAGGTGATTCTGACGAGGTCCAAGTTCTTGAGGTAGTTGCCTATTTCTTATGCATTTCCGGCTTCTACTTTCCCAGCTAATCCGGCGGTCAGGTTCACAACGAACCTATTGCTTCCGGCCTCCCATTACTCGAGCGGGGCTCGCTGGTGCCTCGGAGGCGGCTCCTAAGAAGCGAATAAAGAAGTCCGCCTGAATCCTCCCAGCGCAAGACTATGCCCGGGGTTCCGGGTAAGTTCTTTTGCCTATATTTCTTGTTTCTCTCTTTTACATTTCCCATACCGATGAATCTTCTTTCTTATTTTAAGTGCTCCTCTTCATTAAACCCGGCGGTCCTAGCATGACTAGCCGTCCGATTCGCCGCCATCTCCTCCTCCGCCGATGATAATCGAATTCCTAGTCCTATTCGCCCTGCTTCTCCCCTCAGAAATACGTCGCTTTGCCGTCGTCGTGATGCCCCGAGACTCCTCCCATTGATCTCGATCCGATCCGCCCTCCGACGTTTACGGCCGAGCCAGCTGTCCCTTCTATGGGTCCCGGATTACCATTGAGCCTCCATCTACTCCCCGCAGTTCCACGGTCATCCCGACCTCTGCCGAGAAGGTCGTTGCCAGCGCCTCTGAGCTTAACCTCCATTGATCCTAAGGACTCGTCCCTACTTGGGCGCAACTTCCTTCCGGTGCCTCTTCTAAGGAGAAAGCGTTATTGCCGTCAAGACTTCTTCTCAAAAGGTCTTGGGCACTTCTCAAATTTAGTATTGCAGAGGCTGCGCAAGAAAGGAGCTGCATCGCCAAAGTCATTACCTCGCCTTCGGCAGCACCTTTGCTCTTCATAAGAGTCCTGCGACTCTGGTGGTCGGGCCGCCTACCGGTAAAGTTTTAACTCGGACAAATTAGCGGAACAGCCTTGAGCGCGTTGAGTTGCCAATAATCGAATGTCTTGACCGGTTCGAGGGTAATCGACCAACCAACCAACCTTTTCGACATCGGCAGCTTTGACCATCTTGCCCGGTTTATCATTGATACGAACAAGATGAATGCGGTAATTGTTTTATCTCCGAGTCTTAAATTATTTTCCAGATGTTATCATACTCTCTAGTCCCCGAAACTTGCAAGGAAATAACTTGTTGTATGCTTGGAAGTTTGACTTATTTCTATTTCTAAGGTTTGTTAGTCCGGCCATCTAGTTCGTAGTCTATTCGGACGTGATGTAGCTTTGAATATCCGTTCCCCTAGAGTCGAGTTAAGTCCTTCTTGACTCGGATGTGGCATAACTTTGAATATCCAGCCACCTAGAGCCGAATTAAGCTTTGCTTGATTTGGATCTAGTATAGCTTTGAATATCCGGCCACCTAGATCTGAGTTGAGCTTTGCTTGATTCGGATCTAGTATAGCTTTGAATATCCAGCCACCTAGATCTGAATTAAGCTTTGCAAGCTTAATTCAGATCTGGTATTGCTTTGAATATCCAGCCCTCTAGAGCCGAATTAAGCTTTGCTTATTTCAGATCTGGTATTGCTTTGAATATCCAGCCACCTAGAGCCGAATTAAGCTTTGCTTGATTCGGATCTAACTTAGCTTTGAATATCCAGCCACCTAGAGCCGAATTAAGCTTTGCTTGATTCGGATCTAACTTAGCTTTGAATATCCAGCCACCTAGATCTGAATTAAGCTTTGCTTGATTCGGATCTAGCTTAGCTTTGAATATCCAGCCACCTAGATCTGAATTAAGCTTTGCTTGGTTCGGATCTAGCTTAGCTTTGAATATCCAGCCACCTAGATCTGAATTAAGCTTTGCTTGGTTCGGATCTAGCTTTGAATATCCGACCACCTAGAGCGAATTGAGCTTTGCTTGATTCGGATCTAACTTATCTTTGAATATCCAGCCCTCTAGAGCCGAATTAAGCTTTGCTTATTTCAGATCTGGTATTGCTTTGAATATCCAGCCACCTAGAGCCGAATTAAGCTTTGCTTGATTCGGATCTAACTTAGCTTTGAATATCCAGCCACCTAGATCTGAATTAAGCTTTGCTTATTTCAGATCTGGTATTGCTTTGAATATCCAGCCACCTAGAGCCGAATTAAGCTTTGGTTGATTCGGATCTAACTTAGCTTTGAATATCCAGCCACCTAGAGCCGAATTAAGCTTTGCTTGATTCGGATCTAATTTAGCTTCTACTTGTTGTTTTATAACTTTGCTTCCTTGCTCAGGTTGCACATGACCGTGACCGCCGAGTTCCAGAGGTTGCTTTTTTCGCCGTCGGAAGAGAAGTACGAGAAAGTTCTTCGTGGCAAAGAAGGCCTGGTAAGTCAATAATTGCTTTCCTTATTTCCTCCTTACTCATATACTCGTCCGGAATGCCTGATCACCTCTTATTGAATAGGTAATATCAATAACCTCAATATCCGCCTTGAAAAGAAGATCAAGACCTTGGAAGGTTAGTTTCCTACTTCCTTTCTTCTCCTTTTAGTATCTAAACTAAGTTTCCTTATTGCGTTGGGCTGTGGCAAAGTCAATTGCAAGACTTTGCGGTCGCAACAAGATTGCATGCCCATGCCCCGACGTGATGCTTCATTTTAGAACAAACCGCAGTTCACTCTACGCAACTACAAGAGAAAGATGAGATAGCTCGGAAACCGAGGTGAATACACTCAAGCTCTCGTAAATCTGAGCTAGAAAAGGTTGACCAAGAATTTGCCGAGGAGAAGAATCGGTGACTGGATGAAGTAAGAGCAAAGAGCTCCTCAGTCGCCGAACTTAAAACTCGTGGTTTGAGCGAGGAACTTGCTCGCTTCGAGAAGAGAAACTTGGGCCAAAGACCTTCGAGATAATGATGAGCTATATTCATCGTAGTTATTTGGCCTGGCGAGCTAAAAAATTTCTTTGTCTTCGCCGCTATCCTTTGACATGTTCATGTTTTATGCATCACTTCGAGGCCAAACCCGTGAGTTCTAAAGCTGTTCTTGTACCGCGCTCACGAGGTGAACCTGATGCTGTTGACTTTGAATATTCGATGGAGGATTTCTTGGTTGCCGTTGGTGCTGCAGTTGGTCCGATGAAAATCATGGGCCGGGACTTGGTGCAGGCCGCTATCAAAGCTTACCATGCACTCGGCAATACCTCAGGGTCTCCTGATATCGACGAGGTCAAGTTATTGGTGACCAGGCTGAAGGCATCTGAGAGACGATTGAGTCTCTGGAGGGAATCTGCTGCGCGTGCCGGTGCCGACATGGCCCTTACTGTAATCATGTCATGGTATGAAGACATCTCTCTTGACATTCTGATGAATCTGCAGACCGCCTCGCTGGGTTGAAGATCCGACCTTTGTTGCTCTTCGCAAGCCCGGCTTTCCACCGTCGAGTATGCCGTGCACACTTGGAATGAAGGGCCGAGTTTTCTCCCATCCGGATCGAGGTCGCAGTGAAGGTGCTTCGGGTGATGATTCAAATGAGCACGGGAAGGTGAGGATGATTCGCCACATCCGATAGCTCCAAATTTCAAGCTCGAGATAGCGGCGATGCGATCTTCCTCCAAAGGCACCGGGCATTCTACGCAGCATCGACGCCTCCGAACCACCTCGCGATACCGCTGGTACACTGGTCGGCGGAGGCGACCTCACGAAGTCCCTCCTTCTTCGGAGTGCCCCGCACCGAGCAAGTGGTTGCCCTCCAAAACAACGCCTAGGTTATTCGCTATCCTCGGTATGCCGGGCGCACAATGTAGATTGAAAAATTTGTCAACTCGTATGATTCGAGGCTCTTTTGCTATATGTTGTTGAGATTCTTGGTTAAATGGATGCTTATCCAATTCTTGCCTCGTTGGCTCGTAATTTTTCATCTTCAGGTTCAATTTTGCCGTTATTTTGATGATCTTATTCGGGCATTGTCATTGAATATCTAAGTTGTTGACTGTTTTCAACATAAGATAATTACTCGCTGTGGAGGTAAGCACCGATCGCTAGATCGTCGCCTGCGCGTAACTTCCTTTATAAATTAAGTTTTGATATGACCGTGTTTAGCATAGGTTTGATGTATCATACGGTAGTCTCCGAGTCGCTTAAATGTCAAGTTTACATGTCTAATTTGACATATCCTATGATAATCCCGAGTCAATGCTTTGGGTACTGGTGCATATTCAGAACATGAAAGAAACACAACATATGGCATTCGGCAGTCACCTCCGTCGCCAATGTTCAAGTATGTAACGCGAAAGAGATAGATATACCATATGGCGCCCGAGCTATTGCTCGGATGCCGAGGTCCTAACATATAAGACCAAATAATTATTGCATATGGCGTCCCAGTAATGCCTCACGCAGGTGCCGAGGTTCTAATATCAAACATGAAATAACATCACATGGCGGCGTCCCGAGTAACTGCTGCAGGTGCCGGGTTTCAAATATCAAACATGAAACAACATCACATATGGCGCCCAGAGCTATTGCTCGGTGCCGAGGTTCAAATATCAAACATGAAATAACATCACATATGGCGGTCCCGAGTAATCGCCTCCGGTGCCGGGTTTCAAATATCAAACATGAAACAACATCACATATGGCAGTCCCCGAGCTATTGCTCTGGGTGCCGAGGTTCAAATATCAAACATGAAACATCACATATGGCAGTCCCCGAGTAACCGCTCTGGGTGCCGAGGTTCAAATACATCATTGGTTTTTTGACCTTGAGATACAATCCTATGAGTAAAATGGCCGAAGTAACGCCACATTCCGTGGCGCCGCTTCTTCACCAAATTTGTTTGCCTTGCCTTCTCCGATTGAGCATCAATCGATAATATGCATCGTTGTGCAATGCTTTGCTTACGATAAATGGTCCTTCCATGGGGTGATAATTTGTGCATGCCGGCCGTCGCTGCACCAAATTTGAGGACTAAATCTCCTTCTTTGAATACCCTTTGATTCACTTTCCTGGCCGTGATACCGCCGTAAGTTCTGTTGATAAATGGCGATCGTGATAATGTCAACTCTACGGCTTCTTCCATTGTGTCACGGCATCCTGCCCGAGCTATTTCATTTGTTGTTTGAGGTTGTGCACTGGCGACTCTTGGCTAATCATATATTATGTCGGGAGTACGGCCTCTGCCCATACCGTAAAGAATGAGTGTAACCTGCTGACCTATTCGAGTAGTTCAAGGCTCCATAATCTGGGATTTCTTGATCCAACATCCTGCCGATCAAAGGTTCAACAAGTCGTGGTTTTATTCCCGATAACACCAAATTCATTAGATCTTTCAACTTGTCCATTGGATCTCGGGTGCCACCGATGCAACATCTAGTCTTATGTGCTTCTCTTGGCAAATCATGTAAGGCTCCTTACGCGAAAGTTCGTGCCATTATCCGTAATAATGCTATGTGGGTATCCGTATCTCAAGATGATATCCTTAAGGAATTTCACTGCTGTGTGCCCATCACACTTTTTGATTGGTTTTACTTCAATCCATTTCGTGAACTTGTCTACCATAACCAAGATGTGGGTCATTCCTCCTCTTGCCGGCCTGAAAGGTCCTACCATGTCTAAACCCCATACGTAAAATGGCCATGTGATGGGTATTGTTTTTAACTTTCCGACAGCATATGTATTCAGTTGCATATCTCGACACCCATTGCACTTCTTAACTAATTCTTCTGCCTCTTTTAACGCCGGTGGCCAGTAAAATCCATGCCTGAATGCCTTGGCTACTAAAGCGCGAGATGAGGCATGGTGCCCACATTCTCCTTGGTGTATATCTAGCAGGATTTCCTCGACCTACAGTGGGACTCACGATTGCAATATGTTTGTTACGCTTTCTCTTATATAACTCATTGTTTATGATTGTATAGGCCTTTGCTCTTCGACGGTTTGTCCGGCTAATACTTCATTACTCGGTAATCTGCGTCTTTTAGGTACGAAAATATGGGTTGCGCCCACATTACGTTGCTCTTCTGCAGTGATTTCACCGTTCATCTCCATGTTCTCTGGCCGACGCACACATACCTCGGCTCTTTCCATGATTGCTATTACCTGGCTGTCCCCTCTTTAGGGGTTCAATCTTTCTCATGGATCTATCTCCATTGGCGTATGACTTTCCGGGATAAAGATTGATTCGATTACGGGTGATGGGTTTATCGACGGTTTCTGAGGTGCTCCTGGCTATACCGCGGAATCGATTGCGGGTTGATCCTAATTTTGACAATGTGTCAGCGTCAGCTGCTACTTTTCGCCGTGGTATGTGGTGGAAATTCACATCCTTCAAAATATCCAGCGATATTACGCACATGGAATCTGTATAAAGCCATATTAGCATCTGTCGTCCAAGTGCCCGACACTTGCTGTCACCAGATCCTCAGTCACCGTAGCATAGATTCGGTAATATTCCAATTTCTTTTGCCACTTTAACCATGGACTAGTGCTTCATATTCAGCTACATTGTTGGGATGGCCAAAATGTATTTCGCGATACATACTTCAATTGATCTTTTAGGCGAGGTGTCGGCACTATTCCTGCGCTAAACCGTTCCTTAGTTTGGAACCATCAAAATGCATTGTCCAAGGATCTGCAAGGGGTGGCTCATACTGCACCTCGGCCCAATCTACGAGAAAATGGGCGACAATTTTGAGATTTGATTGCATCTCTTCTATCAAATTGTGGAGCATACGGTGATAACTCGATCGCCCATTTTGCTATTCGGCCACTCGCATCTTTGTTGTTCAATATATCGGCTATGGGTGCCTCATATATTACTCGATGGGATGCTCTTCAAAGTAATGTTGCTTTTTGCCGACATATATACTCCATAGGCCATCTTCGATAATGCGGATAATCGCTTTGAAGTGGATAATACTCTTAAATAATATCTCGGCCCGAACTGACTTACCCTCTTCAAGTCGTTCCACTACAACCGAGTACTAACTACTCGATTGGTAGCCGCTATATAAAGTAGCATAGGTTCTTTCGATAATGGAGAAGCTAAAATGGGTGCCGTAGCATCTTTTTTTCAACCGTGAACGCATAGGTCGGGCTCGGGAGTCCACCAATTTGTCCGACTTTCTCATTAGGCGATAAAGTGGCAAGGTGCCTTCTCTCCTAGCCGACATACAAATCGACTAAGCGCAGGCGAGGCAGCCCGTGAATTTTTGTACATCATTCAAACATCTCGGCAATTCCATTTTTTCTATTGCTCTTATCTTCCCGTCGGATTAGCCTCGATACCTCGGTGGACACAAGGAACCCGAGTAGTTTCAGCCGCAAGCGCCAAGCGTGCATTTCCTCGATTAAGTTTCATTGAACCTTCTCGGGTTCGCGAAAGTTTGCCGTATATCTTCTAA
Organism: Avena longiglumis; assembly: GCA_030063025.1. Classification (NCBI taxonomy): domain Eukaryota; kingdom Viridiplantae; phylum Streptophyta; class Magnoliopsida; order Poales; family Poaceae; genus Avena; species Avena longiglumis. The sequence goes on along the minus strand of CP125973.1, from coordinate 83,188,598 downwards.
CGAGGTTACTCTTTCCTTAGTTTTATGACTACGTCATCCACATATACTTACATTTTCCTATCTCGATCATGTAAGCATTTTTGCATGCACCTTTGATAATCGTTGCTCCGCATTTCTCGGGCGAATGGCATTGTGCGATAACAATAAGCCCGTCTGGGACGGGTAATAAATTTTGATCTTTATTTGATCGGCGGATTTAGCGGTATCTGGTGGAAACGAATCACGCGTCTCACAAATGATAACAACTCACGATGGCGGTCGGTCAATGACTTGGTCTATTCTAGGCAATGGAAAAGGATCTTTCGGACCGCCTTGTTTAGGTTAGTGTAGTCGATACACATTAAGCCAGCCACATACAATGGCTACATTAGGATCATCTTTTTCTTTTCTACTAGCAATTGGTTTGATAACCAATCCGGATCGGCACCTCCATGATAAACCGGCTACGAGAAGCCCGACTATCTCATCCCCATTACTTTTCTCATCTTGGTGAGCGGCGGAGGTTGCTTCACCGGCCGTGCTCACGGCACGTTAAAGAGTGCTCACCAACTCCCTCGGCACACCTTGCGGTGTCTTGGGTTGACCATGCAAATATGTCCCGATTCTCACGGAGGAAGTTGGTGAGCTCGCCTTTATTTAGCGTCAAGACTGCACCAATAGTAATGGTGCGCTCTGGGAATTGCTCATCAATCTGAAATTTCTTAAATCTCTTTGGTCGGTTGAAAAGAAACGCTGCCATGTGGGTTGTGATGCGGCATGTGATGCTTAATTGTGCCGACCGTATGTAGGGCTGCTGCTATTTCCTGAATCCTTTTCTTTTCTCTTGCTATAACCAATGACTCGCCAGATTTGGATCTTATTGACCCGCCGAGGCACACTCCATCGACTTCTTGTAATCCCCTCTCAGACTTGCTTATCACCCCTTGTGGTCCGGTAACTTCATCTTTAGATAACCTATATGACAACAAGCTCATGAATTTGGCGGTAGCGGAGCGTCAGGAAGT